>VCII01000913.1:1200000-1832331 GCA_006030095.1 Triplophysa siluroides
ACTTACATTGCTCTTGTTTTAGCCAAGCAGTTACTATTTAGAAATATAGAGTTGCTCATCAGAAAAGGGTCACCAAACAATATTAAGAATACAAGTACAATTCACTACATATTTAAACTAAGGAGACCAACACAATTTGTTGTAATTACAGTAGTAGCCACTACATGTACAGAACATGACTGTTAAATAAAGTGCTACCAACATATTCTTCGACCGAAGTAGATAAACAACATTTTCTGAAAGATTCTTGTATACAAACAACACGTGACAAATAACATGAACCGTGCCCACACAAGATTTGAAACACTGAGAAGTGTTTTCTCATAACCTCACTCCTTAAGTCACCTCACTACTCTTTCCATTGGTAAAGGCAACACTGTTGGATATGTAATGAAAGGATGTAAGCCTTATCCAATATATTGTTTCTTCAGGCCGTAAACTTCTTACTACTCATTGCCTCCTCATCTGCTTCCACAGCTTATGGTCTGTTTTACAACATAGAAACAATTCCGAAACAAGAAATGTTGAACTTCAAGTATGGTAAAATTTACTAGCATATTGAACATGTTTATAAGAGCTATACCAATAGTATATATTGTCATGCATAAGGTATGGGAAATGTCCTTTTGGGCAATTCAACTATGCTGAAATAGTGGGATTATAGCACACCTTGTCCTGTTAAGCGAATCTGATAATAAATAAATAAATGAGTTCATTTGCAAAAACAGATAACTCGGTTTTAAATAAAAATAAAAAATCATGTTTTTATAGGGTTAGTTAGCTTTTTGAGTTATCACAAACAACAAAACTGCATATATATACTCCAAATATACTTTTCTCAGCTGATGGACATTTTATGCTGTACTCGTGTGAGGCATTAAACCATTTGATTTTTCACCAGGCAGTTAAAGTTATTCTTGCGATATTTTCATTTGATTACAAATATCGCAAGATTCTTGGCAGTCATTTTGGTTTAATCCCATGGGATTTATTTATATCTTTTGCTGTAAAATCAAATCTTCTTAACATTGTGACAGCTCAATCTTGAAGGTGAGCTTGTTGTGAATTAGTATGGGGGTGTGACTCAAGCCTGTGGCGCTCAAAATCTTTTGACTGCCAAGCAGAACTTAATGTGTCCAAGTATAGCAAATCTCCATGTCAGAGCTCCTTGATATGGGAATTCACTATTTTGGTTAAAGGGATACTCCACCCAAAGATGAAAATTCTGTCATCATTTACTAGGCATCAGGTCGTTCCAAACCTGTATACATTTCTTTGTTATGATGAACACAGAGGAAGATTTTGGAAAAAAATGATTTCTGGGACATCATTGACTACTATAGGAACTACCATTTTGTTCTGTTGAACACTTAATTAGATATTTTGAAGAATTTAGGAAAGCAAACAGTTTTAAGGCACCTTTGACTAACATTTCAATTTTTCCTACAATGGTAGTCAATGATGTCCCAGTATCAGTATCAGAACATTTTTCAAGATATTTTTCTTTGTGTTCAACATAACAGACATTTATACAGATTTAACAACTTGGGGGGAGTTTCTATGACAGAATTTTGTTATTATGACATTTTTGGGTGGAGTATGTTCTGTCATATGAATGCCTTATTTATTTGTTGTACACATAATATTTTAAATATGATATAAAAGTGCATAAATGTGGATTACAGGATTATAAATGTGACAGGTGTTTTGAGGTGGCGATCATGGAGTAAGTGTCTTTTGTGACAGACTTTTTCTGGTCTTCTGAAATGCGTTACTGAATTATGAGTGGGGTGGCGTGTCAAAATTGCTGAAGTGTTGCGCGTTTGAGCGTATCTGTGCAACACATACATCACCAAGTAACAGAACGCCTGTTTGAACTGTGAGTTTTGTGACCCGTTGCACCACTAGTTCAAGTACATCAGACTCTATATGTATGTTATAATATGTTATACTGTAATATAACAGATAGGAACAGGACATAAGATTTAGAATTAATTCCTAACAAAATGAATGAGTAATTAGCTCTGTCGTCTCATTGTGGTAAAACTCTGTGTTGTCTTTTTTTTGCAGAAAGTTAGTGAGAAAGTTGGAGGGGCAGAAGGAACTAAATTAGATGAAGACTTCATGCAAATGGAAAAGGTGAGTGTCCTGCAGAGAGGGTCATGATTCGCACTTACAGTATACTCGGTATACTCTATAATCTCAATTGAAATGTGGGAATTATGTTTTAGAAAGTAATTTACAAGAAAAGTGGAAATCTGTATTTTCAAACAGAGTTTGTGGCTTAAGATAATAACCAAACAGTGTTATAATGGATAGGCTGATAGAGTACATGGTCTCTGGGGATGTACAGTACTGTAAATGTTATCATGGTTCCACTGATCATACATCAAAGCTGTAAACATAGGTTTATTGTTCATGCTGTGATCTGTTTTTCTTGCTAGAGCACTTAACATAAGGGAGCTCAGAAAAGCTTAATAAAAGGTCTCCCAAAAAAGCATGATGCTTTAAGCCGCAGGTATAGTCCGGCTGTCCGTGTTCGCTAGCAAGCACACCCCGTCCACGCGCAGCCAAAACTTTGAGACCGCACGGACGAAATGCGTACAACAGCGCATGCGCGAGAAAATGATAAGAGCCCACTAGGCAATACACACACGGAAAGTATGCGGTGTGCATATGGAGTGAAAATTGTGCCAAAACTTAACAAACAAATCCAGCATTCTGCAAACAAACGCAACCTTCGTTGAAAAAAGAAACTAAACTCTGAAACAAACAGAAAGCGTTTTACAAATACGTAAAGCAATTCGAGAGAAAATGCAAAGGTGTAACATATAAATGTACTGTGTTTAAGTCTCACTTTTTATGAGATTCTCTCAGGTTGATTTTTCCACAAATGGGATCGTGCAGATTTTCTCACAAATGCATGTGCAACTTCCTCTTACATAACAGCAGGGGATGCTATTGGGAATTTGACAATAGTTTCTACAGGAAGAAGCCATGAACATTAGCTTTTGCGTGCCACCCTTGTCAGTGCCAGAAACTGAATTAATTTCATTCATTAAGTTTCATTCAGTTAGTCTCATGAAATTTATTGAAACTATTAATAATAATCAGTTGCTGTTCTTAATAATAAATAATGAATTACGCAGTGGTTTTAATATACAAATAACGTACAACAAACTGGATGCATTTGCATTGTTATCACCCCATCTAATTCTCTCGTTCTTGTTTCCCAACTGTTTACGTTCACAAAACACACTACACTTTCTTATAAGGGAATTTTGACATAATTTTGTGTATATATCATGGCCGGCTCTAGGCATGGGCAGTGGTAGGCTGAACCCACCTAAACGTCGGTCTTGCCCACCCAATGAGAATAAAAAATAACAACAAATACTGTTGTATTTTCTATTGGCTGAAAGCAACCTCACTCTTCACTTCACTGCTCTGGCTTTAGTTTGTAACAGAGAAGCATGCTACATGCTACAGGTTGAACCAAAATACTGTGCAAAGGAATTTTAGACGCACTGCACATATGTCAAATTAAGCATGCAAAATTTATTGTGCAGTAAAATCAGATTAATTTATTAGTTTTTGCGTTCTTATTTTGTGCTGTTCACAAACAGCTATTATTTGCTTGCAATATATAGGCTAGATTTTAACCTATTGACTTTCAGTAATGACTGAAAGCTCCATCTTCAGAAATAAATCTGTCTCTCTCCATCTCAAACACCCCTATTCACGCTGCAGGTGGTAGCGAAACAATGTGCAAAATAGTTTAGTTTAGGCGCGATGTGCGCTCACGAAACCACATAAAAAACAGCAGACATGATGTAAAGTTTATTGTGCAGTGTAATCAGATTAATTCATTCAATTCATTCAACAAAATTAAACCGAAATCAGTGATCGTTCAGTGATGGGGAATGTTCTTAGCCTACTTTCTTTTGTAGGCTTCTATTTATGTCCAGTTTACATAACCGCTTTATTTAAGGTATAAAACATCAAAAAAATTACTATATAATTTATACACTTAATATATAAAAGGCAATAATCAACAATAATTATTTTTAAGTCTTCTGTAATGAATGCCTGTTTTTATATTTATAACATCATAAATAATTTAAGTCCTGCATGTATTGCAGTCATATACTGCAGTGTTTGTTGAATTCCAACAAAAGCAATGGGCAATTTTTGCAATAAAACAGTAATAGAAATGTAAGTCAAACAAACTATCTGCTGTTTGGGAGAAGTTGCATAACTGAGAAAATCTGCACGTTACATTTGTGAGAAAATCTGCACGGTTACATTTGTGAGAAAATCTGCACGGTACAAAAATCAAGCTGAGAGAATCTCATAAAAAGGTGAGACTTAAACACAGTACATTTATATGTTATATGTTTATATTTTCTCTCGAATTCCATTATGTATTTGTAAAACGCTTTCTGTTTGTTTCAGAGTTTAGTTTCTTTTGCATAAACGATTGCGTTTGTTTACAAAACGCTGGATTTGTTTAAGTTTTGGCACAAGTTTCGCTCCATATGTGCAGTTGTCGCAGAAGACCGACACAAAAGCAACATGTCGAAAAGGAGGAGCCAAAACACTACAAGTTTGAGTACAATGGAGAACAAATTCGACAAGCGTTTGTGTAAGGAGATTCGAAAATATCCGCATTTATGTAATTCAAGGTTAAGAGAGTATAAAGATGTGTTCATGGCGGGTAATTGTTATCTCTTGTCGTCTGCAACGGTGGAGCCACACTTCTATCATTAATTTGCAGTGGGCCTGTGAATGACGCAGCTCAGTGATGAAAGTCAAGTATACCCGCGCATTTATGATTTCGTTCGAGATCTTTCCTGTCTTAAAGCATTCTTATTTTCAACCTATTCTTTTGTAGAAAGTAGATGTCACAACAAGGACAGTAATGGACATTATGACTAAGACAACAGAGTATCTGCAGCCTAATCCAGGTAAATGTGTATAATGGAAGCATTTTTTATTATGACCCTATTTTGAAAAATAAAAATAAAGTAATAATCTGTTTTGCTCTTGTGTCTTTATTTAGCAACTCGTGCTAAATTGAGTATGATGAGCTCCATGTCTAAAATCCGAGGAGGTGATAAAGGTCCTGGTTACACACAGACTGAAGTTGTCCTGGGAGAGTCCATGCAAAGGTTTGGCCGCGAGCTTGGAGAGGAGTCCAGCTTTGGTAATGCTTGCTTTATATTGCTATATAGTTACTTGGTTAGTTGAAAGTCAAGTTGAGTACACAGTCGGCCACATTTGACGTACATCAGAAAACTGGGTGTATGGTTGTTTCCATGCAAGTCTTGCCATTTATCAATATGGACGTGAGAGGTGGATCCAATCAAATCTCATGTCAGGTTTCAGCTTGTGTAGGCAAGATTTTTAGCTTGTGTGAAGCCAGTCTTTTGTTTTTCCCACATGAAAAACCATTTAGAAGGGAATTTTAAAACACCCTATTATTGCCATCTGTTTTGCCCTTCAATAGATGAAGGTTTTTTCCATTGCACATATTTTACTTTTTGTGTATTTGAAATAAATCCACAAAGTGTTCTCTCTTGGCCGGATTACATTTCTTCATGTTGGGAGACGCTGAAATTATAGTGGCGTAATATGTTTGTTTTATTCACCACATTTATCACCGTAAAATCTTTTGTATGATGGAACTAGCGGCATGTGAATGTCCCATGAATCACAAAATGCCGTCGTAAGCTTGTTTCCGGGCACATATCTGTGCTATGTTAGATTGATAAATGAGGTCCAGTATGTCCAAAGCTTTGACACCATGGTTAGTTAAGTACACCTGGGGCCTGAATAAGTAAGATTCAGTGGTCAGAGCATGGCAGTAGCAATGGGTTCGATCCCAGGAGAATGCACATAGTCAGAAACAAAATGTATAATTCAATGCAATGTAAGTCGCTTTGGTTAATGCGTAAATGTAACTAATTTGCTTGTGCAATCTAACAAATTCTTTCTTTTGTAACATAATGTGGGTAATTAAAAAATAATTGTGGAATAGTCACACATGTTTGTGTGTGGTATGCAATGTAATAAATAATACATTTATTTTAATGCTCAGTTATGACAATTCTGAATCTGTTTTAAAACTATTTTCTCTATTCAAAAGCTTTTAATCTTAGATGTTTAGATTTGCACCAAAACATTCTAGTTTTCATGGCCATTTTCCCACTACTTAAAGATCTCTGGAATTAAGCAGCCCGTTTTTGTCTAAGATGTAAATGCCCTCATTACATGTGAAATGTATATTTGTGCTGTATATTTCAAGTGCCTTATTCATTCATAATGACCACATTGCAAAGCCTGCATAACATTGTGTGAAGTTTACAAAACAATCCATGCCTTAAAACAAGTGTTCAGGGCTCTTGAAACTGCTATTCACAATCAGGTTTGACAAGCTTTGTTTAAAGAGTATGTATTTTGTGATTTTTTTTTTCCTACTTTGGTTTACAACACGTTTACGTACACACGGTGTAAAAACACTTACATTTTCAGATAATAGGCAGTTATTATTACCTTACTTCTTGACTGACTCTCAAATGATTTGTTCGGTGATTCATCTGTCTGTCTAATCCCCTCCTTTCTGTCAGCCTACTCTGATCTGATTGGTCAGATGGTCTAGTCTGTTGTGATTGGTCTACCACGTGCAGTGTCGCAAATGGAACATAGGCGGGCATTACACAGAGTGACGAAAATCCGACCCGTTTCTGAAATTAGAATGAGAGTTCACGTGATTCAGAGTCAACCCCATTCTCCATTGTTCACTTTCGGCTTTACAACCTGGCAGACTGCTTACATTGACACACAGCAACATTACACACGGCATGAAATGTAATTTTAAGGACATTGTAATATTTACTCTTTAAAAGGGTCATGTAGTAATTTGGTCCATTTTTATAGAGTTTTTGCAATCTGAAAAAACATATATAAGAAATACACAACTGTATATCATTTAGCTGGTCTGTGTTCTTTAAGACATCAGTGTAAACGCTCACTGTTACAATCGGCAACCTTTGTTTTCACAGTTTTATCTTCTTGCATAAATATCTAGAGGAATAGGTGTAAGACTGTGACCTAGACCAAGACCCAATCCACATTTGTGGATGACCACAAGATCAGGGCTCCAACTCTGATGGCACAGAAAGAGATGCAACTGCTTTGTTTTTTTCTCTCTATGCAAATACCTTATGCTAATTTTCTACCTTGCAAAAATACTTCTCAATGTTAGAAAAAGTGCTGGAGAAGTTAGAAAAAAAGAGTATTAAAAAAATAGTTAACCCAAAAATGAATTTTAATTCATAATTTAGTCATGCCACACTCTGGGAAAAAAATTCCTTCAAAAGGTTCTTCAATGCCATGGAAGAACTTTTTGGTTCCATAAGGAACCTTTAACATCTAAAGAACCTTTCTGTTTCACAAAAGGTTCTCTGTGGACGAAAAAAGGTTCTTCAGATTAAAAAAGTAAGAAAGAGATGGTTCTTTAAAGAACTTTTGACTGAATGGTTCTTCTATGGCAATCGCTGAGAAGAACCTTTTAAGCACCTTTTAGTTTTAAGAGTGCCCCCTAGGTGTATATATCATTGTCCTTTCTAGCTTTGGTATGCCATTGAAGTTAGACTTTGAACATAAATATATGAGAAAAATTCACGCATAATAGCTGCACACCATCTCCACATATCGTGACGTCAATCCCTCATTGGTTCTCGCATGTTTCAGAACTGATTTGTGACCTGTCAGATCTTTGGCGTCTACATTGCGAGCTCACTGTTGAGCAGTCTTGCACTTTGCAACAGATATAGCAGGTATTGTACTCTTGTGTTTCAGGTCTGGCTCTGATCGAAGTTGGAGAAGCCATGCGAGAGCTAGGTGAAGTTAAAGATGCTCTAGACATGGAGGTTAAGCAGAACTTTGTTGATCCCTTGCAGATTATGCATGACAAAGATTTAAAGGAGATACAGGTAAGATACAACAAATTCAGTTTCCTTTGATTTATTATAATATTTCACGGTAAAGTTTCAAATAATCAACACCATAACATTATATTAGACTAAAGTTATGAGGTATTGTTTGCTGTTTTATCTCATTATCAACTCTTAATGAAAGAATCTGTTACATTTGGAAATCTTCCTGTTGTTCTCCAATATTAAGGATTTAATACAAAAATGTGGTTTAGGAATTTTGTTACAGGCTTTGTTTAAGAATCTTAATAGCAATAGTTCTTCTGCCAACACGGTAATTATAATTCAAAAAGATTGTGCAGATATTCTTCATTTAGAAATATATTTATGTATTTGATTTAATGCTGATGATTTGCTTTTGTCATTACTTTTGGGCAATATATACAGCCTCTAAAAAAATTTCAGATTTAAAGATGCCTGTGAATATTATGTTGCAGTTGCAGTAATATATCATAATTAATAATCATTTATACAACTAATTAATGACAATTATTCATAACATGTTTGGTGGTCTTTGGCTAAATTGTTATTGTGTGAGGGAGTAAAAGCTTGGAACCATCAATTTGATTGATAATTTGATTGATTTTCACAGCATCACCTGAAGAAGCTGGAAGGACGACGATTGGACTTTGACTACAAGAAGAAAAGGCAGGGCAAAGTGACAGAAGATGAGATCAAACAGGCACTGGAGAAGTTTGATGAGTCAAAGGAAGTTGCTGAACAAAGCATGTTCAACCTTCTAGAGAGTGATGTAAGAAGCCCATCATATGCTTGTCCTTCATTAATCTAGCTATCTTATGCGCTAAACTTCTATGCTTATTCACAATCAATTGTGTTTCAACAGATCGAACAGGTCAGCCAGCTTTCTGCTCTGGTCCAAGCTCAGGTGAACTACCATAGACAGGCCGCAGAGATCCTTCAGCAGCTATCCAGCAAGATAGAGGACAGGTTGGTGTTCTAGGTTCTAAATTTGAGGGCATGTTTTTCAAAAGTCAATTCACTCTTGATATATCAGACTGTTTATATAGATATTCATTCTTAATATTTTTATGAGTTGTTATCTATTAAGAAATAACTTTGAGTGTTTGACATGTCCTTGTCTCTTTTATCAATCTTCAGAATAAGAGACACTTCCTCTAAGCCAAGAAGAGAATATGTCCCCAAACCTCGCACATCCGTGGATTTCAGTGAGAATCATAATGGGAATATTGGCCACAGTGGCCCCCCCAGGTCACCAGGTAGATTAATAATATAAATACATCTATAAACTAAAGCATCTCTTTAGTATCTCTTTGCTATGATACATTCTCGTTTCTTTCCTCTTTCAGCTCCAATGGACCAGCCTTGCTGTCGGGCACTTTATGATTTTGACCCCGAAAATGAGGGTGAGCTGGGCTTCAAGGAAGGAGACATCATCACCTTAACCAACAAGATCGATGAAAACTGGTATGAAGGGATTGTCAACGGGCAGTCTGGCTTCTTCCCCGTCAACTATGTGGATGTCCTGGTAACCTTACCCCACTAAGTCCTATGCATGTACCCTAATCTTTACCTGACCAATCAAATCACTTCTTCTATAAGAGAAGAAAACAACCAAAACAAACAGCACAGAAAGATCCGTTGTGGTTTATGCGCATAAGAAATGAAGACATTGGGAATGGTCCTTCCATAGATCTTATTCCTGGTTGGAAAGAAATGCTACCATTTTATTGTATTATTTATTTATTTTCGTATTATTAGATAAATATTTATGGTTGATCAGATCTCTGCATTGCCTGCTAAGCGTCTCCTGTATGTTCTTGGCTTTACGTTTGCCTGTTTTCAATAGCAACAACAAACCATGAACTGCTCTTTTAACCTACACCCGTTTAAAATAATAAAATGTCAGCAATAATATACGAGCACTCAACGTGTCAACGTCTTAAAATATTACGTTGTTGTTGGTATAATGGATTTATTCAAACACCATTTGAAAGGAGTATTAAACAAAATAAAATGTGTTTTCCTTCCAATTGTAAAAATTGCATGGACTCAAGTAATCCGAACCAATTTGCTTTCACCTCTTTCCTGTTCCAAATGGTTGACCATATTGTGATTATGTTCTACAGTTTGTTTACTGTCTGAATAAAAAAATACTGTACAAATAGAGTAACATTTAGTAAGTAAATCACTTGCTTATTGTGTCACATTCCTGTCATCTAATAATCTCTTATGGTCCATGGATCCTATGGCTTTACATATCACATTCCATAGATTACCAGTGTCATGAAACAAATAGTTTCATGTTTGATGTTTGTGTGTGCGTGTTTGTATGTGTATGACTATAAATATGCCTCTGATTGCTTGTGATACCTGTCATTTGAATCCATGAAACTGTGCATAATTCTTTCATATATTTTTATTGTGAAGTGTGTAATTTCTGAGCCACAGGCAACCACAATTGTAATTGGAAGACTAGGGCTTTAAAAACATGTTTTCCCAACACTTTTTGCGCATTCCAAATGCCGGCAGTTTTTTGGAAAGACGCACACTCCCTAACCAACTCACACCGTTGGTGGAGCCACATCGGTAGGGGACAGACTAGATTTGAAAACGCCTCGTATGTTTACAGTCTTTGGAAAATTCAACCAACAAATTGAAAAATATATTTTATCATAGAAAAATTGCACACATCACCTTTATTCATCTCTGCCTGTAGTTTTGACAGTAAAAGTGTATATACCTGCTTTGGAAGAGGTATTTAGTTAAAACACTAGTTAGTACGGTATTAATACTAAATGTAAGACCCTTTTTTTGTTGACAATCAGGATTATAACAGAAATTATTTTTTTCCAGTGTTATCCTCAATGAGGTCTGTACAGCCTTTTTTGTGTTTTATTTCCACTGTGTATAGTCTTGTAACTGTAGTATCATGTGTTACATTTGGATCAGTGTTGAAGCTAAATATAAAACAGACACTCAATATTTATTATTTACTGGAGGAGAATTTAGGCATAGTACATATCTTCTCTTTCGCATGAATTTTGAATGACACATCTGAATAACAGGCTTGTACTGATGAAAGAAAAATATGTAACCACAATAAATGCAAGAGATTAATGGTGCACACAGTGTATGTGTATTTTGTTTGACAGCCAGTAGGTGATGCTACTTCAACACAGACTGAACAACATTGTTTAGTCTTAATGATTTTTTTTTTAATTTTTTTAACTGAAACCAAATTCTGCACTAGTTTTAACATTTGTCTAGACTAAAATATCTGGTAACACTTTACCTAAAATCATGTACTTTATAAGCATGTCCATTATACAAGTAGTTTTTATTATGCCTTTAAATGTACCTTATAATTTATTGTAATATCTTATGCACAATTGTAACTACAGTTAATACATCATAATACTCATCATTTCATTGTTATACTTTGCATTTTTAATTTGTTATAAAATTATAATGCATCATACCTTTTAATGACCCTTTATTCATAACCCATTATACATAAAGGCTTTAAGTAAAGTGTTACCAAATATCTTAAATATATTTTGCATTTTAAAACGATTTTAAGTATTTATCCATGTCACCTGAAAGTCAGAAATGTGTTTTCCCACTGTTTGCTCAGTTTGTATTGTTTTTATTTGTGGACAATTCATTTAAAATCATTATTTTTTCTTTTTCGTTGTTTTGTTCATTTTGTTCATTTTTAATTTAAGTGACATGAAACATGAAATCCATAAACTTACTTAACCAATAATGTTAAATCAATTTCCTTTATATTTTAAACTGAATATCATAATTCTCAGAAAGGATCATGCCGACCAGATAAAAACTTTGTCCTTCCGTTATGAAAGTTAACCATGGCTGACCTGTTTTGTTTTATTTATAGTAAAACCCTAGTAGCCACAAACTAACAATGGGTAACCATAATAGTTTAACTATGATATGTGTGTTATGATATATGGATTTCAAAATCCATATTTCATTTCATCTCAAAAGAAAATATTTATGTCAAGAAAATGCACCGTGAATATTCACAGACAAGACATTCAAAATGTTTGGACATACAGTAATGTCAGTTCAACAGTACAAAGTTATACATTATTGTATGTGGGATATTGGTTGCAAGAAATTCACGTTTATGTCTTTGCGGGCGTCATTTAACAAATGACAATGTCATTGAAATACAGAAAAGAAAATACAAATAACAAATCCCGTTTTGAAGACGTTTTGAGGATAAGACTATTCAACAAATAATCAGTTTAATATATTTTGATCATGACATAAGCAGTTGTTAATGTATGAAACAGCAGATACTTGCTCATAATTTCATAAATTCACCAATGCATTAGCCATTTGTTGAAAAGAATAAGAAACTATGTTTGTGTGATATGCACAAGTTGATGTGGAGGTTGAACAAGTAGTTTTGAAAATTTCAACTGTGATCTGAGATATTGATTCTATTCTATTATTCTATTATTATTCTATTCTATTATCGCTGCCGTTTTAATGATTTGGAAGCAGAAACATCCACAGTTTACCTACACATGGAGGTTCATCTCTCTGTAATGTGTTTACACTATTAAAACTGTACATATCCTCAATCATGACAATATGAATAGATCTTTATAATTCAATATGCTATTAATATTTAACTACAGGGTGGGGAGGGGTAGTGAAGCTTTCAGCTGCATCTTACCCACCTATACTCTCCACCTCCACTCAAGTGTGGCCCACCCAGACACTGGCACGCCAGGGATGTGTCACTTCACTCCAACTGTACTTACAGTCAGTGAAGCATGTCACATCCACCCAGTGCATGCTCCACCCCACCGCTTCATGTACACAAGCCAACCAGAAAGCGCTCTCACATAGCCACAGTGTAAACATAAGACCTGTTCCCAGCCTCACTGCGTGTCGGCAAACACACCTAACAGTGTGCATTGCATAAAGTGTGACGGAAAGTACATATTTATTTACTTATTTGTATTATTTGAATTTCAACTCTGTGTCCATTTTAAATGGGTCTTTCCTTGCCCTAACCCAAGTGTGTCTATATGTATATTAAAATAGAGCAATATATGTAGCCTTTCGTTTATACATATACAAGCACATTTCATCTTCATTATTTCTTAATATATTAGATAAAAATGAACTCTCATTGTCTTTTAAACATGAAAATCAAGTTTGTGTTTGTGAAAATAAAATTCTGGATTATTTTGTTGATTGTTTTATTGATCTATTCAAATTGTATACAATTTTGAGCACTTTTTCTGCCAAGCCACACTAACTTTTTACAATGAAAAATCTGAAAACATTCCTGTAATAACATTACTAATGTCTAACAGGGTAGGAAAATATTATGGATTATATAAACTTCTCTAAAATATGCATTCTCTGTAACATAAATTCTCTTTATTTACATTCTGTTCAACATCCTTTGAATGACCCCGCATCATTTTATAGCTTAATCAGTGCTTGTTCTTGAAACTCTACCCTATCCTTACTTTACAAAACAAGAACTTTTTTTTTTTAAGTTGCAGGTTACGTAAACAGGATTGACTCACTGTTGCACACTGATAAATACAACAAATATGATATTATCAATATAATAAACAATCTTACCCAAAATAAATATGGACCTTATTTATTTCGAGTCAGGTTGAGTTTGGTTGCGCTAAGCATTAGTGATAAGGAATTCCATAAGCATCTAATAACTCCAGAGAGTTAATAATACATACGTGTTCTAAAAATAACTGCATTTTCTGTGTTTCATGGGTGTCATGGACATATCTGCATATTAGTCACCCGCTCATGTCCATTTAGTGATATAGGTCATTGCATCCATCTCCACTTATTGCCTATAGTATGACATGCCAACAACATGTAATAAGTCAATCTTGGGGGATGTGTCTGCGCTTATGTTCTTACATGTTCACTTGCTGGTGTTCTCACATATTTTCCCTTTTGACCAGCAAGCTGAGCTCTCATCACCAAGTAGAGGCTGATAATTCCTTGTCTTTCAGCTCCTCTCAAAAGAGCTTGTGATTGGAGATGACAAATGAGGCGGTAAGACAGGTCAGACTGCAACAAACTCAGGTGTGCTAACATGACTGTTAGTGTGCGTTAATGCATGAATGCAAGAGACAGGGCCCATCTAACAATAGTCTAACTTAAGTCTCCTGTGAACTATCTTCTAAAAATTCATCTTTACAATATCAATGACATACAAGCAGAGAGAACACCGATTGAATAATATGTGTGTAGGGTGCAAAGTCTTTTTATCAACAACAAAAAAGAGAACATGCAATTGTACTGTACGATAATGTAGATACTATAAAGAATGAATCATCTAAAGTGTGTAAATGAAACCTATTTTTACTGATGTAATAAGAGATTTACAGACAACAAAAGCAATGCCAATGTGGAGACAAAGTGAAATAGAAAATGAAAAGTGGCAGTAGGAATGTGTGTGTGTGGGTGGAAGATGAAGCAATCTTGGTGAATATTGGGTCTGACGAAGTGTGCCTGTCTGCACCAATACAAGCTCTAAAAGTGAGCCTGGAGCCTATTTTACGATCCAGCGTCCAAACCTGGGTCATGTCTCCAGTCAATCAGGATTTGTGCAGGAATTTTGATCAGGGGCAAGATAGCAAGACAGCAAAAGTGGACGGATTCTATCCTTGATATGTCATAAATATATGTATTTACATACATACATTTTCAAACTTAAAATAGATGTGAAAAGAATGTTATAATAGATTTCACTAATGAAATAAATACAATTTATGAAACTGTGTATGACACATTTCTGGTCTGAGAGGAAAAGCTTGATCTTTCAATCATATGGATTAACTTCCATGTTGTGTTTGTAGTCAATGTAAATGCAAGATGAACAATTCTAAACATTTGACAGTAGTGTAAATATACAAACCAACCAGAAAAGGTCCTTAATCATTTGACTTGTGTTTACATTCAATGCAGACACGACATATAAGCCATTTCATGTGATTGACAGAAATACAGTGGGGAGATGAGTGAGCTGGACACATATTTGGGTGCAGGTTCAGAAAAAAACAAAGCAGCCGTTCACCCTCAGTGTCAGCTAAAGAAGCAGGCACACACCATGCAAAACAGCTCAGTGAGAGCACCATTTGTTGTGCAAAATATACTAGTATATGCAAATGAAGCCACACACACACGTTCACATATACTTTCGACATGGCATGGGACAGCCACAATAAAGCATGACAAGAACAAACAAACAAAATTGAGCGACAATTATTGATGTGTTTACTGAAATGACACAGACTAGGGTATTTTTCCACAGTTGAACAGAAACGCTTGTGATGTGATGAGACTATAATTCAATGTTAATACTTATGCATTTATATATATATATATGTGTTCCCTGGAATCAAACCCATAACATTTGGTACGCTAATGTGTTACTTTACAAACTGAGCAAACAAGAATACATGTATGTCTTTGTTTTTATATGTATATATTTTATGTTTATTGTTGATATATATCATGTATATATATTGTGTAATATCTATGTTATGTAAAGTTGGAAAATGTGAAAAGTAAGTGATTAAATTTACATTTTTCCATTTAATGGAAAAATAAAGTGGAAATGATGTGGCATGGATTGGAAATACTAATGCTAATACTAATACTACATTTATGGATTTTTAGATTTAAACATGATTTTCCATAGCAAAAATCTACAAAAGGAACTTCAATTTTTAGTTAGAACAACAAAGATCTAAACAGTCAAAGTGATGTGTCTACAGTATAAGACTGTTGCAAAAGAGTCAAATTATGCACCCAGAATGCACCTGCTATAGTGTAACCCAAGGCGATGGGAGTTGTTTATAGATAGGGATTAGTCTGATTGTCAAGGTGCTTCCCTGTCCAGGGTGAGCCTGTCTCTCTAGAACAATATCTCACCTTTTCACCCTTTGAACCAAGCGTCGATGGACCAATCAGGTGTGAATCGTTGGTGCATATTCACTGAAATATGTGTTTCATTGCTTGTTCCTGCAAATGCTTAGCATTAGCTCCAAGGTTTCGTCTTCAAATAAGTGTAAAAATATATTGTATGCATTTGAGAGAAGGTTTAACTGGTGTTACAAGAGCAGGAAATTTGTGCATAATGGCATCATAATCAGACTACTGCCAGTAATAATGGGCTAAATCCAACCCACAAAGTAAAGAAAATCATGTGTGCGAGAACTTGAATACTTGTGCACAAGATGTGGCTTGTGTTGGCTCTCTGCCTTAAGAACAGGTAATCCAGTAGTGTCAGTGATTGAAGAGATACAAATCCTGCAGTAACAGACATGCAGGTGGCACTGGAAAAGAACTGCATACCATGCAATTTTTTTCTCTTTGTCTTTGTTAGGCATCCCCAAATGCCAAACATCTACTACCTCTCTCTCTCTCCTTCTAACTCTGAGAACTTTATGATTTAGATGATGATAGATAGATAGATGGTAGATTAGATAGATTAGATAGATAGATAGATAGATAGATAGATAGATAGATGATAGATAGATAGATTAGATAGATAGATAGATAGATAGATAGATAGATAGATAGATAGATAGATAGATAGATAGATAGATAGATAGATAGATAGATAGATAGATAGATAGATAGATAGATCGAGGGCTCAACATATTAAAAGGTTCAACATGTTAACACAGCCAAAATCCTGACATAGATTAAACACCGAATGACATTTGTGAATGTTCAAAACAATAGACATTAGAAACTTGTTTGACAAAGAGCATACATACACAGATCTGGTTTCACACAGTTCATCACAACTTTGCCATTTGAAGCAATAGATAAATAAACAACAACTGAAAACACACCTCACACATCTCATTAAGGGCAACTTTATTTTATCATCATGTCCCAATGAGGTGTGGTCACATTTTTCTCTAATGAGAGAAAACATTCCATGGAGTACATTGAACCTTCACACTCACAATACGACGGGATTGAGCAACCCATTCAGAGGCAGGCAGGGGGAAAGAGAATGAGCATTTGAGCCAACAGAAGTCGAGAGTTACACTTTGGTGGCCAATATCTCCCTGCACGCTCTCAGACACCAAGTCAACACAAAGAAAGTGATGGGCATTTTTATGCATTCTGTCCTTGGAAGAACATTGCAGACAGAAATATGATACGCTAATAATGTTATGAGGCTATACCTTCATTAGTTCAGCCAAGATATACAAGAAGAAGCGCTAAAAAAAGATTACATAAACTGACTCGAAACTGCCGATGACAATGGAAGCAGGTTTTTTCCGATTGGTTGGCTAAGAAAAGTTGTATAGTCCCCTAAACTAAACTAAAGAGTGACATACATCCAGTCTAGAGGTGTTTCTAAAGAAAAGTGCTTCCTTTTATTTGAAAAAAGGTTTCACATTGTTTGATTAGTATTTTTATAATGTTAAGAAGACACCGCCTAGATCTATTTCAGACAAATGTATACTTTGAATCAGTGCTGATTGGCCGTGTCAATACAAACAGGTGGCTGCCTTGTGGAGGGGCATAAAGAGTGAACGTTAGCCGACAGAGCCAGCATTCTGCTTCAGTTATGTAAACTGGCCAGGCCTGAGAGCCAGTCAACCGGCACTTGGAGTTTGCATTGCCATTGACAGAGTTTGAGTCCAATGCAAAAAGCAAACATGCACCAGATACACACAAACAAACACGCATGCAACCATGAACACACCAACGCACAATACACAAATGAAAAAATCCTCAAATAAATAACAGGAGTTTAC
The DNA here is from genome assembly GCA_006030095.1 of Triplophysa siluroides. NCBI lineage: Eukaryota > Metazoa > Chordata > Actinopteri > Cypriniformes > Nemacheilidae > Triplophysa > Triplophysa siluroides. The sequence goes on from VCII01000913.1 coordinate 1,217,792, forward strand.
ACACTGAGAAACACTTAGATGAGAAACAAGTACAAGCTGTTTAATACTTATATATATAGTCATGTGTGCAAGTATTATACGACATATGTCATGTGTCAGGTTTAATTTGTTTAGTAAGGGATAATGTACAGGCAACCGGTTGTTATCGCAGAAATAAACCCGACAGTGTGATCAGGACCCTGACGCGAAGTGGAGGGTCTTGTATCAAACTGAAGGGGCTTATTTCACGATAACAGCCGGCTGCTATTACATAATCCCATTTATTACATTGCTACTTGCCACATGTGAAAAAAATGGACATGAAATGTGAATTAGAAATATTATTATATATTATATATATATATATATAATATTATACAGAATGCAGAGCTTCCGAGAGGAAAAAACATTTCCTTTCGGTTTTAAGGTAAGAAACGACCTTCAAATGTCACGAACAGGCAATTTGGTTTAATCATTTGTAAATACAATGTCATATATGTTATTAAAATACATATTTATGTTTAATTAGTAAAACAAAACTGTCAAAATGATTTGCTGCATCCGGGTTACCGTGTTATTAGTTTTCAGCAGTTGTTATCTGGGAATAACGAACCTGCAAATGTTGTGACTGGCCAATCAGAATCAAGCATTCCAGCGAGCCGTGTAATAAGATGTCATATAATACTCTAGATCAGGTAATCCGTTTCTTAAAATCCAATAGACCATATGAATGGAAGACTGTCATTTGTTTATAAAACTTTCTTAAAGACACATTTGTGAATCATAACTACCCCTCAGAAAAATAAAAAAACCATAATGGGGGAAGAAAAAAGAAAAAATGTGGCAATGTTAGAGCGGAAGTTTTACATGTGCAATCACCAGAAATACAAGTAAGTAAACTGTCATCAGCAGTAATAGGTTATTTAGAGAGTCAACAGAGATGCACACATGCCAAACACATAGAATAACAAGTAAAATTAGAAGGAATAATTGCAAAATATTAATAGCGATAATGCTGCAATTAAAAAAGGAAATCAAAATTAGAGAATACATACAGGTGTAATGGTGAGTTTAAAACAAATAAAGAGGAAATTACTTGGTTTGAGATGTAAAGATAAAAACTGTGGTGTCTTTTTATACAACACCTATTTAACGATAAATGTTCTGATTTTCCTTTGCATGTCACCATTTTTTACCTGTAGAGTGAGGGGATGTCAGAGGCCTTTGCATGGCTTGTAATGACAAAACACTGATTTACATAATTCATCAATGCGTGGTCTCTTTGACCATTTCAATCAGTGCAATATCGGAAAGACACTGTGCGAGCTTTGACAAATTTTTCAGCATAAATTTGACGCTATATTTGAATACTTGAAAACATTAATCAAATGCTAATATTTATTATTGCTGTGTAAAAACTGCCAAATTGACCCTGTCTTTAAACACTGAGATACAACTAAAATAAATCCGTACAATTTTACAGTTTTTCCCTGTAAAAGTAAGTTTTTTCCAGTGCTAGACAAAAACAATCTTTACCATAGTTAACCACTAAACTTTGAAACCTATAGCACCTTGAGATAAGCATATATTGTTCAAAGTGTTTTAAGGGGATATATCAGGAGGATGGATCATTGTTTACACTACAAATGTAAAATATGTGGTCATGTGTTTCTGACCACCTCCAAATGTTGTTTGAGTGATCCGATCACAAATCAATTTGGACCCTGTTTACATCTGTATTTAGCATTTTTTATCACATATGTTATTTCCAACTGGTCTATCTGCCTTGTTGGGATTATTTGACAGTGTGTACAACGTGAAGCTCAATCGGCTATGTAATGCAGGTAGCAGACATGTACTGGAAATTTAGTTAATTTGAAAATCATTTTATAGGTACAGATTAGTCTCTATGCCAAATAAAACCTTGCTGAGGCATGCGTGGAATCTGTGCCGGCAAACCTCCAAGGAAACATTTGCAGATTTCCACAGAATTACACAGAATCATTCACAAAAGTCAACAAAATACTCAACCCAGTGCTTTCGTCTGTCAGGGTAATGCACAAACATTGGCCCTTAACAAAATGAGCAGATATTACAACCCCAGAATTCACAGAGCTTGTAATGACGGATTTCTCTAAACATTCTTTTGTCAAATGTCACTCTCCTATGCCGTGTTATCTGTTGAATGCTGCACATAGATCCTCTGAATGTGCAAAAAGTTCACATGCTTCTCACATATAGCAAGTACAGCCTACTGTAGATGCGTGATAAGCAGTAACATACTTTGTTGTGGTACAGCAGTGTGATAATATGCCATTCCGAATGTGAATTCAAAATAGCAAAACTTTTATTTGAATATGCTGTTCAAAATAACCTTGCATGTCAGGATTTCTGAACACCCACACAAGGCACACCTTACAACCATATTGTATAAATATGTAAGATCTTTTCTACTTCAACTCATGTACTGTCATTAATTTTCGACCATATTCATATATTGTGCAATTCCATTATACTGAAACTGTACGATGGAACTTTAATCATAAAAAATACTTCACCAAAGGAAATCTGTGATGGTTGGACATGCGCATTGCGCAAGTGTCATTTTTCAGCATTGTTTTTTTAACAAATCATCTGATATATTTACATTATATGCATTTGGCATACACTTTCATCGATAGCAACTTACATTGCATTCAAGGCATACATTTTTTATCAGTATGTATGTTTGTACTAAAACAGTGCACTGCCAGTTGAGCTGCAGGAACACTTGTTCAACACTGAATTAACATACTCATGCATGTGCCAAAAAATGTCTTGGATAAAAATGTCTGGCAAACGCATAGATGTAATGTACATGTAACACTCAAGTTTCATAATTGAATTGTAAATGAAACAGAATTATAGAAAATGTATTAATGCATAAGACAATACCATTTAGATATGGACAACACAAGACTCAAGTTTTGAGAAAATAAATTTGAAGACAATTCTGTTGCATTTGTGTGAGAACGCTCAGATTTTCATGCATTTATTTGACCTGCTCAGCTAATGTCAAATGCATGATCTTATGTATATTTATTGCGTGACTTTAGTTTTTTACCTTATAAACTTTCATAGAAAATGCTATTTAAACATACATTTTGTAATATGCCAAATTAACAATGCTTGCATACAAAAATGTCCCATAGGTTAAAAAAATTCTATCCAGATATGAATATGACAAATATATGCTTTATGTGACAGGGAACTACATGACTCATATCTACAGCGTTTTCTGCCAAGTGCACAAGGGTGGGCAGCCCTTAGGAAATATTCTTTATAAATCCACCAAACACAAGGGATTACCCTCAGATGACAGGTGAGGAATCTCCATGTAAGCCCGAACAATGTTTAACCTTTAAAGAGAAGCTCATTGTGTTGGCGTCGGTCCGAGGAACAGCTTAGCCTGGGCCGTGCGTCTCAAGCGTTTTAGTAAAGACTCCTGACATGAGACACGACAATTAGTCTCAAGTGCAGATTCTTAACCTGAAGATTCGCCTCAGTGTTTGCTCAATTCTGACTACCTCCAGCATGAATCATACCACAGAATATAGAGCATTGGACTCAACTGATCAAAGTATAGATCAGAGATGGGAAGGACAGAGAGGTTGTTCACGGACAAAGAACAGAAGGCGGCTACGTTCATTAAAGAGCTTGTAAGTTAAACAATAAAGTAGCAATTGTGATTTTTAATTTACTTTATTTAACATCTTCCCAACATGGAAATAGGATATGTGACCTAGGTATCAGCCTGTCTATACCCACACACCAAAATGTGACCCAGATTTGCATGCTGTTAAAACAGAGGGAGGCACAGACTGTGGCACACACTCACATATTTACATCTTCTCACACAAATGAAACCGCCAGACACGGCACTACAGAAATAAATACACAAGAAAGACCATGGTTACCACTAAAAGAGCTATTAGAGCTTAATAACGCCCCGCTTTAGACTAAATGTTTCCCGATATGTTTGCTTGCCACAAAAATAAACGTACATGTCGCCCGTGTGTTGCCGGAATAAAGGCGGCTCGAAAATGATGGTCATGGAGAGAAAAAAGCTGTTACACTTACAGCCCCTTTTATCAAGATAAACAAAAACAGGCAGGTCAGACTTATTGACATGTATTTAAGCAGTAATACCACTAAATCTGTCGACTTTCAAGAGTTCCTGATATAGCTTGGTTGTGCAAAACAAAAACAAAAAGTGCCTCTGTTGGAGTAAAGAATTTGTGTGTGTTGTTTGGGACATACAATACACTTCAAAGGCGCAATCAACTGTCATTGTTTTTTTTCTAATATACTCTACTGTTTAAACGAAATGTTAAGTATTGTGAGAGCGCTTTAAAGAAATCTGCAGAGGTATGTGCTTTCAGCCACGTGATAGAGAACCTGCTTGAAGGGGCGTGGCTAATAACTCTACAGGTAGACTGTTCGTCAGGTAACATAGCCAGTTATTGACTGTCCTTTCAACTTTACGAAGCCAGACAGACACTACACCTTCAAACGAGACTGCTTATGTGAGTTCTATCTTGTTTTTTTGCAACTTGGTTTTGCAAGAATCGTTCCGAATAGCCAGCACAGAACAGCATAAGGAGGCACCTGAAGAGATGAAGTGCTTTATCTTCACTGAAAGAAACTGACATGTGTTTGGGATTTTAAGTGCCGCATTATGACTGGTATGCTTTCACCACAATATCTCCAACAAGTACAACATTTGTTGCTCTTGACTAAGGTCTGGCTCATCTAAACTACCGAAATCTACCTTTGGAAAAGAAAGATATTGAAAATTGTGAAGCTGTGTTGGGACTCATTGTAACCAGTCATGCCTGTGGTTAAAGTGGAGAGCGATTCTCCCTCCGAGACCACTCTTCCAGTGAATGACAGTCAGAGAGCAGAACCACAAAAGGGCCGGCGGAGGAAGAGGCCCCTTCAGCGAGGCAAACCACCGTACAGCTACATCGCTCTGATCTCCATGGCGATTGCAAACTCGCCCGACCACAAGCTCACGCTTGGAGGGATCTACAAGTTCATCACCGAGAGGTTTCCGTTCTATCGAGACAACTCCAAGAAATGGCAGAACTCCATACGTCATAACTTGACACTCAATGACTGTTTTATTAAGATCCCACGAGAGCCCGGTAGACCTGGAAAAGGCAACTACTGGGCGTTGGATCCCAACGCAGAAGACATGTTCGAAAGTGGCAGCTTCTTACGCCGCCGAAAGCGCTTCAAGCGAAGCGACTTCACTACGTATTCAGCGTACATGCACGAGTCTCCAGTCTTCCCCTCGGTTCAGATCGCACGCTCGGCATACGCCAATACCGTCTACTCAAACATGGCGGTGAGCCCACCTTATGCCCAACAGCTTCCTTCTGCCTATTACCAGTCCTCCTCGCCCAGCTTCGACTCGGGCCAGTCGAGGGTCTTCAGAATCAATTCTCTTATCGGATCACCCGGCAGGATGGGTCAGACCACAGAGATGATGGCTCAGCAGTCGTGCCGCAGTTTCAGCCCGGAGAGCGGCTCCTGCAGTTTGGGAGGACCGGGCTTTCAGCATCAGTCCTGCGGTGGGGAGACCATGCTTTCGTGCTGCTCCAGCTCCTCGAATAACATGGCCTTTGCTTACTCCAGCCCAGGACATGGACAAACTCAGGTCTCATATCCACAAGGCAACACCCAGACCTACGGGCAAACGGGGAGGTTAGCCATCTCCAGTTTGTCTCCCATGGCTGGTGATGCTGTTGGTGATCCATACGGCAGAACGTCTCCGGCACAGCTGGGCACATTTGTTCAGTACAATACCTCTGGTCCAGTAGGCACCTCGGGACCCTACATTAGACATCCAGCTTACCCAGGTAATATGGATAGATTCGTGTCTGCCACTTAGTAATGGGCGAGGATGTTTTTCCCATTGCACGGACTGCCGCCTGAATAACGCAGCATTAAACATTCGTGGAGTTATTTAAGAACATTTTAGCCGATAGAAAATCATAACGAACAGAAAATGTTTACAGAACATACATGGAAAATGTGATATTTAAACAGTTTTTTTAATAGACTTGAATTTTAAAATGACGTCAATAAAGAACCTTCCTATCATTGTAAAAATGCACAAAGTGCTGAGCTTCAAAACTTTCTTTTTATCAGGGTCTTTGCTTTTTTAATTACATGTGAGTGAAATGTGTTCATAGGTTTTGTACATGCTCTTCTATTGACTGCCAGCTGTGATGATATTAAAAGTGTAAAACGTTTCCACTCATACATTTACTTAATTCATTGATAAAAAATGTTTCTACACAAGGCTGTGTGTGACTGGATCTTTTAGATTAAATCATTTTTCATGAGAATTTCAGAGAAATCATATTTAATGTTCGCATTTTAAATTGAACAAGTTAATACAATGAATGAATATATTCATAATTATATAAAGTCATAAAAAAAGTGTTATTTCACTAAATAATTGATTTCTATAAAACTGCAGAGCTTAATCAGAACCCATTTCTACAGCAGGAGATAGCAAACAATCAATTATTGTCAACAGATTCTATTGAATAAAAAGGATTAATAAGGAGTAACAATAAGGCTTTCAATTTCACATCTAATCCAATTCACAATCCAATTCAAAACAGCTCAACAGAGAATAGAAAAGAAAACAGACAAGAGGATAAAAGTCCATCTAGCAAATAGGACAAAGCTATTGTTTATTTTGAAATAATTTATATTAGTTTATATAAGGAATTCCTTAAAAAAACAAAACTTTTGCAACAAGCTTTTTATTGAATGTTAAAACAAAACTGGAACAATATAAATGGAATAATATAAATGTAGTTTCCATTGTTGCTGCTGTTAATAATTTTGGTTCCACTCACAATATTTTATCAATTATAAAATGCTAAAAGTAAAAATAATAGTTGCTCAGGACCATATAATAATGAAAATAATGAAAACAGTGCCCAATCTGTCAGCTTCATAACGATTGTGAACAAAGTACTGTATATCCAAAAAGCAAGCACTCATAAAACAGTACTAGCATGGTGAAAGCAATCGCTGACATTAATGCAACAAAGACAAAAATCTTACAATTAGTTTTCAGATGCTCTAATTACTAAGAAAAGTTTTTTTTAGAAAACGGTTTTAGAAATAAATTATTCTGCAGTCAATACACCATCTGCTATGAGATATGACTGAAATATCAGAGTATAGAGCAAATAAGGCATTAGTAGTAATTCTACAAATAAAAAATTGGATTTGAAAGATTTATATGTCTGCAACCTAATGTAACCCAAGCGTATTATTGACAAATTCAGACAATCTTTACAGATCAAATGAATCTTGAAGAGAAAAAAGTTAAAAGTAATGAGCGCTTTAGTTACTTCACATGAGTTGTGTTGGTTTTAAATGGTAGCAGTAAAGAAGAAAGAGGGTATTGAGTATCAGTGAAGCAGAAGAGCACATCAGACTGAACATTGTGCTAGAATAAGAGAATTTAAGCAACAATTTTGATCAGGTTTTCACAAGCACTGGCATGATCAGAATCACTGTGGTTCATTACTGGACTTCATCTGCTCTTCAACCAGCCATTATATGATACATCACAGCCAGTAAATAGTGTTAAACGTGTTTGTCAAATTTTTTTATTAATATATATGTACAGATCTTTAATTAATGACAGTAACAAATATTTCAGTAATTTTTTTAACAGACTGACTAGACTACCGGTTGTTACAAAATGAGCTCATTGGCTCAAATTTCCAAAAACATACTGCCTAAAGTTAACAACAGCCACAAACAATTACTTTAGTTTAAATAAGAACCTATGAGAAGAAAATTATAAAAAGAACATTTATTTAACAGTTAAATGCTTAAAAAATAACCGAGATCGAAATGTGTAACAACTTATCCAAGGAATTCTACAAGCTTTTGGAGTTCAGGACAGCTCTTGACAGGATCGGGAATAGAAGACAATGTCTGTGGATGAGAAACAGGATATTTGTAAACATTTCCAATACATATATTTTATAAATAGGCAGATTTGTAAATGAATAGGGGCCTCTTACCCGCCTCACTGTCTCAATCATATCATCAAGCAGATGTAGTTCTCGTTCCAGTTTAGTCTGGTTCATGGCATGTACCCTTTGCTACAGTTAAAATAAGACCGAATTGACATCAGAAGAGCACATAACACACAAAATACACACAAAAATCAACAACATTATCAAGTCCAGTGGTCTTAACTGGTGGTAGACGCAAAGCCTGCGACATTTTTTATGTTTTTAATCCGTTTTTTAAAATACAATTACACATATGTTATAAACGTTTAATAAACTCAGAATTTCTGATATATGGGCAAATATAATTATAGTTCATGTATAATTGTTTATAAACCAAAAAGGTGCATTTGATCTGAACATTTTGAGAACTACTCCAATTCATCTAGAACTTAATTACTTTAAGCTTTATACTTTTGGTCATAAATACAAATAGGAACGTAATCATAAAAATATATACATTACAGAATTCAACTAAAGCTCGATTTTCAATTCCAAGTAATAATACATGCACATTTGGGTCACTCGGTGATGGAAATGTAAGCACTTACATGTCTCTTTGCACGCTCTAGGACCTTGGCACGATTTTCCTCAGTTTCCATTAAATTTGCCTTGAGTTTCTCAACCTAAGAACAGAGGATGTTTGCGTAACGCAAGAGAGAAAAGCCTTCTAAATGGCCCCTTACGATGAGGATTTTATTGAGGTTTACAGAGATTTCATTCTTTTGAAACTGAGATTTAATAAAATGCTATATTTGGCTTGTGAGCAAAGAAAATTCATGCTTAGGTTAGTGGTGTATTGGGGTATGTTGTGATAATACAGTGTAATTGTATTATATTATGTTTATTGCTAGTGAGAGAAAATCTGGAAGCTATCATACCTCTCTGAGCAATTTAATTCTTTCATCTAAAGCTGAAGTACTGGCAGCTGATTGGAAACCGGCTCGCTTAAGCTCCTCCCTCAGGACCTGAGCCTCCACCTGTGCCTGCTGCTCCGATCGACGCAAATCAGCAACCTCTCGACGCAACTCCTGTTTACCACAACCAGCAAAGACTAGTTATTATAAAACACAATAAACCCGATGTGGTCATCGTGTTTGAGGAAATATTACCAGTATTATATACGGTCAGTGTGTACTTACACTGTTTTCTCCTCTGTATTTGTGAGCTGCTTCCATTTTTTCCTCCAGCTCACTACAAAGTTTCCTTAGGCTTCTTTCGTCCTTTAAAAAAAACATTGAAAATTGATTGCAAAATTATAACCCCAAAAAATGTTAAGGCAAAACAACCAGTAAAGTCATTTTTTTATGACAAATGTCAGCATGAGTTACCTGAGTTTTCTGCAGCAGGGCCGCAGCATCCTTCTCCACCCGAGTCTGCAGTTTAACAACATTCTCCCTCAACTCTGAGATCTCCAGAGTGTGTCTCTGAGATACTTCCTGCAGCGCCTCCTGCAGGCCACATCTAAAAAGAGCAAATAATAAATCTAAATGTTACCAAAAAGTATGGGGTGAGGCCACGTCTCAAAGTACAAATGTAAATTAAGTGCAACTGTTTGGATTATGGATGTGATCAAAATTCAGCTGTAACCCATTTATATCAAGTAACTTTTTATTACCAACAAGAGACAATTGTTGACAACTTTATTTTACAGCACAAAGACCTTGATTGAATAGTCTTTGTTCTATTTCCAGTGGATTTTAAATGTTAAAGTGGCGATCCGTAAGTTTTTCTTTTGTAAAAATGAACTCAAACCAATTATTCAGCAATAACAAGAAAGAACGGCGTTAAAAACTGTGTCATAACTCTTGCTGGATTCACCACAGAAAGCTTGTAATAATGGTTTGTAATATTCCTTGTCGGGTAGTGTTTCTCTGGAGATCCTTATTTGGTGTCTATGCATCATTTCGTCACATTCGTGAACAGAACGAAGAGGATCCGGCTGCTAGCCCGTATGTGGATGCTGCAGGTGACGGGTAGCATTGTACACAGAATTTGTTTCTTGGAAAATTTTAGTTTTATTTATGGCAGCGTTTATTACTTTTACTTTTAAACGCCAAGCAGCGCTGACATCTGGGGATTCATCGGTTGTGATAACCAAGAAAGTACGAACTGATAAGCATTTGCAAAGAAGAAGGGAATGTGATGGGACTTGTGTGAAAACAAGAATGAATATTGGCAAGGCATTCAAAGGTGGCGTGAACTCTGTGGTATGAAAGGATTGAAAACGGATGTAGACATCTTATCTTCTGGGAAATGAGGACAAGGCTTTGCATATAGTTTATGTATATATAGTTGTGTTGTGTATAATGATATATGACCGTACCTGTCAGCATTTGAGACCCGCGATCGCGGATCTTCTGTTGACAGTGTTGGCAGGTATGGATATGACCCAGCACCCGAAATAATATCAAAACACTTCAACACAGCCTCCATTTGCGCTATTTGGGTCTGTTTATGTTCTTATTTGTTTCGTGTTGTATCATCTCCCACTTGTCCTCATGTTATGTTTATTATGCGCTACTGATGTACAGTGAATATTTTTACCGGTTCTTCTCCTTGTTTGTTGCAAGACGGATGTTATGATACACTGCTTTGCGAAAAGGCGGAAGTTAAGATACGTCATTGTGAAAAGGGCGTATTAGAAACTGAGATGGCGACAAAGAGGCCATTCTTACGGACTGCCACTTTAATCATATAAAATAAAATGTATCACAAATTGTTCTGCCCAAATCATGCTCATAATTATAAACTTGCTCTCCTGTCTCCAGCATTTGAGTAACTCACATGGTCTGCTGCAGAGTCTGCTGTGTTCTGTATCTTTCTGGACTTTCAGCTGGTCAATGGTCATCTGAAGATTGGAAATGGTCTCATCAAGATCTGACAACAGCTCCAACACACAGCTTCGTCTCTGATCTGAGACAACACCAGAATATTAACATCAACCATTATCTTCAACCATTTATAAGCCACACATTTTTACAATAGGTAAAATAACAGAATTATGAATTATAAAAGAAAGGTGATAACAAAATGTATTTCATGTTCACATACACAAGTTACACAACGTTTATAAGCGTGTACGAGTACAATGCATGAGTAAGGGTTTATGAATGTGTTTATTAAAGGCACATGTCATTTTCTCCAGTAGAGGTGCATTTACAAAACAATCACAAAGGCACAGCTTGATGTAAATGTCACATTCTCAGAAAGTGGATAGCTAGACACAACTACTACAGCATTTATTCACGAGACTCAATGTTTTCCTGGATTAAAATGTTGAGTATGAAGTTATACTGGAAAAAGTGTGAATTTGTCTGGAATTAAACATTGTTGGAAATATTTGGGATGAATTAAGCACAACAAGTACAAGTACAAGGTTTTCTAAAGGAAAGACATTGTACATATAGTGTTTTTAATCAGTAGAGAGACTGTACCTTTCTCTTCTTTGTGTGCATTTGGGGGTATTCGGGTAAAAGCACTGATTTCACTGCCAATGCCATCTTGTTGCTCCTCTTTCTCCTCTGAAAAACATACAGGTCTGCACGATGACTACACCGTCGTCACACTTTAATCTTTTATTAGCATCAAAATATTATTCCTCAGCTTTGTCATTTAACTAGAATGCGGCAAACTGACCCTTTAAATTAGTTACAGCTGCTTTAAGGGTCAATATCACTATAAAGTGGCTTTGGTCTACTCATCAGAATCATGAACATAATGTAGAATAATGACATTTTTTAAATTTTAAATGCCAAATATTTACACACATACAACTACAACAAGAAGAAAGTTTTTTTTCTCATTTTATATCATCTGCTTTGATTAAATGTATGTGATTTTGGTAAGTCCCACACACTGCTCAGCTACCTTCATTGAGTGTAATAAGTGAATAAATTACATAAAATTAAAATATTTTTTGAATGTTCTTACTGTCCTTATCAAGATATTTATTTTTTTATATAATTTTTATTCTATTTTCATGATAATATTTTGCACCATTCCCTGAAATTGAATGCCCCTTTAAGAAATCAACTGATGTCCTCAGTGACATACCGTCCCCCCATTTTGCCTTTCCTCAGTGAAGGTTAAAACATCTGCTGCACACACAGAAAGTATCTACACTTATATTTCCCAATTTTCCTCAAATTGTGTTTGTAGTTGGATGTTGTCAAGCTTAAAATGTTCACCCTGTCATAGTGAAATATTTATTAATATAAAATCTCTAAATGTATACTCAAAATACATATTTTAAACAGTGCACAGTCAACTTCAACTGTGAATCACTTTGCTAATTGCAGGTACACCGTGTGTTCATTAAATGCTAACTTTAGACAAAAATGTCCACCATGTCACCAACTCATATCATATAATACAACAGTTAAAACACATAATATAACTGTAGATGCTATACATGAGAGGATGATATAAACTTTTTTGGCAATATTGGTATCAGCAGGTGTTTTGATGATGATATTTTTTTATCTATTATACTTTGTCCATGACAGGGTGGACATCTTTTGTGGTTTAATTATAGTGTCTGCTTGCAGTTAAATAATAAAAATGTGGGAGCTTGACCAACATATATTTCTAACAGCCCAAGGTCTCCTTAATACAAGAAATATGAAAGGGAAAGTTAACCCAAAAATGAAAATTCTGTCATCATTTACTCACGCTTCATTTCGAACCTGTATGACTTCCTTTCTTCCGCAGAACACAATAGAAGATATTTTGAAGAATGTTGATAACAGAGCAGTGGTGGCACCCATTAGCTTCCATTTTATGGACACAAAACCAATGCAAGTGAATGGCTGCCATCGCTGTTCAGTCAACAACATTTTTTTAAATAACTTATTTTGTGTTCTGCGGAAAGAAAGCCACACAGGTTTGAAATGACAAGCGGGTGAGTAAATGAGTATTTTCACTTTTTCACATTTATCACTTAAAGTTCAATGGAAATGGAACTTTTTATGTGATAATTGAACTTTAAATACAAATTGTTTACAAAATATATAATACAACAAATTATGATTATTATTATTTTCTAGCCTTGACTCCATTAAAAACATGTCTTATTGTAAAGAAATTTCAAACCCAAACACACCTGAAACCACAGGAAGCTGCGTCTCAGATTCATCTGTCTTCATCATGGCCACCATAATGGAATCCACAAAAGAGCTTGAAGGATGTCGATGAGACTGCAATATCTTATCTGAACTTTCTGATTCCTGTGCAGTAAAATAAGCAAATCATTACCAGGACAAGCTAACTAAACTGTCGTTTATCCAGGAACAAGGTTGAGGAGAAGTTTCTTTAGTATTAATTTCCAAATGAGTAAATTAAGAGCATAAATTAAGAACATAAATGATGGGAACTTAAAGTTAAATGTATGTGACCGTTCTCCTATGACTTTCTTTTGTGGAAAACAAAATGTTGTTTTGCTACCAAAATATCTTCTTTTGTGTTCTGTAGATACAGAAGTCATACAGTTTTGGAGTGACTGGAGGGTGTGTAAATGAAAAAAAGTAATTTAATTACTTAGTGTACTATCCCTTTAAGAACAATTCAGAACTTACATCCAAACTGTAATATAAAATAATATATAACATAAAGGCAAAGCATGAACATTGACACGTTTAAAACAGAGACCTTGTTGCTTAGAAATTCTTTTAAGATGTTAGTGAGAGAGCAGACTCTATTGTTTAGAAGGAGGACATCTTTTGATGCCTGAGCCATCTTTTCTCCTTGTTCCAGCAGCAACTGTCGAGCTTTATCTCGTGTGCTCTCCAGCTCTTCCTGAAGAGAGTCCTTCTCAAGCCTTGACGCATAAGAGACAGCATAATTTTTTTTAATTTCTGACCAGAATCACATTTAAAAAAAAAACATTACACTTTAGAGGGTATGGACAGGATTAGGTTTATACCGTAGTTGTCCCAGTGCTAGTCTGAGGTCTTCACACTCCAAGTTTCTCTCTCTGAGGCCCTGTAAGTGACAGCGCAGCAATCTCTCACTTTCCTCCATCTGTTCCCGTGCCAGTTCATTCTCTGCCTGCAGAAACTGAAAGAACAAAGAAAAACACAATGTAGGGGGACCTGGTATGAGAGCTAATGTAAATAATATCTGCTAATATTGTCCAATAGAAATGACTAACCTCTGTCATTTCTTTGGCACTAGACAGTTCAGTCTGGAGCTGAGCGAGTTGATTGAGCTGACGGTGATGAATCTCAGCTTCAGCGTGGAGTTCCTGAATCAGACTTTCTCTCTGTGATAGCACTGCTTCATAATCCTGTATTTGTTTCCAGGAAGTCTCCAACTCTACCTCAAGACTACCAAAGCATTTGTATAAGCATACATAAGCATACAGCCATAAACAAAAGTAGACAGATGGGACTCAAAGATTTACCCGTTTACTTTCTCAGTAGCTTGATGACTGTCATGCACTGCCTGCTGCATCCTAAAGTAGGCAAACAAATTGTGAATATAATATATAGAACGTATTCGTTTATCAGCTAATATTCCTGACAGACCATTTTTGTTTTGTTTTATTTGGTTCATTTCTTTTTTTATTTCAATGCCCTGGCAATACACCGTTTTAAAAGGATACTCGACCCAAAAATGTAAATTCTGTCTTGAATTACTCCCCCCAAGTTGCTCCAAACCTGTATAAATGTCTTTCTTTTGAACACAAAGACAGACATTTGGAAAACTGACATTTCTGGGACATCACTGACCACCATAGCAGGTGCCGCATAACTGTTTGCTTTCCTAAATTCTTCAAAATATCTCATATTGTGTTCAAACAAAAAAGAACAAAAAAAGATATAATAATGTCCCAGAAAATATATTTCAGTGGGTTCAGTAATAATTTATACAGGTTTGGAACAACTTGAGAGTGAGTAAATGATGACAGAATTTTCTATGTTTTTTGTGGAGTATCCCTTTAAAGTACTACACACTTATCCTTATTTGCTCACTTTAAAGGGATAGTGAACCCAAAAAAGAAAATTCTGTCATCAATTACTCACTCTCTTGTTGTGCCAAACCTTTATGAATTTCTTTTTTTGTTGAACACAGAGAAAGATATTTGGTTGAATGCTAACTAAACAGTTCTTGGACCCCATTGATTACCTTAGTATGAAAAAAATGTGGGATGCACCGATATGTCGTTTTTGGCCGATAACGATAGCCGATAATTCTTTAACATTGGAAGCCGATAACCGATATATTGACCGATATACAATATTTAAATTTGAATATAAAAATCCTTAAGACTAAAACAAAAGGGCAAAAAGTGGAAAACTGTCACTTTATTTGTGGGGCGGGTCATTAAAAACAACATGTATGTTGCGTTCCCTATAGCCTATATTAAATATTTGGTCATATATATTTTCATATTTTATTAGGTTCCTTGATAAGGCTTCAATACGTAAGCCTACGTAGCAACGTAATTTGCGTGATGTCCCCAAACCGAACATGTCAAGAAAGCTTCAAGCAGCTCCCGCTGCCAGCCGCCACAATAACAAAACAAACGGAGCAATAAAAGTGAAGATGGAAGATGAGGTCGTGAAAGTCGTGAATTCACATCATTAAAAGGTCAAGCTGCTAAATCTAATGTTTGGGACCGGTTCTCAGAAATAGTTGCAACAGCAGTATGGGTACGTGAAGTGCAAGTTTCTGTGGTTCAGAAGCGTATGCTGTTGCCAGTTTACATGGCAATGTAATCTAATGGCTGTTTCCAAGCACTTTTAGGCTGAAATAAAGCTTGTATTCATTTACATTACAATGCCTAGTATGTCTATTCAATGGTCGCGGGTGCGGGGCGGGTTGTAAAAATAGATACAGTAGTACTAAAAATAGATTTGTGGGCCAAATAATTCCATAAAAGCGGGACCTGCAGGTTGGAAAAAAACCCCAACCTACATCAACAATGTTTTGCTAATAGCAGTAAGTGACGGATTATGACAGAAAGACAGTACAGTACTGAATTTTAACTGTAAAAAAGCGTGCAGCTAAAGAAGTTTAAACAGAGGAAATTATTATTTATCAGCTATAATAAATCTGCCAATTTTTTTTCTCGATATGGCTTATAAATTTGATATTTATCGTGCAGCTTTGTGTTTATTTATTTTTGGGTTAAGTATCCCTTAAATACTATAAGTAAAAGTCTCAAATGCAGTATTTCCAAACCAATGTTATAATGTACAGTGAGGGAAATAATTATTTGATCCCCTGCTGATTTTGTAAGTTTGCCTGCTTACAAAGAAATGAAGGGTCTATAATTTTATGGTAGCTTTATTTAAACTAATAGAGACAGAATATTAAAAGAATCAGGTGAAAAAAATGTATATAAAGGTTTTAAAAATTGATTTGCATTTCAGTAAGTAAAATAAGTATTTTATCCCCGACCAACTAGCAAGAATTCTGGCTCCACAGATTGGTTATGTACCTATATGGGCCGCAGATAAGTCCTGTCACTTTAAGAAAGTACTCCTAAGTCAGCTTGTCATGTATATAAAAATGCCTGCCAACAGAATCTGTATCTTCCATTTCAACCTCTCCACCACCATGGTCCAGACCAAATAGGTTTTAAAGGATGTCAGGGACAAGATTGTAGACCTGCAAAAACCTTGAATAGGCTACAAACAGAAGCTTGGTGAGAAGAAGACAACTGTTGGTGCGATTATTTGGAAATAGAAGAAATACAAAACAACTATCAAATGCCCTGGTCTGGAGCTCCCTGCAAGATTTCCCCAATGGAGTAAAGATGATTGTGAGAAAGGTTAAAGATCAGCCCAGAACTACTCGGAAGAAGCTTGTTAATGATTTCAAGACAGTTTGGATCACAGTTAGCAATCAAACCATTGGTAACACACTATGCCACAATAGATTGAAATCCTGAAGCACCCGCAGGGTCCTCCTGCCCAAGAAAGCCCGCCTGGCTCATCTGAAGTTTGACAATGAACATCAAAATGATTCAGAAAGGCTTTGGCGAAAGTGCTCTCACTGCTGCGAGTGAGACCAAAATTGAATCCTGTTTTTGCAGGGAGAGAAATGCTGACTATGACCTCGAGAACACCATCCCTACAGAGAAGCACAGTGTTGGATACATCATTCTCTAGGGCTTTTTCTCTGCTACGGGTTCAAGATGACTTCACCAAATCTTGGACGACTCCCCTTAACTAGATTACTGAAGATGGGTCGTGGATGTGCCTTTAACATGACAAAGACCCAAAACATATTGCCAAGACAACCAAAGAGTGGCTTAAGGAGAAGCACATTAAATATCTTATAGACAGTCTTCTAGACCCTAACCCCATAGAAAATCTGTGAAGGAGGCTAAAACTCCCATTTGCAGTGCGACAGTCAAGAAACCTTAAAGATTGACAGAGGAGTGGACTATCGGACCTATTGGTTAACGTTGATAAAGTACTGATTGTCGGAGATTTTAATATTCATGTAGATAGTGCTAACGATGCTTTAGCAGTGGCGTTTAAAGAGCTACTACACTCTTTTTGGAGTAACACAAAACATCAATAGACCCACTCATGCGACGATGTCACCGATCACCATCTTAAAACATGTACACTGTGCACTGCAGAAATCAGTCGTACAACTCGTTATCGACAGGGTAGAACAAACACCTAAACCACTAAAGATAGTTTCGTAAAGAACTTACCAGATCTGACTCCTCTAATAACCTTACCAATAGATACAGAATCGCTCGATGACATGACCAGCAACATGGGCACTATTTTCTCTAATACATTAGAAGCTCTCGCACCTATGAAGTCAAAAAAGATTAACGAGAAGATCAAAGCACCATGGTACAATAGCACCACTCGCGCCCTAAAAAGAGAAACGCGTAAACTGGAACGCAAATGGAAACAAACCCAATTAGAGGTCTTTAAAATTGCATGGAAAGAGAGTGCAAAATGTTATATAAATGCACTAAAAGCAGCAAAATCCGATCACCTCTGTAACCTCATAGAAACTAACAAAAACGATCCAAGGTTTTTATTTAGTACAATTGCTAAACTAACAAACAAACAGACTTCTCCTGACCTGGCTATTCCGCCACACCTTGGTAGCAATGATTTCATGACATTTTTTACAGAGAAAATCGGAAATATACGAGACAACATAGTTAAAATCCAACCTCCAAGTGTGTCCGATGAATTAGTATCAACCGTCGCCCCAAAAGAAAAGCTACAGTGTTTTTCGCCTATAAAACAGGAAGATTTAATTAAACTTATTGCAACATCCTAACCGACAACATGCTTATTAGATCCCATTCCAACTAAATTATTAAAAGAGTTACTACCTGTTGCAATTGAGCCCGTTTATAACATTATCAACTCGTCAATTAATCTAGGCCATGTCCCAGGACCCTTTAAACTGGCTGTCATAAGCCTCTTATCAAAAAACAAATTTTAGACCCCAATGAACTTGGAAGTTATAGACCGATTTCAAATCTCCCGTACTTGTCTAAAATACTAGAAAAGTAGTGCCCACTCAGTTGTGCTCTTACTTACAAAATAATGACATGCACGAAAGATTTCAGTCTGGCTTTAGACCGCATCATAGCACCGAAACTGCGCTCGTTAAAATTACAAATGACCTTCTTATAGCATCAGATAAAGGTAACATCTCACTCCTAGACCTGCTTGACCTTAGTGCTGCGTTCGATACTGTAGACCATAACATACTTTTAGATCGTTTACACAATTATACCGGTATTCAGGGACAGGCACTACAATGGTTCAGATCTTACTTATCAGACAGATATCAATATGTCCATTTAAATGAAGAATCGTCAAATCTAACGCAAGTAAATTATAGATTCCCTCAGGGATCGGTTTTAGGACCCTTCCTATTCTCCATATACATGCTGCCCCTGGGAAACATTATTAGAAAACATGGAATTAGCTTCCGCTGTTATGCAGATGATACTAAGCTATACATCTCATCAAGACCAGATGATTCCTTCAAGCTATAAAACATTGAATGACTAGTAATTTCCTTCTTTTAAACTCTAACAAAACAGAAATATTACTTATCGCACCAAAAACACATAAACAGAATATCTCAGATTATAACCTGCAAATTGAAGGCTGCACTGTTACTCCAACAAATACAGTTAAAGACCTAGGTGTTATATTAGACACCAACCTGTCATTTAAAACATCTGAAATATCAAAAAACAGCCTTCTTCCACATTAGAAATGTTGCCAAATTACAAAATATTTTATGTGTTGTTGACGCAGAAAAGTTTATTCATGCATTTGTGACCTCAAGATTTGACTACTGTAATATTCTACTTAGTGGTTGTCCTTCATCTTTACATTTATGGATTTGGCAGACGCTTTTATCCCAAGTGACTTACATTGCATTATCCTATACATTTATACATAGGTATTTGCAATCCCCTGGGATCGAACCCACAACCTTGCGTTGTTAACGCAATGCTCTTACCACTGAGCTAATAAACAAACTACAGTTAGTTCAGAATGCAGCTGCCAGAGTTCTAACCAGGTCAAGAAAATACGATCACATAACCCCAATTTGATCATCCCTTCACTGGTTACCCATTAAGTATCATATTGACTTTAAAGTTCTTTTAATTACTTATAAAGCCTTAAACGGTCTAGCCTCTACCCACTTAACAGAGCTTCTTTCACATTACAACCCATCACGCTCTCTAAGATCTCAAAACTCAGGACTTTTGGTAACACCTACAATAACTAAATCCACCAAAGGGGGCAGAGCTTTCTCATACTTGGCACCAAAACTCTAGAATAGCCTTCCCGATACTATTCGAGGGTCAGACACACTCTCCCAATTTAAATCTAGATTAAAGACACATATTTTCAGCCAAGCTTTCACTAATGCATAGTAAATGAACAGCGGCTACGCTTATTATTCTCTTTCTGCCTCTAGCCTCGGGATGCTCATTCCGAGGTAGGGAGAGATTCCGCCAGGCCCAGATGGACGTCATATGCCCACCCCAACTAGAGATTACACCAGCTACAGCTTGAATTCCTGTGCCATCCTCCTACGAGAGCCTGCGGACTGACTGACCATCCCAGCTCCATCTCTGGCAATTCCATCACCACCCAAGAGAAAGGCGACCATCTGACCATCCTAGCTCAGGAAATTCCATCACCAACTAAGAGCAAAGACGGACTACTTGTCACATTAATGCTAAAGTTACAATACTTGGTATTTAATGCTAAACTTATATCACATGACAGCAGTTTGAAGTTATAGCTGCATTCAGTGGCTCTGATTTGAGGTTGCTGGGTGAGTGTTTGTGGGGAGTGGGTGGATTGTTCGTTGTGGGATTCTTGTTGGGGCTGTGTGGGTCTTGTTTTGTGGTCGATGTCGGACAGCAGAGGAATAAAGTTACATTATGCCATTACTATTTTCCATGGTTGTTTCTTTGTTGTCTTGTGTCAATCGCGGAGTGGGACTGGGTTGGACCCGCACGGTTTGGCGAGTGGGACTTCCTGGGTCGGGTGGTGGGCTCTCCCTCTTCCTCATGGATGTTTGCTCGGTGGCTTTTGGTCGGGGTCACTGAGAGCAGCTATGACACGTCAGAGGGGATCTGGCCCTCCTGGCTGAGCCTGATTTCTCCCAAGGCTTTTTTTCTCCATTAATCAATCCTTGGAGTTTGGGTTCCTCGCCACAGCAGGGCAGTGTTGGCTTGCTCACGGGGAGACTGCATTTATTTATTAGATATCTATTAGAATGATCTTGCTTGTTCTATAAACACCATGCACTATGCTGTGTTTCTGTTTTTCTTATTTGCTCCTGTAAAGCTGCTTTGGAACAATGCACATTGTGAAAAGAGCTATATAAATAAACTTGAATTGAATTTAACTAAAATGTTTACTGACACATGTGCAAACCTGTTGACCAACTATCAGAAATGTCTAACCTCTGTGCTTGCCAACAAGGGTTTCTCCCATAAGTACAAAGTTATTTTTTCTCAGGGATCAAATACTTATTTCACTGACTGAAATCCAAATCAATTTATAACCTTTATATAACCTTTTTTCCCCTGATTTATTTTATATTCTGTCTCTATCAATAAACCCACCATAAAAAAATAGACCCTTCATTTCTTTGTAAGCAGGCAAACTTACAAAATCAGCACGGGATCAAATAATTAATTCCCTTACTGTATCTGTTAAGTTCTAAAAAGACAACTGAATTCAAAAGGCAAGTTTTAAGAGTGGTTAATGACACACCTGCTGGTCTCAGAAGCGAGGGTCTTTTCTAGGAAGGCGTATGAGGCCAAGGTGGATGTGACAGTGGCCGAGAGCTCCGTGTTCGTCCTCTGCAGCTGAGAGCGCTCCTCTTCTGCCTGATTCAGCTGCTCCCTAAGCACTGACATCTCTGAACAAACACAAGCAGCGTCAAGCAAAAGCTTGCCCTTTTGACACCCACTAACTAGGGGTGTAACTATGCGTATTCGTACCGAACCAGAAAATTAAGTAATCATTCCTATTGCCCTACTCCCTTCGAAGGGCAGAGCCCTTGAAGTTTAGACTTTGGGGTGAACAGGGCATTTACTTGCCATTATGTAGACGGTTGGAATGCACTTGGCAAAGGAAGCGGCGTAATTTCCTCATTATCTTTAGCTGGCATGTTCACGTGAAAACGAAGCATTGTGTCCGTCAGCAGATGTCGCTTTTTTAAAGACATAACTGTTTGCAAATAAACTTTAAATATGCATTTAATATATAAACACTGATTTATATAAATCTTTTCAAAATATAAATGTATTGTTTATTTCCAAATAGTTAAGTTTTATGCTTAAGTTATGTCATTAAAACAGCGACATCTGCTGACGGACACAATGCTTCGTTTTCACGTGAACATGCCAGCTGAAGATAATGAGGAAATGACGTCGGTGCATTTGCCAAGTGCATTCCAAACGTCTACGTCTAATGGCACGTAAATGCCCCGTTCACTCTAAAGTCTCAACTCCAAGGCCCCTGCCCTTCGAAGGAGTAGGGCATAGGAATGATGACTATATTTGGAATGCTGCCCGTGACGGTTCGGTACGAATACACGTACCGTTACACCCATAACACTAACCCATTTGAGAGACATAATAAACCACTGTTGCACCTGATGTCATGATGGTCTGCTGCATGTTCATGTCTGCAATCTGTTCACTAGCATCTTGCAAGCTTGATCTCATCTGCTCCGATTCATTATCCAGCTGGGGAATTATGAAAAAGTAATACAAAATTAAAAAGTGTGTTTTAATGTTATCAAGAAAGAGATTAAAGGGTAACTTCATAAACAAATTGTATTGTATTTTGTATTAAAGATTGGGTAACATGCTATTTCATGCATTCTGACTTCTTCTCACTGTTAATCGTGCTGGCTTCTCATGCTTAATAGGGTCAACTTGTTAAAAAACGAATTCTACGTATGATGTAGTATTTCTGTACTTGATACACTCCCCCAGCAATGCAACTTGTTTCGGAAAGTTTTTTATAAGTCTGGATCCCTGTTTCATAACAGGGATCCTATTCCTTTTATTGGGCAATTCTCCTGGAAAAGCATGCCGACTGCAAGGCGAAAGAAAGAATACAGCTGTATCTCTCTTTTATAAATTTGATCAAACTAAACACTCTTCGAAGTGTATGCAATACAATTGTATAGGTACTCAAGATTAATCTGAGATTGGCAGAAACTGCATGTGTTTCCCGATCTTTAAATTGTATTTAATCTTGAAGAACATATGGGTTGAAAAAAAGAAACCAAAGGTATGAATCTGACCAGGTCTCTCTCCTCCACAGCTCTGTCTCTCATGGCCAGATGCTGCTTGCTCTGCTCAATGGCAGTCACAGTCCTCTGATGGAGCTGGTAAAGCACTGGGTTTGTCTTCTGAATCAACTCTTGAGCCTTTCTCAGCTGCCAAAAGAAAAAAGGTGGCAAAACGGTTACTTTCTTGTCATTTTATTTTAATCTACAGTGCTGGTTGCACGTGAAGTCTTACCTCCTCCAACAAACTCATGTGATCCTCGTGCTTCCTTTTCAAATGGACATTGGCAGCATTGATAGACTCTGTATACGACTTGCTCAGTTCAACCTAGGAAAGTTTCCACAATCAAAATACTTCTCGCTGCATACAAAGGAAATCAAAGCATGAATAAAATACAAAATAAATAAAAGTACAAAGAAATTTGCAACTTAGGCCATGTGTCCACCAAAGTGTTTATTCCTTAGTGTACTTTTTCAACTGTTTGCAATAAAAGTGTCTTGATTTTAATAAACACCAGCAGCTGGAATTTTATTCCACAGCGCTAAGCAATTTTCCACACTCAATGTTGGCTCTTGTATTTTCCCCCCAGTCGACAAAAGATGAAAAATCTTTATACTTAGGAAAACGCTGCACTCATCAATGTCACTTTATACTCAGCCGTCCAATCACAGTGCAGGAGTGGCAGGGCAAATACCACACCAATAAACCAGCACATTCTACTTGTGCATCATATTTCTGTGACCAGTTGCACTGAAAAACAATACAGAAGTTAATAATTCTGTCTCTGGGTATACTGTAAAAATGAAATCTGAAAATGTTCTGCCAGATGGGGCGCCAGAAATGAGCCGTCAAATCAGTTATTCTATGTAAAATTACAGGTCTTCCCTGTTTTTCTTGTAAATTTGCAGTCTTTTCTGTAATATTACACTGCCAAAAGATTAACATATGTTGATTAATCAGATAGTAACAACAAATTAATTTGGTGGATATACTATCTTATAGCAACCAGTGTCTTGGAGAACAGCCGGTGTTTAAGAAGAGAGCCTGCCGTTTTTAGCCGTGTTACAACACTTTGGTGGACACATGGACTTACTTTTGGTTATTAAAATTTGGTAATTAAAAACCTAATAAATTACAGGTCCTTTCTTCAATCAGGAGATTTTTTATTTTCATTATTTTAAATAATTCTCAATTAATATTTTAATATAGCGAAGCAGTTGAAATGTCAGACCAGGGATGGGTAGGCCAGCGTGAGTGCGGACATCAGTTCCTGGTGAGACCCAACACTCTTTTCTAGCTCTGCCACCTGACTAGAATGATACTCTCTTAACTGTTGTGTTACACTGAAGGCCTGCACAAAGACAAATGTACAGCATAAGGAACTAAGGTCAATAGGCAATTTATACAGAAAACAATTGCAATAACTGTTGATAGTCCAATATACTTTAAAAACATCATATGCGGTTCAATAAATAGCTACCAATACCATGTATTCAGGTAAAATATGGTGAAACATGTACTAACCGCTTCTTTCTCCTGTAGAGCCTGTTCCATGTTCTGGCTCATGTCGTTCATCTTCTGATTCATCTTCTGCAGTGTTTCCCTGTATCTCCCGTACATAGACTTCATCTGACGGACCTACAGCACACGCAACTTACAATGAGCTGTGATTTCTAGGCAGGGATCTTCCATAAAGCAGCGACTAAGGATATTTAACTGATGGGAATGAAATACATA
Source organism: Triplophysa siluroides (assembly GCA_006030095.1). Taxonomy (NCBI): domain Eukaryota; kingdom Metazoa; phylum Chordata; class Actinopteri; order Cypriniformes; family Nemacheilidae; genus Triplophysa; species Triplophysa siluroides. The sequence goes on from VCII01000913.1 coordinate 1,242,386, forward strand.
CCTGTTTAGTTAAAGTTTCCTGATCAACATTAACCATGTCTCCAATCTGTTTTATTGTGAAGATAGAATCCTCTGTGCTTGACTTAACTGAACACTGCAGAAGAATTACATTGGTTTTTAATACAACCAGCTTTTAATGTTAAAGGCTTAAAAAAAATGTTTATGAATGTGTAGAGCAGCTCTCACCATTTCAACTCTCATCTCTTGAATCCTGTTATATAAACTCTGAAGAGTCTCTTGATCATGCTCGAGACTCTGAATTCTCTCCTGGGCAGTCACATACAAATCTTTGTACATCCCATTCTAACAAACAGAAATTTGTTTTATTTAATACTACACATAATTGTATATTTAACATCATGTTCAGTTCTGGCTGTGATTTTGCGCAACATTTAGCTTTGTGTATAATGTAAAAAAAATGGATGCATGCCATGTTCTCACACCTGGATACAACAAGGTTGTAAATAAAAAGTTCTTCTGCAAAACACAAAAAAATATATATTAAAGAATGTTGGTAACCAAACAATAGCGGTGCCCATTGACTTGCATTGGTTTTGTGTCTATACAATGGATGTGAATGGGTACTGCGATTCTCGGTTGCCAACATTCTTCAAAATATCTTTTGTGTTCGGCATACAGGTTTGAAATGACAAGGGGGTGAATAAATGACAGATTTTTAAACATTTTAGATTAGACTTTAAGCTACATGCCGTCACCTGTCTGAGCTCAGTGTGGTCTGTCTGGATAAGTTTATCTCTGAGATCAGATGGAGAAGTTTCTTTGCTTGGATTATAACCCCGTGCAGAGGTGAGTTGCTGGGAGAGAACCTCCACCATGATGAGCGTGGAAGTCAGTCTCTGCTCCAATTCTGATCTGGACAGATGCTCCAGATTTCTTGAAGTCAGGCTTTGGAGACAGAGTCACAAAGAGACATGTAGATCACATTCATGCAACAATTCACGTTATTAAATGCAATTTATTAAAAAGTTATATCAAAGCAAATTTTGACTATTTTTCTTGTAGATTCCTGCTAAGCTTGACCTACTTCCATAGAAGAGAGTCCGTTCTAGTGCTGGCATCAGAAACAGGAACATCCTTTACAATCTCTACCACTGCTGAAGTATTCATGCTTCTTTCCATTCGCTGAACAGGGGTTCCCCACACAGAAACACTGCGCTTCTGTACTGGAGACGTGCCCACTGAAGCATTACAGTGATTCACTGGTGCTGGAGCAGGAGCAACCACTTTTCCAGATGCAAGCATCAAGAGCTCCGCCATCTGTCTGAGCTGTTCCTGAAGAGGCCCGTTGCTGAAAACAGGGGGGTCATTTAATACCTTCTGAATATCCCCAGAAGCCATTTTAGCCTCCAGATCTATTTCCTGGGGTGGTTTTGCAGGAATGGGTGTGAAGCTAAAAGTATTTGCCAGGGTTGTGGAGTTGAACTGCGGGGGAGGCAAGGGACTCTCAGGCAGCTCGGGCCACAGACGGCTAAACGTGTGTTCATGCGAAACAGTCCTGCTTTCAGCAGACATCTTCGGAGTACATGGACCTGTCAGAGGAATAGCACTGGTATGATCTGGTGGAACAGAGACAGCGTCACCAGTCGGATCACACAGACGCATGACTTCAATCTCGGGAAGAATTCCCTCTTCTTTTAAGGCCAGCGCATTACTATCGACATTGTTGGATTCAGAGTCAGCTATTTTAGAAACGGCATCTCGAGGAGAAGATAAACCCAAGGTTTCCTCAGCATGTGAAAAATCTGCCTCTAGACGAGGGTCAAGGTGTTTCTCGGCAACCTTTTCGGTTATGATGAAGTTGTCATCATTGTGCAGCTTGTGTTTATCGTCACTAAGGGATTGTACATCTGAACTTCGCATCTTATTTTCATAATGGCTCAGTGATGACAAGTGTTGGCTGGCAACATTTTCTGATGCCTCCATTTCCAGGCACATAAAAGATCCAGACATTTTGTCTGTAATGTTTTCACAAGGCAATGTTATATGACCATCCGCATTTTCAGACTTTTCCGTTAGACTTTCTGGGAACATCTGTGACTTGATACAGACCTCAATTTCAGAGCTTGACTTCTCCATCAATAACTCATCTTCTGTAATATGACAGTAAAAATGGTCAACATGTTTGCTTCCGGGTGTTAAAACTGCAATGCTTTGACCGCCATTGTGACTGATGTCATTGTGACTGATGTCATTTAAACAGTGCGGATCCTGTTCCTTGGCAGGATTCACCATACACAAAGACATTTCAGACATCTTGGATAGATCAGCAATTTCTATTTCCACCCCAAAGCAACTCAAGGATTTCAATGTGATCTCTCCTTGTCGACTAGATGGCTCGTGACGTCTTTCAGAGAGATCAGTAAACTCATCGTCGGCTGCGTTTTTCTCACAGTGAGTAGTGACATATTGATCAGTTGACTGAGAGGGATGAAACATGGTATCAGCTGTACTTTGATTGAAATGATTTCCCAATGCTGGATCCTTTACAAGAATGGATTCGTCAGTAATAACTGAGCTCTGGTCTGATATCTGAACCTCTCCATCTAGACACACGAGTGGCTTGAAAGTGACACTCCCCAGCTCACATCCAGAAGCCTCTTCCCTTTGATTTGACATGGAGGAGAGATCTGTATCATCAGATCTACACTCAGAGTACGGATGATCGACATGCTCTTCGTTGGTCTGATGATCATTTGTACACTCTACTTGGTTGGTTTCATTCAGGTCACTTTCAGGTGACTGATTATTCTCCATAGCCAGATGTCTAATGAGAATCGACTCATCTGACATTGCAGGTTCATCCACGACTACAACTTCTCCTTCAAGACACACAAAGGATTTTAATGTGACATCTTGTTGTTCATCGGTGGCTTCCACGGTTTGTTCATCGCTATAGGCTTCTGGTGTGTTGCTGATAGTTTGCACATTACATTTGTTAGAAAAGGTTTCCTCAATGGCATCTTCATGCTGTTTGAAAACATAATGTCAAAATATTAAATTAATATTAGCACCTAGGCAACACTATTAGGAAAAAATTTAATCCCAGGGCGTGAAAGCACCAAAAGCGCATCTTCTTACCTTGATTTCAGGGATCTTCTCATGACTGGGTGCATGTTTAGGGATTAATTGAGTCTCCTGCAAATTCAGCAGTTCATTCTGTACATCTCTGAATGGGACTCTGTCTGGTCTTTGCTATAATGCAGATATAAAACTATATCACTAGGGTGCAAACGCTCAATATCATTTTCACAGCTATAACATAGATGAGGTTCATTTTAATATAGTTAGAAAATGCACGAGGCACTTACATGTGACATTTCCCTAATTGATGACGTTTTCAATTAAGATCTGTAAATACACAAACACAGGTGCACACAATAAACACAACATGTAATAAACATTAAATCATTTTACAATCGCAAAGTAACAGAACATATTAATTTAATATCAAACTGTCGTCTGCTTGGATTGTGCATAAACAAAACCTAATCATGGTTCACAATTCTTCAAAACAACTGAATTGCACAGTCTGCATCCTTATTAATATTGCTAGCAAAACTTCTTGTTATTAATGCAATCACAAGATATCCCAATTGTTCACAGACATCATTACGGTAACGTGAAATATGTAACGTTAAGTTTATACACTTGTTTAACACCTGTATGCTAATAAACGTTGCGGTATCATTAGATTCTTCCGGGTCTTTTGATAGTGAGTTTATGTTTAAGTACTTTTATATATCCAGAATTGTAACGTTACAGTTAAGATACAGTCTAAACGTTTGTGATCAAAGATCCCTTTATAGCATTATTGATCGGAATTAAAACAAAATGCGACTCTTACCTCAACACATTTAATTCTCGTGCTTAATTACTCATGAGCGTTAAACCTTAAAGGATCATTTAATCGTGGATTTATTCAAATAAACATCAGCGTTATTGAGTTAACCGCCACTCTGACATTCAAAATATGACGCACGATCGTGTCATTGGATGAAACTAGAGCGTGACATACGGAACCCCGATTAGGTCATACGTTGTTCACAAAACGAGTGTGGAACATTACACTGCCATCTAGCGTGTAGTTTAAGGACAAGAGGCCTCACTTTTCTCAGCCGGGGTCAAAGTAAATGTATTATTGACAAGCCCTTTTAAACCATCCCATGGTTGTTGTAGTTTATCATTTGTAAAATGTTTCAGTCCGTCTATTTGATATTGTATACTTTTCAACAAGTGTATACTTTTTTTGTTAATTAATTCAACAAACAATTTAACAAAAATGTATAACGACTTCAATCAGTCTCAAAGTAAAAATCGTCCATATGTGCACCACACAAGGACAACTTGTTAATCTTTTATTTGACAGAAGCTTTTGTCTGAATCGTGCTTGAAACTCTGCGTGAGTAACTGGTCGTCCAACATTTTTGTGCCAACTGCAAAACACGTGTTCGTGACGTAGAGGCGGGGTAACTGAAAGGAACAAACAAACCAGTTTACTATTGCAGAATAAAATACTTCTTAAAATTTTAAGTGCTAATTGTATTCATATAAATGTTCGTTCTGTCATCATTAAAATGTCAACGCCAGTGTGCACTTGTGCCGAACAAGTCAGAAAACTTACACAACAAGTATCAGTAATGAGAAGAGAGATTAAAAACATCAGGTAGGTTTTTAAACCTGTACGAGTTGTGTTGATCTTGAAAAGACAAAAAAACTCTTTAATCAATTAAATGTTTCATGTTAATCAAACACAGACACCAGATAGACGGATCTATACGAGCACATAACAAACAGATGTCATCACTTCAGTCGATGCTGACAGATTGTATTAGCCGCGATTCACAGTTTCAGAGCAAAAGCCCATCAAAGTCCCTCAGTGAGGTGAATCGATTAGAACAAGGTAAACTTAGTGTTATGTGTAAAACAAGCTACACATTCTTTGTACAAGACATTTCACGCTGACAATCATTTAATACATCTGTGTTTGCTGTAACTGTTAACGTTATGTCTTTACTGTCTCAGGGCGCATTTATACTGTTCCGATTGGATACGTCAATTCGTGTTTTGCCGTCAAAAATGGCACTCCACGACAACCCACCATATGCAGTTCCTCTCGAGCCAGCTTGAAGATTGAATCGTCAGTCTTCAATAACCCCGATCATTCTTTAGTTGGGCTGGAACAGTACTCCCATATCTGGTGTGTAGGAAAAGCATGCCTGACTGTATCTTCAACTGTACACTACTACCACATTGTAGGAATTAGGTTGAATAGATTTAGACATTTGAAGGAAGATTTACGTTTGATGCTTGCCTGGAACAGCTACTACACATGACAGTTGGACTTTTTTAGTGATCTCTTTTTTTCTTTCACTTTACAGGATCGTTTTCCTTTTCCATAAGAATGGGCAGTTGAGCTACAAAGCCAAAGTCAAGCCACCCCGTCTGAATGGTCAGAAGGTGGGGGTGTACTCCACCCGTAGCCCCCACAGGCCTAATGCTTTGGGGCTGACTTTGGCTAAGCTGGAAAAAATCACAGGTAGTATTTGCATTGTTATTACATCTTGAATGGACCGTCACTACACAATAGACTACACTGAACCTCGCGATGTACTTGAAATAGCACGACCCGCTAGTTTACATATAAAATGTGCCATAGCTGCCAATGAAATTCCACTTAATGTCAGTGATATGAGAAAGCAATGGCTGGTGAACGATAACGTTTTATAGTTAGTTTTTTTCACCACTGACTTGTGTCAGCTTTAAAAAGGCGCAGTTCATTTAATTCAAATCAAATCCAAATAAAACATTGAAGAAAAGCAAAATCACAGATTGTTGTTTGATTTTAAAGGAGATACACTTCACTTGTCAGGAGTTGACATCATCACTGGAACACCTGTCCTAGACATCAAACCATATATTCCAGACTATGACTCTCCTACAACAAGAACAGACGATACCAGTAAAACGTCATCATTCACAGACCTTCAGGTGGCTGAAGACACGGAGCTAGATGAAGAAATAGACATCTTAGAGACATCTTCTAAACATTCTACAGAGCTTAGCCCAGAAACAAGCATCTCTTGTCCAGCCAGTGCTTCGGATTTCTCTCAGTCAAGGTCTGGATGCAGAGGTGTGACTGATGTGCTAGCAGAAGTCAAAGACTACCTCAAACAGGGGCATGTGTTCTGTGAACAGACAGCTGAGGACAAAAACACGGAGTGCAGTTTAGCAGAACCGACCCCTATCAGTTTATCCAGATTGAGCTTTGGTCATGAGTTATACAGCACTATTGCTGCCTGGGTCAGGGCGCCCCCTATCAGTAACCTTGATGTGCGATTTACTGTAAATGCTGAGAAGGAGCTTAAAGAGTTTGTTCCCTGCAACAGTACAGGTATGTTACAAACATGAATGAACATTTGAGATTTTATTCAACTGTATCTTTTGTTATTTTGATAAATAATTTTGAGCTGTAAATTCAACTTATTTATGTTGTCATATGTAAAATCATAGATGTTAATTGACGCATTTTTGAATTAAGCCATTTTGTCATTTTGATTTAACAGACAGCCAAAGGCCAAAGTTCCAGTTCTTGAAAGGACCTGATGAGGCAATGGCAGCCATCCACGGCATTCTCTCAGCTGACCCCAGATCAGTATATCGGCGTGCACATTGTCAAGACCGTCTGTTTTTCTTCACTCTGGACACAGCTGACATCACTTGCTGGTTTGGAGATGGCTTTGCTGAGGTTGTGAGAGTCAAGCCTGTGCAAGGTTCAGGACCTACTGAACTTGCCTCTCTCTGAACTTGCCAAAACAACCTTTTGTGTTTTTATTCTCCCTAAATACAGCAATTAAAATTGAGAAGATGTTATTAGAAGACAATGTAAGGAACAAAGATACAAAGACAATGTATAAAAGTTGTTTTATTACAAATAGTCAGTTACAAATGAACAGATTATTTGTCACATAGCCCTACACATTTTGGCCTCAGAGAGGAGCAACAGTGATATACTATAAACTCAATTCTTTTAATTTGTGTTTTATGTTTAAACTTTTGTTTGATGAGTAGCATACACAAAAACATGAACAATTCCAATAAATATACTGTATGTTGTTGTTCTAGAATTCCAATAAAAATATTTTGGCTAACATGTTAGTTGCTTTTTTGCATTGTACAGAACAGGTACTCAAATAAGGGGCTCGGGTACATTCTCGGGTAGGCTTTCTGGATAGGACGGAGCAGTAGCTGGAGCGAACACTGGCACTGAGATTTGAATCTGTTCAGGCACATCAGTACGCTGTTCACCTATATCTAAAAAAAGTACAGACTCAGATTCTTGTAATGCCATATTTTGTACACAAAAAGATTACAACTCATTGTGTTGAGACATACAGTTGTTATGGTAGTTAAATAGTATCTCTAATGGTAAGGGGTTATTTCTAATACCTGAATCAATGACAAGACTTTTTTGAGATAAAGGCATGTCTTCCTCCTCATCAGGTCCTAAATCCTCAATGAAAAACGTCTCGAGCGTTTTTTCCTTTATTGTTTCCACAGACAATGGTACTGGTTGTGGGTCAGCTGGTTGTGGAGTTGCTGTTTCAGCTTCTGTGGGTAATACAGGTGTAATGGAGGAAGGATCTGTTTCCTGAACCACACTTAAATCTTCTGACAGAACTACCGGTGACTGTTTTCTTGGACGACCTTTTCTTCCAGGGGTACCACTGGACCAATTTTTTGCTCTTTTAAGGCTTTGTTCCCTGCAGTCAATGTTAGGACAATATTACAATGTAATTATGTTCAAGAATGCTTTTTAGTGCATTTTAGTTCTTAATGATCAAACATGTATTCATTTGTGCATGTAGAAATACCACAGTGCAATATAAATAAAAATATCAATGCAAGTAGTTTTTAGTAAGTTTAGTTTTTGCTTAAGTCTCATCCCCACCATATCAATGTTATCTTTACCCAGACACCCACTGGTTTGTTGCCTTTTCCTCTGCCTCAGCCTTTCGTTTCTTCAGCAGGTCTCTGTCTCTCAACCGTAGCCGAATTCCACCTACCAAACAAACAAATCAATCCTGGTGTTTTATTTAACTGGGATTGCAGTTCTCAAACTTTTGCTGTAAAACACTGAAGGTAAAAGTCCTCCGCATTCCAAATCCGTATCCAAACACATGCTCAATGCACCCTGCAGCCTAACTACAGAACTGTCCGAAACGCTTAAAAATATATATTATCATGGGCATACGACCAACAATCAAACAAGTATTAAAGTAAACATAGTCCTATATAGGTGCGGAAGACTATAATTACAGTACAACAATTTTATTTACACTAAAACTTTTATTGGTTTATTTAAAAAAATCTGGCTATTGCATCTTTAGAAAACAAAATTCAAGCAGTCCTTTGTAATGATTTTATTTTGTATTGTTTTTTTTTTGTAGATTTTTTTAGATTGGATTAATTCATAAATCGTACCTTCATTAGAAACGTTTACTTCAGATGCCGGATTCTCTTTCTCCAATGTCTTGTCCATTTTGTTGGCCTATCACAAGAATATAAAGTATTAAAATGATAGAGCCAAAATATTGCGCTCATTTGCTTTTCTTGCCTCAGAGAGAATAATGATCTGGTTAAACATTACCGTAGTGCTGGGAGAGTTCTTTTAGTTGTGCTCTTATCTTATTTGCAGAGGTGGAGAACTTGGCACAATATTCACAGAAGAAAGTAAAAAAGGAGGTCATACAACTGGCTGCCAGTGCTGTTTAGATATATTCGTCTGGGTCTAAATGAGTTTTTCTGCCATTAAAAGAAGTTTTGTTAACTGGTCCACAAGGCCAAGAGTTGTGTTGTGTTATGTTATGTGTTAACATTTTTATTTAACATTAAAAAACATAAAATAATTCAGTTTGATTGAATTTACATGTAATATAGCTAAGACAATCATTATTACAGTATTACTTCGGAAAATGTTTTATAATATCACAGTGCCATCCAAAATAAGCATTTGCTTGATCTTTAGTGGCTGAGATGTTTCTGTACACATCCAAATTCATGTTGCTTCTGAATTCACAGGCCATCAGGCGTTATAATACATCATCAATGGGGATCTGTGAGCTTGTCACAAAACACTCAGAGTCATTAAATATGCAACAAAGCACTAAACGTGACTACTGTAATCTATGTACTGCTTCATTGTCCCAAGCATTATGGTGCTCAAACATGGGACAATGCATGAAGGATTACACTGTGAAAGAAATTTCATAACTAAAACACACACACAAAACACAGCAAGGAACAACAAATAAACAATAAAAGTAATATTAAAATGAACACAGAAACGTTGACATTAAGGGCTATTCTGTATTTCCATGTCATTTGAATACTCTTAATGCCAGTAAGATGACTGCCCTAACTGGCTGCACCATTTTATCTCTGCTGTTCATTTTCTGGGTGTGTTTACAATCTTTTTAAAACATATTGATGTCTGCTTTCCCACCAAATAGATACTGTCACCGCCCTTGGAACAACTGTTAATGTATAATAAATATTACTGTATATAAGACAGTAATAAGAAAATAAAATATCCCCACTGCTATAATGTGTTAACCACTAGCATAATAATAACAACACAGGACAATATTTTAATGCCAAAGGTTGCGAGTGTTCACCTTTTGCCTACAGAAGCAATATTCGAAATTCTGTTGTCTGAGCTGTAAATGTATTTAATTTCGCAGTATAAAAAGTACTAGAACTGTATTAAAAAAGAAACACTGTGCTTGCACAATACATTTGGCCGTACAAAACTCCTTTGCATTGTTTAGCTGTAATGCAACCGTGCAAATCACGTACTGAACTTAATTATGCCAACAAAATGGCAACCCAATTACAAATCTCTCACTATAGTAGTTGCTGTTAAAACTGGGTCAGAGTTCTTACATGTTGATATAGTTGTGTTCTATTATCTGAGGCTGTATATCAACTAGCATTTCTGTCTAGTGTAGGTGAGCTTTGACCACTGTTATATGTCAATATAGTTTGTCCATGTAAACAAATGGTGTCATTATTTTTTAAATAAACCATGAGAAAGGTTTTACGTTGGTCACAATTATACACAACTTTATAATTTTGACCAATGGATTTGCTATTTAAAAACTAATAGTGTGGCTTATTTGGTAAAAGCTGCCTGTGCCTTTAGTAGCTGATGTTTATTGCTTATTTGTACTAATATTTGTAATGTGACTCCACTTCTTTGCAGATGCTTTTGAAATACATTTTCCATTAAGCTTAGGTTTATACCTTATTTTCACTTCAGTTCAAACACCTCTAGTTTCTCTTTAAGGTTCGAAGCTACAGTATATGTAAAAGAAATATGCCCTCTCCTGGTAAATACTTAAACAACAAACAATATAATATGTGAAAACTTCCATACACAATTCACAAAGTAACAAAAATGATACGCTATTGTAATACAGTTTAAATAATTTAAATTGCATATGTTGGGGTGTTTAAAAATAATCAATAAATAATCACTGGTTTAAAGTGTTTTGAGGAAGATTTTTTCTAGGATAGTTTATCGGCAGTTACAGTAACTTGAAATGAAGAATGTAAAATTAGAGAGAATGCTTAGCTTAAACCACTACTACGCCTTCGTTAAAATAGGATATTTAAGATGCTTTTATTAAAATGCCTTTGAAAACAACATCACTGGTGTGATCATTTGTTATATGTAGCTGTCGACTTGGCCAGGTCACTCTTGTAAAAGAGATTTTAATCTAAATGAGTTTTTACCTGTTAAATAAAAAATGAATCCTTGAAACAAAAGAACTGCGCTCATATATTTTAAGATTTCAGGGCAATTTATTTTCAGTTAAGACAGTTCAAACATTCATTTTAGTCAGGGACTAGCATTAAACCTTGTCCGTGTAACCAGGCTTAAACGTTAAACCTTAAGAAATGTTGAGTACTTTAGAATCGATGAGTTTATCAAAATGTTTAAAATACTTAACATGTATTGGTAAAACCTGGCCACCTAATGTGTGTTATGAGTAATATCTGAAGTAGTTTGTTGCCCAGACACAAATTAAGAGCAAACCCTTATATAGACTCAGATTCATTTGCATACAATTACCATTTAAAATGCACTTTTTTATTTTTAGGAAAGTAATAATTGTATGTATAGTGTTCAGGATAACACAAAATGCAATAATTTTGTGAAACAAATAAATGAATGTTTTATTATGTTCTTATATAAACATTACTTCTTATTAAAATAAACACAAAGTATAAAATACAATGTTAAGTTAAAATCTATTCACTTTATGTAACAATTCGATTTAAATGAGTTTACTTCAGAAATGGCACAAAACGTACTGTAATGACATCATTTTAAGCCAGAGAGAAATGTACGAGTAACATTTTTTTTTTTAAATGATTCCCAGACAAATACAAGCCGTAAACCTTTCTATACCACAAACTGTAATGCAGCAGTGTTGCTGCGTTTGTCGTGTTTATGAGACTGCAGTGGGAGTCGGTGACCAGAGATGGCGCTATTGAGTATATATTTGTTTCAGTGCCGTTTCCCCCCATGGTTTCTGCTCTCCCAGAGTAACTTGGCGCTGGGCTCAGATCATTATACAGTCCCATATTCTCCCTCCATTAAGGCATCTTTCTACCTTTTGGGCTGAACAGAAATCCCCCCAAACCCAAGAGGAAAGAGTCCAACTTTTGAGGGCGATATGGACATGAAAAAGAGGATTCATTTGGAGCTGAGGAACAGGACACCATCTGATGTAAGTAATTTTGAGCCTCACGTTTAGTTTTAAGCCCAGCCATGCTAGCTGTGCTACTTTCTACTTCCAAGTGACCTGTGTGTAGTTTAATGGTAAGCACATGGGTGTAATGCCGCTGGCACGGAGTTAAAAGGGAGAAAGTGCAGTAACGTTATGTATATTCACATCATTAATGTCCATTCGTCTTGTTTTGATACGAAAGGACCCAGACTGTTTAAGCTAGACGGAGTAACGTTAGTTAGTTTGGGCGGCTGAAGGCGTTATTGCAGCATTTAAGTCCCCCATGCTGGATGTGTGCATTCATGATGTGATACGATCATATAGTGAATATTTGCTCCTTTAAACGTCGGTGTTGTTAGATATGGACGGGATGGTTTATTTCACCGCGGTGGCCATTTTTGTTGCTAACATGAGGCGCCCTTTATTACAAAGCACTTTAAAGCTAAAGTAATCAACCTGAAATATTTTAAAGACAACAAAAATTAACATGTTTTCTTAAATATGGGTCACATTTTCAAACCATCGCCCTTCAGTGTAGCTTTTTTCCTATATCTCGAAAGAGATGTAATACGAAAGCTGTAGTTTTTAAAAGTCAAAGTATACTTTGATGCACATGCAGTCGCATTATGAATATATTCTTACTAGTGACCGACGTTTCCGTTTATATATGAATAGAATGATAAACGAAAATTAAAGTCTTTGTCAAACTGCAAGGAGATGTGCAAAAGCTGATCGTAAAACCGTATTGATAGCCTTGTGTGTTATTAATAAATGAACTCTGTTTTACTCGCTAACGTTATATTGTTACTTTTTCGTGTGAGACGGTGGTTCCCGCCATTACTCACCATTACACCCCACGCGCCACTACTGACCAACTATCGCTCGTGGTCGATATATGTACGTTTTCTGAATATTTTTAATGTACATAAAAAATGAAACGTGTGCCTTTTGTATCGCAATGTACACGGAGACGGTACGAATGGCGTGAGCAAAAATAAGCTACATGTGCTAGTTTGGTTGGTTGGTCACTTCGGCTAAACGTTTGAGAGCAGTTAACGTAACGTTACACATAAAGTGAACATCACGTAAAACATTAAGCTGTTAGGTAACTAACAGCGTAGTGTCAAATTTTCAATCTGAGTGTTTTGAGTTCGGTTTAATGCGTAGAGAAGCATGAGCTCAGTCTGTCTGAGGAGGCGCCATGTTGTCAGGAAAGAAAGAAACTCTCCATTTTTGTCTCTGTAATTTCCGCTCTATCTTCGTCTTTCGCAGCAAGAAGACGCCATCGACACACCGCTTCTGTCTTACATAAGCTTTAAAATACACTCCACTTGCAGTTTGTCACACAAAATTTCACGAAAGATGGTGGTGTCTTTGGGATATGTCCATGTTGTCTGGCCGTCGACTTGCAATCTGCTCTTTTCTCATTGGTGACTTGCTGCCACAGTCTTAGCCATAGGGCTTAAACAACAACGGCGAAGTCGACTTTTCGAACAGTATTCGGTGGTTTTAATGTTTCTCGTAAACTAGTATATGAACGAATAAACAACAAACATGCCAAAATCATAACCAAACTATAAAAGTGCATTATCAAGATCAAATGCATTTTCTTCTACAGTTCAGCAACTTTTAAGTCACGACTTTCGTCGCTGTTGAACATGTGCATGTTGGCCAACCTGTCCAACACCTCTGACTGTTAACACAGTAACTGTTACAACTTGGTTTAACTAGAAATAAAGCTAAATAAAAACTATAGCTACTTATAGTTGAACCGCAGTTTATTTGTGTAAGGCTTGCACTTCACTGGTATTGTTGTTACATTGTATTCTTTTCTTGTTTTTTCTAGGTACGAGAACTTGTCCTTGACAACTGCAGATCAAATGAAGGGAAAATTGAAGGCCTTACAGTAGATTTTGTAAATCTTGAATTTTTAAGTTTGATAAATGTTGGTCTACTTTCAGTCTCCAACCTTCCAAAACTCGGAAAGCTTAAAAAGGTAACCTTCAATATGTATGTGTTCATTTAAATATGTATATTTAACTTGGGTTTTGGGTTCTGATATGGGATATGTTTGAACTCTTCCAGTTGGAACTCAGTGACAACAGAATCTCTGGTGGCCTTGATGTTTTAGCTGAAAAACTCCCCAATCTCACACATCTAAACCTAAGTGGAAACAAACTGAAAGACATCAGCACATTGGAACCCTTGGTTTGTACATACTTCTCACTCGGACTACATTTAATGCCGTCTTACACTTTGCCTTTACAGCAATTACACTTGTCAATAATAGTTATAGAAATAGCTTCCTTTCTCTTTGACAGAAAAAGCTTGACCATTTGAAGAGTCTCGACCTTTTCAATTGTGAAGTCACAAACTTGAATGACTACCGGGAAAGTGTCTTCAAGCTCCTACCACAGCTCACATATCTGGATGGCTATGACATGGATGACCGAGAGGCATCGGACTCTGATGGAGAAGCTGATGGAGTTGATGATGATGATGACGAGGGTAAGTGTGTTTAGCTTTTAACTTTAGTGTTTAAACATGGTCTGTTTCGAGGGTTTGTATGTTGATTTATATGACTTTCAATGCAGAAGGAGAAGACGAAGATGAGGATGGAGAGGAAGAAGAGTTCGATGAAGAAGATGATGAGGATGATGATGAAGAAGAGGTTGAAGGCGAGGAGGATGATGAGAGTGGAGATGATGAGGTAACTGTTGATCTCTTTATTTTTTTTCGTTCGGGAACACTAAAACATAAACTCATGGGCTTGTTGGTTTTAGGAGGGAGACTTTGGTCAGGATGGAGAAGTAGATGATGAGGATGATGATGACGATGATGAAGACGACGAAGAAGGTAATTTTTGAGTCGTCTTTTTTGTTGGTTTGCCGTTTTTAAATTATCGGTGAAAGTAACTATGTTTCTCTCTCAGAAGAAGACCAAGGGGGAAAGGGTGAGAAGAGAAAACGAGAAGCAGATGATGAAGACGAGGAAGACGATGACGAGGAGGATGATTAAGAGCCGAGGAACAACTCTGTTACCAACCCTTCCCTCCCTCTCCTTTTCAACAACTTGGCTATCCCATCAACCTTGCTATCCCTCCACCCCCTCTTTCTACCCAAGCGCTAAGCTCCCTGTGGGGGCAAGACTGTACCGGACGGGTGGAGCTGTGCATACGGAGCCTACGAGCTGAATGAGAGCCTTCTGGATCGGTGGCTTACTCAGCATTCCACAAGTCTACTGTCAATCCCCTGCCCGTTTGTGTTTCAAAACCTGTGGGGACTTTGGGGACTGGTATTTAGTTTTGGGTCTGTGCTTTTAATATTTTGTTAAATGAAAGTTTTTCTTCTCTTTTTTTGACATTTCCTCCCCATTTAGTTTTTGTTCCAAATTTCCCAATAAGAATGCTATAGCAATGTGTAACAAGCCAGCCATAATTTTAGTGTGGCAGTCTGTGGCACAAATCAAGGTTGTAGCTACATTTTTACTTTCTGTAAGACAAAAACAAACTTTGTAAATAAAATAACATTTTGTGCTTTGCTCGCTCTCCTACGTTTCAGTCTTTTGTCTTAACATATAGTCGAAGGCAGAACAAGAGAATGGCTTGGGTTTAGATGAGACAGGCTAAATGAGCCACAACGTCCAGTTTATTTATGCTTGATCCAATTCACCTTGGTCTTTTTTTTTTTCTTTTTTTTTTGAGCAACAGGTTGCTGTGTTTGGAGTTGTGACAAAGAAACGTAACTTTGAAAGTCACTACCTGTTACACTGCTTCATATTTCTCTCACCGACAGCAGCAACAAATTCCATATGCCACCCTATATTAAATTTGCCATTGTTAATGGCAAAATATCTATTGCAAATTGATATCGCGTTTGCATTGACAATCAGTGTGGTTGTGCCTGCAAAAGCAACTAGCAAAAAAAATCTAAACTCTGTTTAGATTTTCTCTGCAGTGTTAACAAAACTAAGTGACCATGTTGAGCCCTGTTTTAGGACAATCAGCCTCCAAAAACATAAAACTGCGGAAGGTAAAACAGTTGCTTACTTGTTATTTATTTTAGTCCTTTTCTTATAAAACATTGAACACCTGATTTGTTTTAAAAGACCAACAGCAGCACAACAAAGCGGTGTAATTATTTCATCTACCAGCAGGGGACGGCAATCTCATGTCAACCAACCCACATAATTAACAATTATTCTGTAGGTTTCAATCTTAAACTGGCTGGCAGGAGCGTTCATGCCAAGTTTTGTCCTTCCCTCGTTGTGTTTAGAAAATGTACAGCCTTTGATATAATCAGGTCAAGTTCATTTCTAAAGGCTACACATTTTCACAATTTTGCATTGTTGCAAAGCAGCTGTACAGAAAACGAGTTGGGCAATTCCATGAAAATGTCAACCTTACCATGAAAAAATAAAGTTTTTAAGAAAGGTTTTTTCTGTACAAACACTGATGTTAACATTTGGTGGTTCAAATACCCATGCAAGTTCTCCAAGATTTTAGAGCATTTGTTTTGTTTTCAGTGCATGCTTTTTCATAGTCAGGATTCAGGTAAGAGCCATTTTCAGGATGGTCACATCAATAACGCTACATATTCCTCATAAATAGGCACATGGAATTTTAAACTAACTAGTTTATGCTCTATAAGGAGTCAGACCTTCTCCATTTGTTGGGTATAATTGCTTAGGTTTGTGCATTTTAATTCACAGAAATCTTACAAAGTTAGTTATCTCCTAAAAACATATAATCCATAACTCATGTTTATTTACCTTTTTTAAAACAGAAAACTCGTGCATAGACGTCTGTTTTTCTTATGTTCAAACTATCAACAAGGGTTTAGTAAAATATCAACAAAAGGTTCAGTATATTGGTAACAAATAAATTCTCTGAGCGTTTTTATGTCACATCCATGACGCTGGAACTGCTCAGTTTTCAAACAGAGACATTAAGCGATTGAATTCAAATTTGTGGTTTATTTACTCACCCCCAGGCCATCCGAGATGTAGGGATCACGCTTGTGTTGGATATGTGCTTTTAAAAACTCTTGACCCCATGGACACCATATTATGAAGAGGGCTGTAGCTTTCCCTAAAAATCTTTGTTCTACTCAAGAAAAATGTCACCTGCATCTCGGATGGCCTGGCGGTGAGTAAATAAACAAAAAAGTTGAATTCTAGGATGAACTATCGCTTTAAATCTATAAGGAATAAGGATGATACAGAAATAGGGTTATCAGAAATCATCTAAAGGCACTCTATAGGCCTCTTTCACAAGAGTCCGAAACTATGTCACCGCAAGGTAAAGCAACTTCCCCTACAGATGAAATCCCATTGTAATGGAATGCGCTTGTGTCATTTAAAGCTTCTAACGTTTATCTGTGCTGTCTTTTTTTGCGACATTAATATATTAAATATGAAAATTAATATCTTTGCGTTTAACTGTTTTGTGCACTCAGACTGCTACTATTCATTTAAGTTTTTTGAGTTAATACACCCTTGCGTATGTTATTCAAACGTGATCACGTCACTGTATTATAAGAAATTACTTTAAAATACTGGTGCATTGTTAACATAGCGTGTAACTCGTTAATATTTGTTAGTAAATAACATCATAAACTTGCTAAGTTAAGTCTTCTTTTTTATTGTAGTTAAAATACGATTTTTTATTCATTCATAAAACCAAATGTAAATAGTTAAAACTTAACATGTAGAACTTTAAAATTAACCAAGGTTAAGAATGTGTATTACATTGCACTCTAACTAATTAGACCTTATTATAAAATGCTTACCATAAGCTGTGTTGTCCTTCTTCAATCTTTTAATGGGTAGCTTTCAATACTGCACATAAGATTCTAATGTTCCTGAATAATCATGGTCTTCCGTTTATTTTAATATACTGTGTGCATAAACAATTATTCACTCCCCTATCACAGCAACACAGAGCAGCCCTAATAAAACACTCATACATAATGCGCGGCAATTATCCAATGCACCAGCTAGTAAAACGTCTGATATTATATATTTTACATTATTTCATTTTTTTTATAATGTCAGAAGCATTAGCGAGAACAGACAACCGAAGACATTTTTTGTAATTTTCTGAAAGAGAAAGTGTGATGCGAGTCTGACGGGAAGGATTGGGTGATGTTTTTTCCAAAAAGGCGCTGCCTTTACAGTGACGTTAGTTTATTTTATTGATATAATGCAGGACCAAACCAGACAGACAAAAATAATAAAATTAGAAAGAGAACATCATCACTGGATTTATTATGTGACGTTCAGCAGTTAAAATCAGCAAGTACCTGCCTCAGGTTGCTGTCCCATAAACAGCACAAACCTTAAATTAAGTGCAGTACTAGAGCCCCCGCTTAGCTGCGAGGTGTTTTAAATTAAGATCTTAACTTAAAACAGGCGGTTATAAGGAAAGCTTGTTAACATTATTCATAAGAAGACATTTAAATACATACACTCTTGTTAGACTTGGATGCTGCTGTAACCGGAACATTGTTTACCCTGCGTCGAATGATGCAGAAGTCAAAACACCCGGAAGTGTGAAAAAGGCCTATTGTTTGCGAATGTGTACCGGAAGTTAAGGGCAGTCCACGAACGTGCGCACGTAAGTAACGTTTGTTTATGTTCATGTTGTTGCTTTGAAACCGTCTATAGCTAACACTTTTTAAAAGTTCTTATCCCAGTTCATTTCTCTTCACCTGTCTTTCTCTGGGTAATCCGGGGTCAAAATCAGTTTTATTGGTGTTTGAAAATTAATAATGCAGGATTAATAACAGTGTAAAAGACAAGATCAGACCTTTGGCAAAGAAGCATGGCAACGTGTTTGTCCTGTGTCAGTTACCGTAGTGAGCAGTGGGTTGCTAAAATTTCCATATTGCTCCTTTAAAGAAACAAATTTTATATGATTTAGAGAAATATCTTGGACTTAATTATATTCTGATTGTTTACATGTAAATATTAATAAATCAAATAAAACAATTGGTACAAATGATGGCAAAATATAGTGTTGCAACATTTATTTGTACACAAAAGCAGCAAACACAGTAGGAAAGAATAAAGTAGTGAGTGACATTTTAAATTCACCTTATAAATTGATTGTTTACAGTGCATAAACAAGTCACAAAAGGCAATAATTTGACAGAACATCATGTGATTAAATATATAATATGATATTTTGAATGTGTTGCCAATATTACTACACCTAAACTTGACCTTTGTCAGAACCCCAGCTCGTTCAAATAGTGTCTCAATAGTGCATGCTGGGATTTGGTATTGATCTCATTTTACAGCATATAATCAAAAAGAAAACTCATTATCTTAAACATCTTCAAGATAATTCTGTGCATATTCAAATACCATTAACCATATTTGAATTTGTTCTAAAACTTTGGATTTGCATGATTATTGTTTGTGTCATCAAACCATCTTGTCACACCACTCAATCATAAAAAAACAGGAAAATTTAAATAGCAAATAAATCAGCAAAAAAGCATTATTATTTTAAATCATATTCAATCATAATTACAGTTTGTCCGTGTTTAAAGCAAAGAATACTTGCTTAATTAGACACATTTTCAATAATAATAATAATAAAAAACATTTCTAAAACATTCTAAATAAAAAAAATTGCATAGTGCTGAGGTGTAAAACACTTCCCGGAAGGTTGTATTAATGGACAAAATAAACAGACTCGAGTAAACAGACTTGAGATTATGAGAATGAACCCCATGTGTTTCCATACAGTGCTTTTTAAATGAGGCCATAAAATGAGTTCATATGTAAATGCGAACCTTTGTAGTCGACAGCTCAATGAGTGGATTGCGAGTTTTTTACATTTTTGATCTCCAGTTCGAGTTGTTTTATCCTAACGTCCTTCTGGTTAAGCAGCTCCCTCAACCTCCGGATCTCATCCTGGTGCTTATAAAACACTTGCCGGAGCTATATGCAAAAACACATACATCAACTTAGATAAACATGGACATTTTATAACTGACAAGAACATTCAAGGAAAGAAAGACCACACTTCTACATTCTTCATTAAAACCTTTATTCACCGAAATGCTGATTATATGTAGCATACCTCATTCTCTGTTTTCGGCGGCGAGCACTGCGTACTATCCAGTTTTCCATTGCTGACGTTGGTTGTAGAGCTGCTCTTTTCATCTGTGGATGGAGGCAGTGAGCTGGAGTAGGATTCGCTTTGCTCATTGTTTTCTTTAGTATTCAGCTGTTCCTGAATTAGGTGCGGCAAACCTGGTCGAGTCTGAGAATGATGCGTCCCGATCGAACTCAACTCTGCATAGTCCAGTTTACTTCCAGGCTTCAGTGACATCATCACGGGACCTTTATAACAAAAGTGAATAATCAAGAAATTATTTTTATAATATTGCACGAAATTAAATATGTATAAAACATCTGTAACATAACAAAAACAACAATAACAGTGCAAACTCATGGTGTTGTTATTGACATTTTTTCTGGTTGCTCCCCATATACGCAGGTCTCTGCGTAGAAGTTTCGCATTCTGAAAGTCTAGTGTGACCGTGACACGATTTTATTCTAAAATGCTTTTTAAATGTTGTGGTCCATGTGTGAAACACAATTTATCTTTATCTAACCTTTATCTAGACCACGGAGCCACTCGTCTGCTGTCAGGGCAGGCCTGTTCCCGGCTGTCATAGGGTAAATGTCCTCTTGATAAGACTCTGACTGCAGAAAAGAAAAACATCACTTTCAAACACTTGTAAGATTATTAGGGACCCTATAATCAGAGTGAACACACATTATGTAACCAATGTGAAAACCTTTGTCTCTATCATCCAATTAACAAACCTAAAGTATCATATGTATTCGAATGGCATTATACCCTTCTTGGCACAATCATGGATAGTGGTTCTATGAGACTTTTGATTGTCACTAGCTTGTAGAATCTGAACACTTCACAGGAACACACATCAAGTCCTCGCTTTGGCATTACACCTTAAAGAAAACCAAAGACTCTTGATTACAAAATGTGACATCATGTGCAAAACCATTTCACAGAAACTTGAACATGCAAAGAAAGTATTTGGACACTTAAGACAAATAGCCACTTAATTGAATGTCTTTAATAATACACTGACATTTAAGTTTGTAAATGCTTTTCAGGCCATGGTAAACATGTTAAATGAGAATATTCAGTTCACTCAAAATGTATGTGACACATATGTGGACCACAAAACCAGTCATAAGTAGCGCGGGTATATTTGTAGCAACAGCCAACAAAGTTTTGGCTTTTCTTTTATGCCCAATATCATTATGATATTAAGTAAAGATCATATACTATGAAGATATTTTGTTAATTTCGCTAACGAAAATGCTGGGAACACGGCTTCAAACTTCGCTCGCTGCTGCCCGCTCTTTGAGAATTACCCACTCAAGTTTGGTGAATATTCGCCTCGGGTTCATCTACTCTCCACAACTTCATCATCGCAGTAAGCCAATAGAGAGCATTAAAACAAACCTGCCAGAGCATCTCTGATGGACAACTTTAAAGGCGATTTTCTGAATATTTAGATTTTTTTGCATCCCCAGATTCTAGATTTTCAAATAGTTTTTTCTCTTGCAAATATTATGCTTACAAACAATACAATAAAGGAAAGCTTATTTATTCAGCTTTCAGATGATGTACTAAATCTCAATTTCCAAAAATGTACACATATGACTGGTTTTGTGGTCCACATATGAACGGTCACATATGCACCGAACATCCTATAACAAATCTATATGTGTGTTTATTTATTTTATGTGTATACTTCTGCTAAATCAACATCATAATGACAACAGATAAAATAGGTGTTTTCCAACCTGAAGAAATAACACACAAAAAACATTTTTGCTATTCAAATGATGTTGTCACTGTGCTTGTATGTATGTAACTGTGGGGAGTTGGAATATGTGGTCTATAAGGACATTTGTAAAACAACATGGGTAGTGTATATGTATATGGGTTTTACAACATAATAATGGTGTTGTCATAAACTGAAAGGCCAAAAAATGGGTTGGTAATACTCACCCATTCCCTTCTGTGGAAGAAGAGATCGGTATTCAGTCAGATAGTGAACATATGGCTTCTCTGGGCTGATTTCATAGTATCTGATATTACCATCACCCTAAAGTTTAAGGAAAGATTGTGTTACTCATTAAAGGAACAGTTCACCAAAAAAGAAATTCTGTCCTGATGTTCTGATGAACACAAGATATTTGGAAGAATGCTTTGTAACCAAACTGTTCAGAAAAAAATGTTTTATACATTTCTTTGTTCTGTTGAACACATTCTTTGAGTTTTGAAGAATGTGGAAAAGCAAACAGTTCTGGGGCACCTTTGACTACCATTTTAATAGTAATTTTCTACATTCTTCAAAATACGGTCTTTGGGTCTTTTTAACAATCCTATTAACATGGAACTAAAAAAACGAGTTGCAAGTCCGGCATATGAGCTTACCTTTCCAGCTATGTACAGCATGTGTGTGTCAGGGTCATAGAACGGAAAGAGAACCCCAGAGGAGCCATCCAGGTCCTCTGAATAGGATGGCTGAGAGAGGTCCTCCTGCAACACACAAGTATGTATATGTATTTAGGAATCAAAACACGTTTCATACTTGTTTTTATTAAACTACATGAGAATTTATATAAATTAAACATACAAGTACAAAAATGTAACTGTGCAGAATACAATGACTGCTATACCATGACTGTTCCACCAGAGGGAAAATTCGAACCTTGTGAATGATTTATTATTTATACAGCCTCTCAGATATTAGGTTGATAACAGTCCTCCAATGTAGTATTTGTTAACATTGGTTACTGAACAATGAACTAATGTGAAAAAAACAATTATATAGCTATTAACTAAACATTAGGTTTTTAATAAATAAAGCTATATTGCTCATTTTTAGTTATCTAATGCATGAACTAATGTTAATGACTAATGTAAATGTTACCTCAATAATTCAATTAAATGAAAGAATTGGACGTAAAACATGATATGTATGTACTGACACAGCCAGTATTTTGAATGTGGTTGAGCAGCTCTTACTTGATCCCAAAGTGCAATCTGACGATGGTTCCAGGGTGAATTCCCTGTGGAAAGGAGCATTTTCATGTTTCCTAGAAATAGCACTTTACTGGCTTTGTGTGTCTTGCAATTTGTCTCCTGTAATCACAAAGTACACATGAGTTTAAAAATAATTTCCTCTTTTCGTCTCACATACTGTTTACTGGTGAAAAGTAGATAAAAGACCAGAAAGGTAAAAAAATGAATCATCTTAAATCAAGAAATAATTTCCTTGACTGTCTTGCTGAGTCACATGAAGAGAAGGTATGAAGACAAGCTGATGCTTGACCTCTGGATAACACATCACCTAAAGGTGCTGGTTTAAGATGTGTGATGTTTATGGAAATAAACAGGAAGTACATTACATACCTCAGACCCTGTACTATATGAGATATACAAACAGTATGCCAAGCCCAATAACAAAGAACATTTAATAAGACTAATGGCCACTCGCCTGTAAAAGGACTCCAGTGCGTGGATCAATTACTCTGATCTTCTTGTCTTTGCAAGAGGTAGCTAGTCTGCTGCCGTCTGTGTTAAAGGACATTGACAGAACCACATCCGGGTGCAAACTGATGGACTTCACTGGGTTCTTGATCACCTGCTCAGGAATGTCAAGATTCCACACCATAACCTGTACATAGACACAGAAAAAGTTCCAACACAAATGCCACGTTTTAACTATGGTAGTAAAACAAAAAAATCTGACCAAGAAGAGGCTTCAGATTATTTTCTATAAGCAAGAACCCTACAGTTACTTCTAGGGAACATTGCAAAGAATGTGAGATGACGAACGTGTAAAACAAGAAAAAGGGACAGATGCCGTGTCCGTTTCATCAATGATTCAGGGGATTTAATTATAGTAACCTGGTAATCTTCACTTGCTCAGAGACTTATGCACCATAACTGCATCCTCACAGTTCACACAAAGCTTTGTGGAAAATGTTGATTTGTAAGGAAGTCTATATTTTACTTAATATTCAGATTCTTTATCTTAAAATAAATACTGGATGTTTGTTGCATTTGACGTAACTATTCTACCCGCACTTGCACCCTTACCTGGCAAACAGCTTTCAAATAAGATTGTGAATGAATGAATGAATCCAAACCATGGCCTCAGATCCATTTCATAATTATATATTTAATAGTAATTACATAAACTTTTTATAATTATAATATAAATATAGATCATATATA
This sequence comes from Triplophysa siluroides, assembly GCA_006030095.1. Classification (NCBI taxonomy): domain Eukaryota; kingdom Metazoa; phylum Chordata; class Actinopteri; order Cypriniformes; family Nemacheilidae; genus Triplophysa; species Triplophysa siluroides. Next base: position 1,266,506 of record VCII01000913.1, read on the forward strand.
AAATCTTGATTCTATGAATGACTGACTAAATGTTAAGAGTTAATTCCACTTACAGATTTGTTACATCAGACTTTGATACATTGAACTCATATTTCTGAGGTAGAGCATCACAAGCTAATACGAATTTAAAAGATAAACGTCTTTTTAAGATAAATGAGAGAATAGAATTCAATTAGTTCACATGTATAATTACTTGAATGTTCATTTTGAATCCCATATACTGTAATCTTCTAAATCAGGCACAACTACACTATAGTTTCAGGACAGATAAAGAATTTGGTGCCAGACCCTTTTCCACCCATTTTATAATCCAATTTCATTTCTTTTTTTTGATGGTGTAGTATGGTATCACATAATAATAATGTGTTGTATGGGTTTACTGTGACTGTAAAGATTTGAAATTCTTTCCTGGGGGTGACTTCACTTAAAACTTGTCAGTCTTCATTCCCTGAAACAATGCGTCTAGTGCAAGTACCTGGTAGTCATAGCCAGTGCTGAAAATAATGTTGTTGGCATTGGGGTGCCACTCAATAAGGCCAACACGGCGTGAATGACCCTGCAGCTCTTTCCTAGGCACTGTGATGTTCTTCATAACGCCGTGTTCAGGGATGTCCCAGATCTTTACCTGAAAAACAATTACATACACGCATGAGTATCTATATACAGGTGAAATCTGAACTCAGCTAATGAACTGCAGGTTCAGATCGACATGAATCAGATCAGTTTACCCGACACCAGTGTGAATTCGAATTGTATTCAGTATGTTCACACTTACTGTGGCGTCCTCCGAACACGATGCTATACAGAAGTCATTAAAAGGATTCCATTTAATGTCGAGCACATTGCCTCTGTGACCAGAAATCTTTGGATGGTGAGGATCGACCTTGCCAGTCTGTGAGAACACAGATACACACACATATTTATGTACACACGCAGGTACACACTGTACATGTGGCCAAAATTGGTGTCTTGAGGACAAAATGTTTAGCGTTTCTTTCAGACAAAATAATTGGGCAAAAAGTTTAGCATATCAGGGAATATGGGTTTCATTTGAATATACAAAGAAGTTTGTATCTACATAAGTGTGTTATGTTTTAGTTTACTATTGTTTTTAAAGGAAAATCTCACCGAACCAAGCTTGCAGCTTCTGTAAACAAAGGAACACGATAAAACACACCAGATCCATTCTCTGAAAACTAGCCTCAATAACATATGCAAATTGGAATCTTTGGCAAATTGAACTTGCTTTGCATCTATTTATTTATTTCTACTTCAAAACAAGACAAATATACTGATTAAGAATAGGATTTTTTTCCAGTGAAGAACAAAACAAAAGTGCTTACAAGTTCGGGCAAAAATCAGAGCATGCCTCATTTGTCTGCAAAAGACAGCAGAAGCAAGTCTCAGCAAGGAGAGCATCCTTTAGTAGCCCAAAGACAATTACGCAATCTATATGACTCAGTCAACAAGTGACGAAACTTGACTTCGTCATTATTAAGATCTTAAAAGACAACTTTATAGGCACTGTTTCTTGTTGCCCTGAGATATACATTACATTAAATTGTGATGCAGTCAGGCTACTACAGTATATGTTTTGAGCCTTTTTGTGTGGAGTTTGCATGTTCTCCCTGTGTCAGCGTGGGTTTACTCCGGGTGCTTCTCTCACAGCCCAAAGACATGCAGGTTAGGTTGATTAAGGATTCCAAAATGTGCCCCAAACTTGTGTAGCATTGACTGTTTGTCGCCATGAATATAGCCTGAGATGCTGGAATGGCGTTAAGAATGAATAAAACAAACAAACTATATGTTTTGCTACCAAACAAATACTATACAAACAAACAAATAACCCCAACTGATGTCCGGGGGTGAGAGTAATAATACAAAATGAGGCCTGCAGCATGCAACCTGTGTCATTCCTGAGACATGAAGTAATATCTCTCTGAACATGAGACGCTCAGAAAACCAGTGAGTAGTGTGTGTGTGTGTGGTGTGTGTGTGTGTGCATGTGTTCACAATTCTAAATTAAATGAGTCTATTTAGATCTCTATAAAAATGTGTCGTGTTTGGTTGCCCTACAGAAAGAATACGTGAAGACACTAGACTGAAGAAAATCTGATAACAGTGAGTCTACTGTAAGGGAGTTAAAAAATATACACAAATATATATTACTTTTATATTCAAAAGCGACAATTGAAACACTTAATCAACCATAAACTATTCACCAACAGTGGTGCCTTAACTCACCATGTTATTCTTGAAAGAATGCAACATGACTCATATGTTAGGGTTTTAAAGAGAGGTAAGGCGCTTACATGATGGATGGACAGCACCAGGAAAGCCCCGCCCCCTGCACATTCAGTGATGACAGCGATAAAGTGAGGGTTGATGGCACAGAGGTGGTTGTCATGAACGCTCCGGGTAATGGGCACACCATCATAGCAATTCTCTTTTGTGGCTGGCTTCCCAAACACGTGGCGATACTTGGAGCTACGGTACTGAGGACGCCATGTCATCTAGAGTAAAACAAAACGATCAATTAAAAGTTCTGGATAAATAACAATAATGTATTATTTTAATTGAATTCGCTGATTTATATCCCCATGACCTTGGAATAAGAGCTATGTAGCCTTTAACCAGCTATACTATAAGAACATTGCACATAGAGGCAGTGTACATAAAATGATGATTCATCAATTATTTAGCATTAAAATGAAGAGATGTGGTCTCCATTTTGTCTTATGTTTATAGCAACAGCTCATTCTCAACTACAAATATTGGTGGCTATGAATGCTAAACATGTCTCAACACATGCACCATGAGTGTATATTTTTTCATACATTTCCTTGTCTTTCTTGAAAATGCTCATTGATAACTTAGATCCCCCTTTGGAAGCCAATAAATATTGCACACCAGATTAAGAAGAGATTTATAAAAAGCACACACTAGAGCACTACAGAACAGGGAAATATAGATTGACACGAGCATCTGTGATCAGAACCGGGCTTTTCTATAATATAGCTGAAAATGAAAAGGTACTATTATTTCTTTAGATTTCGAAGGGCCTAAGTTCTAACCTAAGTTCTAACCATCCTCTACCCCTTATGTATTTCTTTCTACTTTCTTCTACCAACTGAAATATCCATGTGGGTCTTTTTCTATCATCTTTACCTACAGGAAACACCAGAGAAAATCCCTAAATGCCAAGTGCGTTTGACTTTAACAGCAAGTCTGAAGTTCACAAAAAATGTCTGTTACAACCTAGATGACCAAGGAGATAAATGCATTGTGAAACCAGAAAGTCAGTTTTTGACTAGGTAAAGTTCTCCTGTACTGAGAAAAGCACCCTCTAATCTTTTCATAAGAAAACCTGTTGTTCCAACAGTTGCTAGATGTGTACAAGTCGTGTGTGTCGTTGAATTCTGTGGGTGAAGATCTGATTGGAGAGTAGGGTTGGCTGGTGTAAGCAAACATTTTTGTTGCATATTATCACATAGGTGAATATGCGATTTGAAATAAAAAATGATGAATGATTCTTTAAAAAAGGAAGGCCTATCACACTGACACACTATAGAAAGTGTTTTTATATTTGAACAATTTTACCCATTCCACTTATCTCTGCGCACAGTAGGATTGATGTTCAGCTATGCAAAATCGTACGTATGTGCCATGCATCGAATGTGCTATTTAAAGAACGAATTCCAAAGAAATTGGAGTGTTATCTTGGGCATGAAAGGGCAAGGGAGCACAAGCATGTATCACACCACTCATAAATCATGTGTGATTTGCAATATCACATATTCATGAACATGAATTAACAGTCAACAAGAAACGTACTCTACTGCTCAGATTAGATGACGAAGCGTAGTTTATAATAGTGTTTGCATATTGTCAAATTATTTTGTCATGTTTGAGTTGTCCAGCTTTGGAGGGCTGATGTAATGATTAACAGAATGATGGATTAGCCAGCGTGGGTGTGGTGGTAGGTAAAAATATATCGAGTTGATGGAAATCAGAGTAATACCAGACAACCTGTAAACTTTTGAATTACAATAACTAAAATAACCACACCACAAATGGCAGACAGAAACAAACAGCTCAATTTCCTGACTTAAAGTGTAAAAGTTACAGGATTTTCCTACAATCACATCCCCTACTGGAAATGATAATGACAATATACAGTATATACTGAATACTAAGCATCGTGACATAATATCACATTTTCCTCCATCCCTGCAAACCCCTTACAGGCAATATCTGAAACAAAACCACCAATATGAAAACTACTCACCCTGTCTGTGCCGCGAGAAAAAAAGAAATGAACAAAATAACAGTGGAGGAGAGGTAGTCCCTGTTTGCCACTTCCACCGGCAGAGTTATAACTCCATTTTATCTCATGTGTACATTTTAGAAGAAGCGAATGAAAAACAAAGGAAGGTCATCAATATAAGAGCGAGAAAATGAGACCAGAAAACCAGATGTCAGGCGTCTGCCCCGCAGCATAAAGGTGGACAGAATGCAAGCAGCACGTCCAGTGTTTGTTAGCAAAGCAGGTAAGAGATCATGTGTGCACACTCCCTAAGTGGGTGGTGCCTTTCAGCAGAAAGCGGAGCAGAGCGGGTTGGTATGAAGGAAAGACAGATCAGAAGAAGTTCCCCACAGGCAAAATGACAAGCTGTTTTTCTGCACGATTGTAAGTAAAACTCAGAAATAATCGGACTTTAAGTGTCAATGTCCGCATTTCTGATGCATTTGTTCAGGCAATGTCACCAATATCCAATATACCTAAAACTGTTGCTAAAGTAGCGATGTAGGCATCGGCACTCCAAGAGTCTGGAAGGAGATTATAGTATAAAACACCAGAAATGTTGACTTACGTCTATTATGGCACCTTGCTATAGTCCTCCTGAGCTCAAAAGACACCTGAGAGAACATATAAGCCTAAGTGAAACCTATTCTGTCAGCATTTGTCATTCCAAAACAGAAGATATTTAGAAGAATGTTGGTAACCAAACAATATTATACCGCATTGACTTCCATTGTATGGACGCAAAGACATTTCTTAAGATATATTTTGTGTTTCACAGAAGAGAGAGTAATTGGTTTCAACCATTTCTTGGCAACATTTTTGCCATTTACATTTACAGTTAATATTAAGTAATGCACAAGCATTACTAGCATTATTTAGCATATTAGTATTATTTAAGTTTACACAAATGAACAGGAAATGATCTGCAGTTGTTAAAGTGATGGGGCGGCATGTGTTACAGGATATGTGGAGTGTAAACACGCACATGGACGAAGTCCAGTCCACAGGTCAGACTCGGTCTGACAGAGCAGAAGGAAGCTGGAACAGTTTCACTTTTATCAAATAATATAAGAATATACCTGGGTATCAAAGATAGATTTGCTGACTGCTGCAGTCGAACATCGATCACTAATAAAAAGATTCTTTCACACCGCCATTAGCAATGGGTTCATGCTCTGCTATCAGAGCAATTTAAAAGCAGCTTGACAGGAAGCTTCTGGAGGCCTCAAAAGCTGAGAAATGTCAAGAGATTACAGACTCTATATGCCTAGGTCTTTTAGTTTGGAATCAGTCAAAGGTATTAGATCTTAATAGGGGCGATCTGCATTTTGACAAAACAGCACCTGGTTTCAGTTTCTGGGCCATTAAGACCACACCAAATTGTATGTACATCCCTAAGATCCTATGGATGGGACACTGTCATTAGTTTTGTCTTGGATTACACTGGGCACGGTCTGTTGTTATGTTAATAGTCCCTAAAATGCACCTTTGCTTTGTCTGGTTAAGTTTCCCAATGTAAGTGTTGTTGATCCTGTTTTACACTTTTATTATTGCAAAGGAGGCCTTTCGGCGAGGTATGTTTTGGAAATAAACAGCAATGACAATATACAAAAGTGTATATGGGTAGTGGACAATTATACTGTGTGTCCTTTGGTGTTTCCTTTGAAACCAAACTGTTCATAATTTATTTTATATTATTAAAATGAATATTTATAACAAAAAATAGCATAAGTGAGATTTATCTTCATTGTTAGTTTTTTCTAATTTTTTGCTGTCATACCATAGGACACATTTAGAGTTTTATTAGTCAACCACTCAATACATATAGAATACGTCCTCTTTGCCATTAAAGTGAAATAACTTTTATATAAACATTGAGATTTAAAAGTGAACAGAAATATATTAAAATACACTATTTATTAGACTCCATTCAAATCTCATGGACGCAACAGGAGTTAAAGGGTGGTTCACAAAACTGCGAATATTTCCAAGTTCCAGCAATTTCCAATAAATTTGTGTAATGTCGTTTTGCATTCGCCCACCCCCATGTGTCTTCAAGCAGTTTGCTTTGCAAATAGGGTAATGGATCACTGAGGGAGAGGAACTACGTTTGTGCTCTGTGTAAAACCTATTGGTTGAACAGATGAAATCATAAAGTGAGTTTCTGGAATCCTGTTTAGATAGGCCTATAGAAAAATGTAAATTTGTTACCAATGTACTAAATCTACAGGCTATGACTCATTTGTGATGGTTTGCTTTTTGTAAGAGTGGGAATGTTCGATTTGACTTTCAAAGAATACATTTGAATAACAATATCCTTCACAAAAAAATGGCAGAACCAATATAGTTTTCCTGGTAGGAAATTTTACAATAAAACATTTAAACAGATTTAAAAAATAACTTTATAAGAAAATGTGTTTTTGAGCAATGCAAATCGTGACCTATATGCACGTTTAAACCTTTAAACTAGGCTTTAAGCTAATTTAAAATATGGGTGGAGTCAGAAAACTGTGTTTGTCTGTATATGTGTACACACATTTGTACTGTACGACAAATGTCACACACTTTTTTAGCCGACACATTATTGTTCCAAACAAACTTACAGTACTTTAACCTAAGAAACTAAACTTAATATTGGTTGCTTAAGAAAACAATGATGTTCAACTTACAACTTTAGTCTTCCAGATTCTTAACTATTAGGCTATAACCCCTTGGCTGGATTCACTGTCAGAAATAGGTAATACATTTTCATCACTGACATGGAAAATGCAAATTATGCTGAGAAGGAAAATAATCTGTATTTGAGAAAGACTGTGTGCACCTACACTGCATTAATGGATTCATTTATTTTTTTAAATTATATATATTTACATTTAAGCTTTTAGCAAAGGCTTTTATACAAAGCAACTTAAAAAGCAAAACAAAAATGTTTTTTTATAATGGACAATGTCCATTCATGATATTCACTCACACAATATTGCCATCTGCTCATCTATACACTATGACATTCAGAAGAGAAACCCTAAACTAAATCAATATGTTTATTGACTACTAGAGGGAAGGGATGTACTGCACAAACAAACTGTATAACTACTCGAGCATTACAAAGGGCAGTTAGGTCAGTAAGATACCATCCTATTAAAAAACCCACTTAGGCAGAGAGGATGCTGGGAAATGCTCTGATGTTTTTTTTAGAGTGGGTGCAGGAAACAAAGGGAGGTTTTAGTAGACGTTAATTTGATTTTGATGCACTGCCACTCTAAGAGACAGTGAACCATTAGAGAGACAAAACTGCATTCGAGGTCCTGTACATTTACCGTATGTACTGAATTTGACTGTAATCTCACTTCTTGATACTACATTCTAACAGTATGCAGTTTTTTATATAAATTAACATTTTAGGGGCACTCGATGTTTTTCATAATCTTAAAACCTATGTACAGTATATGTCTGAGTGTTTTGGTAAAGAAAAATTGTGCAAACGTATTCTATTCTTTAATTACATAACAAATATTTTACTTTAAAAACTTTTATTGGGTTTCCCCATATAATGAAGAAAAAACACCCAATAGAAGGTATGGACGTGTCTTCACTTTACCACGTGAACACCACAGGCCTCATTTATCTATGGCTGCATCTCATTTCGTAAGGCTGCGTCCTCCAGAGGTCTCATTCGAAGGCTGCTACGTCATCGAGGCTGTCTCGTTTCATAAATCAAAAACTCTCCGGAGGCACCCGTCAATTGCGACCTTCTTTGACAGGAATTCGGAGGACACATGAGCTGTATCCTTCGTTGCTAGAGATAACCCACAATTCTTTGCGTCGGCCAGCGCCTGTTATTTGAATAAACGGCAACAGCTGCACATTCAATCAAATATGTGGTGTTTAAATGTTAACAGTTTACAATTTGTGTCACGTTTTTTTAATCTTAGCAGGCATATGTAGTTAAGAGGTTTACAGGTGTTTAGTGATTTTTAAACGTTTTGAAACAGTAAGACACAGCTAATCTGATGTACAAAGGAGAGCAGATCCATGCGCAGAAATCATCCTACGACAGGGTTTACGTGTGATTCATCAAACATTCGTATGCCGCCAATCTCATCAAACGAATGATCATACCTTGATAAATGCGGCGGCTGAAATCGATCGAAATTTACATATCACGCCCCTATATAAATTCAGGGTGTAGACAAATCCGGCCAAAAAAAGAGCAACTTTTCCGATTTACAAATTAAAGCTTAACCTTGAAATGCGGAATCAAAGGAAGTGAAAAAATGGTTTGGAAATTATTTTTACACTGAAAATATTGTTGTTGCTTTAAATGACTTTGGTTTTATAATACATTTACAAAATTCTTGATGTAAAAACGAATGTAGATATAAATTACTGATCACTTTTGCGGCGCAATTATAGAATAATGTTTACATGTAAATGTTTTTATACAGTTTTCTTCATAGGTAAAGACAAAATGGTCTGTGGCGGAGGAGACCGATGCATGCTTCTAAGCAGGATAAAGGTTTAAAATCTAATGCTGCTTCATTTATTTTTTCTCTTTCATATCTGTCAGAGGCAGGACCAGCGGTCTTCAGCCCCCACAAACCGGCATGGAGCCTGCCACACAACCTGGGGATGATGTACAGCTTTCCTGTAGCTCAGTGGTAATAGCATGGCACTAACAACGCCAAGGTCATGGGTTCGATCCCAGGGGATTGCACATACTTAAAAACAAATATATAGGATAATGCAATGTAAGTCACTTTGGATAAAAGCGTCTGCCCAATGTAAATGTTCGATGACCAGCTAAAATCCACCTCCCACATTGCAGCAAGCTCTCGAACTTGCAGGTATGTGCTCTGCAACATCAGGAAAATCAAGCCGTTCCTTCTGGAGCAGGCCTCTCAGCTTCTAGTCCAAGTTTTGGTCATATAAAGAATGGACAACTGCAATTCTCTACTGACCGGCCTTCCAACCAATGCAGTCAAGCCCTTGCATATGATCCAGAATGCAGCTGCACATCTAGTTTTCAACCAGCCTAAAAGAACCAATGTAACACCCCTCCTTCCATTTCATTTCACTGGCTGCCAGTTGCCGCCTGCATCGAGTTTAAATCGCTGACACTGGCCTCAGAATAACAACGGCAAAGTCGCCCATTTACCTTAATTCACTGCTCTAGGTCTTCATTCATCCTCGGTCTAAAAAAGAGCGATGCCTGGTTGTTCCATCACAGCGAGGCACCAAATCGCTTGCAAAAACCTTTACTCATTCGGTTCCCCTGTGGTGGAATGAACTGCCATCCTCCACCCGAACTCCAGCTTCCTTCACAACTTTCAAACAACAGCTCAAAACATACATGTTCCGCATTTATTTGACTAAACCAATAACTGTCTGTCTAAAAAAAATCTTGTTGTTTATTCTCTCCTTTGCTTACTCCAGCTTAAATCCTCCTAGTAGCATGGCCTTGTGAAGTAACGGTACTGTTCAGCGTGTTGACAAAATGTTTGTATGCTCTCCTACTTTAAGTCGCTTTGGATGAAAGCGTCTGCCAAATGGATAAATGTAATGTAAATGTAACCTTGCAATTTCAAACAATTAAGTAATCATTTAATTAGGCTAGAGAAGAAAACACTTTATTAATGTAATAAAAATAAGAAATCACATCGGAATTTATTTTTACATTTGTTATACTAAACTAAAAAAACCTAATCTTTCTATTTGTCATTATTCCTTTTCAGTTATCAGAAGGGTAAAGCGTACACAGACCTTCACCCTATCTTAAAACTTGCGTACATGAACCGAGACCTGCCGGAGCGCACCCACGTGGGTGGCAAAACACTCAGCAAAATGACTACTTACAATATCAGGAAACGCAATTCTGTGCAACACTGCAGTGTCCAGGAACACCTGATTCCTATGTAAGTTGTAGGGAAGTCGCAAGGATCAATGTCGAGTCCAGCTGCTTGTAATTCCAGCAAATAATTGCGTCTTTTAGTCCCGGTTTCCTTGTTTCTCCTATTCTCTCAGCCATTTTGCTGGGTGTTTTGCCACCCAGGGGAGCGTGTCCCAGGGCGTGTCCCAGGGCGTGTCCCAACATGTTCACGTGGGAAAGTGACACCAATGCATACCCTCCATAAGAGATAATGTTTAGAAAGAAGTCACCCTTACGAAAATTAACCAAGTTTTTCTATTTGAACCGTAGTAAAAACATGGTAAATTTTCGTAAGGGGGCTGGCCGTTAAGACACTGCTGCTAAAATGTCAAGAATACATTTTTACAAATCCTAGACAAAATGCGGGTGTTTAAAAGAGTCTAAAATGCAACTAAAACGTATAAATAAAACATCATTTTTAGACTCACAACACAGTTTCTACAGTAATGTGTTATTCGGTACTTATGCTTAAATGTGGTAAATATCCAATAAGAGTTGGTAAGTAACCCTAAACATTTGGACAGTAGTTTATATGAATATATAAACTTCAAATCTTCAAAAACTGATACATCAGATTTACTACGTATGTCATGTTGACCTACACAGTACTACAAATAACAGCAAAATACTTATACAACACATGTTGTTAAAGTACAATTTTAAACACAAAAATAACATTCCTGATAATAGGCCGATATATCACAATGACCTATATATTGGGTCGATATAAAAAAAATATTATCTAATCGGCCAATAATTTTTACATTTGGTCAATAATTGTTTATGTCTGGCCCCTACATATCGCCTAGCATTTTGTTTTAAAAAGTCCACTCACTTTACATTCATGGTTTCAAGTCTGTTTAAATGCTAAGCTACATGCTACTAACTAGCCACGTAATACACGATAATTCATTTAAATTCTCCATTTTTCGGTGACAAAGCAGCTTTTAACCAGTAATTTAAATTGTGAAGGAAAAATTTTGTCAACACTGATTCACCCTTGTGTCATTAAAACCTAATATTTTGAGAAATGTCTGTACAATTAGAGTCACAGGGGACTGGGGATGTTGTTTGGTTACCAATGTTCTTCAAATATCTTCTTTTGTGTTCTGCAGAAGAAAGAATGTCATAAAGCTTTGGAATGACATGAGGGTGAGTAAATTATGAAACTGAAGAATTTCCATTTTTGTAAGAACTGTTCCTTTAACTACAGAGAACTACAGAGATCTCACCTTTCCCTTCCACACTTGGGCTGGGGCACTTAAGATTTTAAGGGGAAGCAGATTTTCTTTCGCAACAGAGAAAGGTACAGAGACTAATTGAATATACACACAGTCACACACAACACTTATGAATTCAGGACGTTGCATGTCTGCCATTCGATTTTGAGATTGATAAATCTGTGTCGGTCCGAAACACAGACATAAAAATATAACATGGTGGTGACTTTACAATCTAAAAAACACAAAACCGAGCAGTTTAAGAACGCAATCACCTTGCCTACAGTCATTAGTACAGCCAGAACTCTGACTACAGCAAAGTCTGGTGCTTTTTGCAGCTTAAACTCATCAATAAACTGCCCACTCGGACAGAAAGAGACATTTGACTGACATGTAAAGCAATCAATCACAATTCATCTCGTTTTTTACATGCCACTGAACGGTAGGATTATTAGAGATACATGATACCACAATAATGGACCTACATGAATATATTTTTTTTAAATGGACATAAAAAACTGCGAGCCCTCTTCAAAGTTGCTTAAGGTCAGCCAATCAGAATAATGCTTATCTTGATGAGTATAGTATTTTATTGCCTACAATGCCATGTAGTTATTTGTTACTTAACAGACCATTCATCTGAATTTTTCTCATTTACAAAACATGCTACTAATCTAATATATTATCTTCAAAGTTAATTGCTATTCCATAAAAATACCCTGCCAACAGTAAACATCAAACTCTTCAGCCTGTGTTTGTGAACTATCCGAAAAACAATAATCACCTGTTTGCAAAATTATAAGGAAAAATACATTCATATAAAGGAGTGTCCCACACGGACAACAGGAACAGCCAAAGTGTCCAGGACAAGACTCAGAATGCAGCAGCACTCAGGGCTAAGGGACATGTTTGCACACGACCACACCTCCCTTTAACATGTCTTACCCTGAGGACTTTGACACCTGGCAACCTTCATAAGCTATCTTTACCAGCACCCACTCTCACTCGGGCCATGCCGTTTCCTCCATTTAGAGTTATGTAGTCCTGAACATATTTACGAAAATGTGTAATGACGTTACCATGTCATGGTGTTCACTTGTCAAAGAAAACGTACTGGAAGATTTTGTCATTTGCACAATGCGTAAAAAATTCTGCAGGGTGAATCGCAACAATCCAGAGATTCTTATCTATACTGGAATGAAAAACAAGATAGTAGGCTGTGACTGGAAAAATGTAATACAAGTTCACAAACGGAACAGGTGCATATTTAGTATAACTCACCGGTTCCCACCCGAATTAGCCCATCAGTCAATGATCTTTACAAATAAGTTACTTTACTTATACATTCTCAGATCTGCCTTACAAAAAAGCCACGATTTTATTGAAACGTCACATGTAAACAGTTTACAGATGTTAAAGCTTTGAAACTCATACGTAGTAAACAGACGTCATAAGGGTGGGATAAAGTTTACACTGGAAAAGCACAAATATAGAACAGCGTTGCCTAATAGGATACAGTGGAATTATTAAGCAGACAGTCATTTTATAGTGACCGTGCAAATCAAAGCATGATATGAAAAGCATAACTAGGAGGACGATGCACTTCATAACCTTCAAAATAAATAAATAATCAAATGAAATGAAATTAGTTTAAAGATAACGCAGCATCTGAACACATTCGACAGAAAGAGAACTACAGGTAAGTAGGAAATTAGTTTTCTTACCTTTGTGATGATGATCAAGTAGTATGAGGGAAAATGATACAACCCACATGTACTAAATCCGCGTCTTTTTAAACATTCGTAAATGAGTCACTCACAGAATGTGTCACAGACAGAGAGAGAGAGAGAGAGAGAGAGAGAGAGAGAGAGAGGGAGGAGTTCATAGATGCCGCAGTGTTTGAGGTGAAGCGCGAGTACTCAATCGGGTGGCAACAGTACTTCTAATGGGTTAAAACGTCTCTTCCACAAGGTGGCGCTTGGAGGCTCAGAGGATCAAACCTTTAGTTAAGCCTTATTCAACCCCCAATACGTTTTAGGTTTTATTAGAGACAAGAGTTGAGAAAATACATAGTTTGCGTTGATGCTATTTATTGTTACATAAAAAAGAAATGGAAATGTTTATGAACATTAAGTCTTTTACAGTCATCATAAACGAGTATGATTGGGGAAGCCTTTAAATCGCAGTTAAATGTAACAGGTTCCACGTGACCTTTACGCATATTTGTTAATGCAACACAGTGAAGAGTTTAAATATGAGAAGCCTGTTATGTATGACCATATGACAAACAACTTCCTGGTCAGTAAGCCACGCCCGTTTCAAGCCTCGTTTTCCGATAACCATTGTTCCCGTTTCAACGATTTCAATGGGTGTGATGCGGAGCATGCGCCGCTGCGGTAGCCTGGAAGATGATGAGAGAGATGATATAACCAATAGCCCGTTTGCCATAACCTATCAATGCTTCTAGACAGCAGGAGTTTTTAGATTTATTGAATGGCTTTTTAATAGTGAACTTTGAGATTTAATGCATCGCAACATTGTTGATTTGTCCATAGATTTTTTGTTAGTAAAGTAATTACACCAAGGATCAATTATGAGAATAAAAGTAATAATTCAGATATGTCTCCCGCTTTGTTTAATAATTTATCGATTATTTTATAAATATAGTATCTTTACATATTATCAGAGTATTATCTATTATAATTTATTATGTTTAATATATATTTATTATTAGTATTATTCTTTAGGCTATTTTTTACTCAAGTATAATAACAGTTACACTATGATTGACTAATCATTAAATGTGAGATGCCTCAGAAACTAAAGTTCAGTTAAGTACATAAAGGGAGGCATCATAGATTTTATGATTCATTTGAATGACTGGACTTTGTTGGATTCTTGTTGTTTCAGATTTCACCATATCATTCATGTAACAGACATACTTTTTTCCAAGTGAAATATTTAATGATCAATAATTATCTATTTGTGCTTATTTAACATTTACTGAGTAGTGTGTAATAATAAACAAGATAATGTAAAGCTAATGTTAAGATAGCCAGCTAGTCAGGATCCTAATTTCAGATGTCTCGAACCCATCTGCCGTTTTGCACAAATTTGTAATATACTTTATTTAAACCTAAATTCTATTCCTTAAAGAACTGATTTTGTTTCCTATCTATATCTACTGTATATCCCGACTCCTAGTACTGACACGCTAGTACAGCATCTAAGCCGGGAGTAAGACTTTAAATTAGTACATACGAAGAAAAAGCATTACTGATCAGCAAAATAATGGCAATGATAGCGGTCAAAAGCAGTAAGTCAAGAGCCAAAACATCAAAGAAAAGCATTATAGAGTTTATTTTTATGTGGCTTGTTTATCCATAAATTAAACCAAATATAGCAAAAGCTCTCCAGTCATAAAGGAACTCTTCAACAGTGTTGTCCAATCAGAACGCATGGGAAACATGTAGCTAGTGTGAACACAATGCAACAAATTTGCTGAGAGTGGTTGATTATTTGTTAATAAGCTGAAAAAAAATACTAAAATCGTTGACATCAAGGGACAAAAAAATAAAACTTGTTCTTATGGTGTCCTCTAAATGGAATGCTCTATTTAATGGCCAGCAATCCAATGTGAAACCGAAATTAAATTGGCCAAAACTTGACAGACAAGTTTATCTCTATGCACCTGAGCAGAGAAGGCAATTGTGCAGAACACATACATCAATGAAGTCGCTCACCACTCACTCAACTTCTCAAGCATTTCGGAAAAGCAGACTGAACCTCATATTTTATTTTCTCTTCTTCATTATTAGTGCCAAGAGCAATCCAGCCATCTTCTACATCTGTGTGCGGTTAGGATATACTCACTGGGAGTTTTGAAGCATTCCTCTGTGTTTATTATCCTAGATATTAGTTTAGATGCAATTTGTTGTTTCTTTAAAATTGAATGGGTCAAAAAATGTGTCCAGTTCGTTTAGGTGGATAAATGTAATCCGTGGATTGCTTTCCTACTGGCAAGCAAACTCTTAAAATTAAAAAGGTAGCCTTGAAAAAAAAAAACAGTTAATCAGAAGATCAGATGAAATGTCCATAGCCTTCAATCTCTTTTTCTAGGCATGTCAGAGAGAAGTTAATGTTAGCAGTCTTTCACTTCCACTAATAAGTCAATACTTTTTATTCATCATCATCATCCTCCTCCTCATCATCATCTTCATCATCAAACTGGTCTTTTGTATCCAGATCATCCTCATCTTCAATCTGCAGGGAAACAGTAAAACCAAAAGAATAAAATAAAAAAATCTAATTGGAAAACGGATTAAAAATACACCACAAAAGAATATCTAACAAATTCAAGTGAACCCGTATTAAACTAATCGTCAGTTTTCTGAGTGCAAGTTTACCGTCTCTCCCAAGTCCTCGAGTTTCTGTTTCAAGGCCATAATCTTCTGATCCTGGTCAGCAAGTAGCATGAGAAGCTCATCCTGCTCCTTTTTAGAGTCCTGCACCTCCTTCTGCAATTTGCTCTTCTCCGTCTGCAAGATGGCTACGGTGCTTGTGGCTGAAGCAAGCTCTTTCTCCATTGATTCTTTGCTTTCCAGAAGCGCTTTAACTTCCTCCTATTAAACAGTGAGTATGACGGAAGTGGAGGCAAAAACAAAGAATTTTCGAGATCAGACAATCAATAGACTAATGAACACGAATGAAGATGAAATTGATAGTAAATGAAGCACAGGAAGATAGAGGAGCACTCATTATTTTGAGTAAGACACCTTTAGCTTTTGTGTTTCAGTGTTCTGAGTGGACAGTCTGCTCTCTAACTCTGCAATCTTCTCTGAGTAACCACTATCTTCTCCAGTGACTGGGACTATAGCCTAAGAAAAAAGAAAATGCTGATCTAAAATCATATGCCAGGTAAGATGACCAAGCTTGCTTAGCTTGTTTTGTTTGCGTGGCTGTAGGGCAGCTGTAGAATATGGGAAATACTAGCGTTAAGGATGTTTTCGCAAAAAAAAAAAATATATACATTGGTATATAGTTTTTTATCATGAATAAATCGAACCATCTGGCTACATTTTACAAGTTTAGAAACTTTTTTGCTTATTGTTTACAGCCAGCCAATTAAATTAAAAGCTCTTGTTATGTTTGAGACTGAAATGCAAGAAATGGTTCATGGATGGTTCATGTCTGCGGCTCAGAGTACAGTGCACTGGACTAGAGCATTAGTAAATAAATAAATAAATAACTGTAACACACTCACCCTGGTCTCACATCTTCCAAGAAGCTCCTGCCTTTCAGTCTGCAGCTGTGTGATCTCTGCTGTCTGGCTCTGCAGCTGAGCTTTCAGCTTCTCCACCTCCTGTAACCAGCCACAGAAAATGTCTATTGAACTCAATTCAATGCATTCTGTGTAATTGTGAGAGCAGGTACAGAGAGGTGCGTGATGTTACGTAATGAACGTTGAACAATGAAAGGAACGATTGGCACGTTACCCTCAATTTTTCTGTGTTTTCTGAAGTTGATCCCTCTGCTGATGGTACCCCCTCAGCTTTCTGAGTGACAGATCAACATTTTTCTCACATACAACATACATAATGATACAACTAGAAAAGGCAGAAACGCTATTACAATAGCATATAAAGGCTGGGGTTTAGGATGAGAGACTCAACTCACACATACCAGGCTTGTAATTACATTGTCCTTCTCAGTGAGTTGTGTCTGCAGTGATTGGTTTTCTCTGTGTAGATCCTCCAGTTGTTCTCGGAGTTGGCTCAACTCTTCTAGCTGCAGGCCGTTCACATGGGCTCCATCTGCCTGACTACCTGTCTGCTGATTATCTTTACCTACACAATGTATACCATTAGTGGATTAGTAGAAGAATTTGACATGCATTTCTTTTACATCTTGTAAAAAACTCCATATACAATGTGATGTACATTCACCTTCTAACAAAGGAATGCTTTTGAATAAGTCAAATAATGATTAAATAAACGTGTTCTTAATTCTAACACTTTTTTCAATGTACTCTTTGTACATAAATCATTCCCTATAAATGTAATTACCTTTCAATGCGTGATATAATATTTGATATATATTAGTAGTTCACATTCATTTAAATATGAAAATATAGTATAAGTAGGTATATAAACATTGCTCATGACTTTCTGGAGAGTTATTATATTGTTACTAAAATTAATACATGTAAAAGACCACTGAAACATTAAAAACACAAAACATTTATGACTAAGTCTTTTGCACTTTAACATGCAGGTGTACAACAGAGAACCAACATAGGTTCACCAAGTGCCAAAGGGTGCAACACAAATAAGGGGGCAAATAAGAAGCGGCGGAGATAGTACTTGGCTTATTTTACAGTATTAGTAACACTGTTTTGTTTTGATTCATTTCAATTTTAGGAGAATACAAGCAAACTTCTATAGATACTGCTCTTACCTAGTTTGAGTTTAAGGATGTTGTACTGGTCCTTGTGTTGCTGGATCTGAGAGAGCTGTTGTGTTGTGGTGTTCTGGAGCTTTTCATTCTGTGACGTTAGTGATGCCATTTGCTCCTTCAGCTCTTTTAACTGAGAGTCCTAAAAATCGAAGATAAATTCTTTTTAGACACCAGTCAAACGCAGAAGTCACTATATACTGTGTAATACATTTTTTAAATAAATTCAGTAATTCACAATTTCACTTTTTTACATGTCTCAAATTAAACTTTAGGTTACTTTGTATGTAGAGTAATAAAACAAGTTTTTTTTCATTCTTCACATTGACTGAATCTCTATCCCAGTGTAGAAGCACTGTGATGGGAAAGCATTGACTTCTTAATAGAGTGTATCAACATACTTATTTGTTGCTTGAAAAATATATCCTCGATTCTGATTAGCAACGCTATTGTTGACATAGTTAACCCGTTATGGAAGACTTGTGAGATAAATGTATGATGACAAAGCAAAGATCAAAAGCAACAGGCAAACAATGAATCATGGAATCACAGTAAAATGTGCCAAGGTTCAATGTAATCCAGAACATATATCATATATGCCATCAGAAGTCTGTAAGGTTAGCTGGAAACATGAGTATATAAAATTAAAACGGAATATAGTGTTGTTACCTGTTCTCTGATCAGCTCTTTGTACTGCGTAACAATGCTGTCATGCTGTTCTATTGTTTTCTTCACCTCTTCTTCTTTTTTCTCTTCCTCGCTTGACTTTAGCACAGCTTTTGTGATCACGCCTATTAACATTAAATGCATGTTATGCTCCCTTTAATACCACACTTTCAAGTTTGTGTACAATATAGTACATTACTTATTTTAGCTGCTCCAATTCTCTGATTTTGTGACTACAAACACACAACACTGTATTCTAATAGGTTACTTTTGATTTTAGACACACCTTAGTGTGCCTGACTATCAAATGTAGTAATGCAGATCATGTGAAGGCGGCACATTTAAAGCTCAGTGACAGTTCAAACAAAAATGTATTCAATTACGCTCTCTCTAATTGTTCCAAACCTGTATAAATGTCTTTGTTTGGTTGAACACAGAGAAAGATATTTGGACAAATGATTGTAACCAAACAGATCTTGGACCCCATTGACTGCAATAATAGGAAAAATAACAACGATAGTCAAAAGCGCCCCAGAACTGTTTGCTTTCCTACATTCTTCAAAATATCTTCTTTTGTGTTTAACGGAACAAAAAAAGTCATTATCCTACTATGGTTGTCAATGGGGTCCAAGCACTGTTTGGTTACAAGCATTCTTCCAAATATCTTTCTCTGTGTTCATCAGAACAAAGAAATTCATACAGATTTGGAACAACTCAACGGTGAGTAAATTAATTATTTTTGGGGGGAACTATCCCTTTAATACAGGACTCAGAATTGATTTTAATCCTATTCACTGTGATGCGTCTCAAATGTCAACTTGTAAACAGATTGCCCAAAACAGATCTTTTTAGTAGATGTAAACAGGGCACTGTCCCATTCTGATCAAATCACCCAAAATATATACCAGGGTAAGAATCTGTGCCAGGACTCCAACACTAACCTTCCAACTCTTTGACAAGTTTGGTGAACTCATGATCAAACAGCATGTGCTCTGGGGTGGAAAAGGCTGGTTGAGGTTTCTGAGCAGCACGGGAATACAGTTCATGTTTGGTTACGAAGCCCAGCTTCTCCACAAAGTTTTCCTTCCCTATACGCTTCTCAATCAACTGTTTCAGCTTTTCTCTATAGAAAGGAAGAGAAACATGTCATATTGTACATGCTGTTCAGTAAATGACAGATATGGATTACTCGCTATAACGTTACAGTCTTTACATGTTACACATATTTAACACATTATTTATTTTAATCCACTAATTAAAACACATCAGTATATTATTTATATTTTTATATCACATTGTTTTAACATATTATAAGACAAAGAAGCTGAAAAAGAGAAAACTTAAGAAAAAGAATATAGTAAGAACTTACTTTGTGTAATTCTCTAAGCTGTTGTCATTATAGTAGATACAAATCCCCAACAGCAAGGCACACAGACCCTGAACCAGTCGCTCATCTTCACCCAGGTTTTCAGAGATCTGACCTGTTAGCTACAGACTTCATTTAAAGAAACTTACAAATCAGACTTTAGATCTAAATCATGTAATTTAACACGGCACTAAAAAAGAAGACAGAACCTTCATTATATTTCAGTCAAAATGATGTGCATATCCCCATTGACTGTGCAAGTCATGGTTAAATACTCTGAGAATTATAAACTATTTTTTAATTCAAGTTAGTCATTTTACAAATATAATGGGAACAGTGATATGGTGTTGGTCTGTTAAGTCGATCGGGTGTGTATTGACAGAAGGATACGAAGGGAACATTGTCTTGATTGTGCAGGAAATGCATGACAGCAATGGGACAGTTACAGATCCAGGTGCAGAGTAGCATGAGAAGACCCACCTTTGTCTGCACCCTACTGCCCTGTACACACAAACACACACAGAAACACAAACAACACAGTCTTAAAGAACACTGCAATACGTTTACATTCTGCTAGTATATATTTTTATCAACATGTCTCGTCATTTGTAAAAATGGCATCTGTAATTGGATGTTAGATTTTCAGGTTGCCCCAAACCTCATATGACCATATCTGCATGTGAGTAAAGAGGGTTGAATTTTATTTACCATGTTTAATGTCATAAAAAACAGCCAGAGGGAAACTATTAAAGTGGAAGGATTGTAATTGTCAGCACTGTCATTTAGTAGAGTGGCCCAAACAAAGGGGCTGTGTCCACAGAGACGTTTCTTCAGGCGTACGGTGTGTTTTTTCAATTGTTTCCCATGATGGTTGCTGGTGCTCTTCGTTTTTCCCACGCTGCCACCGGCGTTCGACCGGGCGCCCAGAGTTGGAAAATGCTAAACTTGGGGCAGGACGCACATTTCACCATCCTTGAGGGATACGACACCGTACGTACAGATATGACAGTTGAGCCACATCATTATCTTGCAGCTCGTGACTAGAGTATACATAGGAGAGAAGAGCCAAGAACACGGTACGGGAAACACGAGCGGGTGGACCTCTGCCATCGAAGACGCAGCCGCGAACTGCCCCGGTAGGCGATTACGTTTCCGAGGATCATCCTCGGTAGTGTTCGGGGTTGTTGGCGGCAGTACCAACGGCTGAGGTGCGCCTGTTCGGGATTCCCATAGAACAAACCGGACCACAATTTAGACAGGGGGCCCAGAATAGATACCGGTGCCGTAAAACAACTTTCCTCTTCTCAGGATGTCGGTCTTTTCCCGTTTAATCACAGACGCTGTGCTTGTATGTATTGGATAAGAAAGCAGGGCATCTTGAACTTGACACTTCACAGCCGACCACCCAGTTTTTTAAACCACCGTGCATGACATGACGCTATGTATCTGATCATTTTTCTGCATATTTTATTATAGGTGTGTTATTTATTATATAAAACTCCTCAGTAGCAAGTTTAAAGTATATCCCTAACAGTGAGATAAATCAGAGTTTAAATTAAGGGAGCAACAGGATTAAAGTTAATCTAGATTTAATGTAAAATTAAAAACCTGGATCAAATGATAGCTAAATATAAAACTGATTATTTTTAAACAGTTTCACAGTTTGATGCAATAGAATTATTAAATAAACCTTGATTTAATCTAGATTTAGGGGCTGTGTCCACCAAGGCGCTTCTGTTGCTGTACGGTCTGTTTTTTCCAATTATTTCCAATGGAAACGCCACATTTTTTAAAACACCAGCCGCTGGCATTTTTCTTTCGCGCTCAGCGTGACCGGGCACCCAGAGTTGAAAAATGCTCAACTTGGGGCTGAACGCTGGGGCTGAACGCTGCGCCTGCAGCTGACGTTTTCAGACGCATAAAAGAACCTCGGTGGACACAGGGATTTAAGCCTAATCCTTGTTGGTGCAACCCACCCTAAATCTCTGTTTATCATCAATAACCCACATCATTCTCAAACTCATCTCCAGTGTTTTGTTCAGAAATCTGGTAGTGCCAGCAGCAATTGAAAAATGAAGAAGAATTGCGCATTATACTTAGCCCCCTTCTGTAAATTGTGGCCCCTGCTTTTTTTTAAATCCTAGATCCGCCACTGACAGGACATAAATAGGGACCATATTCTGCAGATGTCATACAGGTTTGAAATGACATGAGGATGAGTAAATGAAAAAATATTTTTGAGTGGACCAACATTTTTTTTAATTCAAATGAACCTAAATTTACACTATAAAGGGTTATTATTGATCTAATCAAATTTTGTAGTTTTAAATGTATAATTCATAAACTCGTTATTAGCGAGTGTACTGCAGCCAGAAACTAAGTTTAGTAACAAGCAATGGTAATAAAAAACAATTAATACATGAAATTTCTTATATATATGTCCCTTTATGATGCCGTTCCAAACTAATTTCTAATGTAATTTAAAGTGCTACTTTAAAAACTTAAACTTATATATTCAACTAAGCAGAAAGAGGTGAGAGATTTTAAAGTGGTCCTATTATGCCCTTATACAAAATGTTCAACCATTTAGAGAGTGCTTTGGACATATCCCTATCCCTTACCATAACCGCAAACTTCTTCGGTGTAAAAACTGGTGTTTTGCCTGCAGTTTTGCCTGCATGGTGATGTTTTAGGCAGTGCCTTTAGTATGTTTGTATAAACATTAGTATATTAATACAGCGACGTTTGACTTGTTGTTGTAGAAGAAGCATGTTGAAGTTTGATTGAACGGTTTCTTTTAGTTCTAAAAAAGTATTTTCTGTTGGAGAGAATATCTTCCTTTGAAGTGGACTTCGTGCTTTTTAACGCTTCAAACCTTTTTATGTCTAAGTAGCAACACTACATAAAAGTTGAAATTCTGAAAAAGCATAATAGAACCCCTTTAAAGAGCTAAAAACAGATCAAAATGTCTGTATTTTATAGAACAAGACTAAAAGACCACAGCATGCAGTCAGCAGTTAAAAAACAAATGGTCAAAGCCAGGGCTGCCAGGGTAAGTTAGGGCACACAACAAACAGGACGGAAACAGCAAACAGAAGGACAGCAAAACGGTTAATGAACCCCCGATGTGGAAAATGAAGGGCCACCCTGCTGAGACCAAGCCACACCATCACATCAAACAACCCACGCACAGTACTCACCCTCCGGTTGAGCTTATCACCCTGCAAAAATCACAGCACATTTCATATTGAATGTGAGTGATAACCACAAGCTACCATTCTGATGATATCCTAGTTTTTAATGGGATCTGAGAAAATATCCCAAAACTAAATACTGTTCTTGAGATAACCAGTCCAGTCCTGTTGAAAAAACCAACTCAGACCAGCATGAATTTCAATGCAGGTTGAAGTTGTTTTGGTGTTGGTTTAACTGGTGCATAGTCATCATGATGTACACCAATAAAACATTTTGACTGTTAACTTGAAGACAAACTAGCACACCAACATCCGAAACATAACACGTATTGGTCTTTTCAAGAGGGAGCATCCAAAATAGCAGAAACATTGATGGCAGACAGATGGCAGAAATTCTGAGGCAAAAAGTTCCCATTGAATAAATGTAAAGGTCAACAAATATAAAATTCAAGTGGCTTTTGCGCAGCCAGCTTTTGGCCCAAAAAGAGCTCGAAATATCTAAGAAGTCATTGATTCCTACACACGCTGAAACATTGAGGTTAAGAGAGGTACCTGGGATAGAATATTGGTGCATTGTTGCAGAAGGGAAACAGGTGGCTTGCCCAGACTGGTGGCCAACTGTACCCGGAGCAGTTGTTCTTTCTGGGTGAGGTTATCTTGCAGCGCGTGAGCCAGAGCCACAGCGGCACACCAGTTTGACAGAGAGTCGGATGAGAATAAACCTCCACATAACAGCTGTCCCGCTGAGATAGAGTTAGCTTGGGGACGGAGAGACAAGATTCTTGAACAGGATCCAAATAAATCAAGTTATTTGAGAGTAAAAACAAACAAGAAACAAACAGGCAATGTAGCAGAGAAGAAGAAATTGTAAAGTGGAGATCGGTAGGCTAATTTTTTACCTGGTAGCTTTCAGTGACCAATCATCTGATTGCATACATCACTTACTACATCAAAGTGTTTTTGCATGTCTGAATGTTTTTCTCAGTTATATCTGAAAATGGATGGAGTCCTTTTTCTCTCTTACTGTTGCCGTGTATAAAAGTCAAACTGAACTTGTGAGTCTGTAAAACCCCTACCATCTATAGTGGAGGGCAGTAGTGTGGCTACTATCTCCCCCTGGCCTTTATGGTTCTTGTAGAGGAAGCACTGGAAGCAGTAAAGCACAGCACAGCGTAGAACAAACGGCTGTCTCTCGTTCACCATAGACATGAGAAGAACCACGATTGCAGGCCTGAAGAAAACACCCAACATGTTCATATTTCCCAAAACACAGAAAATGTTTTATTGGGCTTCAACAGAGGTGTGGTAAAGAACACAGACCTTGGTGGATTGGATGGAGCATTAACAGATGCAAAGTAATCCTGGTTCACATCAGAGCCACGGATGACCTCTGACACAGTATTAATGGTCTACAAAAAGACAAACGGTTAATAAATGTGTCCAATGTTTAACACGTCAAACACTGTTTTAATGCAGTAAAAGATCTGGGCAGTTAGTGTGAAAAAAGCCAATGAGGCTTATTATCTGAGACCTATCTGACCTCTGTGAGGATGTCTGCAGGAACACCTGTGGCCATGAGGATGGTGCATAACTGTTGGAGGAGCCCGCATTGGAACATGGCCTTCTGACAGCTGGATGTGCCCCCTGGAGAGTTTACTGGAGAAACCATCACCCGCACCAGCTACATATGAACCAACGAAATCAAAATATGTTAACATACTTCTCACACTTTAAGGCTACTGATGTCATTGGACAAGAGTAAGAACAACCTGCACGACACAGGGTGTCCTGCTCATATTTTGTACCTGAAGCATTAGATGGAGGTTGGTGACTTTCTGTGCTGACCAGCCAGAGTTGTCATCCCCCACTTCAAACCACGGTTTCATCCTTTGGATATAAGATCCTTCTTTGAAAAAATTCTGGTTGGAGCTATTGTTCTTTAGGAGGTTGAGCAACAATAAGAGACAGTCCTCCACCACAATACCTGTGAGATGAGGATGGGAGTAAATGAATGACCTTTAAAAACACACAAGTTTCTCTTTCTAAAAGCCAGTTTGTATATTTCACTATTTAAAATATTTTAACCTTTTACCTCCATCACTTGAACCCTCCTCTGTGATAATATCAAGCAGTCTCTCAAAAGCGTTTTCAAAAGCCACGATTTTCTGAATTGCAGCATTGCCTTTGGTTAGTTGCTGAAGCAGCAGAAGACCCTTAAGGACAAAATGTTTTAATTTAAATAAAGGTTTCATTTTATTACCTTAAGTAAAAGGTTTTTATAAAAACATGTTAATGAAGTGAGGATTATCACTTACATCATTTCGTATGACTTCCCTGGAGTCAGCAAGTAGATCCATTAACCTGGACACTCCTGCCGAGTGAAGCAACACATTACTTATTTACTCACTATATGAAACGGTAGCAATGGGGCACATTCGGATGAGTTTGTTTTACGATTTAACTGAAACTAAATGCAATTATTTGACAAAGAAGTGAAGTGCGTTTCGAAAACAGAGGACACATTTGCACACTGGCAGCTGAGTTTGGAAAATGACATAACCATCAAATTTTTTAAATCATCCTTAGTGTCAATTAATTATTACTTTACAAACAAAAATATTTCCTTTTTGGAACATAATGGATGAAAAGCAAACAAACGATAATGCGTTAGTAACATAAGTGCTAACTAGATCATCATACATGTATGATGTCATCAGGAAACCCCAAATAAGCATGCTAAAAACAAACAAATCCTTGAGTGGGTTTATTTAGAAGATCAACACATTTTTGGACTCACCCATGGGGCTCACCAGGATGATGCCTTGGGCCTGAGCACACTGGTTTTTCAAAAGTGCAGTTAGAAGCTTAACACCTGGCCAGCGCACATGAAAGTCAAACTCCTACCACAGACAAAACAGTCAAACAACATGTAAAATGCCAAACATACATTGTTCTTAAAATAATAGTTCACCCAAAAATTAAAACAAGCCTATCCAAGTCCTAAATTCAAATAAGGTGACATTGTGATTCACTTAAATTATAATGTTTTGTATTCTTTTGTCTTTTTTGTTTTTGTTTGGTTTGTATTATTTGGGGTTGGGGGCGATGTGAGGGAAAATATATGTTTCCATTCTCCTGTATCTATCCTTTTGTTGTTATAAAAGTTTAATAAACAAATTAAAACTTTGAAAGGAAGCCATTTAAATCTGGGACTGCATGAGTGTGAGGAAAGTATGAGAGAATTTGAAATATTCCATATAGATACCTCTATAACAAAATATTCCAGCTGATTCTAAACCTACCTCCAACAGTGTAAGGAGAAGAGTGACATTATCTGGTTCCTGGATAAACTTGTCAGTAAACTGAACTCCCATATCGTCCTCCTGCTTTTGATGGTTCTCCTCTGAAAGAGAATACAGATCATTTTTGATGCTTTTAGTTTGTAAGTTCAACTCATAAGATGTAAGGATGAACAGATAAAAGGGGGGAGGAAATGTAATATTTTGCTATGATGATGCAGGGAATAGCTGTCCAGCTGGATGGGGATACTTTGTGCTAAAGCCACCTGATAACAGTGCAAGAGCTGGTAAATAAGCTATTTTCATCGGAAGGAAAAGCAGAGAAATGTGTCTGTTGACAAAGAGTGTATTAATACAATGAGGGAAAGACAAAACAGCGCATCACCCCACAGGATAAAGGAATAGCGGACCCTAAACGAAAACTCATATCTCTCATGACCTTGCAAACACAATGGACTATTCAATGACGACTTGTCATACACAAAAACCACGTTTGACGTTACACCTGAAAAGATACATCTTATGGCACTATATTTTATTTGAGTGCAATGACGACAATTATTCACTGACAAGGCGTTTAATGATTAATCAATATTAGGTCTCTTCACACAATGCTATAACATAGCTTTGGAAGACTGGGAATATAGTGCATAGATTTCACGAACTACTGTTATGGTGCTTTATAAATATTTTGGAGATTGCAAGTCCCAATTCCCTTTCTATTATATGGAAAAGAATAGGTGGGACATCCTTCAAAACTGTACGTCTTTTTGCTGCATGAAAGAAAGAGGGCCATATGGTCGAAATGAGGGTGAATAAATCTACAGATCTTCCTTTTATAGGTGAGCTATTCCTTCAGGAAACTGAGACAGTGGACAGGGGTAAATGTATACAAACAAAGCCAAAAAAAAGAAAACACAATACAAGACACAAAACAACCCTCAAACCTTAACCTCTTCCCACAAATCACACTCGCAGATCAAATACATGGGAAATTCCGGGATAACTTTTATTACTTTACTGACGATACTTTCATTTTCAGGCTCAAGATCATTGTTTAAGCTTGTTTTTTAAGTGAACCACATACTGTATAGTGAGTTATTTAAATTATTTTAAACTTGAATCTGATGTTTTCATTAACTCAGTTAGTTTAGTAACTCCGCCTTGGATTGAACAGCAAACATAAAGATCAGCTGTAAATTGATGGATAAACACGAAGATAATTAAACACAAATTTTACATGTAAATTATACGTTGAGCAAAATAAGTCGTGGATTTGATATTAATATTTTATCTAGGTTTTTAAACAACATTTTTACACAAATTAAAGTGAACCCAAAAGTTCAAACCAACAAAAACCGCAAGACGAATTGCTGCTGACAGACTCTGTAATATACTTGGTAACACAAAATATATTACATGGAACTCAGACAGCATTTCGAGTTTCTGTTCACTGTAAACCTTTCCCATACGCTAGTGTTGTAGGATAATCAGCAGTAAAAAGCGTAAAACCTCTATGAATAAAACTGGATTAAAATCAAATGCTGGAGGACAACTCTATGGTTTTCAAGGCATGGATAGGCTAGTGGTTAGACAGCATCATGCACAAAAAAAGTGCTTTACCTTCAGAATCATCTGGATTAAACATAAAAAGAAAAAGGAGGAAGATCAGATATACACCAGCATCAGACTAAAATTATGTTTACTGAATAAATTCAATGACAATTTTTTTCTAATGCCATACATAGAAATACAAAAACAGGATAGACGTTTTATTATCCACACTTTAAACCCTCAAAGCCATATCTGGACAAGTTTAGAAAACAGTAACCTACCTGGTTCCTCCTCTTCATCATTGCAAACAATATTGTATAAAGTGTCCAAAGCATAACCCAGGATTTCAGTATCCGAGCTGTTTCAGAAAAATCACAATGTGTATTAAATCAACATTAACTCCATATCACACCCTAGCATTTAAAAAACAATGTATGTTCATGTTAACAATGCATGCAATACTTTAAAATAAAAAACACACCTGTCAGTCCGCAGTATATGAAGCAAATGGTCCATTGCCTTTGTGCCCACCTCGAAACGGTATTTCTGTAATTAAAAATCTACTTGACACGTGTTTCATAGAAACAATCTTTGTATATATTTGCCAATATTTAAACATTATATAGATCAAAGTAGACGCTTGAATTTTGCTTTTTTCTTTATCTACACACATAGCATCTCGATGGAATAATTACTTGCTTGTAAAGCAACTTCTGCAACTAAACAATGTGATGATGCGTAAAGTCTTTTGTTCAGCGCTGATATAAAGGAGCTAATATAGCACTCCTGATCTCCTTACTTTACATAATATTAAGCATAATCACAACATCAACACTCGCTAGTCACCTTTGACAGAGACTTGAGGGCTCGGACAGCATCTCTGCGATCCTCCAACAGGGTGGATGAAGCCACACGATCACATAGCTTCTGAACCTGATAATGAACAGACAGACACACAAGAACCCTTAATAAAGCCCTTGTTGCCCATACATCACAAACACATGAGAGGTGATCTGCATCACATAAACACAACTCATGGACAGGGATTGAGTGCATGCAAATAAACAACAGAATCACACTCACTGCTTTTAAATCACAGGAATAAAGTTATTTTCACTGAACAAATCATCACGAACAGAAATTAAACTCACTGTTTCTGCTCCGGTCGGTTGTGGGCCTGCTGACTGTCCTCCGATAACTCCAAATATGTAATTCATCTTTCTGTTCGCGTGAGTAATAATAACGTACAGTTGGATCTTTAGAATAAAACGTCAATTAACCCAAAAGAGACACCCAGGACAGGTGAGCGTAAATGCTATTAAAAACAGCTGCTGCCCGATGTTGATCTCACAGCCCACCTCTACGCAGCCCGGAACTGACTCTCACGCGCATGCGCAGAAAACGTGGCGATACGTGGCTGACCATAGGATCATCAAGCTCTTAAAGGAACATTGACAGAGATTTGCAATCATGGAAACAGCTCTTTATGGCCGAGTTTTAGTATTTTAATAAAATGCTTTCCTCCGTTTGACTGGTTCAAGAGTTTTGACTTGCACTCCTGAAAAAAACCCTGTTAACATCTGGTATTTATTATTATTTATTGTATATGCTAATTGTTTTTATTACTTCAATTAACATGACAAAAGGGACAACCCTTGGCAATATTAATGTTAATTTAAAATCTCAATCATAAAACACAATCTTACATAATCTTAGTTACCATTAGTTAATGCACAATAAACTATCACAAACAAAAAATGAACAGTTGTATTAAAAAATTTACAATATTGTTTATTGTTAGTTAATGTTAGCTAATGTTAAATGGGTTAGTTCACTTAAAAATAAAAATTCCGTCATCATTTGTTTTTCCTCATTCATGCTTGACTTTCTTTCTTCAGGTTTGGAAAAACACATAATGAACAAATTTTCCTTTTTGGATTAATAAATGGGTCCTAGTTGTAAAGTGTTACACAATGTTATATGTGCAGAATACAATATTGTCCAATTGTGTGTCACAAACACACAAACAAATAGTTTAGACAAGAGCCGTTGAAAAACAGAGTTGCAACACTCGCATAGAAGTCTCTTGGAAAAATGGAATGCGGAAGTAACTCGTTTCATGGAGGGCTCAATAGTTCCAATGCATTGAAGCCCTTTCATTTCACTGTTTCCCAAACACATTCGCTGCAGAGTTGATAAAAAAAACATATCTGTAAAACTGGTGTTTAATTATAAGGATGTTTTTGAAACAAAATATTGGATTCCTAAATAAAAGTGGCTTTTCTGTGTGTCTTTATGTGTAGCTGAAGGATTTTCAATAAAGACTGCTCATTAAATAAAATGTCATCTACCATCTCCCTGTATAAATTATATAATAAAATCTCTAAAATTGTTTGTCTTGTTCATTTTTCAGCGTTCTTTGAGTTGTATTTACTTGCAATCATTGAATATTTATTGAAAAATTACTTTGGGATTTTTATGTGAATGTCTTATAATTTAACATTGGTATGATCATAGTTCGTCTGATCATCAAGATCATCTGTTAATGTATTGTACATTATGCATTCTTCCAAGGTAAATTAAACACACAAAACTGATTAATACTGTCTCTCTAAAGGGCCATTCACATTATAACGATAACTATAACAATAACTGTAACTATAACTATAACTATAACTACATTTGCGTCCACACCAGCGGACGGTAACAATAACGTTATGTTTATTTTAAGCCTGCACGCTGCAGTGTCCCAGTCACTAAAATTAATGTAGATGACCTGCTGCAGATGCTTTCGTTTTCATTCCCGAACGTCTTTTCTCCAAAATATGACAGCAAAGGCTGGATGCTCTCTTTGAAGGCTGTAGGTGCGTTTGTGTCCGGGGTGTAAAGCATATATATTTTGCCACTTTGCTTAGACTCATAAGCGTTACATATATATCCCACAGTAAACACCGCTTTCCGACCACTAAAGTCTTAAATTCGGACATAAAACCCGCATTGCTATCACACATACTCAAACGTTATCCGCTAGAAACTATCTGACAGTATGTCCCAACGATATCGTTCTCTCTATCTTTATCGCTATGGTGTGAACCCCGAAATTCTCCTGAATTAAGAACGATTTTCAAAACTTTTTTTAATAGTTATCGTTATAATGTGAACAGCCCTTAACACTCATCAGACAAAATGTTATTATACATTTAATCAACATAGTTGTCAGTGCATTGTATTGGTATTTAGTGAAATTTGTTGCAAATTCAGCTGCTTCCACTGTCTCTCCCGCTTAAACCCATTCAAACAGACTGACAGTTTGGAACTATTTAGCGCTCCATAAACCACGTGAACACGCTGCGGCAGATCAAAGTGTGTCGCAACTCTGTTTTTCAACGGCTGTGGTTGAGAACATGGTGCAGGCAAGCACATAGACATTTGACCGGTTCTATTCAATTAGTTTGTCATGGGGGTCAGTTCATGAAAAGCATCCCAAATGAGGGGCCGGAGAGATATGGCTTGCAATATGAGGGATGACACAACCACAATAAGAAATCAGATTTTTTTTCCAAAATTCCGTTTTTCCTGTTGTAATTTTTCTGGATCCTGTGTTTTCCGTCCTTTACAATACAAAAGTAATATATTTGACCACATGAAAAAAAACCTTCAGTATACTACAGTATTCACTTTTAAACTATATTAAAAATCCTGCAGTAGATACGTTGAACCATGCAGGGACAAATACAAATATTTATACGTTTACAAGCACATTAATTACTTTAGTTTACTAATGGTGTGGTGAAATGAGGGTGTGTAATAACTTGAACAAGTTAACCGGACTTTTATTTTGACGGGTTGCCACAAAGGATGTTTGACAGTTGCTTTTCTCACATGATGAAACAGATCATGTGCACGCGTTCTCTGAAAGCTCCACAAGCACACGCAAAACAATTGCAGATAACATATTTAAACACTATCTCATTATTTCTGAAGTTATTCATGAACAATTAGAATTTTGTTCGCTGTTCGGTGCTACTGCCTAGTTGAGAATAATACATTTGCCAGATCCTGTGCAGATATAGCAAAATGTGTTTTATGCCTGGACCCCGCGATTCAATCATAGGGCCCTAAATATGGGAGCTCATATGTTGTATTTTTAAGATTTTGGCCCATAAGACACCCAATGTTTTTTCCTACATTGAAACATGTTCATTTGTTGTATTTTGAAAATGCATTACAAAAAAAGGGAAATTAAGTGAAACAACTTTAAACTACAGTCGCTGTTCGACGACCCGCTATTCTACGCACTTACCTCTGTACTGTCAAATGGTGGTCCTATATGTGCTACCAAAATGTCAGAAATTAAACTAATAAAA
Source organism: Triplophysa siluroides (assembly GCA_006030095.1). NCBI lineage: Eukaryota > Metazoa > Chordata > Actinopteri > Cypriniformes > Nemacheilidae > Triplophysa > Triplophysa siluroides. Next base: position 1,298,857 of record VCII01000913.1, read on the forward strand.
CTTCTCGACAGTCAGGTCCCCTCTCGAAATCGGCCCCCTTTAGGCTCCGCGTGATTCTGTTGCCTAAAAGAACTTCCATTTTATTTTCAAAAAGGAGAATTTAGGTGAAAGATTTTCATCCCCGGACCACTGAAAAACTGCAACAACTCACTGATAAAAAGTAAGCTGACAAAAAAAATGTTGGATACCATCTAAATATCAACATGCTAAATTGGTTTAGAATTTCAGTGCAGCAGGTTACTGCAAAGAACAGTGCAGCCATCTACTGGACATTTCTGTGTTACATGATTTTAAAATAATGCATCTTTTCCCCAGTTGGCAGTAATCTGTCACATTCTCATTTTCATTGCATGTCAATTACTCAATTTACAAAATGAAGATTTTTTTACTGTGCTTATAATTGCGCAAGTGCTTGTTGATGTTTTTTCACCTGAAGTTGGTGTTGTTAACATGTTATTAATTCCATTAAAAACTGACAAGCAAACTGAAGATTATTGTTATGTAGGCAACATTGTTTTGCTACCAAATAAAAAGATAGATTGCATATTTCCAATACCAGAAATATGTTAAACTCAGGAATTAAATGCACAATTTTCAGTTTATTGTGTCACGTCTAATACATTCAAAGCTGAAATAAAAATACAACAACAGTACAAAAATGCTTATTTTCTTTTTCCACTTAAATAGAAAACTACATAACATCTTAAAACCTCCTAATAACTGGATGAAAACCAACTGAAATATTTTACAGTAGCATTAAAAGAGGACTTGTTTAAATGATATGAACAAATGATATGAGTACCGTATAATCTGCATATTTTCAGAATTGAAAGCACAGTTATATGACCTGTCTGTACAGTATGGTATGATTTCTGCTTTTTCTATTTGTCTTTCAAAGTATTTGGCTGTTTGAAGTGCTGTAAAGTCTAAATAGAAAGGCCATTGTGGCATTTATTTACACAGTTATTTTTACGATCCAGGTCCGAAACTCAAAACAACCACTAAGCAGAAAAGATGGGGGAAAGAAGCCTCTAGGTAGGACATGCTGGCATACTCTTTTGAATTTTCCAAGTGCCCCTGCAACCAAAAGGTCTTTGTAGAACAGAGCAAGCCTTCAAAAAAGGAAAAGAAACTAAAACAAGTGCAATGTCCCTGATGAGGATTGTCCAAGAAATATTGCAAATATCTAATATATGCAATCTACCTAACACGGAAGACATAAAACATAAAAAAATTGCGCTACATCAAATTGTAATTACAAAATCAGTGCAAGTATTAGACTGCAAAATGAAATCAGTGCCCACTGCAATAATGGTTTCTCCAATTCACATTTCATTTACAATAACCAAGGAGATTTGTTTGTGCGAATTGGGGTGTAAAATTTGACTAAAGTCAGTTCACATAGCACTTAACAACAATTTAATCCCATGCCTGTCCAGAAAAAGTCTTACAACAAACATTTTGGCAATGTTCTTTTCTAACCTAACACAGAGAAAGTGTTATAAAAACACTCAGAAAGACAATGCAGAACCCAAAACTAATTCATTGCTGAAGCTCAAACATACATCAGCAAAGTTTCCCTGCAATCTGTATGGCACTGTCAATTTCTCATTAAAATTTAAACTGAAACCCACATCATAAAACAAATATAAGATAATATGGATGAATCTAAATGTTGGCAAAGTGATTTTGACTTTTAAGAAAAAAAAATCTGTAAAACAAAAACTTTACATTATTCAACTGCTGCTTCGTACACTTATTCAGTGGCAGAGTACTTCAGGCAGAACAGGAACAAAGAAATATGTATGTTAAAAAAATATAAAATCAAAATGAGAGGTCAATGTCTTTCCACTTTTCAAAAGGTTTCGGTCCTCTTAACAGTTTCTGTATGATTCCTAATACTTAGAACTCAATTGAAACATTGTTAGCTTATAACTGCTTTTGTAATCTCCTCAATATTTCTCTTAAGTCTACAAAAACAAAATAAAAAACTTAAAAATATATTCTTAAAGGCCATCTTTCTGTCTGCACAATTTACAACAACTGAAAAGTAAATCTAGTACAAAAATGTTCAGGTTAAACTTTAAACTGTGAAAACTAAATCTAACCGACATAAATCCTCCAAATTGTTACTATTTGATGATTACAAAGCAGATGATCTGCAGTACTATTTAAAAAATTAATGTGTATTTTGAGCTATTAGGTTTCTCAAGATGTTAATCTGCTTCATGTGAAACAGCTGACGTTCCAAATACCAAAAATAAGGTAAACCCCCCCACAAAAAGAGAAGTACAATGCATACACATTTTTACATTGACTTCTCTGTATAGTAATAAACAAACATTGTACTTTTCCAGACTACAGTAGGTGCTCCTCTCAACGCCGCGGAGCATTAAAACGGCCCTCACCAAGACCAGTGCCCCGACCAGTGCCCACGCCTGGTTTAGGTACAGCGCCACCTCGTGAGGGTGGGCCTCGGCCATCGCGGTCTCGCATCATACCACTTCCAGCAATGCCACGTGCTCCTCCCGGGCCACGATCAATACGCCTTGTGTCCCTACGATCATCTCCACCTCCACGAGTTTCTCGTTCACGCATGGCCCTCGTCTTTTTCTCCTCCACATTGAGACGCACCTCACCGCGGAACATGATCGGCTGAACACAGATAAAGGGAAAGAGGACAGGAGAGTCAGTTAACAGCAAAGAAATGTTCTTAATGTCTTACATTTAAAGAAAAATTGTATTCCTTACTTTGGCCCCCAAAATTCTTTGCACCGGTTCTGAATCATCAAAGACAACAAAGCCAAAGTTGGGTATCTTTCCTCCAGTGCCTTTGGTGTTGATTCGTAACTCAACAACATTTCCAAATGCTTAATAGGGGAGACAATGAACAAGAAACATTTCACGTCATACATTGAATTGAATTCCGATTCAGTAGATAGGATAAAACAGGCCAGCATCACCCTTAAAATATATAAAACTTACTCATGAAGAAGTCTTTAAGTTCACTCTCATCAATGTCATGAGGAAGATTTCCAACAAACAGCTGATGGCTGTCTGGATACCGGACAAGCCTTCTCCCATCAATTTCACTCGACTCATCTGCTTTCCCTGAGCAACATACACCACAAATTATCAACCATGACTATGCAGGGACCAACAACACCTGTCAATAGCAGCCTTGTCCAATTAGGTGGATTAGTATAAACAAACAGCCAAAGCATACTTGCAGCTTACCTTTATTTACAAAGCTGAAATGCGGTTTTCCAGTTTGAGATTCCGAAGATGATATGCCATCTAATGTTGCACGTGATGAACAAAAACAAAGAGACCATCCAAAACATTGTATAGACCATAAATAAGACATGACTAAATGATGACAACAAATAATTGTATCTAACAACGTTTAATCTAACAACGTTTTAATAAATGAACTACTTGAAAGTCAAGAAAGGTTTATTAATACCAGATCTAGGCCCTCTTAAGTTTACAAAGGGTCTGTCACGGATACGTTGGTCACGAGGGCGGATTGAAGCTGATGATGCATCTGTCTTGGCCTCAAGTCTGGGCTGAAGAGCAGTAAAATGAAATATGGATCAGTTGGGCCACAATAAACAATAAAAAAAACATGTCCAAAAAAATCTACAGGTCCACCTTCAGTATTAAAGATGCTCACAAAGAGTGTAGAGAAAAAAAAAAAAGAATGTAACAAAAATCTAAAAACATTAATTCATGCAGTGTATCTACCTGCAAGTTTGGTGCTTTAACAACTAGGGGTGAACTTCCAGAGGCTGGAACAGACCCACTAAGAGGCAAATTTTTGCTGGTCACAGACGCCCAAGAGAAAGTCTGAAATGACAAATCACAAATATGTCCCATGCAGCATAGGCAGGAATTACAAATATGAGACATTTTAGGGTCTGCTTTTTATATTGCTGCTTTGCCGTTTAAGCTCTGCGAGCATGTACAGCTCACACGTGAGGCACATTTTGTTCAAAATGACATCACTTGTTTATTCTTCAATTTCTTCAACTTGTTTATTCTTCAATTTTCAATTCTTCAAATTCTTCAAAGTTCAAAAAAACTTAAGGTTTTTAGATTGTAATGTGAAAAAAGGTTTTGTGTAGAAATGTCAAAATGTATATACCTTAGGTGGCTCCTGTATGTTAGGTGGGGATTCTACCGGACCTGGAGATGGTGCCTTCTCCTCAAACTCCTCAAGATCTTTCTCCTCATCCTTGGTCTTCAGCTCCTCAGGCTTGGGTTCCTGTGAAACTTCAGAGTCCAGCTCCATGCCTGGCTCCTCATGTGCTTCTTCCACACCATTGCTACAGCTGAAGGTGAGTAAAGCCACCATTACTAAAAGTGCAGTAATTTAAACAGAGCAAAGACCTTTTTAAAAAGGCTGTAGCGGGATACACCATACAGATTTACCATTGAAATGAAATATTTATATAGTTATTCTACAACTAAGTTAAACCAAAGTAGTGCAGAAGTTTAAAGGGATATTTCACGGGCAAAAAAAAAATGTCCTCATGTTTTACATCCTGACTGAATATGGCTTTCTTCTTGAAGAATAATGCAGTCGATGTTTTAATACTACGTATCATTTTACTTCCATGCGGTAGAATGGGAGTGAATGGGCGTCGACTTTTTGAAGCTCCAAAAAAATAATATCCCTTTAACCCAAGCTTTGGACTAGAAGGCCACATCACAAAGAAGTTATCTGCCCTACTGTGTCTGAAATTGCTCACTGAAACCAAGTACTTCATTATACTCTATATAGCAAATTACATGAGCCAACTATATAGGGAAGAAGTAAACGAAAGAGTAAGCAATTTTGGAGCCTACTAATAATAGAGAGAACAAAAACAACTGAGAGAACCACATTTAATAAAAACTTTTATTATATTTAAAAATAAGAAAAATGCAACACCATAGTCTATCACACATATTTAATAAATTTATTTATGTTCAAGAAGTAATAAACAGTCAACGAGAACAAACACAAGTTTGTGCTTCCTGTCAGTGTGCTCAAGATGACTTCAATCATGTGACCATCTTTCGTCGGGCAAAATTTGAGTTAGCAAGTGTAAATTGGATGTACACTCAAAATTAAAGAGTGCATTGTTGGTCAAATGTGTGATCACAGTACAGTGTAGACCGATTTCACTCCGCTGCCATTTTGAAATTGAAGGCAGAAGTGGCAAGAAAACCGAAGGACATTTAGACTGCAATGGTTTCGACTGCCATCAGGTGTCTGTGACATGAATAAACAAATGATGCGTTTATAAACAACGTTATATTGTCTGTGTGCGCACGAATGAAACTCGCTTATGGCACTTTAAACATTAACTAATATGTGATGGTACGGCTTAAGTGGTCAAGTAAAACACCTTGTTTGACATGCATCCTATGCTTATATTGTCTCATTAAGATCATAAATCGTTTTAATAACTCCAGGTTGGTTGTCCACACCACTGCAATCTATCTGTCTTTCCCCAGTCTATCTGTCTTGCCTCACTTTCGATTTCAACATGGCGGCAGCATGAAATCAGTCTATCGAAGAAATAGGAGGCGGTTTGCAACACAGCTTACCTCTACCCTACCTATTTCCATTTTTAAGAAAGCAACTGGCTTCTAAATTTGCATAAAAAAAGATTTATGCCATGCTGTAGCTTTTATAGCTTAGTTAAAATGGGTGACACTGTATGTAGATTACCTCACTGGATGGGGTTCATAGTAGTTTGTTTTACTTGGACTGTCCTGGAGGGGTTCAGGGGACGGTTGCCTGTCTTCTTGCTCATTAATTTCTTCTTCCGATTCTGTCCAGGTGGAATACAAAGAGAAGAATGTTAGCAGCAGTTCTTCACAACTAACAATGAAATAAAATGCTAATAATAAATAACATTGTACTATATGGTGGCATCCCTCATACTGTTTCGTATAATGGGTGTTCTATGTACGAACTGCATACGTATAATTATCAACTGACCTTCTTCAAGTTCAGCCTCGGAGTCCCCAAAAACCTCATCCTCATAACGGAAGATGTCATTGTGAACATAAAACTTATTTGCCACAGAACCCTAGACAAATATGAAGTCAACGATAAAGAAAAGGTTTAAGATAAATTCATATGACTTGCAGACATTCTCAGCATAATCAAAGAACACAACATATTATTTTGTACAAGTTTGTTGTAAATTCACAGCACTATGGATATGTAATTTATATTGCCGGGTAACTTATAAATCTTGGTAACTTATTTTACACTGTAGTTCTACCATTCTGCTTTCACTACCAATGTTTTCACCTTGAAATGGACTAACATTTTTCTAAGTATTAGAGGTTTATGTGGATTAAACAAGCAAGTGATTTTATAGCCACATCTTGAAGATACGCACATGGCACATACTGTACATGGATGCATATATATATATAGTTATCGTACACACCTCTGGGGCCAGCACAAATGTTTGAAGGAACTTCCGCATAGGTTGTCCATTATTGGAAAGTTCACCCATCACCTGGACAACCACACCATCATTAAGAGAGGCATGGGCATCAACGTGCCGGATTTTTGTGTGACACTCACTGAACTGCAGAGACATCACCTTCTTATGTATCTCCTATAGAAAAGGAAAAGAGATGCTGCTGGTTATCATTATAGGTGACAGTTTAAACATAAACACATAGGAAAAATTAAGGCTTACAGCTTGCCCATAGACTGCCTCTGACAGCTGTCCATTCGAATCCAGTCCACCATGGACATAGGACGAGTTCCGTCCATAAAATCTGAATCAAGAGCAAAGAAATTGTTTTTAAATAGTTTTCAAAAATGTCCAGTAAAGTCATTAAATATGAAGAACTGTTCCGAAGTATACCTATGGAGAAAGTCTGGTGCTTTATTGAGCAGTGTGTAATATTGTCTCACAAACTCCCGCCCTACCAGCAGGGGACTAGGCTTCTCCATCACCATTTCTTTAGTAAAGTCAGAAACTCTGAATAAATCCAACAAAAGATAATAACAATGGTCACAGTTAGACAACACCTAAAAAAATCCAATGCTTAAAAATGAAAGTAATGTTCCTAGCTATTTTTAAACACTAAAGTGGTATATTTGTAGCCATTTTCCTAAACCCTCCAAGAAGGTGTCAAATGTATCTGGTTTGGATTATTATGATGATCATCAAAAGAGTGCTGCCTGTATGCAGTGCATCAAAAAACATGACGAAGAAACTGCTTTTTGTAAATCCTCTTTACCCTCTATTAACTATTTTTAGTATCAAAATCAAGCTGATATATACATTTATACTTCAGAATGCATGCATTTAAATGTGCTTAAGATACTAACGATACAAAACTGACATAGATCAAGATTTATACATTTGATTCACTTACCTCTTTCTTCTGTGGTCTATGATTTATGTGATTAAACAAATAAGAATGATTTAAGTTGTCTCAAAAATAACTGCGTCAGCGACCGCTGCTTGAAATCACAGTGCGATATATTCCATCTATGCTGTGTTATTATTCGGAATGCTGCTGTTTAGATTCTTATTGTCTAACCCCTGCGAACTGGGACAAGAACCCCCGTCACACTACAACAGCCAATCAGTTTCTTACACTCTATAACATAATTATGACGTCGCTGCAACGCATTTCCCCGATCGTTGTAAACAACGTAATCATCGACACGATTTACGGCTAAAGTAGAACAAATATTAGGGTCGTATGTGTTATTAATAAGATCATGGAATTCGTGGGTTCATTATTAGACCTCACGCGCTGATACATTCAATGAGGACATAAAATTGTACGGAAACATTTCCTGGTGTTACATTTATTAATGTCCGACTAGGTCCAACACATTTGTTTAAGGGCAATGATACGTACTTTATTATTATGGGTACAAAATACACACTGATATTTCTAAACTATCGGAATTTAATATTTATTTTAAAAGTGTTGCTTCTATAAAGCGGGATATGACTGCCGAAACATGCTTCCGTCGGAATTATTTATTGGAAACACATCGGAAAGAAATATAAGACTAGCGACGAATCCTCCTCCAGGGGGCGCCTGACGGCTCATAAAGCCAAGTTTTCCAGTGAGACTTGAAAGTTTATATGCCTCTATGTCATTTTGTCTATTGTATATTACTGTAAAATAAATATGTGGTATTATATTGATTGTTAGATAGGCGCCATACATATTATCAGAAATACGTACGCAGTATATAATTGTCGTTAGCTAGTAACCCTTGTGATTGGAGAAAGGTGTCGGTTGTCACGTGACAAAGCTGTGCACGTGCTGTCGTAAAAGCCGTATTACAATTATTTACAATATAAAAAACACAGTGGGAAAAATGTATTGAAATCGAATTCTTCACAGTATACGGATACAAACGGGAGAAGGTGGTAAAGTTAACATGTATAGCATATGACTAGTTTTGGACAGCGTTCTTGCCTCTAAGCCCCGCCCCCTCTGTTATTTCGTTTTGTTTATTTCTGTGGGCTAGTAAGTCCAGTTCAAGCAGGAGAATAGTAACTGCTTCCTTTATGATCAGTGTTAATTGTTATCTAGGAGCGATTTTTCACTATATAAGTACGTTTTATATGTTTGACAAAGCTTTAAACAGTGAGTCAACCCGAGTGATTAAGCTAGCTTAGCAAAACTAGACATTAAACGCTAGAAATGCATTAGGTTATATAGTCACAGTTAATAAATAGAGTTAGACGTGTTCTTATTTAAAATCATATAACGCTACTAGGCGCTAACCAAATGGCTGGAACAGTAAGTCTAGAACTGGACCCTATCTTTCTAAAAGGACTGGGATACCTTCACTCCAAAAGCAAAGACTCAGCAGAGAAACTGAAGGCCCTCCTGGACGAGTCTTTAGCCAGGGGCAGCGATTCCGTCTACAGAACATCGCTAAAGGTGATCAGATTTTTAAAAAATGAATTTATTTGTATACATGATATTGCGTTTAATGCTTTCCATTTATTAGGAAACGGAAGTGAACAAGGTGTCATTACCAAAAATGACCAAACAAGACTCCAAGTCCTCCTCTAGTTCATCTTCATCATCCATCGCCAGCAGCAGCAGTAAATCAGCCTCCTCAGAGAAGACCAAGAAAGAGTGTGAGAAAAGGTCCTTGGAAAAGGTGGGTATCAAGAAATTACTGCTTTTTTGTAAGATTTGTTATTTTGTAAATAACAAAAATGGAAATGTTTTAGTAAACCACTAATTAAAGCTTACATGATATATGTAGGTTAGGGTTGAACCTGGGGATGGAGCAGAGCCGGCTAAAAAACCTCGTATTGACAGACAGGACAGCCATCCATCTCCTGTTGCTTTTCAAACTAAGGATATTCCTATACCAGATTTCCCAGACAATGATGAAACCAACGCTGATGACTTTGCCATGGAAATGGGCCTTGCTTGTGTGGTTTGTCGGTGAGTGATGATGTGACACAGCTTACAGAGATGGCTGGTTCAGGTCCCAAAAGGGTCTGAGCCATCAGCTATCTCTATTATGATCTTGATCAAGACATTTAAAGGGTGAACTGTACATGTAAGTGAAGTCAAATATAAGCAACTGTTAAATTACCTTAGTAGGTTTGATAAACTTTATTTGATGGATTCAACACACTTTAACAACAATGTCTATTTACTTCTGTATATGCGAAATTCATCCACCTTTTTTCTTTATTTTGCCTTAGACAAATGACCGTCACATCTGGAAATCAACTTGTTGAGTGTCAAGAATGTCATAATTTATATCATCAGGAGTGTCACAAACCTCAGGCTACTGACAAGGATGTCAACGATCCGCGACTAGTGTGGTACTGTGCTCGATGCACAAGGCAAATGAAGCGAATGGTGAGATGTTATGTTACTTTTAAATGCGCTTGTTGTGCGCTGATATGATGTACACTTATTCGTTTTTTTTCATGTCTCAGGCTCAAAAGACCCAGAAAGCCCCACAGAAACCGGCTCCTCCTTTGGCAACAGCGGTACCTATGTTGAAAGATCCACTAGTGAAGAAGGCTGAGCTGAAGCCCAAACCTGAAACAGCAGGTTCATTCCAGGCCTTTAAGAGAACAGAGGTGAAAGTGAGTATATTCAAAATCAGCGGAGACATATCTCAGAATTATTATGAGATCTCTATACTAATATATGATGTTTAATTTTCCCATTTAGACATCTGCAGCATCAGGAAACTCTTCCAGCAGCAACACGTCTTTGCCACCAAGCGGGGGCCTGACAGGATGGGCTGCCTTTACCAAGACCTCTAATGTCGGACCCTCCAGTACCAAGTTAGGGACCAGTCAGCAGGGTGGTAGTAAATCTACCCCACCTCCCTCAGGCTCCAAAGCTGTGGGACTCTCTGCATTGGCCAATGTTAAACCAGGTCTGGCCACCAAACCGACAGGAGGTGGTGGTGGAACTGGTAATGGGAACAATGGCTCCAGCACGGTCCCCATTAAACCACCCCCTCCTCTCACACTTGGCAAGCAGGTGTTGAGCCGATCGTCGAGTGGAGACAGTTTAGGGAAAATGACGGTGACTGGATCTTTATCACCTGGGGCAGCACCGTCTAGCAGTCTGGGAGGCAATGGTGGCTCAGGAAGCAATGGAGGAGGCAATGGGGGCAATGGTTCTAGCAGTAGTAACAACAACAACAATGGGGCAAAAGCCTCCGCTGATGGAAAAGCACCCACCTCACAAGAGTCTCAGCTCAATGCTATGAAACGTCTGCAAATGGTGAAGAAAAAAGCAGCACAGAAAAAAATGAAGAAATGAGTGGGGAAACTTGTGGGGCAGATAATGTTTAAGAGAAAACAAATCCTGTATGTGAAGTCATATACTTGAATTTAAATGTTACTGGTCTTTCTGATAGTTCGGTTTAAAGTTGTGCCTCATTTTTTTCAAAGCCAGCCACATCACTGAAAACAAGCTGCTCCATTTTAATGGCACGTTTCAATAAATCACTTCCTTTTTAGAAATGTCTGATTTTTTTTTACCAGCTGTTTGCTTTACTTAAAGCAACTTAAGGTTCTAAATGTAAGATACTTAAAAAATGTAATAATGCACAAGCAAATAGACAAAGGTCAACTACATGATTGTGAATATTTTATTCATTTATAACATAAGCTTTTATATATATTATTATTATTACTATATACAATAATTAGTGATTCTCATCTGTTTTTACAAAATATATTTTCTGATTAATAACAAGCTCTCAGTAAGTACGACCATAGTTTAGGCAAACACTGTTGGTAGCATCATATCATTTAGTGCAAAAATCTGTGCTGGGTTGACCTTCATAATTAAGTTTAAATATCGTCTATATTTAATTTAAAATACAGTCTTTATTTAAATTACATTAATATTGACATAAAAATAAGCAAATAAGATTGATTTTAGGCGTATGACATTTTTCCAAGGTAGTTTGCAGGAACGTAGCCTCTCTGTCCGTTAGCTTCAGCGAGCCACCAGTCTTTGTTACCCCCGAGGTCTGAAAACTGAAGAATACGAACGTGCTGGTACTCCTCAAGCGTGAGCTCTTGGTCACAGCGTGCCTTGAATGAGTAAACTGCATAGAACTGAGAATTAAAGTAAAGTTAGTCAGACATGTTCAGTAGGTGGTGCTGTATATCCATGCACAGTACAGTAACGTTATGAACTCTAAATTAACTCAATTTCTTTCTTTATTAAATGTTCTTTATTGTGAAGTAGTCATCATTAGTCATTTATAATCAAATTGAAATTTCGCATGTTAAAAACTGAACTTTGGCGCACCTGTATGTCCCATATAAATAAATAATTATGTTTCGCTACACACGCAAACGCATTACGTCATATTTGTGTGCCTTACGTGGTTGTCATCAGAGTCCTGCTCGTCCAGTGGTTCAGTAGAAGGGGAGGTGCTGTCTGAAGTGCTATACTGAGTGAAGCTACGCATGCTACTGCTTCTGCTGCTCCTGCTGCCTAACACGAACAGACTCAAGTTGTCAAAGTCATCCTTCCTCTCGGTCACCTCCCGCTGGGGGTTGTAGGCTTTTAGGAATGAAGAGTACACATAGCCCTGCGTACCTGCACACAAAGATTTCATTATCAGCAGCAGCACGAGTAACGTAAGAAGAGCACGAGAATGAAAGCTAAGTGCAGCCAGAAGAGCGCTGTCTTAGTATCAGCTTTCAAGCAAATCTATGAAAAAAATAATAGATTAAGATAATCGTTTAAAGGATGATAAATTCCACATAGTGAGCGAGGTAATAGACTACATTATAGACGGACCGAAGTTAGGATAACTGTGTTTGATTATAATATAACAATTGATTTTATATTTCATTAAGTATTTATTTTATTGTATATCAGTTGTATTAAATTAATAAAAAAAAAATACAGTTATTGATTACTTGCGGATTCTTTATACTGTAAGTTTGGGTCACATAACGTTTATGTTGTTGCCGCTGAAATGGTCTATAGGTAATAAAATATATTACTTGTGGTATAAATTCATAGTAGGCCTACAGTGTTCAAATATCTTCACCTGTAGTTAATAGAGACAACAAGTCACCTGACATACTTAGTTACAAACAGAACGGTTGGTTCTGTTGTGAAGCAACAGTCTCTGTGGAGTTAATGAGAGGCTACTTGAAAGACCTGTGATGAAAGAAAATCCAAAAGGGATATGATTACACTGTATGCTGTAAGGTCATGGGGAGATACCTTAGATAGGACACATTGAAGATTTCCATGACTTGATAATGCTTTAGCAGTGTTGGGTAAGTTACTCTGAAAAAGTAATTAGTTACTAGTTACTAATTACATATTCAATAGTGTAATTAGATTACTTTACAAATTACTCTGTCCAAAAAGTATTTAGTAACTTATTACTAATTACTTTCTATATCCTACATCAACATTGATTAGTTAAGTGATTCAAGGATAGACATGAAACGACTTATTTAATTCATTCAAATAAATAATATTAGACTATTTAAAGTACTCTATTAACTGACCAACGTATGACAGATGTGAAAATTATACATTTTACAAGTTAAAAGTTAGACTTTGAATTTTGATGTTAATTCCACTATTGCACACACATATATTACACAAAGTATTTAGTTTAATTACATCAAAAGTAACTGTAATTAAATTACAGAAAACATAAGAGTAATCCCTTACTTTACTTTTTCAAGGGGAAAGTAATTAAATTACAGTAACTAATTACTTAGTAACTAGTTACACCCAACACAACACTGTGCTTTAGTTAATATTACATTTACATTCAGGAATTGAGCTTTTACCCAAAACTTCATAAAACAGCAAGGAAAACAATAAAGTGATTAATTTAAGGCAAGAAAAAATATGTGCTTAAGTATTTGAACCATTTCTTAGACAATATATTGTGTTATGCTGTGAAATATTAGTATAAAGTCAATACTGTAAATCTAGGCAAATGTTAGTTCTGATACAACTTGATACATCTGCTTGACATAAAACCACGCAGTGTAAAAAATGAAAACTTTCCTGTTATTAGACTGAGGATTTTTTCTTTATCGTCTCATCTTCATAAATTAATGTTATGGTATTTGAATACAAAACAAAGATTAAAGCATGCTTACATCCAGTATCTACTAGCCAGCGACTACTGCTGCCCATAGGGTCTGTCTCTTCCAACACAGCAACAAGCTCTCCCTCTAGCAGGCTGATGTCTTGTTCTTGACAGGCATTGCAGTTACGCTTCAGCTGGTGTAGTCGATCCACCGCATACTCCTCCAGGAGCCGGCCTCTGTGTTCCTCTGTTTGTCTGGGGATCTCTGGGGCCTGTGAGAGTTGTCAGACATTTTAGCACTTTGAACAGATTCCTCTTATCAGCTGGGACCTTAATGCCAATGTAGGTAAATGACATACTTATGGTGTATAAAGTAAACTTACCATTTTCCTGTCTCGCTTTTCAAAGCTCACTTTGCGTTCCATCAGCTTTTGGGAATTTTCGTTGACAAAAGCTAGGTTGCTCAGCTCCTCCATAATAGAATTTTGGACTTCACTGAAGTTTGACAAGGGAACCTACCAAAACACATTAAACAGCAATTACACAGTGCTTTATATGTATTTGCATGCTTGTGGCTGTATTTTTAAGGCTCATCTGATCTTTCAGGTATATTTAACAAAACATCTAATCTTGCACAGAATGGGAACTTTTCAGGTTCTCTGGGAAACTATCCAAGATCATTTTTACTTGGAATACAAAAGGCTAATGGCTTTTGGTAACACAGTGGGTGCAGGTTTGGATTCAGGAGTAACCTGATAACAAGTTCTTAAATCACCATTTTGCCCTTGAGCAAGACACTTGACCCTGACCATCTCGGAAACAAATGCTCTGTCAGTTGCCTTGGACAAAACTCTACAAACAATTTTGCCATTCGTTTTTTAAACCGCATCATTCATTTTACACTTGCTTTAACTCACCGGTAACTGTTGGACGGGTGGTTGGGCTTCATTCATCAGCTCTCTTATTAATGTCACTATAAAAATCAAGCAGTTCGTGAGGACTGTCCTTACAGCGGTTGAAGAATTGCAGCTCCTCAAGAAGCTGGGCATTGAGGGCCTCATAGTCTTTTTTGGCCAGGCCCTGTTCCTCTTTAGAGGATCGGGAATCCAGTTGGCTGCAATAATCTAACAGTTTATCATAACGCTTCTGAATGAGCTTCTGGGGTGAGGCAAACATCACCAGCAGAGTGGAGAGTGGAGCCAAAACCAGGAGCTCCATATGATCTTTCTGAAACACAAAAACCATACAAATCTTTTGAATACTAATGACCAGTTTTTTCTAACACATGCATTTACATTTACAATAGAAACATTTAATACTGTATGTTCTCTGTAGCAGAGTAAACACTACTTACAAATTTTTTGTATGGGTCATTGCCATTTTTCTTTGCCTGAAAGCCATTTGTGTCTATCTTGTCGGGATCCTTCAATATAGCTTCCAGGTCCTGTGCGTTCTGCATTGCAATGGATATCATTTCCTACAATATGAAGAGAAATACAAAAATGAGAATGCATGTAGTGGACTTTTTCACGTTAATGGAAGTCACATTAGTCTATTTGTGTTTATACCTGAGTGAAGAGTAAGTAACAGTGGATGTTTTTCACTAGCTGTCTCACAGCTTTCTCAAGGCTACGGAAAACCTTTTCTTCCCTGTCAAACCCTTCGTCTCTCACCTGTAAAGGTATAAGACATAAAACATTTTTACATTACCTTTGAAGACATTTAATTATTATATATGTCGTGTTTTAATAGACAGTACCTGTGGCTCAACACCGGTGAGAATCTTGAAATAGCTTGTTAGCCGGTCAGATTTTTTCCTGATTGAGTGAATGTTGAACTTATTGAGTTTGCCCATCAGTGAGGTTTCATCATCAGACCTCTTATACTTCAGCACTGAAATAAAACAAGTTTTATCTAAATCTATCTGAATTTTTGAATGAGTTTGATGCCGTTTTTCAGTCAAATCAGAGTGAATACGATACTAGAATATTTACTATTTACACAATGTATTAGAATTCTTACCAATGTCTTTCCTCCTCTTGAACTCATTAATGTTGATGTTTATAATCTTTGTAGTGGTCAGCGCTTCTTGTAAGGGCCTGTTGTCAGGGTGGTCAGTTGGTGTGGCATTCCACAATTCAGCCAATAGCAATGGATATTTCATGATACGCTGCACTGGTTTAATGAGCAGAGAGCCCATATCAAGCAAATTGGGCTTTCCTCTACAAAATGACATGAATAAATAGACTTATTCAGACATTATTCACATATGTATCACTTTGTTCCTGTCACCTGTAAAATCATGACACTATCAATGCCAAAGTCATGGGTTTAAAAGGATAGTCCACCAAAACATGAAACTCCGCCTGAATTACTTCTACTACATTTTTTTGGTTGAACACAAAGAAACATATTTGGACGAATGCTTGTAACTAAACAGTTCTTGGAACCCATTGACTAACAGAGTAAAAAATTAAATGGTAGTCAAAAGTGCCCCAGAACTGTTTGCTGTTGTACTTTCTTCAACATATCTTCTTTTGTGTTCAATAATATAATAATATAAATTATGAAGTAATTTTCCTACTATGGTAGTCAATGGGGTCCAAGAACTATTTGGTTATATGCATTCTTCCAAATAACTTTCTCTGTGTTCATAAGAACAAAGACATTTATGCAGATTTGGAACAACTCAACGGTAAGTAAATGATGACAGAATTTTTATTTTTGGGTGAACTATCCCTTTATACTGTGTACAGTTTAAATGAAAACGTTTCTTTATATACAATAATTAATAATAAGCAAAAAAAAATATTGTATGCCTCAGTCATGATGCCCTCAATAAACCTTTGTAAAGAATGTCTAAATTAATCCTTGTTTCACTGGGTTGTGTTATTTTTGTTTAAATCATAAAACTGGTACTTACTCTTGATCATATATTTGCCTGTGAGGAGAAAGACAACAAAATGTTATATATAATAATGTTATAACATTTAATTATACAATTTTTGTAGTCTTGCAAATGAATGCATTTAATCATACTTACTTAAGTGCTGATATACATCTCCTAAAATGCTGCTGGATGTCCTCCTGTCCCTCGTAAGAGTTGAGTAAAGAATTAGCCTCGTCGTGATGATAGCAGTAAATTTTGTACACATCCTCCATGACAGATTTGGCCTGTATAAACACTTCTCCTAAAATAGCCAGAATTTCAATCAATTGGTTTATTAAGCTAATGCTTGTTAAGAAATATATGAAGGCCTATGTTATATTTGTATAAAAGTTACCTATGAGTTGTGTTTCCGGGTCAGGTTCAGCTATGGCTAATTGCAGGCTGTGAAGCAGCTCAGCCGAAACATCACACACAGACTCAAAGTTGGTGAATAGTCGATCCACGTCCACCACCTACAGCAATCATCAGAGCCCATTAAAAAATCAACGCATGCATAAATCGAATAATCATATAAATATATTCTTTAATGAAACAGTGAACATGCCTGAGCTTCTCTTAGAGGAAGCAGAACCTCTCTTATGCAGAGATCCATGTCCTTTTGATGATCTGCTTCTGTCCTAACCAGCTCCTCAATGACCTTTGACCGCTTTATCATCCTCCTTTGCCGGATCTCCTCTGGATCCATGTTCGGAGAGGTAGGTGATGAGAGATCATGGGGGGACATTTTTTCTAAAGTCACCGGAAAAAATAATTGTACAAAATTAGATTTATAAAAAAATATCTGAAGACATACAAACACATAAAATATTCTAACCCATAGAACATTTGTCATATCATATTTATAATTGCAGGTGCACTGCTGAATAATTACACACATAATTAACAACAAGAGTCTTTTCAGTTGTATCCTTGTGTGTCATATGTGTCATAAATTAAAAAGAAATTTCTGAACCAAACAGGCAAAATATGACACTGTATATCTGGCTGCTATCAGACTGCAAACAAAGCAGGCATGTGCTTTGGGAAGTGAGATGATTTTTTGTTTCCTGATCACCTACATGTAACACTTCCTCTTTTCAGAGAGAGAGAGGCTACAGGGCAAAGGTGGGGCCAAGTGTCATATTACTTTTCAACACAGTGATGTAATGCTGTAAAGCCTGTGAACGTCTTCTGTAGCTACCTGCGCACAACCATAACTACATTCTGAAAGATGCACCTTAGTGTTCACACAGACAAATCTTTTGACTCTATTCTAATAATTTTGCAAAGCATTTATATATACTGTATTGTGAATAATTTAATTTACATTGACCTTAAGGAATGCAGTGCTTCTAAAAACATACATTTTCATTTTAAGTTTTGAAATTGTAACCTGCCAAGAAACCCGAGACCTTCAGAAACTGTGACTTCTTAACTGTGAAATATTGCATACAATGCACAAATATAATTTGAGGAGCACGTCTTTGAGGAGCAAAGTTTCTGGCACAACGGAGGAGTTGTGTTTCACTCTCATTCACATTGAATCACATAATGTATGCCTTAATAATCCTTGTAATATACTCAAGTCTTAATGCATAATAGCTGGAACAAAATACTTCATTCATGACTGTCAGGGAAGCAACTGAATCACCATAAAGTCACCTTAGCATCTTTCATCAGTAATAAATAAATATCTGAATCTGGTGAACCTGCATCTTAGCCGACTTTCACTGGCAGGATATTCCCATGAATAGAATACACAGAGCCTGTCAGAAGACTTCATTGTAAGCCGGCCACTCAGAACAGATCGCATTTCTGCAGGAAAACATTACACGACTGAAGTATAGCTCTGCTCTGTGATGTGTGTCTGTGTTCTGTCAATGTTGATATAGCTCCAGTACCTTTGTGTTGTATCAATAATTATTAGCCTATCAAGGATTCAGAGACTAAGACACCCACCCTACCTGGTTCGATTCAATAACACAATGTAAACACACATGATGCAAACATTTAATATCTCACACACGCACGCACGCAAACACAAGTGAAACCAGCCCTGCAAGTGCCTAGTAAGACCTCATGTCTCATGTGATCAAGTGTTTGCTTTGGACTTTTTCCACTTGGACAGACGTGCACGTATCAGAAAGTGTACCTGAATTACAAGCACATTTATACCACACTTTCATAGTATCTTAAACAATATTCTATTTCATTGTTTAAGTATTGTCTGGCTAAACCCGAACTCAACTGTGTTTTATAAGCATTTCCTTTTTCTCAATGAGGTCATGATACAGCATTTGAATTTAAAAGTCGTCTTTGCTGTGTCATGTGACAGATGGTTAGCAATGACATACACTAATATGCAGTAAGAATAAACAGCTTATTGCATCCTTGAACAACTCAAATACAAAAAACATTATAAATCTTTTTTAAGTTACTTAAACAGGGTGCAGTTCTTGAGTCAGATCGCTTATGCTTCTACAACTACAATGAGATGCTGTACAATGCTGTACAAATGCTGACATACACCATACAAAAAAATGTGTGACATTCAAATACATCACTGAACACATGACATGGTTGTTTATTTGTTTCGTGAAGTATCCGAATGAAGCAACCACTCAGTTTGTATTTCGAAAAGCTCAAAGCTTGCTAAGAAGCTTGTGTGACTAGACTGTCTTCATACCTATGACATTGCTCCATGACTCGGCCAGCCTGACAGGCTTCATTCCCTGTTGAGTGCAGGTAGTTAAACTTGATAAACTAGCTACTGAACAGCTGATGTCACTGTCAAATTGTGATTGTGATGACATACAGAACACAGAGTGTCATGACATTCATTCATTCAGTGAACATAAATAAACACATGAATACATACTATTATATGTCTCATTTACTATTGTATGTCTCATTTGTTTTTCTCCATTAAATGAGAAATGTAATGGCAATGCAAGAGATGATGGCAGTGCGGAAACAACAAACCAAATTTTAAAAGATTCTTAGATTTAGTAACTTCCTGATACAGGAAACAACATAGACATTGTGACTGAAGTTGTTTACAAATGTTCCACAACCATGTTCAACAGTGACCGAGGTTCAGTTTGCATATGTGACATCAGTCCAGTGGGAATAGAGCTCTTGCTGTAACGTAACAACGCAACAGGTGCTAAGCATCAGTACGCACATATGCTCTTCTCTTCTGTTTAACTCCGGACAAAGATCTAATGGAATCTGAGATGACAGCCTTTTGTTCTTGGCTTCAAGGCTTTACTGCAAAATTACCTAAAGGTTTACCACTTTAAGAAATCGCAAGTTCATTCAAATGAGGCAAAAAAGTGACCTGCCTGGAATGTAATAAATTACCTTTAAGTTTAGCACTGTACTCTGTTTTGTCAGATTGGCTCCTTCTCACCAAAGTCCCGATGTTGATGTCACCTTTACAATCACTATCATCCACAATGGTATCTGTCCTCCTCCTCTCCAGGTATCTTAGAAAAGGTCTATTTCTTCTTTTAATGGTTTTATCCTTTTCTTTCTTGTCTCCCTTTCCAAAGTCTCTTTCAATCCCAATGGCCTGGTTGGAATCCATGTTGACCCCTTTCTGATCCCTTTTGATATGCTGTCTGGAGTACAAGTGAGAGAGAGAGAAAGAGAGAGAGAGAAAGGGGAGAGTCTGGGAAGAGGAACAGGTGCAGTGGTGCTTCTATGGCTGTGTACACCAACACCATGCAGGTAAACCCTCCCCCTCTTCTGTTTCCGGGTATACCTGCCTCAGAAGAGCTGAAGCCACACCTCTTTCTCATTACTTCTAAGGGAAGAGATGGAAAGAATAGATAGATTGGTCTTTTGAGAGTCTTTTTAGAGTCTGATGTCCTTTAAGGCAGAGAGAGGTGGGAAAGATCATTTGGTTTAGTCTGTCGAACGTCTTGCAGGGTGACTGTGAAACTGCAAAACAGATTTGCATACCTGTCGGACATGTAGAATATGACAAATAACCAGAGTAAGCAGACCAACACATACAGAAGAGAAGCAACAACTTCAGATAACTCAGTTCATGCACAGAAATTTGTATGATAAATGTTTAAATATGTTTTATTCATGCATACCTTAAATGTTGTTTGTCAGAATTATGTTAGAAATCATACAATCCCTAAAGATTACTGAAAGTCATTTTAGGTGGGAGCAGAGTTAATATTACACAAGAAGGAGGGTCTGATGACTTAATATTGAAGGACATGACAAAGGTCGACATGCCAAACAGGGCTGTAAAGTTTTCAAATTGCGTCAATATTTACAAAGCATTATGACAGTGCTGGTGTATATATAAACACCACGGCCAAACCATATGAAATGGAAAATATCTCAAAGGGAATTGTGAGGGGGCACTTAAATCACAGATTGTTAAAATACTGTAGATCAAATGATACCAGATTAGTTTTATTCATAATATTGTGTAAACATGAATGAAAAACTGCCATTTTAATTCTGCCCTTGCAAAGAACTATTTATTCACAGGTTGCAGAGAATTTGTGGTTTGTCAATGTTCCGGTTTGCTAGTTCTGGTTAAAAAGGACAATGTCAGACTGATTTACACGCATGTGGTTTTCTGTTGTCGTTTATTTCCCACACAGTGATGTGACTTTATAACACACATTTCATTAAAATGAAATCTGGTTTATCGGGTATTATTGGCTGCAAGATAAAGAAAGAATGGATGCATTCTCCTACCCACAACAGAGAAAAACAGACAAAGGATCAGACTGTGTTTCTTTTATCAAACCACACACTACAATTACACACACGTGCACACACGTTGAGTAATTCCAATTCACCTAAACCATGTCTTTGGACTGTATGGGGGAAACAAGACTTTAAAGGTCTTTTCAATTCAATTCAACTCAAATGTATTTGCATAGCGCTTTTCACAGTTAACACTGTTCAAAGCAGCTTTATAAAGGACACAATGTACAGTACACATAAAACACAAATCAAAATGTGAAACAATTAGTTCAGAATTCAGAGCTGGCAACCTCTGAAGTCCTTGCATGGGCTGACAACATCTTAGCGCTACATCTATGTGAGAGGCTGGATCCGGAGCTGGCAGTACTGGCTGGTTAAGCAGAGCAGATGTTTTTAAGTCTTACAGGCAGAGGATAATTATAAAAAAATGTATCTAAAAAACTTAAGTGCAAAGATCACCAGACATTACAGTATGTGTATGCTGGGCTGAAGAGATATGTCTTTAGTCTAGATTAAAACTAAGTCTGATCAAGGTTGGAGCTAAACTCTGCACGGCACTGCATGGCCCTCCAGGGTAAGATTTGAGGAACCCTGCTCTAGATGGCTCACGAAGAGCTATCTCATAACATAATAGTAACATGTTTTCATAATCACTATACCCACTTTACCTGACGAACCCATTGAAGCCTTGGACCAGGTTGCTTTCTTCTATCCATAATCTTGACTGCTCCTCCGTCACGCTTAAAGCATGGGAAATGTCTTATTGGGGAATTAAACTGTGCTGAAATGTTGGGATTATAACACTTAAGCCTGCTACTGATGTGCGATTTTGGGCCGTCCCAGACGAAAGATAACAACCGTGGAGATTTCTGTGGTCATGGCTCCTAATCGCTGGTCCTACGTCGTACAGTGAGAGAGACTGAAAGACGGCCCTTGTCAGGGTCTTGCGATCAAAGACAGCCTGCGATCATTTTCTGGCAGTGTCAGAACTTAAGCTTGATCGTATGACCTAAGCCTACTGAGTAGCCAATAAAAATGCAACATGAAACGATTGATCAACAATGGAGGCGAAATATAAAAAAAGATAATAATATTGCTCTCTTCCGCTGCAACCTCTTCTAACTGCCAAAGTGTGATTCATGTTGCTATGTTGCTATGTTGCTATGTGGACGTATCATCATCGTAAAGTGTACATGCATGTCGTTCCCAAGTTTATTAGATCCATGTTGCGCAGTGTGACCTGTCATGACATTATCAGATTGCTGAAATCGCACAGTCTGTAGCAGGCTTTAGTCCTGAATCTAGATGGCACACCAAGAGCAACCTCATTAGTAACCAATTTGATTCTAATGTTTCGATTTCTATTGATGACTGTGTGATATATGACCTACTGTATATTGTATAGTGTAGCTGGATCATGATCTTGTTCCAAATATGAATAAATGTATTTGTTCTGTTGAACACAAAGGACGATATCACTGGGATGGGATCATTTCAAAAAGTACACCTTCGACCTAAAGTGTGCATATTAGTACCTCAGACGTACATATCGGTACAAGAGTGAATATTAGTACTTTAAAGATACAAACAGTATAAGTACATATTGGTATATATAAGGACCTTTTGAAAGGGAACCATTTGTTCTGACAGTTCTGATACAGCAAAAGTGTGTACATTATCCACACGTAATCTAAACATGATCACATTCCCACTAATTTTGTAATTTCCTTACGCATAAACATGCTAATTTATCAATGAATTCAGTCTCTCTCACTTATTCACACTTCATTCACGCCATTAAATGTCATCATACACACACTATGCTTTTTCTGTAGTTGATAAGGTACTTATAACCAGAAAACAATCCTGTTTGTTTATTGTGTAATTATTAGCATAAAACAAACTTACAATTGATAAGATGATACTTTGTCACTACAGGATGATCACCATTATAAAAGATTGAACAGAGACTCTAAGTTACAATTCTGAGTGGTCTCCCTGGTTTCTTGTTATATGGTTTTGATCTCATGCCTGTTTTTGGATCACGCTGTCTGCCCGTCCCTTTAAATCTGGTTGCTTTAGTTCTCTGGCCTCCTATGTCTGGTTTTGAACAGTTTGCTTGTGTTTTGACCCTTCGTCTGTTATATGAATATGATTCTGGATTTGCCCTAATAAACACTTGCACCTGTGTATGTCTGTGCAGTTTGCTACAGATGACGTAATGTCATGTTAAACCTTACAGGAAGTAAGGAAACTGCATCTAGATAAGGGAATTGACATTTACCTGCATTACACCATGTGACACCTGCTCCATATCCACCAGTCTCTGTTTAAGCAAACAAATGACTGGGGTGTAAGATTATATGTAAACATCAGGTCTCTATCATGTTTATGCAGAGCATTCCAAAAAATGCTGGGCAATTCCAACGTTATGGATGTGACATTTTCAGTCAAAACTTCTCAGAGACTACCAATACATATATGTTGAGTGCAGGCATCAGAAAATACACCAGTTTTTTTAACAAAATAAAATCAATGTGTTATGGATGTGACAACATTTTTTTTTTTGATAGACAACATGCTTTGTAGGTTTTCTGGGAATGAAACCAGATGATATAATACCCAACAAATGAAGCAGGAAATCATAGACTACAAAATAGTTGTTTTGTTTTAATTTTCAAGTGCCCTTGAAATATGGACTGTTGTGGATGTGACAATTCCATTATGGATGTGACAATTCACTTACCTCACTACACACACACCAAATATTGACATCTGACCTCTAAACTATCAGTTTGGTGAAACCCTTTGATAAAAATAGATTTTATCATCTTTAGTTAGATATTTGGATGGTATTGCTCTGCTACGTTGTCAGGCTGGCAACGACCTACAGACTCTAAGCCCCAGTCTGCCTTTTAAGTGATACTAATGCATTCGACATTCTGTGTAACTAGTCTTTTCTGTTTGATTTGTATGTACCTTTGAAATAAATGAACATAGTTCAGTAGTTATTCTAAAAGTGTAAACAAGTTTTTTCAAGGAAAATGCATGAGGGTCATTGGCTGGCAAATCCATGCTAAATGCTTGATTTACTAAATAAAAGTTATAGAGAACAACTAAGTCATTTATTTAAAGCTATTTCAGAGCAAAATAAATATTATTTCAAAAGCTGCAAACCTGCCTAGCAATTTGTTCTCTGCTCCTGCCACCTTGTGGCGTGACTGCCTCCACAGAATCACTTTTTAAAAGATGTCTGTTTTTTTTTTGTTAATCTATCTTAATTTATCTATCTGTCTTTATATCAATGACATAGGAAGTTTGCCCGTGGCAAATTTCTGGTATTTTTTATGTATAAACATTTACAATAAAAATAAAAATGGAAGTTTTTTCATTTCTAAAAAATTAATGTAGCCCTACATTTTAAATCTTTTTCTGTGTACTGCATACTGGTTGTGCAAAGTAAATCTTTACCTACTGTAAGCTTTGTAACATTTTTGTTTATTACAGTAAAGTAAACAGTCAGTGTCATAAAGTAGAGCATAAATCATTTTTTTTATAAAACACTAGTTCTCACATGACTGTCATTGTGAAAAATAATCTAAATATTTGTATTAGTATATGTCTCACACAATGTCAAAAAACCTTCTATTTCAGTGGCACTGGCCAATTTTCTGACAAAATAGCTAGCTTTTGAAGCAAGAATTACATAAAAAACTCCATATACAGTATATGCTTCCAAATCTGCTTGATTGGTTGGTTGATTGCATTTAGTGTTTTACAGCAATTGGCAGACAATTTGCCAATTTAGCGGACATAACAAACTTCCCATGTCATAGACATCCGCAGAATATATCACAAAAGTCAAAGTCTGCTTTATTGTCAATTCTGCCACATGTACAGTACATATAGAGGATTTAAATTTATTCTATTGCACCATAACTTCAATAACTGCACTAACTCATCTACTGCACTGTAACTCTATTAACGGCATCTACTCATCTATTGCACCATAACCTTAATAACTGCATTACCTCATCTACTGCACTGTAACTCTAATAACTTCATTAACTCATCTACTGCACTGTAACTTTAATATCTAATGTCTGTAATTAATGCACACTTAAGTCACTTGCACTATTGTATAGTCTAAATTGTTATCTGTTCATAACCACCTGTACATTAATGTTCACAGTATATATCCTTCTGTATATATTGTCCATAGTACATACTGACTGTCATATTGTCATAGAACATTTGTATAGTATTTCCCTAATATTGTATTCTGTATTTATTCAAACTGTATATCCTGCACTTGCTAATTGCACTTCTGGTTAGACCTAAACTACATTTCGTTACACTGTACTTGTATATGTGTAATGACAATAAAGTTGAATCTAATCTAATCTAAAAATTGCGTTAATCTCAAATCCAGGGTACATACAAATAACAATACACAGAATAAAAATGTGAATGTGTATATAAAAAAATATGTATGTAAAAAAATACAGATTTTAATTTATAGTATATTTAAAAAAAGAAGATAGGTAATGGTAGATAAAGTGCAAACCAGTGAAGTATACAACAGTGCAGATGTGAGGTAGTGAAAAGAGCTTATTAGTCTGTTTAAAGTGACAAAGGGAGCAGGCTTTGTTAAAGCTGTCAGAAGAAGTAGTTGAAATGGGGCAGGCCGATGCTGAATGAGGTAGTGAGCAGTCCAATGCTGCATAAAGTGACTAGTGGGGGTCAGTGAATGTTGTGGTGGGGGGGTTGGGAGTTGAAGAACCTGCGGATGAGGTCAGAGTTCAGTGGTGCATGAGAGGGGAGGGGAGGCAGGGTCGAGAGGGAGGGAGTTTAGCTTCCTGACTGCCTGGGGGATGGAGCTCTTTTTTAGTCTGCTGGTCCTGGTCTGGAGACTCTGCAGTCTCCTCCCTGATGGCCTTAGACTAAAGAAGCTGTGTGTCGGGTGGGTGGGATCACCTGATGTGCAGAGGGCTTTGCGGGTGAGACGGGTTCCATAACTGACCTGGAGGGGGGGAGAGAGACACCAATGATCTTCTCAGCTGCTCTCACTATGCGTTGGAGGGTCTTGCGGCAGGATGCGTTGCAGGCACCATACCACACAGTGATGCAGCCAGTCATAAGGCTCTCGATGGTGCCTCTGTAGAAGGTGCACATGATGGGGGCTGGGGCTCTGGCTCTTATGACGCTGCTGTGCTTTCTTGGCCAGTGCTGCGGGGTTGTTAGTCCAGGAGAGATCCTCAGTGACGTGTCCGTCCAGGAACTTGGTGCTGCTCATTCTCTCCACAGTCGCACCATTGACGGTCAGAGGAGCATGCTGAGTGTGTAATCTAATGAAGTCAACAGCAATCTTCTTCATCTTCTCCACATTCAGAGAGAGATTGTTGTCACTGCACCACCTGGCCAGTTGGCTTACCTCGCTCCTGTAGTTTGTCTCATCTCTACATACATGCATGCCCCATAGATTTTGATAACTGACTGGATCATTTTGCACGTGATGGTTCACACGATGAAAGAATGTTCAGAAGTTTTGAAGAGATCGACAGATTCACCGAGGGTTGCACCATCAGTTTTGATCAACAAGCTATATTCTTTCAGTTATTGTGCATATTGTGTTGAGAATTGCACATTACCTTTTGCACACGTGACAAATACATGCAATTTGCATAAATCAATAAGAAACTCAAGTCTGATGTGAACAAGAAACCAACTGTTCAGAGACCCAACTCATTGTTTTGAGAAAAAAAGTCTCGTTCGAGAAATGAGCCAAAGCTATTGAGAAAAACTGTAGCCTATAAATGTTTTGAAGCAGTTCGAGTTTGCAGACATTTGCAGAGTTCTGATCTGGGCCGTGCACAGGGGGGTGACTCCGTGCCTTGAGCCACTGCCCATTTGCCCTCATAGGCTGAGGTGCCCTTTGGTAGTTGAAATTGAATGGTAGACAAAGTGGAGTAGAGAGGATTCACATCCTGTGTCTGCTCATTGGAGACGAAAGATTGTTCCATCGACAGGCAGATACAGGTACAGTATATGCAGTACAATCTACATTACAACTAGCAATGTAATATAGTAATGTAATATAGGGATTTTGATAGCTTCGTCTTCAGAAGTATTACTGGCATAGTATTTAAAGTGATGTATTGTTTTTGCTCTCGGTCTACTGTAATGAAGAATCTTTTAACACCACATTAGCTGTTGTTGTAACACTTTCTATTCCCTTACAAAAAACGTGTCATGACAAGTGTTATGTTTTGTAAGTGTATACAACTCTGAATAAAAACAGATAATATAGAGTTTATTACTAATATCCTGTGACCATAAGCGGTTCTTGTAAATAAACGTTGGTAAATCCATCCATCCACGTAAATAAATAATGAATACATTCTCCTAACTAATAAACAAAGTGAAAACAACCGAACTACGGGACGCGTGAAGGGACAAACTGCTCAAGCTTTTATAAACCGCGTTTCTATGTATTTCAGTCATGTCTGCTGTTGAGACAGTTAGTGGAAGCTTTTTTGGTTTGATCTTTGGCAATATTTAAATATTCAATTAAAATGATGCCTTGCAGATATACAATTCCAAAATTAAATCCACAGACGTCTGGGCTAAGACCATGTCAATTTATTTAAAAATATAATTTCATAATATTTATGCCTTAGTGTGTAAATGGATTCATGGCCCTGTGAGCTGCATTGATGCCCTGGTTATGATGTTCCAGCACACAGTTGTGTCGGACAGTTGAACTGAGAGTTTAGAGAATGTTAAGTCTCATCAGGCTAATATGGGAGGTTTATATTTGGAGTTTACTGTATGAAACATGCTGTATGTGTAATAAAACAAGTCACAACAAAATCAGGTCATTTTGGTATTTTTACATCTGGATACTATTATTTTGACAATGAATGTGAAGTATGTCGTGTGGATTACAGACGCATGTGTTATACAGTAGGTGGCGGTAATGCTTCTAAGGAATAACCTGCTCCTTGAACAAGAAGAAGAAATAATAAACCCCGTAAATAATGCGCTCGCTTGTTGGTACAGCGACAAGGTTTGTCCTTTTTCCCATCCTTCTCAAAACATTAAGTGTTTCATTCCAGTCGTTTCCTCTCATTTGAGAAGAATGGCGCATTACTTAACCGAGATGAGAGGACGTCAAAATTCGCCTGACTACAGGGTTTACTTCAGTAAGTGTGGCCGTAACCACCTTTTCAGTGTCACTGTCTCATGTCACAATTTCAGCTTTTTGGAAGTTCAAATGAACTACCTTTACTAAAAATATGGCACAAATACAAGACACAAAATACTCACGTTTCGGGACATTAAACGCATACATTGATATAAAGTTGATTTTGAATGACTGATAGAAATTGTAGCCTATCACGTTTTCTTGGTAGAAACCTCAAACGGAACGTACATATCTCCCTTCCATGACATTCCTCTGCATGTTGCCGATGAACAGGTTTGTGTTGGATTGTGTTCCTAAAGCAGTACTATTTGGTCAGGTTACATTTAACTGTGTAATGAGATCATTTAATAATAACAATCTTACATGAATTAATCTATATTCTAATGTAATAATGTTTTCCCACATAACAGGAATGTGGTGTTCCACCAAAGAAACTTAAAACAAACGAGGTAATGAACTAACACATTTTAAGCCTTTTACTCAAATACTAGGTGATGAAAACATTTTTTTCTCCAACAGATCCTGTTTAATATGGTTGTAGAAGTACCTCGCTGGACCAATGCTAAAATGGAGGTATATGTATTTTTATATACTTTATACATATAAAGTATATCACATCTTAAAATATCAATGCTTCCATTGCTATTATGAAATGACATGGCTCAGCACACTCATGACAGTTGTCATTCGTACATTATATCAATAAACTGCACCCATATTTTACACAACCAATGAACACATGCTTTAATCTCTCATCTGGTTTAATCCAGACTATAAAGAAAAATCATGCAGCACTTCAAATCGTATTAATGTTAAATAGTGTTTATCTTGTTATTACTCGCCCACAGCATTTACATTTTAGAAACTTGGTGATGTAGTTACAGTTTTACAGTTTACAGTTTATCGCTTTGGCTCATTTCTTGAATGAGTCTTAACATTCTCTAAACTGTAAAATCAATCGTCACCTTCCCCTACAGTTATTACTGTAACTAAGCAGAATTCATGCCATCTAACAGCTGATTTGTGGCCGATGGTTGTATACTTTCCACCTCCATGCTGAAATGAATCCTTAAAATCTCTAGTGATAGAGCTGTGGTCAAATTCCATATACAGTATATGCTTCAAAATCTGCTTGATTGTATTAAGTGTTTTACAGCAATTGGCAGACAATTTGACAATTTATCGGACATTGCAAACTTCCCATGTCATAGATATTCACAGAATATACATGCATGCCTTATAGATTTTGATAACTGTATGGATCCTTTTGGAAGTGATGGTTCACACGATGAAAGAATGTTGAGAAGTTTTGAAGAGACCCTCCCAACATTACACCCACAGCTAACCAGTTTGTTCTTGGTGCATATTGTTGAGAATTGTACCGAACCTTTTGCCAAAACGCATGCAATTTGCCTAAATCAATAAGAAACTCAATTCTGATGTGAACAAGAAACTAACTGTCCAGACACCCAAACTGATTGTTTTGAGGAAAAAAAGTCTCATTCAAGAAATGAGCCAAAGCTATTTAGAAAAACTGTAACATGTGCTAAAAAAGGAACAGGTGCCAGTGCCACCTACAGGCATATTAGTTGAGCTGTTTACTGTAAGGTCAATGATAAAAATAATGTATTTAACTCAACGTTTATTCAGTGTTTATTCAAATGTACATTTAAATGCATATCTAAGTTTTCATAATGTTTTATTCTTTAAATTCTGAGATTGAGAGGTCAATATGCAACACAATTTTATGTTGAGCACCACACTTTGTATCTTGCATTAAAACACGCTACATGTTTTTTTATTTGTAGATAGGAACAAAGGAACCATTAAACCCGATCAAGCAAGATGTGAAGAAAGGCAAGCTGCGATATGTAGCTAACATTTTTCCACACAAAGGTTTCATTTGGAACTACGGTGCGCTTCCACAGGTGACACACATTATGTTGGTAGTTTTTTCTGAAAGGTGCACTACATTTGTCTACAGAAAACGTATGTTACCGTAAATTGCCTTCACATTAGAATGTTTTTTCTTTAATATCCAAAACAGTTGGAGAGAAATCTAATGTAATTTCTTAATAATACAGACATGGGAGGATCCTAACCACACTGATAAAGAAACCAAGTGCTGTGGAGACAATGACCCCATAGACGTGGTTGACATCGGCTCCATTGTGGGTACCAAACCTGCTTGTGTTGAATTAATACAGTGCCTTGAAAAAGCATTTAAACCATTTTTTCTCTGTTTTACGAAACTACCATAACACCTACATTTTGTTTTCTGTTCAAAGCACATATAATCTAAAATAATTTATTGCAGTGTGATATTTTTCATTGTTTTATTGTTTCAAAATGCATATGCCAGGTATTTCCTTGGAATTTGTGAAATTATTTTTCTTATTACATATTATCAATTAGAACAGAGTCCATACATACTGTACATTATATAACATTCCCTAATACTTTATACACTGTAAAGTATTGAGTAAGTTTTACATCCCACCTGTTTTAATTCTGTAAGCATATATCTCTGTGCCACAGGTGTGCATAACCGGGCAGGTGATTCAAGTTAAGGTTCTCGGAATTCTGGCTTTGATAGATGAAGGAGAGACTGACTGGAAGGTAATAGCCATCAATATAGAGGACCCTGATGCATTGAGCCTTAACAGTGAGTACATTGTATGTGTACACCAGTACACCCAGGCAAATTTCTTGTACAAGTAAACCCACAGTACTTGACAATAAAGGAGATTCTGATTATATACTTATGTAGTTATTGTGTTATTTACTTTTGTGAAAGCATCATTTGAAGGAATGCATTATTAACAGGCATTGGAGATGTCAGAAAGGTTAAGCCGGGTTATCTTGAGGCTACAGTGGATTGGTTTAAAAAATACAAAGTGCCAGAAGGAAAGCCTGTGAACCAGTTTGCATTCAATGGACAGTTTAAAGATAAGGTACTCACTATTTGTGAAACGATGAAAAGAAATGTGTTCAATGTTTTTATTTATTTAATATTCAAAGATGTTACTGTTGGATATCAATTTAGGACTTTGCCATAGAAGTCATCAAATCAACACACAACTACTGGAAAGCATTAGTGTCGAAAACAACGACAAACGATGTCGTAATTGTTTGGTAAGTATACGTTTTTTGGGGGGTTTAAAATTAAAATTGTTAATGACAAAGTTTTCTTGTCTGTGTTAAAAACCTTCACTTTTTTTATTCATTTGCATTAATGTTTACAAGTGTGAAGAAAGTAACGTTGTTAAATCTTTACTCATATCTTTTTCCCTTTCTATAGTCAGAACTCCTCTTTGTGTGATAGTCCGTACAAATGCAGTGATGCAGAGGCCAGTGCAGTAGTCAAAGCTGTAAGTATTATCTTCCTCGTATGCAGCTTTTTCTCACCGTTTCCGAGCACAAACGAAGACATTGTCATTTGCTATTGTGTTGTAGGCTGCAGAATATGCAGAACCCCTCCCGGTGTCTCCTGATGGTAAATGTATCTCTTTGTACATACTCAATATATGACCAATATGCTTTATTCGTAACATTGCTTATCCTTATATTTGATTTTCATTTTTACAGTGGACAAATGGCACTTCTTGTCGAAGTAAACTTTTTTTCTTTCGCAAAACAATTTGCGGGGTGCTCTAAAAAGCCAGAAGACAAGGCAGGCAGTGGTTCAAAGTTTCAATATTTAAGTTTCATTAATGTGTTTTTTAGATCATTGTTTATCACCAAGGAACACCACTACTTGCTATATATTAATTTGTTGTCGTGAAGCATCAGCTAAGCAAGTAACTTGCATGTAAGCAAGTAATTCATATTTATTTAATTGCCAGACCGATTTTGGTGACATGTTTTTTCATTAACATTGTAAGGGTTTTGTACTTTATATTGTTAGTGTAACTGTACTTCAAAATACAAGTGTTTAAGTGCCAAACTTGTCTCTATTCAAATTTTTTACATTTACGGTTATTGCAAATGCACTTTTAACCAAACCGACTTGCAGTGCATTTTGTCTATGCATGGCTTTTAAAATAATCATCAGACACATGTGTTAGCCTGGCTGAGCTTAAGCGCTTTTTAAAACATTTGCCTGTACCAAATCATAAGCAATTGGTGAATATTTATTCTAAACAGCTGAAATAAGGTACCAATAACATTTTGTTTAATACAGAATACAAAATAAAATTCATTTTCAATCTAAGATTTTTTTGTTGGTGATCAGTGCTAAGAAGTCTGCAGAAAAATCCTTAGATAAATCTAAAAATAATCAACATGTAATTGTATGAAAAATAACTAGGACAATGTGAATACTTGAAATAAATATAAATTTATTAAAAACACCCACAATTCAGCAATATCAGGAATGATAACAAATCAACAAATAATTTTCAAATAAACTGCATTCAGTTCTTCAGTACATTACAATACTTACAGTATTCAACGGCATTCTTAATTCAATGTTTTAAGCATTACAAATTTTTTAAAGAGTACAAGGGAAGCGATACAAAAAGGCAGAAAAGAGCACATTTAAATCTTTAGTGTCTAATGTTGAAAATACCAATATGTGTCCATAAACTGCTAGCTTAATTTAAGAGTTCTGCGATACCCAGTATGTTAGTTGAAGTCAGAAAGTCGTTCAAGTAAAGTTGACTCCACTCCGAAACACTCCGAAGCAACTTCAAGTATGGCTATTCGTGTCACCCGCTATTATCTAAACGCTCTTCTCCTGCTTCATACGTTGCTACTCAAGCTGGGTCCTGTACTCTGAAATTAAACAACTAAACTACTAAATGGAAGGTTCTTCCATAACTAGTGAGTACATCAGAGTAATTTCTTGTAAACATAGCTGTTGTAGGAAAAAACTCTAGAAACCTGCATACGAACAAGAGAGTTAGTTACTGGCTACATTTCGCGATTTCTAATAGATGTGTAGGGTGACAGTACGTGTAACACGAAATTGACTATTTAACATTAAAAAGCTTGACATAGAATAAAGAGTGGACTTAGACTAAAGAAATGCAAGCATGTGGTTTCTACAATGTGGCAATTTATGACATTTACATTACAATAGTCTGCCTATTTTAAATTTACTTAGATTTTTGTAGTATGTAATTTTTTTTTTTTTAAACAAATGAAGTGCTTTTATTCATATAAATGTTATAGTGGAATGAGTTTTATTACCATGGACTTAATAAATATATTTAGCTTCAATAAATGTGGATATGGGAGGCATTAGTGTATGTTCAATGGCTGTAAATACATTGAGCCTCAAACTATACATATGCAACTAAATGTGACTTGGTCTTTAAGTGAGGAGCACATGCCTTTTCCTCGCCTTTTTCCTTTAATGAACTTATTTCTTGTTCGGATTTCTTTTGGGAAAAAATTGTGAGCATTCCACTTTAACACGGTATGAAAATGCATGTCATTTCATTTTTTTAACAAAGTTAGATGTGTGTGATATATACAAGTAATTCATAAGGATTTTCAGATGCAAAGGAGAATACCTGAATTAGAGAGGATAGCACATACACAAGTGATGTTTACGCACAGCAATAAGTTGATTTATCCCTGATTGAGCAATTCCATTGAAACTTGAAGTTCAAGTAATACTTTCTAGTAGTGTGAAGAAAGTAAAAACTGAACTTGGCATCAATGATGGCCTTAAGGTTATATTTGCTACAAAGTATTTGCTAGTAAAAGAAACTAAACACCTTGGTATTAGAATTCTATTGCCAAACTAGTTCTGAGGTATATGAAAAGTAGATTCTCTACATCATTCAAAAGCCTTCTCGCCACCCTTTAAAGATTCTCACATTATATTTACTGTATAGTAGGTCAAGTAGCACCATTTGAAATAAGATCCTTTCAAACCCAAAGAAATAGTACTCTTCCTTACTAAACTAAAATCTAAGCATACATTAGAAAAGTATTAATTTACTGTACACATTTTTATACAGCTGAAGTTGCATTATATAAAATCCCCCACAGCAAGCCGAGCCAGCTGCCTTTAAATCAGTGTCACTGATCTATATGTAACCCTGTTATGTGTTCCTTGATAAATGCGTTGAGGACATAAATATTGACCATTGTTTTCCCTAGACTCAGATATCAGTCACACTAAGCTAAGAATCTGTATTCAGTATTGCGAAATGTCACTCTTCCTGTGATTTCTCTGTAAAAACATTACTGTTACAAAATGTATCTTAAATGGCTCAATATACAATAAGTAAAAAGAATGCGTTACAATTGTAAAAGCACCAGAAAATTCTGTAAAAATGCAGTATCTTATCAGTATAGTTGTCCGTATTTAAAAACTTAAATGAATGCAGCGTGCATGATCGAGTCTCACCCAATGATGGAGTGCCCTCCATTAACTTGTCAAAATGAGCTGAGCTTGACAAAGCCTTGTCTGAACAATTTGCAATAGCTTTAAAAGCTTGAGGTTAATAAGTTTTACAGGCCCTCCTGACAAATGATTATCAGACAGACAGATATACAAAAAGGAATAAAAAACAAAGTATAAAATAATAGAAGTAAAACTAATAATAAGCATGAGAAGTGAAAGGTCTGTGCTGGGTTTAGTGGATGTAGCTTGAAAGCTCAATGATTTTTTACAGTCACCAATTTTCTGAGGAAATCGATGGGATTTTTGGCACATTTAAATGTTTATTATAGAAAAAGCATAAGTCAAGTCTGTTAGAAAACATATAGCAACCCAAGTCGGAACCTGAAGGTCTGTGCCAACTTTGTTGTAGGTAGCTTGAAAACGCTATGAGTAGTTATAGGCAGACATTCAAAAAAGTTTTAAATAGGATAACAGTAAGTTAAATGATAGTATATGGGCTTTGTCAAGTCAATATAAAAATTGTCTTTCAGATTGGAGGGCAGAAAGTAAATACCCTCACTATGAAAGTGCTTCTAAACGCTAATTAAGGAAAGTTGCATCCCAAATGGCATGCTATACAGTATACATCTAGTATAGGAATTTTAGAAGTGTACTATCATCTCAAATGGCCTTTTACTAACCAGAAATAGAAGCCGTTTCCCGAATGCTAATGACGTCAAACACATTACACAATGGGCGTTAATAAAACTAAATTTGTACATTGCACTTGTGATGTAATTATTACTTGTTTTGTCTAACATGACCTCAGTCACCATCAGACTAAAGCGTAATAGTCCCTGCAGGTGAGTTTTTATCGCACAGCGAATATCGCACAGTCCCGCTACGTGAGCAAAACTGCAACTGTTGAGTGAAGTAAAATTAAAATAATGGTTCTTCGATGCCATATAATAAACTTTTTCTCTAAATGGTTCCATAAAGCACCTTTAACATCAAAAGAACCTTTCTGTTTCACAAAAGGTTCTTTGTGGTGGAAAAAGGTTCTTCAGGTTATCAAAAGATAAGAAAGAGATACTTTAAAGAACCTTTGACTAAATGGTTCTTTGTGGAACCAAAAAGGGTTCTTCTATGGCATCGCTGTGAAGAACCTTTTAAGCACTTTTATTTGTGAGAGTGCAGCTTTCAACTTGAGTGCATCATCTGGGTACCTAAAGTGCACCTCTATTTTTTTAAATTGTGATATAAAACGCAGTAATCACACTATTTATACTACAAAATTGCGTAGAATATTGCATAAGTAGGCGATTTGGGATACACCTTTCGTTTATTTGGCTATTAAGATATTTTAATTGCTCGTTTTAAACATAGTCTTCAATCACTGCCTTTTAATTAAAATATACAATGAGTTTCTGTCTTTGAAAAGGCATTTTAAAACACTCCCTAGCACCATGAAAAAAATAGATAAGCCACAAAAACCTATCTTTGTTTCCAGTAATTTGTCCAAATTTGTCGGACTAAAAGCACCATGGAAGAAGAACAGTGTGTAATCAAATGAGAGTAATCAAATAATAAATAAATACTTCCGATTGGTCAAACAAGAAAGCCTGACCTTCTAAGAGCTGACAACCCTAATGTGTCAATGTTATCAATGATCTCCATCTGCTCTGCCTTTCCATATAGTGCGATATTAAATCTTATGTCACATTCCTTGCACAAACTGAAAAGCCCTCTGGGTCAACTAGCCAATAGCACTGAGGTCTGTGACACTATGTATTAGCACCATTTCATTTGTTTGATGCCATCTGTTCTCTTTAGTTAGGTTTTTAAACCTAAAGAGGTTTTACTGAAAATGATTGTAAGGTCCAGTCACCTTGGTAAAGGCATAGGGAGATGTATTCACATATGAATTGGTTGTGCAGGACATTGACTTTTCGAAAAGCTTGAGAACAAACTTCTTATATGGAGGCTCCGAAGGTTCAGAAGGTTCAGTATGTTCTCGTTTAGCCTTCTTTCCACTGCTCTTGCTGGTTGTGTTTTCAGCACCATGTTTCTCAGCATCTTCCTCCTTCTCCCGGGCCTTCTCTGCCATCTTTGCCTCCCACATTGCCAGTCCGTGTTTCGCTTCATTCAAATTCTTATGCTGGTAGAAGACCAGAGAGATGCGGGTGGGATGGTTGCGATCAGGTTTCCTGAGGGGTGTAGTTGCATGGAGCTCACGCTTCGCACACTCGATAATGATGGAACCATGACTAGGCGCCACTGCCACCCCTCCGATTTCAGGGTCAAGAAAATTGTGCTCACTGTCGGACCACACATCCTCCTCTTTTTGTTCCAGAGTCTTGGACTGTGGTTCTTGTTTGATTTGAGGGTTAAGGACACTTTCATTAGAAAGCTTCATGTCTGGAGGTTGGTTTGGGTTGACACATTCGTTGCCGAAAGGAGGAAACACTTGGGAGATACCATTTGCTCCATGCATGTTTAACTTATTATTTTGCATCCTTAACGTATCTAGATTTGAAGGAAACATTCGATGATTCTGTGACATGTGAGGATTGGGATAGGCTTCAAACTGGTTGCTTTTGCTGACAGCTGCATAGTCCAAATGTGGATGGGTTGAGGGAGGCCTTGGGAAGGCATTAGGTGACATATTGGGGCTATAACCCCGATAATGTCCCATGGAGTGCATGCCAGGTCCCACATTACAGGTGCCATAACCATTGACTTGCATTCTAGGCTCTCCGTAGTGAGGTGGGTAGTTGACCCCATAATCTTGATGTGCATTGAACTGCTGCTCCAAGTAAGGTAAATTCATCTGAGCCTGATACATATTCATACTATGTTTTATATTTGGAGAGTAATAAGGGTGGTAGTTGTCCATGGGCATTCCCCCATTATGTTGGTAACCAGGGTACATGGGGTTGGGTGTAAGTGACCTTGAATATGGGGTGGATGCATTCATGTAAGAGTTGGGCACATTCACTGGTGGAAGATAAGGACTGGTAGGGGAAAGTGTTTGAAGATGCAGGTTTACTAGTTTAGAAGTGTTTGGTAAGGTTACTTGTGCATTTGAGAATGTAGGGTATGGTGGACCAGCGTAAGGTGGGGCAGGATTGGGGTGGGGAATCTGCTGGTGCTGCTGCTGATGGGTCGAGTGTGCACTTGGGGGATGGCCAGGATCTGTTTTCATGTTGCTTGGAGCTGGATGAACAGTAATGTTAATGATAAATGGGTATAAACATTAAAAACATTGGTGTTATTTATTTTTCATGAACATTTTATAATTGATTCACATATAAAACTTGCTACTTCTAGAGTTTACAGCTCTTTCATACCTGTTATAGGTTGGTTCTGGCCCAGGTTCTCAGTAACACTTTGTTTCTGCCTTGTTTGCTGGGTGTTGTCCATTTTGGAGTTTGGTGTGTTGGGGTTGGTTGACTTGTTAGCTCTCCTGGCTTCCAGCTTCTTCTGCCGGCAAGACTTGGCGGGCTCCGCAAGCATACGCACCTGTCTGCGAAAGGCACTGAGTACCTGAATAGCACCATTTTTGGTCTTTTCCAGCTGAGCTTCAGCACTGCCAAACTCATCAGTGGATGAGGCCTTGTATAAGGGAAGTACGTGCAGTTGCTCATCCTCTGGAATTTTTCCGATCTCACGATTATCCTCTCGTGTAAGCGTGCAGACCTATGACAAGAGTGGAGAGAGGGTGACTTGTCAGGTTTATTTTTTGGTAATATAACAACTTCTTGGTTCTAGTTACTTTTTGTTTCGCATCCCAGAATATTTAACCAAATGTCTTTTGCATCAGTTCATAATCATTAGGTCACTGGCAGGTATGGCTTTGCTAAATGACTAATCTTGCTAGGGCACTTTAATTCTTACCACAGTACTGCCCCCCTGCATGTTGTGTAAGTCTCTGTGGGCATGGGCACAGAAATCTAGACAGGCTGTCACTCCAGAAAATGGGCGTCCTTCTTTTTGCCCCAGACGGCAATCAGGAGCTCTATGTTCATGCTCCACCTGTCAAAATTACATTTTATTTAACAAAAAAGGAACAACCTGCTTAGGTAAAATATTTAAACAACGAGTTTGCGTATTTTGTAATGTATACCTGATTGGTGTAAGCATCAGGAGCCATTTTTTTATACACTGGGGCCACGAAAGTTGCAAGACCCTGGAGATTTTGTTCCAGTTTCTCTTCCTGTAAGGGAATCATACTCCTGTCAGCTCTTTTCCTTATTGTGTGTTTCTTACCTTTTTACTGTGTGTTTCTGTGTGAGCATCTCACTTCTTTGGGATCATCCCCAAGGAGTTTGAACTTTCGAGGGACTTTACTCCTAGCAAATTTGCAACCATTATAGTACATGCTCCAAGAGCAACCAAATGAGAAAGAGGCTCCACAGGCATCAGTTTCAAAACCCTGACATGCACATGTTCTCCTGTGGACAATGACAGAACAGTAAGTTAGAGGATGATTTGTGAAAAATATACAAAACATATCCAGGATATAATTTTTTGGTCAAACCATTAAATATATATCATCGGTTTTATTCTGTAATGTCCAGGGGCGTCATTTGGGTATGGCAGGCTCTGGCTGTTTGATCAGGTCAATTCAAAGTAATATTTTATTGGAGTATTTATTGCAGGAGCATGGGCATTGGAAACACAAAAATGTAGTTGGCTACTCCCCCAGAAAAGAGTGTAAAAACAACTCTGCTTTATCAGCAACTTCAGTGGTGTAGTCAGAAAGACGCGTGAAAATTGATTTTGAATCCCCCTCACTCTTCAAAATTTGAGTCTGCTATACCTTGGCTTTAGGTGAATTGACAACACTGGTACTGTCTATAGTAATTAATGTATGTTTAAATACCAAGACTCAAGTTAAACAGTAACAATATGAGTTAAATCTGGATAGATGATAATGAGTTTTGGTCAGTCATTGCGTCTGTGCAGTGTCAAGCATTTGTACTTACTCCTCATTGAGAGCACATCTGCGGTTGGTTAAAGTACCATGTTTTGTTAAAGTTTCACTGAGTTCTGAGTAAAGAGAGTCGGCCATGTTGGTTGATATGCCTTCCCAAATCATGATAACCACCACTATACAGGATGTCTCACAAGAGTGACCAGCCCGCTCTCGCACCAATGCCAAGATTTTTTCATCCACACTTGCCCTCCGAATTACCTTCATAACACATAAACAGGCATACAAGCAAACATTTAGAATATATACAGGAAGCATTAATCTGAGATTTATGCCATTTTGTTTTCCATAGAGGGCACTGCAGAATAGAAAAAGGAATATTTCATCTTTTTTCGCAGATTTGCTGAGACAAAGACAAGCAAAATACGTCATTGGCCTCATTTGGCATAGACTCAAGGTATAGTTGATGTTTTACAATTTCATGTGACAATATGCAAACAAAGACAGTATATTGTCCTTTAGATGAGACGTTAAACCGAGGTCCTGACTCTCTTTGGTCATTAAAAATCCCAGGATATCCTTTGAATAAGAGTAGGGGTGTAATCCCGACATCCTGGTCAAATTCGCCCATTTGCCTCTATATGTCATCATGGCCTCCTAATCATCCCCATGTGTATTAATTGGCTTCGTAACTCTGTCTACTCTCCACCAATAAGCTGATGTGTGGTGGGCGTCCTGGCGCAATATGGCTGCCGTCGCATCATCCAGGTGGATGCTGCACATTGGTGGTGGTTGAGGCGATCCCCTTTCCGTGTAAAGCGCTTTGAGAACCCAGAAAAGCGCTATAAAAATGTAAGAAATCAGTCGCGATTTCTTTAAGACTGCAAGGGAAGCTCAGCTTCCCCTATAATTGTCAAAAAATGAATGGTCAAATATATGTACTATTATGTTAACATTTTATTGACTAAAAATGCGTTAAACACGTTCATCTCGAACGAAAACAATTTCGTTCAGAATCAGCTACTTAGGTCGGCTGACTCGATTTCCTTCTCATTCATTCCCGTAGCGTACAGTGCATTACTCTGTTGAAGCCCAGCGTCCATTGACTTCAATGGGGCTGCTTTAAACAGTTTTTTTCAGTGCTTAGAAACAAGACGGTCATTGGATAATGCTGCGATTATGTCCCGCCCACGGACGCTCAGCGTCTCTGGGATGAATGGAGGAGTGGGCTGGCCCGGACTCCGAGCGTCTGCGTGATGATTGGAGGGTCTGTCATCTCTTTTTAATCCACTTTTATGTCCTAAAACGCTTGTTTTTTGGGGTCGACAGCTTATAAAAACGTATTTCTTGTTTTTTTTTAGCTTGTTTGCTATACACATTGTCACATATCAGCTTTTAGACATTTTTTTTTTTTATAAATCATAAATGACAAGGAGGCGGCAGCTTCTCGCAATGCAAAGAGACGGTTGGTGTGGGCGTGGTCTTCAGATTATGACGCGTATCACTCTGTGTCTCCATTTCCAACTCAGTCCCATCGCGGATTTTGCATGTGTAGTCGAAAGACAAACTGCTGCAACCTTCATCGTATATTTCACACAATTTCACACCACATTCATTGTTTCAGTTTAACATAATTCCCACATTTCCTCCCATTGAGTTAAATATATATATATATATATATTAGATCGTTTGTTCATTAATTCATATAGTCTGAACTAGCCAGCTAGCAAACTGCACACGATGGCAGACAGTGCTAATATTGTCGACCTGATTTTGGCAAAGCCATTAGGCCGAAAATGAGCTTCCCCTCTTTAAAAGATCAGCAGCCGCCACTGTAAGAAATTAATATTGTATTCCTTCCTATATTATCGGGTAAACACGGCGATAAGCCTTAATATTTGTGACGGGAAGCCCGGTTCTTTTCTGTGAACCGGATCTTTCGGACAGTTCGTTTCAATGAACCGGTTCAATGATGTAACGTGTCAAGTCTATCATCCCGGCCGGCTGGGATGAAAATACACTCAACACATTCAAATAT
Organism: Triplophysa siluroides; assembly: GCA_006030095.1. NCBI lineage: Eukaryota > Metazoa > Chordata > Actinopteri > Cypriniformes > Nemacheilidae > Triplophysa > Triplophysa siluroides. The sequence goes on from VCII01000913.1 coordinate 1,340,623, forward strand.
AGAAATCAGAGATCATAACTTTTGTCAGTTAACACATCATCGTCATGATCTGACACGTTTCTTACATATAAGTTTTGCAACTAAAGTACCCAAATACAGGCACAGTGATGTGCAAACTATGATATTTTAAATTTTAAAGATATAAAGGTAATAAATTAATCTTCATCAGCGTTTTACAGAAACTATATGATCCATGCATAGTCCTAATCCAATACAGTTTATTTGTAATTAAATGAACTGCCAGATTGCTTCATATATTTAAATCCTCTGTTCACGTGCGCTTGTAGCATTAGCACAGCATCAGTTTTCCACACTGTTCTGTAGCCTCAAGGTGAATCATGCTTGCTCACTTATCATCAGCTCATCAGTTCTCAGTCGGACGTAGTAATAAAGTCCTAAACATATTTAAACTGATGTTTGATCAAATATCTGACTTAGAAGCTTTTTATCCGCTTTAAAAAATACATGTATGAGCAGTATCATCAGTTCTTAATCGGACGTGTCCAAAAGAAACAGCTCTCGGTTCAGTGTGTACTGGTGATCTGAAAGATGCAAGAACCGCTCGGTATCAGCTGCTTGTGCTCATTAGTTCTCCATTCACCCCACTTAGGTTCAGTACGGTTGGAGTAACTGAATAATTATATGGTTTATTTCGAGTCAGAGGGACTGTCAGACACAAGAAAAGTGAGTAATTCATTATTTGTGATGAAGTGCATAGTGGGGACGCGAACTGTTTGGAACGATTCAGTCCGAACTGGTGAACCGGATCGACCGGTTCACTGAAAAGAACCGGTTCAAAAGAATGATTCGTTCGTGACCCAGCCATCACTTCTTACTATGGATGAAAAACAGTTGGCTCCAAAGTTGTTCTGTCAATGTAATTCTGAGTAAAACATTTACTGTCAAAAGTTATTTACCCATTTGGCGATGGGGCAGCCCTGCGAGCTTTTCCCTTCTTTGCCTGTATACACAACCTTCTCAATCCTAATGGCACTTCCAGTCAGTCCAGACCTGTCAAGGAAAATTGTGTAAAATCAGCTTTTTGACCTATATTGAGGTAGTGGATAATACATAGAAAACTAATTGAAACTTAAGAAGGACTTTGTATACCTTTTCTCCATAGTTTCACGAATGCCTGCAACAGTTGATGCTGCTCCTAAGTGTGTATAATATGGACCTTCATCCCTTTCACTAATTTGATCTGTGGACATAAGAAAACATAAGAAAAGTGTTGTACAGTTTATTATCTAAACTTGGAGAACCTGTAATTACTGTCCACGTCATAAAAAGTCTATAACATAAAATAATAGTAAAGTATTAAACGTTTAGTATCTATCATTTCCATTTTCTTTAATAGATCTCAATAACCAAGTACAAAGTATTTTAAAAAATGTTTTACACACAAGACTGAAAAGAGTTAAGCAAAACATCTTACCAACACAATGACACGAAGGAATATCATACTGTGTCTTCAAAGGTGTATCGAGGAGGTTTTTTATTGGTGTACCGAGCAGCTTCATTGGTGACTCCAGGAAGGATTGTAAACCATTTTGAATCTTTTTAGGTGGGGTAAAGTTATTTGGTTTGCACTGCTCCTTGATGTTCCCCTCAGTACTGGTTGAGAGCACCGTCACCCCTCCAGCCATTTCCACTTTCACTTTATTGGGTGACTTGATGACCAAAGATTTTCTTTCAAACACAGATGAGAGCTGATACTGTTTTAGTTGCTGTTCCATGGTAGCTAGAATGCTCCTCTGCTGGCTTTGTGCACATTCTGAAGAATTATCCTCCTGCTTTACTACAATTGAGTTTTCACTTTTCAAGGCCAGCATGTCTGGCGTAAAGTGGTTGGGGCTGTGCCTCCCCTGCTTCTGCAAAAGGTGCATTCGCAATGCTGCATGCTTCTGCATATCTGCTTGAACACCTTGGCTCGACAGAGACCCTTTCTGGATTTGGGCACAGGGCTCTTGAAATTCAGCTTTGATTTTTGTTTGAGTAGGTGTCTGTGGACCATTTAAAACTTGTGACACTTGAGAGTGTGTATGTCGAGGCTGGAAATATTCCAGATCATTGTATGTCCTGTGTTGGAGAGGTTGCTGGTAGTTTTGATGTTGTTTACTGGTGCTCAGTGAGCACTGAGTGTTCTGGAGGTTTTGTTGCATCTGTATTGCATCACCTAGCATAGCTTGAACTTTGTTAGACGGAAGGTGTAAATTTGACCTAGAAGGGTCGGAAAACGTAAAGTTGTTATTAGCTAGTGGTAACATCTGTGATTCTGAGTCAGGGCAGCCCTCCATTTTAGGTCTTTTCAAGATGGGTTCATCTGTCTGACTCTGTGAAACACCTTGTGATTGTGGATCTACTTGTAAACCTTGTCCATCCTGAGGCAGCTGATAGGGAAATGAACTGGTGGGCTGCTGTTGAGGCTTAACAGGTGGTGGACCAGAAGACTGGTCCAAGTCATTCTTGCATAATTGCTGCGGTTTGTTAAATTGTGTGTTAAAGTGGCCATGCACATTAGGATTTCTCTGTTGACATTCTGGGGCAGAACTGTGGGGCAATTGTGTAGGGGGTTGTGAATTTTTGTAACAATCTTGCATCTGACTTTCATTTGTGCCAAAAGTGGGCTTGCTGAAATTTTGTGATGGGAAGTTGTTTGGGGGCACCGGATTGATTACTTGGCTTTGGCTCTGTTGGTTTTGCTGCATTTGGACCCCTTGTGAAGGGCAAAAATCCCATGTGTGAGAGTGTTCATTAGATGGCCGTGGTACTGGAGCTGAGTTTAAATCAATCCAGTCCATCTGGGTGGATTGATGTGTATTCTGTGATATTGTCTTTACCTGACCTGTTGGAGGCTCATCATGTTGTTCACTGCTTTGATTCTGAGGATCTGCTGTACAGGCTTGGGATAGTAACCCTCTGTCTACTGTTTGAGGCTCAAAAGTCTGTTGCTGTGGCAAAGACAAGTCTCTTTTTTCCTGGAAGCTTCCATCAGTCAGTGGCATTTTAAACGGTAGGTTCTGCTGACCAATTTGAGTGCATTGTGCCTGGGGGCTGTTGAATGAAGTAAATGTACCATCCCTTTCAGTTGCTAAGGGGGATCCTGCCAGTAGTCTGGGCAAAGATTCCTGGCTAAAATCCTGTTCGAACTTTCTTAAACACTCTGTGTCATTTTGAAGGCCTTCTCCGCCATTCTGGATGGGTGAACAACCATTGATGCCTGTCTGTGATTTAAGACTGGACTCCACACCTGCCTGACACACAGAATGTTTTCCTATCTCTGGGAGATCAGACACAGGATAGGTAGATGTCCTTTGCCTTTGGTCAGCTGTAAAGCTGACATGGTATCCATTCTGAGTAAATTCCTGGTTGTAGTGCACCTCTGGGAGTACCTTGGCAAGCGGCTTGGAGGCAGACGTTTGGGGTGAGATAGGAATACCTGAGGTAAATGAAGGTGAAGGAGTTGCCTGTTCATTTGGGTTGCTGGTGACCTGATGTACTTGAGATGAGTTGGTTTGATGTGCAATGGACACATGCTCTGGGTAATACTGAGACAACGTTTTCTCTAAGAGGTCACCAGTTGTACCCTTTACTGAATGTGGGTTCTTTGTAGCACCATTAGACATCGGAACCTGTTTGTTCCTAGACAGTGAGAAGATATCCCCATTGGGAAAGTTACAGTTTCTCTTGCTGTGATTTAATTCACAATGTCCTGGCTTGTGCATGGCGAATCCCAGGTCCTCATCTCCATTTCTCTCTAGATCAGTGCTGATTTGTTTTGGTTGCTGACCAAGAGCATGCTTTGTATCTCCATTCATCTCATACATGCTTTGATCAAACATCTCTTGCATGTTAGCAGGACTACTGCCAATCTCCCATTGCCTTTTCATTGAGAAGACCTCTGTGCTGGGTTTAAAATGGCTCCAGTTGGTGTCCCCATTGAACTGCTGGGATAAGATAAGATATGGGCCTGAGCAGAGTGTCTGTCTCTGATTTGTGAGTCAGACTTTTTTCAGAAGATCTCTCTGGCATTAGGCTGCCCTCTCTGCGTCCTACAACATATCAATAGATCAACAAGATGAGTCATGCAGAGTCAATTTTTATTTCATTAAAAACATATTCTATTGTAGTCATTACTTAACACAATTTTTTAACTGTTTGAATACAGCTCACAAATAATTTTTCTTGGGGTAGCCTGACTGTTATGGGTTGCAGTGTGAGGTTGCAGTGTATCATCCTAGAAACCAGAGTGCCACTGAATTTGAACTTTTATGGTCATTGCCGTGGAGTTGTCACTATGGATGAGGAGTCACATTAAGTCTAGTGTATATCATATAATAACGGAGTAAATTGTTGAATAGTCTGTCATTTATGCTATAAATAAGTAAATATGATATTGATAAATATGCGACCATGTGTGTCTTAATGTCAAAATGTCTTAAAAGCAAAATTTAGATTTTGCGCACAAATCTACAAAAATTGCCTTGCATGCGGGGCATTTAATTCATAACAGATTCTTCAAAATGCATGGAATGTTTGGGCATGGGTCCTGAATAGCATGATTAAAGGGGAAGTTAATAGCAGCTGTGGAATGGAGTAGCTTCTGTTTTTTTTGGACCTTTGAGTGGTGAGTAATGATTTAGCCTATTTACACACAATCAACCAAAAATAAAAAATATCCACAAGTCGTAAGTCTTTCTGTCTTAATCAACTTCTCAATCAACCCTGTTTGACTTCAGCCCTACTAACTACTTGACTAATTCTGAAGGCAGTGGCACTCAACCAGAAGACTGGGGCTCACAAGGGAGACTCAGCAAACTAAAATGGTCGTAACAAGATGACAATTCAAATGCTAAAAACAGTAAGTAAATGGACATTATATTTCTCTGTTACAAATACCCCACTGATTTGACAGTTTTTTAAAAGCCGAAGTGGAGTAAGCTATGGGGGGTTTGAGTATTGTTTTGGACATTGGGGGGCCTTGGAGTAAACAGCTTGAGAACCAATGCCCGAAGCCATAATGCAACTTTTTTCTGAAATTTATTTGAATGAAACATAATGTATATATTTAAAATAAAATGATTCACTTCCGTTATACAACTTAGGTCTAGTTTATTAAACAGTCCATCAATCTGACCATTATGACAATTTGGAAAGTGATATATACATATATATTTATGAAAAATAAAAAATGTTATTTTGTTTGATTACATACATTAAAGTTAAATTTACTTTTATTTGTGGTTAGTAAGATTCCTGTATGATCCTGCGTTCATCAAATAAATGAAGCTTCTCCTTTTAAATGAATCCATTCCATGGTCGCTTCAGAGTTTTGCTGCAGCTGGGAAAAGCCAAGCAGCTTGACACAGTTGGATAAACCCACACTGAAAACAACACACAAAATCTCTCAGGGCAGGAATAACAAAGCAGGAGATAGCTCCTGAATGCCGTCAATAAATGCACAAACACACATTTCTCATAGTAACGACATAGTCATTTTGTAATTACAATGATTTTTGTATTTGATGTTACTTATTTTTAATTCTTCAATTTAATCAAATATTTATGCAATTATAATGGTAAAAATGTTCAATTCTGCCCTGGTCCTTTTATGCGCAGTCCCTTTCCTCTATTGACAGTCTTGAAGTCTTGAATAGCATTAACACACCAAAATAAACAATTTAGAAAAAATCCTTAACATCATGACCCCAGTCTTGTTTCTTGACAACTAGGAGTGGCATTATTTCGGTTTGCTGTCTGTCCTGTTTTTTTACATTCCTTGTTCAGTTGTCATACTCTGTACTACAGACTCTCTTACTTAAGATCTAAGACCTTTACTTGTAATGAACTTGCATGAAACTAACCAGTGCTTTGGTTCCATTGCTAAAGCAAAATCCATGTGTTAGAAAACACATAACTAATGCAGCTGGTATATGTTGGAATTTATTGTTAACGGTTAACAGTTCTATAGCCTCAGGGTTGTCAATACACAACAAGCCAGTGTGGAGGGAAATTTTAGTGCATTTAAGTCTCTTTCATGCTTAACACCATCCACATTTATACATTTTCAGAAACCAGAGCCTTATTATTTGTACTTCTGGTTTGTGTGCTTCTTTGTGAATATTCTTCTTTGCCACACAGTGTTTTATTTATTTAAATGTTGAGCTTTTATCAGCAAATATTGATATATGATTAATATTGATACGATGATTTAATCCATTTTCATTTAATTAAAAGACCAAGAGTAAATTTCAAAACATTTAACTTGAAATAAAAAAGTAAAGCAGAGACCAAGAGTGAGAGACATTTGAGGTCTAAATATCAAAACATTTAAATTGAAATATGTATATGATATCTTTATGAGATCATGTTTGGGCATTCCAAATCTACTTTAGTCCACTCTGATCCTCTATACAGATACTTCGGTGCTCTTGAAACTTCATCCTTTGGTTCCTCCCACTGTAATCTGATCACCTAGCTCATGTGCAAGTGTGCTTTAAATGTCACGCAAACGCATGGTTGTAAAAGTGTCTTTCTATTGCTCTGTCACTCTTTCACTCTAAACATTTACCATGCCTCATTTTGTAAACATATGCAATGAAACTAATGTAAGAAAGTCTGTTATCAAAGACAGTATATGGTGCTATTTATTTACTGGAATTGACCAACCTTTACTTTAAAATGTATTTTAGTTTGCAACAAAGAAACAAAGAAAACTAGAAGCATCATAATAAAGATCAGTCTTTTTCTTTTTCAAGTGTCAACCTGCCAATGGAACTAATATGCAAGACTCCACTCCCACATAAGTCATACACAGCACATTAACTGTATGATTCAGGAAACACAACAATTTAACACTTAGATGTGCACACTATAGTATCAGCTTTAATGGTGCCACCCAAATTCATCATGTTTCATTTATTAAGAACCCACAACACATACTGTAAGCATTAGAAGGGAAACAAAAAGTGAGAATGTCTTTTCTGAAATGTACAAGAATCTGCCTTTATATGAAAGATGTAAGATCTTCATGACATTATTATTGATAATTTGTAGATCTAACAGACACACAATAAATCTAATTTGATATTTTTTTCTTGTTTATCTTCATTGACATTTAAAATCCTCTTTGTGGGATGAGAGATAGATTATACTTGGAAAGCTAGGGATACATACACTTCTGTTTGTAATTTTACCCTCAGCGAGGTCCCCGCTGAAGAGTCAGGTCTGTGTTGGACCTGCCATTGTCCTTTGTTGGTAATAGAAGACAGATGTGTCTCCGCTTTAACAATGCAATAAGTCTTTGTGTTCGGTCAAAACAGTCTCGGTATGATCTCCGTTAATACAACAAATGATTATTTGGTTCTGGGTCTTCCCTATATTACAACATTAACCTTTCAAAAATAGAGAATCACAACAAAAAGTGTAGTTAAGCAGTGTCGGTTTTTGGCCCCCATCAGCTGTAATGCTTTTAGTAAAAAGACATCTACAAAGAACATAAATGTGAATGATTATATATGCATTGCCTGAAAGCATTTTTTGTTCCTTAGATTTTTTTGGGAAATAAGCAACATTTTTTTTTTATGGTTAGCAGTTGGGTATCTGTATTTGTTTTCTTACATTGGCTGACTGCTTCTCTGAGGTGATGTTTAAGTAGAGAGAAGGATTATTAACTCAGCATAGGTTCAGTAGGTTGCATGACTGTGTAACTCTGGTTTTAGCAGACTGAACCTGCTGACCCTCAGATTCAAACATTGACAGCAAACACAGTAAACACAGCCTTAAATTACCAGCAACCTGAGCTTCCCTTCCCAAAATACAATTTCAAAACATATCCAACCTATACTCCTCTTAACTTTGTCTTCTCTTCTTTGACTGCCATCCCCCATTCTTTTGTGTCTGCACCAGTCAATATATCTGACTAATTTGATGAACTGTGCCCGGTGCAAAGCAAATGTCTTTCAGAGAGCTTGGTAGCCATGGTGATCATTATATTGTTGCCACACGGCCATCTGCTCTAAACATTAACCGAGCATGACTGACTGACATAGATAGAGAGAGATGGAGAAAACGCAAACAAGTGCTGAGCACATTGATTTTGCTAGGATCTACAACCTTTTATAAGTGTTGTATTTACTACGGTGACACACAAACTAAAAGCCCTAGCCGTCGATTACTTTCGATTTGACTCTTCTTTCACTGTGACTGGAACTTTCAACTGCGATGATGATGTTCTGAGATGTTCCAGCAATGTTCTTGATTCTTAAACTACCCAAGATTAGTTAAGCCTAATCTTTTGCTCTAGAAAGGGGGTTAACACTGTCGGGCCTAACACAGAATGTTATGTGTTTTCTCCCCACACACTTGTGTAAAGCACTGATTTCTGAATGCACCAGAGCCAATCCACCACCCATTGAAATGGTCACTCAAGAGAAAATCAAAACATGGAATGCATTCAGTGTACAGAATTAAACTGAAACAGTGGTGTGCCCTGTGGTTGTGAATATTTGAAGAAGCTGCAGTTCATTTTCATATTTTTTAAACCTAAACCTGTCAGCACTGACTCTATCAGGGTCTTTATTGATCCTGTACTATTCCTGTAAGAAGAACGTCCTGATTCTGTTGATGTGTGGTTCTGAGCTTAAAGCTCTTTAAATCAGGAGTATTGGTTAACCTCATACATTAATGGTCCATTTCAACCCTTTCGGTCAATCTGTTTCACTGCCTCTTCAGCCAAAATGCAAGGTTACTTCCATGGTTTCCTGCTGTCAGGTTTTCAGATGGTCAGCATCCATACAGAGTCAGAAGTGAAAGTTCTGTAGCTGATAACCGGTAAATGGAACAATTGCACATGTTCATTTAAACTTCATTCTAATGTCATTCAGCAGGCACTTTTATCCAAAACAAGAACAAACAATATCTTTAGTATCTTTTAGGGGTGGCACGGTACATGAAAAAACACCCGAACCGTTCGGTTCGCTTATGTCGGTTCGGTTCGTGTGCGCGTCGCACGGTTCGACGCATGCGCATTGTAGCCCCGTGCTCAGACAGTTCCGCCCTCAGACAGTTTCGCGCGAACATACATTATAGACAGTAAAAGTGGAGTAAGGAGTGCTGCAGAAATGGCAAGTGGAGGAGATAATGAAGGCTGCCCGGAGTTGGCGGATGCGCCCGCGTCGTTCAAATCCGGTGTGTGGGAACATTTTGGATTTCATGTTACTTACGATGACAACGGAAATAAAACAGTAGATAGAACTGCGACTGTGTGCAAGCATTGTGCAAAATGCATTCAATATGCTAATGGTAACACTTCTAATATGACAGTTCATTTGAGAAGACATCACGCCAATGTGTCGATAAGCACAAACAGGAGAGAGCCGGTTAGGAAACAACTTCTACTGTCCGCAGCATTTAAGCAACCTCTCAGTGATAAGTCGGACAGGGCAATAGCCATAACTAAAGCATTGGGGGGTGTTTATAGCAAAATATATGCAACCGTGCAGCGTGATTAAGTGTGAAGGATTTCGTCAGCTGATGAATGTACTCGAGCCGCGGTATAATATTAGCAAGTAGGTCTCGCCTCTTGGCAGAAAATGTGGACAAACTGATATTCTTGCAGAAGAATATGAAAATTAAGTGAACAGAGGGTTTTTTTCTTATGCAACATTTTATAGCAATTTTGATTGCCAGCATTTTTGTTTTTAATATTTAAATATATACAGTGGCAGTATCAAAATCTCACCTAGCTTTTACTCATAGATGGTCCCAATAATGTGCTTAAAGTCAAGTCAAATTCAGTTAGTGCATGATTACATTACAAAAATGTTAATACTTTATCCTAAATTGTGGATAAATATGCTAATAAGCTATATATCATATGCTGAAGGAAATTTCTGGAGTGTTAAAGATTAAAAGTAAAAATCGTACAGAACCGAAAACCGTGACCCTAAATCCGTGATACGAACCGAACTGTGGGTTTTGTGAACCGTGCCACCCCTAGTATCTTTAGAAGGTTTCTACCAGTGGATTCACAAATTTTAGTCAAGCTTGTATTGAGTAATGTTTCACTTACTGATTCAACTGAATGAGTTTATATTAACAAACCTCATGTATTGCATATAACCTGTTCCTTACACTGCTGTTTTTGCTTCCTTATTCTTGTTTCTTTCAGTGGAAAAAAAAGCATTTTTTAAAAACATGTCTTTTCCTAATATTACCGGAATCAAAACATTTACCCTATTAAGCAGGAATGATACTAAACTTGTAAGTAGAGGTCAGCAGAGACATTAAATTGAAGCCAAACCTGGCACTTTCCTAGACGCTCAAGGATGGGTATGATGTGTTGCTGCAGCTTACTTTGATATTTTTCAGGATAATAAGCAAATGTATTTAATATGCTTACCCTAAATACCTCAGTGCCAGAAGTAAAAAAAAATCTCTGCATTTCATTACTCTTGACATTTTAAATAGACCAGCTAGTCCTTATATAAACTTTCTCAAGCATTCCATTTCATTCCGTTAAAGCAAATGCTTTTATCCAAACCAACTAACATTGCATTCAAATTGTTCATACATTTTCTGAGCTTTTCATTAAAACTAATTTATGATCCAAAGTGTAAGCTACAGGAAGACCTCAAGATTGTTTCATTCACATAGGTGGTAAAATGATTCTTTTAGATCAGTGTTCATGTAATGATTCATATAGTATTAGAACAGTTTACTGTTATGGTTAAGCCTAAACCTTAAAACAAATTTAGGTGATATCCTCTATTTCATTAACATTGAATTACTCTTATTTAAGTAAACACCTATGTTTAGGGCATTTCTCTGACCTTTTGCGCTGTTATTTAATGCATGAAGTCTTAAACTAACATCTTTGGCTGGTCCGGGAACGTCAATCTTGCCAAGGTGATAAAGTTTTAACTATATCCCCTACCATACCACTTAACCAGAATTTTTTTTTGTAAGGCTATAATAATGGAATACATTCACCTAAACCAGTTTCAAGCCAAACGCCAACATTAGCAGACAAAACCCCAAAAATTCTATTGACTATCATGATTGTTGTTCCAGGGTCAACAAAGATGTTAACATCGAACTAAATTAGGTTCACCGGTATTAAAGGTAACAAATACTGATCCTTGTAAAAAAGTTCACTTTAATCATATTAACATTGACAACTTCTTAAAAAATGACTCAAAGCTGCATCAACCCAGCTGTGGCTTTTCTTGCAAAAACTTTTGGTTTAAGGTTGTCAACACACAAAGTTCTGCAACAATAATGTTGTTTCCAAATTTCCAAACAATTTCCAAATAAGTCATTATTGTGTAGTTTTGGACAAAAATGTTGTCAGTTTATGGCTTTATTGAGGATAACTATCTGTCTGGCCCAAATTTCTTGCAAATTTTTGATCGACCCCTGGTCATCCTCCAAGAGTGAGTTGGAATGTCAAGGCTTTTGAACAAGAGGCTGAACAACCAAAGTCTAAGGAACACGAGAACTTGATAGCTCAGTTCTCAAAGGTAACTTCCCCTACAAAAATACTGTACATTTCTGTAAGCCAGTAAGTTCAGGTGAACTTTTAGAGGTATTTTAGACAAGAAGTTTATTGGAAGTCCTATGGATAGGATGCAGTTAATGACTTGGGGGTTGTTGGCTTTGTTGCTAGTGTCCTGGTTGTGATTAGTGAGTCTGCTGGTATTAGATGTGTATACACAACCACACACACAAAAGATTTCACAGACCCCTGTAAACCTTTCATTACTCTTCTTGATGGACCTATATCTGAGCAACTCTGAAGAAAAAATCCCCTAACAATTTTAAGGTAACCTCACTGCGTTTCGAAATGACACATTTGTGATTCATATGTCTATCCGTCAGAGTTTTTAAAAGTTTTAAAATTTTGGCATGTGATTTTTTTTGCTGTAATTGAAATCACGTTTTCTTTTTATTCACACTTTTTTCTTCACATCTTCATTTGTACAGTTAGAAAGAAAAAAAATGAAAACCAAATTTATAGTATTTTCTTGTTACATTGTCACTTCATAAGCATTTTACTAATTCATGTATTATATATTATTTGCATAAGTACAATAAAAAAAAAAAACATTAAATTGAATAAAAAATTAATTCCGGAGTAACAACAAGAACTATTTTTTTTTTAGCTTTTCTTTGTTAAAAAAGTCAAACTCAGCCACCTTCTCCAAGACCACATGTTGACCTATTCCATTTTCCATTGTATGTTCACATAAAAAATAAATACATCATCCCCCAATCCGACAGTTTCCAAACAACTGTCCGTTTCATACAGCTAAAATATTCACCCTTGACCATGCCGTCATTGAAGCAAAAGTTCTGAAATGCTTCTAAATTTCCGTAATCATTGGCCTGGCTTTCCAGTGACCTCCTTGGCTGGCGTAAATACTGTACACCTCCCTGCCTAACCCTGTGACCGCTGTCTTTGAGTCGTGAGTTTATGTTTGTAAACAGACTTGCCATGTGCGCACGCACGTGGAGCGCACTGTTTGGCAAATTTACTTCAAGCTTCATCTGTGACAGCGATAGGTGCTCTAATATCCCGTAATACTCCACGCCGTTGTAGCCCACATCTGACAACCAATAAGTGCATAGAAGAAAGACAAAGTTGTAGCTGGTATCATATTACTGCCCGCAGTCTGACCTATTGGGACAATTTACTCCAAAAGAGCTTAAAGCAATGCTAAATCAAGTGCAATAGAAGCTGTAAACTGTCAGTAACGGCTATGAATTGCTACTTTGCTAACAGACTGGAAATAGTTACGTTTGTAAGTTGTGGTAACAGTTTTAAACTCATAAAACCTTGTTTTTCACATGAGATTTTATCTCAGCGGTAGGAGATAAAAAAGTTAACTATAGTTCATGTAGGTGGAGCCCACAGTGTTCTTTCCTTGTGACCCGAATGACTAATCTATTTATAATCAAAGAAAACATTACGAGAACATAATCGTTTATTGTTTGGCGGTGCAGAGTACATGGCTCTTATTTATTCAAGAGAATTTATTCAAATGTGTGTTCAGTCAAGCAAACATTTCCATGGAATTCCATAATGCCTGGAATTCCAGAATACGAAAATGACTTTCTTGTCATGTGGAATAGATCTACAGATGTCATGATTCTCAAACAGAAGAACATGATTGTTTCCAACTGTTTGCTTCTAAAGGCCAAAATAACTGACAGTATCCAACCCAAAAAAGTTCCTGCTACTGTCAATGTGTGCTAATTGAAAATCTTGTTCATTTGGCATGCGCTCCACCAACTGCCTGGAAGGTGTTGACATTGCAACCAAACTTGTTATCATATTAGATTACAGGCAAATACATTTATTGACTCAAGTGTGTTAATACATGGATAATAGGAATTATTCCTAAAATATGTGCAGTTGTAGCTGAAACTTTCATAAAGGGTAGAATGGAACTTGGTTTTCACGATTCCTTGTAGTTATATTAGCATTTGCGCCACCTCTTTATCATGTTTATTGACAGCACCCATTAGGCCCTGCAGGCATCTAAGGAGAATGTTGGAATACGCAAGCTAAATACACAAAATAAGGGGACAGGACTTTTAGCTGTATTATTCCAGAAGCCAATTGTGATGCAAATCCTAATGGGGCTGTTAAAAAGAAGCAACTCATTAGTACAGATATAAAGGGTCACTCATGTAGCCTGTGATAACTGTTAAGTTAATACAGCTTGTGTTATGTGCCAATCCCCCATCCCCCAAACGACAAGTAGATTTAGGCTATTTCCGATCACAAAAACAAGTAGATTTAAATATATGACCGATCACTAAAAACAATAGACTGTAATATTTAACATTACAAAAAATATGATTGAATAATATGTAGTTTAATAAATGTAACACAAACACAACCACAAACATAACACTAACATAAAGTTAAACAAGGAAAATCTTGTTGATATCAGACAAAATTTGTGCTCTTCGGTTGCCCTCAGCTAATGGTGCTGCAGGGTTGGGTTTCAGTTTTTTATAGCTCCTGCCTGTACTTCACACTGACGCTCTGTTACCACGTTGTGGCTGCTCTCTTTGCTGTCTCGCTTGGTCATTCACTATTCGAATGCCTTAAAAACAAGCTCGCCCAACTATTGAAGCCAACAGTCTCATTGACTCAAACTTCACAGCAAAATAAGAATAAAAAACACAAATCAGGTTAAATATGTCTTTAGCTCAAAAAACAAAGAAATAATGAAAAGAACGAATTTATTCACCATGACGTCAAAAACTGCCCAGTGGACATTAAAAAGATAAGATAATGTTGTTAGCAATGTGGGTGTTTTCTTCTCAGCACAACAGATGCATTGGGAAATAATGTCTGAAGAGGAATTGCTCAACATCCTCACAAAAGATACAAACAGGCGCATTCCTAAAGTTGTCCAATACAAAACATCTTAGCTAAAAAGTAAATAATGAACTCAGAACGAATTTAAACGCTTCAAAACCTCTTACTCTCTCCACACAAACCAACAAGACAGAAACAGAGAGAGGGAGAGAGACAAAAAATGTCAGCCATGTTGGTGTAGCTTTATCTAATATCCACACATTATTATGTCAGCTCACGGCTTTAGAAAGAACAGCACAATGCAACGCATGAGTTTGGAGCTGTTAAAGAGACCCTGGGGGCCAGAGGAAACCAGAACCGAAAAAACTGTCTCACCCTGTTTTAAGTCCCTCCACTTTGTTGAATTCCACCAAACCGTCTAGGTCTCCTCTTAAACAAATCCTAAAGGGCAGCCATCTTGCTTCCTTCTGTTCGTCTATGAAACAGACAACCTCCACATCAATATTCATGGGCCGGTCTGACGTCTGCTCTCATCATCAGGGAGAGAAATCCTGAGTCGCTGTTGGCGCTTGAAGCGCGTCCAGACACAACCCATAGAGACACGCTCTCTCTTGCGTGTGCTCAGAAAGGCAGTGCTCCGAGTGAGACAGTCCAGTGTACAGATCAGAACAAACCTGCAACTTGCTGCGCCTCTTTTCCTGCTGCTCCTGTCACACAAAGAGCTCGAGTCTCTTTTCTTCCCCCTCCTTTTTTGCTCTTTCTTTTTTTTTCAGCGCGCAACTAGTGCAATTTTTCTGGCTGCCACAAGCACCGGAGCTCTGGAGCCCAGTTTTTGAAGACCGTTGCCCACTCTAGCCGCCTCACTGAAGGAGAAGGAGGGAAAACCCCTTGTTTCAATGAAGTATGTCAGATGGAAACAGGAAATGAGACTTTAAACCAAAAGTGTCTCACTCATGCTTTTCTTCTCTCCTCCTGCTAATAACGTCCGTCACTTGCTTTTCTTCTAAACTGGACGGTGAAAGGACATTCTTTTATCTCTACTGGTAAAACACAGACTCAACTGTAAAGCCCTGCCCTTATTTACATGTGCTCGGTCTTATTTTGGCACACAGCGGTTTGTCGGCTACTTTTAGACAACACTTAGTCCTCTAAAAACTCCCTAGAGATTCTTGTTGATATGTCGGTCAAACCAGGGAGCTAAGGAATGAGTTTTAAAAGCAATCGTGAAACACATTCCTAGAAAACAAATACTCATATTTTACCTCTTTTATAAGATTTTCTGTACTAAAAGTTCAAAGCTTCTCGCAACACCGTGCCCCTGTGTAGTCATGTACATGTGAAAGCGAGCACTAACCCATTTCATCCTACACCCTCCGTTAAGAGCTTTTAAACATCCCGTTTTGTGCTGTCTGGATTTTAACAGGTGGTTCTTGTCTGAAAGAAATCTGCCTTTGGCTCCTCTCTAATTCTGAAAGGGAGACCCCACCTCTTTCATGTGGGCCACTGCCTAGCTGGAGTGACTTTTGTTGACTCAATAGTTTTGAGGCAGGGAGCAGAAAAGAAGATTTGTTTTTACACAGCATGGAGGAAGGGCAGTGGGGGTAGGCAGGAAAACTTGCGCGAGCTGTAATCACCAGAACTGGCCATTCCACAAAGGGAGGTCAGCCACTGTGCAACAGAAGAACAAGCTTTCTTGGGATGATCTATAACCTAATTATTAATTTATATCCATGAATAATCCAATAACTGATTAAAAGATGCTATTTATTTAATCCTACTAGACAAAACAACATATTTATAAGTAAATAGCTTATAAAGTACTTTTCAAAAGTAAAGTTTACATGGAAAGTTTAAGAATCTAGAATCTGTTCTATGATTGATCCACAAGTGTAGCGTTTTATTTTGAGCCTGATACAATGTTACAAGGGCGTTATTAAAATGTTATTACTTGTTAATAACTAATAATATTGAGAATCAAACAGTCTCTGAAAATAACAAACTCTGAACACCAATTTTAATCTAGTTGCAAATGACAATGCTGTGTTAAGCAAGCTAAAGCAGAGATGTTAGGGTTTGTGAAGAGGTGTCAGAAACAACATATCATCCTTTCACGGCACCCCTCGCCTCTTGGAGGGAAAACTCTCACCTTGTGTGTGAAAGAAGGGCTTACCCCACACCGCTGGGGACAAGGAATAAACGGACACACTTTAACCGTCGGTAACCTCACATGTCTGCTAGATTACAGATGTTAAAGAAACATTAAACTGACATTATTTTGAGAATGGTGGACTTGACAAAGTCTGTGATGTTTTAGCTCTCAGCAAATACTCAACAGAGGTCCCAGTCAGTTTTAAACATAAGAGATCTTATACATGATCATTTGACATGGGTTTACAAATTATTTCAGGCTGTCGTTTTATCTTATAATGTACGGTTCTCAAATGGTAAAGATGCTAACATCCATAATTAAACAATTCATATTTCAATTGAATTTTTAAATATATCGATAAGTTTGTATCATTTGGGTCCTTGTGTAAGTCACGAGTAGTTGTTATACAGATTGTTCGTCACAAGACATGCGAGAAGCAATGAGATTCCATTATCAACATGCAGAGCTAAATAAGCTCAAAATTTTGTTTTCTTTCCCAAACATATTGTTTAGCTTCAGATGGCATTTATTAACCCACTGGAGTCATTTGCATTACTTTAATAATGGATGGATGTGCTAATTGGACTATCACTATTTTGAGGTGCATTTAAGAGAATAATGTGATAACATCATAAAATTCTAGGATGGCATGATGATGTGTGAATTATGAAGAAAATTCATTTTTGGTTGAACTATTCCTTTAGCCTTAAATAATGATGGTCTTAATTGAACGCTTCTGCAAACACACAGCTGTCAGATGTGCCGTGTTTTAATAAGACTCCTTCCCTCCACTTAGAGAGACTCGTTAGTGTTAGACCTTCATGTTGTAATTACAACAGTCCCAGCAGGAGGGTGGGAGATCCGATGTTGGGAGTTTGGAGACAATACAGGCAAGCTTGTGAGTTACAGCAGGTACAAACCAACATTACGCCTACAAAAAAAACAGCTCAGAGATGTAAGACATCTACAGAACTACTAAAAACCTTTGATTTTTTGTTTTGCATGTATGTCACTGGATTTCACTTTTTTCTATTTTACTCTGTTGTAATTACTCTTTTAAATGGCCTATAGCAGTAGCGAACCGTGACGTTTGAGCCTTGGCACTCTGCGCACACACAACCCAACCCCCCCCAAACCCACACACTTTACCTTATTTTACCTTACTGTGCTTTCCTATAGAAGTGCACATACATCATTATACCATCACAATTACGACATGATACATTTACAATGCTACTCCCGACTTGAAATGCAACAAGCCGAACAGCACAGCAAGACAGTTATCACCAAAATAACACGCAATATAAATACAAATCCTTATTACATATATGCATTATGATCGTCGTGCTCTTCAACGGAATAATGGACCAGGTTGCACACACACATGACCGACTCTGCCTCCCTGCCTCCTCTGATCATAAAACCTACACAGACTAACATACACAATACCAGTTTAAAAAGCGACACCAATCATGAGAGCGTTCTCAGCAAAGAATACCTACACTTGCAGACAGTAAACATAGATTCCCCTGCGAATAAACTGTCATTATAATAAATCTTAAAATTAAACTCGTAACGTTAGAGTAAACGAAACATATGGAACTGACCGTAGTAAATTGACCATTTATCTGATAAAATGTCAGTGTTATGCAGAATAACAGCAACTATGCACAATATTCTAAAATTTAAGACTGACCAGTCAAAATCACTTGTTTCAAATTAAGCGTACATCAGCAACCAGAATGAATTGAGGCACGGCGGCATAATAAATCATAAATAACTTACAATTTGATGATCAAATTACTTTTTCTTTTTTTTCCGAGACTTGATAATAAAGTTCATCCATTTTAAATGACGTTTTCCACATTTCTTCTTTTTTTAAGTTTGGCGGTTGGCAAACCTGCTTCGGGTTACTTCTTCTGCTTTACGAGATTGCTGGTGAACAACCCCCCAGATGGCAGAAAGTGACCAAAAAACAAAGCGTGCCCGTTTAGAAAGATGATATGATTGGTCATATTTACTGTCAATCAAAATGCATTCTCTGTGGCGAGTCGCCCATTGCGCAATCAGCGTCATCAAGGAAACAAAGGAAGCAACACAACACACCTGCCAGTCCTTAGCACCTGAAGCTCATCACTCGCTCTATTTAGAGAGTGTGGAAAGAGGCACAGGCTGAGTTTCTTCTCCACAAGGCATGATCACTAACGTGTTGAACCTTTTCTCTCTCCCGCAAAACACCAGTGCTGATGACCAGCATAACAGACACACCACGCCAGCAACCTGCACATATCTACTCACCCCGGAGCACATCACCGAAGAGTCACATCCCGCTTACTGAACTTTCCCCACTGGCTGCTAGACTCTTCACGATTCACCTTTGTAAATAAAGCACCCTCTGGGGCTTGTTATTGCAGTTCTGTATCGTTACTTTGCTCACCACAGTTGGTGGAGAATGCGGGCGAAGTAAAGTGACGATACGCTACGTCTCCTTCCTAGGCAGCCGGTTTCTCTCTCTCCCGCCTCGACGTTGCGATGGAGGAAATAATCCGAAGACTGACAGATATCACCACTGGCCAGCCACAGGTTGCGGAGCAGTTGAACCTACGGCAGGAAAGGACGGAGCAGACAGTTGAGGTGCTTAGAGAGGCAGTGGCCGCACAGGTGCCCCTCCCAGACGCACACTCGACTGTCCATCCCCACCTCACCAAACTCGCCGACCTTGATGACATAGTGGCGTACCTGCACACCTTCGAGGTTATCGCAACACGAGGATATGACCGATTCACTGCAGCCGCCAGCTAACGAGGACTACGAAGGACTACGAAGCCTTGAAGCAGGATATCGGGTTGTCCCCGGTCTGTGCAGCCCAGCAGTTCTATCAGTGGTCCTACATGGAGAATGTGCCGATACGAGTGCAAGCCACCCAACTGACGCGCCTGGCCCACCTGCGACACGGGAGAGAGAGTGGTAGTGCCGCTCCGGAGGGTGAACCCCAGACCCACAGCTCCCACTCCCCCGGACGAGCCATTGCCAACGGAACCAACTTCCCCTGGACCACGTAACTGGCTCATTGGCTGCGCCGTGCACCGTTCCCTCCCCTCTGAAGCCCAGGAGAGAACCGTACAAGTGGATGGCAAGACAGGCACCGACATCCTGGATACCAGAAGGCTCGGTAACATTAGTGCAATCCCTTGGGGTTCGGCCCCGGCCCAGCGGAAAGGCTTCAATCCCCATCGCCTGCATCCATGATACCTGCAGTGTGCTGTCGTGAAGAATCACCATATCTGCCGAGCCTGGAACCTGGCCTCTAGAGGTCGGGATGATGAAAGATTTTCCTGTCCCTGTGCTGTTGGGGAGAGAATGGCCGGGGTTTGAACAGATGTTGGGGACCATGGTGCAGCCGTCCAGGAGTGGGGGCCGCCCAGTGGGACCACGGATCTGCCGACCCGTCATGATGGCCACCGAGAGCGAGCTGGAGGGTGAGTGCAACCTAACCTATTTGCTGATCTCGTCCAGCAGGTTACCGCGAGTGGCTCCTTCGGGAGAGAACAGAGGGAGGATTAGCGGCTGCGGAACTGCTGGGCCCAAGTCCGAGTTATAGAAGATTTGGTCTGCCAACCTGCTCCGCACCCCCTCCCCCACTCAGTCATCAAAACGTGTCTACTCTACTGTGTTGCCCAGAGGCGGGCGGAGAACAAAATGCTACTGGTAGTCTCGAAGACGAAGACAGCTCTGATAATGGAGTCAGCACATACCCATCTGATGGCTGGTCACATGGGGGCTGCCAACACCACTCAGTGCATCCAGGACAGGTTCTGTCAGCACACGACCCCCAGGCGTCCTCCCCCCTGCCCATTATTCCCTCTGCCCATCATCAAGGTGATCTGGTAGGTTCGCTGCCGAAGTCTGACCGAGGCCACGAACACATCCTGGTCATCGTGGACTACGCCACCTGATAACCCCCTGCGAAAAGCCACGGCTAAAGCCATTGCCAAGGAACTGTTCCTGCTGATCAGCTGCGTGGGAATACTATTCAAGATTCTGACTGACCATGAAACTCCGTTCATCTCCCGGCTGATGGCGGACCTCTGCCACCTCCTCAAGGTCAAACAACTCAGGACATCTGTCTACCACCCCAAACGTAGTGCTGTAGTACTCGAGTCTGGTCCTGGACTCGAATCCGGACTCAAGACGTTTTTTTATGGTCTCTGACTTGTCTTGGACTCGTTGGTATTTGCACTCGGACTTGTCTCAGACTTGGTCTGTGGTCTCGCCAAATGTTCTAGTTAGTCTCGTCCAAGTCCAGCGATATATGTTTTATTTTCTCCTTCAAAACAAAATGTGATCCGAAAAAGAATGATCCGAAAACTGTTGCCGACTCTCGACTCAAGAACGAGAGCCACGCGTTCTCATAAGTTCTCTCTTCACACAGCAGTTCAGCTCAGTGTGTGCTGTTGGTGCAACTAAATAACTCCGGTATGTTGGTTTAAGTCCGCGGGACTGTCATGCACGCCAGAAAGTAAATAACTGAATTAATTAGTGGACAATATTAAGTGTTTACAGGAGACGCTAAACGCGAACGATTCAGCTGAACTGATTCAACCAGTTCACTAAAAAGAAAGAACCGGTTCGATTGAACGATTCATCCGCAGCGCAAAATTGACAGCATCAATCATTCATCAGACACGATGTCATCGAGCAGCGGCATGATACAAATTGGTTTTACAAACCATAAAGAGTTTTGCGCTTATAAGGAAACTTTTTGCAACAAAACTTTCTCTGAAACCTGAGGGACAACATCCAATTTCGTAAGACACCTGCAAAGGCATCACAAAGAGAGTTAATGTTTCAGGGTTAGCATTGCATTTGAGTATTTTTATAAGTTTAGAAAGTAAGAGATAAGATTGATCGTATTTTTATTGTCATTGCGATATGAACATGTTATTTAAGGATGGGCACCGAAACGTGCTTTTAAAAGAGACGTTAGGCCTCTGCTCTTTCTGGCGGTTCCTCTATCGAACGCACACGGGCAGACGCACACACACGCACACACACACACACAAAGGTGTTTATTGCTGCACAGCCTTGCTGTTAGGAGGGTTGATTAAAAGTTCCTTAAAAAAGTAATAAAGAGTGTTTTGGTTACTTTGGGGGACACTAAGTAATAAGTTCAAGAATGGGAACATATTAAAGTGTTTGCTGGTTATTTGTTACATTTTCTATAGGCAGAATAACATTGTTACACTTCAATAAAACAATTTTGAAGTTACACTTCGGCTTTGTGACTTCAGTGCTATACCTAAAGTAAATAAAATGACCGGTTGGATTAGTTGAGAGGTTCAATCAGACCCTGAAGCGGATGCTCCGGCATGTGGTGACAGAGGATGGGCGCGACTGGGTCCGAGAGGTGCCCCAGGCCTCCACCGGGTTCACCTCTTTTGAACTCCTGTTCCGCCGGCAACCATGCGGTCTACTGGACGTGGCTAAAGAGGCCTGGGAACAGCAACCAGCACCCCACCGCAGCGTGATTGAGCACATGCAGCAAATGAGGGACCGCATCTAGCGAGTGATGCCACTCGTGAGGGAACATCTGGCCGAGGCACAGCGCGCCCAGCGTCGAATATATGATCACCCTCTGCTCAACCTAGAGAGTTTCAGCCGGGCGACCGGGTGTTGGTCCTTTTACCCACGGCCACACTCACTCTCCCATTGATTTACTCTACTGTCAGCCAGTTGTATGCTAAAAGAAGGCGCCCTGACGTAAGCACACGTTCGACTTCTTGTAGCATGCGCAGGCTTATGACACAGCGTATGACACAGCAGAACTGCGACTGCTCCGCGATCTTGAATTACTCTCGTGAGACTTGGAAATCTCACGTGGATAGAGTTCGCATCGATCCATGAAATATAATACACATATCTAATAGGGAAAATCTGCCGACTTTTATTGAAATTAATATTTTAAAGGTTTTTATATTATTTTTTACGATTGTTTAGGTCATCACAGAGGGCCCTGAGGGTACACTACTGGCATATAGTTGTAGTAATTCATTAATTAATCCCAATGTTTCTCCCACTCCACAGCAGGTTTTGAAAAGCCTTCATCCCCAGACTAAGCAGTTGCCAATGCAGAGGTCTGGAGCTCTTTTCACGCATTCATTATAGGTGCCTGCTACCCTCTCTCTGTAGGGATGCTGTGTTTTATGAGGCTCTATTAACAAAGGCTTATTATTCTCCTAGCACAGAACACAGGCCATTGAGGGCCTTCAGGGGATGAGACAATATTGTAGCTTCTGCTGGCTCTGTCTGGTCCCATGAGCTCCAGTTCTACTTCAGCTCTCCAGCCTCTTGGTTAGAAAGACAAAACTGTTATTTGATTGACATTTTAATACAATGTTAATTCACTTTATTGGTTTATTTTCATATATACAGCTGCAGAAAAAAAATACTATTATTAAAACGAATATTAAAATTAATATTCACTTTTAACATACAAAAGTAATATTTGAAGAGTTTGCTTCCAAAATGAGATAACGCCGTTTTTAAATTATTTCAAAAATCATGTTTTTTATTATGTTAACATGTTTTGATGGTGTTTTATTGTGTTAATTAGCTGTATTTTTTTATAAAAATAATAAAAGTTCCAAAAATGTATTTTTATGTGGTACGTAACCTACATTTTTATTATAGTTTATATATGTTTTGATATCTTTCACATTGCTGTTGGATGACTTTGTCACGTCTGAGGTTTGACTTTGTTGAACTGGAATGAGAATGACCATAATAGAAATGCTGATTAATTGAAAACAGTATCTTTATTTTTTATTTTTCATGTTATGTATATACGTATATATATATATGTATATGTATATATATATATGTGTATATATATATATATATATATATGTGTATATATATATGTATATATATCAAATGTATATATATAATGTTGTTACAAATAATTTTATATGGAATGGTCATATGTTAAAGTGTTATTCTTAACAACATATTTAAATATGCTGTTATGCACTTTTTCATTTTTCACACTTTACGAATGACTTTATAGATTTCTCTGTACTATGTTATTTACAGTGCTGTTCTACATGTACATCCTATGTATAATAACTGTACAGTTATGAGGAACCAGCCCCATATTTAACTCTAACCCATAAGTCCTGGTTCAGTTTTGTTAGGAACACTGTAGATACAATGTTATAATTTACATGCCGTAAAACAATAAAGCAACTTATATTGTTGCATATTAGGCCGGGGTTGAATAAATTAAAATACAACATTCAACTTTCCATTAGCCTATTAAAACCTCTACCGTTTCAATTAATTGTGGTTAATAATATGTATTAAATAACACTGCAGGGTCTTTAGGTTTTTCAAAAGGTATGAAGTAATTCACACGGTACGTGGCAGTCGCGATTGTCTAGTTCAAATTCAAAGGGAAACATGCGGTAAGCTAACATAAGAACTAACATAAGAAATAATGTATGACGGTTATTAATTGAACCCAATCAAAGGCTCTAATAAGAACAAAGCGCCATGGTTTCTGCGTCACACTATTTACACCAATCCATTCACGCTAATGCAAAAAGTTGTGACTAAACAGGGATTTTTTGTCCTGGGGTTCCCTCTAGTGGGTAAACGTAGTACTTTCATACTTGTTCTGCCATACATTTTCATTTAATTTGATCACCACCCAAAAATAAATATATAAATAAAACGAAAGAGGTACTATCAATTCTGTATGTACAGGACTTTTGTGTACTTTGGTCTTTGAAAATACATAATGCAGGCACTTGCATTTGACATTTGTATGCCTTTAGCAGATTGGCTACTGAGATTAACCTTGTATAAGGAACTACATGCTAAAAAATGGTAAATAGGCCTACACTGAAAACTCTGTTACAGTGTTCAGGATGTCAGCTTTAGCAGAACCCTGATTACATAAAAATGACATCTAAAAAATTCTTAACCTCCCAACTTTTTAAATTCATGTTAAGAATAATGTTTTGCTTTTAAGCTTTTTTCCACTTATTCTTAAATACACACTTATCGGTATTATAAAGCCAACTAGGTTTTAACCACCTTTTTCTGTTGGATTGAATGAATTGTATTTTCAGATAGCGCAGTTTGTTCTTCCAGATCAAATTATGCAACTCTTTTATGGCTGATTATGGATTTTCTATAGTGCAAGAGCTCTATACAGCAGGAGTGATAACACTTTTATTCACCTGAGGGAAACCTCTTCTCCATTGACATCAATTAAAAAACAGCCTCTGCACTGCAGCGTTTGGTGGTTTGAAGGTTTTCTTTAAAGAGGCTTTGCAGTCGTTCTTGTCCCTGTACTTTGTGTTTTCTTCTGTTTTACCATCACATGAAACAATATGATTGTTGTTGTTTTCTGTCACAATCATAAATTGTGCATCTGTGAAGTCATACTGTCTGTATTTTTTGTATTGCTTATTTGTTCAAACAGTTTAAAAAAACAATAAAGCTTACATTTTACTGGCTACAAACTAGATTTAAAAATCAAACAACAGTCAAACTGCAATAAAGTAAAAATGTCTTATAGCAAAGGTAAATTTGATGTTTAAATTCACAATATTTCAGAGTTTCCATGTCAGATGATAACATCATATGGGGGTTGTGTATATTTGATTCGACTATTCCAACTAAATTAACTAAATTCCAAGTCTCAAGAAAAAATCTTTATATGGGGTCATTAAACGACTTGTTCAAGCATTGTCACAACTAATCACTAGATGGCAGTATATCCACTGTGTTTCTGCAATGGAAAGTAGAAACGAACAATAGAAATACTGATCTTCACCTCTGTCCTCCTCTGTAACCAAACAAAAATATTAAATGCTTTGTATGTGTAGTTCTGGTGACGCCACAGCTAGACATTTAGTAATGGTGAACGAAATTTACATGCGACCAAGTTTTTAAAGGTCATGTATAAGGACATAAATCTGAAATACAAATCATTTAGAATGCTGATGTTTTTCATTTGCAACTAAACTCAACCTTTGTTGGCACTTTTGTTTAAAACTATTTTTTGTTTTTATTAAAAAGCATTAATAACTTTATAAATGGAAAGGACATAGCACTGTTCAGTAGTACTCTCAGCTAAATATACAGGATTTGATATATTTTTAGTCAAACAACCTTAAGTCAAACACTGTACTCTTAGTCTGATCCTATAGGTTCGAATCTGTTTTGTATTCATGTCAATAAAGCCGTTTCAAACTGGTAAAGATGGACGGAAACAGTTAGGCAGTTTGATAGACAGAGACAGCTGTAAGTATGCTGGTACATTGAAAAAGAGAATAACTGCTTGCTGACAGCGCTTCAATGTATGGGAGGTTAAGAAATAAATGGCTGGAGCGTCAGTGTTCAGCTGCAACCTGGGGCGGTCCTGAAGGTGCCTCTCTATAACAACGTGCTCATGGGGCAAGCCATCATATACTTCTCAATTAATTCTGACTTCACTGCAACAAAGACCAATGCCCCTAATTGTGTCACATTTCTGGGCTTCTAGGTCTCCACACAAATATATGGCTCCTGCTGCTTTTGTTTTAGTAGAATTCTAGATAGTTACTGCTTAGATCAAGTTGTAATGGACAAGGCAAATAATGCACTGTAACACAGTTCAATGTAGGGAAGGAAGGAGGCGGGAAGCGGCGAACATTTAAATAAAGCTTTAATAAAATAAACAAACAAAAACACGGAAGTAAAATGCCGGCAGCCACCTCACGGTCGACTGCCGGCCACAAGACCATCCATACAAACAAACAAACAAACAAACAAACAAACAAACAAACAAACAAACAAACAAACAAACAAACTTAAACACATGTCCGGGCCCGGTCCTCTCTCGTCGAATGTTCTGCCAGCTCGTCCATTTATGCTTCCGTTCTCCTTCCGGCCCCGCCCCTTTGTCTGACGGCTCTCGCCCCGCCTTCCTCGCTACATGCACTTTTGGCAAACTTAGTGACAGGAGGGATTTTTGTTTCTCTCCATTATTTGCCTCAGCTCATCAAAATGCAGCGACCTGTCATTTTATTTAAATAACAGATATGTCCCTGCCCCCTGTGCAGCAGCGATGTTTCACTTAATCTTGACATATACTGCATTTTCAGAAGTAGAAATATGTGATGTAAAGTTTTGACCATATTATAAGGTAGCAAAATCACAGTATATAATAATAACAAATACAAAAAAAAAAAAATTAAACCATGTACAAATGGCAACAATAATGCCAAACCTATTACCTTGTGTTCTAAAATATATCTAGAATAAAATTGCTTTAACAATTGTGGCACTTTTGTGCAGTGCAAAAATAACCTAACCACCCACAATCCAGTTTAAACAGTTGCTGTGTTGGCATAATTTTGCATCGTGCCTATTTCATTTCAGTCATTGAAATCCTTTGTATGTACACATGCTTTGTTTTTATTTAAATTTCAAAAACAGATTTTTATTTCATAGAGACTTTTTCTAGATTTCATGGCAGCAGTAAATAATCAAACAATGATCAAATGGCAGAGCATTAAAACTAAGCAGATATCCAGATGCAGCCCTGCATTGCAAGCAGTTCAGGTGTCAGGTTTGCAGTAGTAAACAAGCGCATGTGTATATGTAAATGGAGTTGGTCGTAAACATTGGAAGACTGGACATACTGGCTTTAATCTTAGACATACTTTAATCTAAAGACATACTGGCTTTAAACTGGACAGACTGGCTTTAATCTTAACATAATTGAAATTCACTTACATATGGCGACAAAGCAGCAACTTAAACTAAAATAAATGCATATAGTGCAATTTCCATGCACAGTACCAATTTAGAATACAGTATTGTTACTGTGGCCTACATTGTGTTGTGCTTGCTTTAAATAATAAAGTTTTTTGTGATTCTGCTGTAACAGGAAAACAGATGAGCAACAGTAGACAGCGTGTGGGGGGGTGGAGGTTGGGGGATCTAGGTTGGGAGATGTGTTCATAAACACAGTGGCACAAAACAGTGGCACTAAGCCAGAGATCCCATCCCCTGAGTCACAACCCAGCCGTTGGTACCAGGTCGCAAATACATTCCAGGAAAAGTGGTTGTAAAGCCATTGTTCGAATTTTGTCAAAGCTCTTGGTCCCCTAACCAGCCCTAAAAAATATCGACAGAGCTGCCAGTACAGGCATCAATCACATGATAGTTTGGATCACAGTAATTTTACATTACATGCATAAATGTCCTTAAAATGTCGACAATCCATTAAAAGAGATCCACATGAGGGAGAGATTAAAAGATATATATATCTTTATTTTCTTGTTCTCTGATTCTCGTTCTTTATATTATTGTAATGCTGTGCTGTCTCCTTTTTTTGGAATATTAATAAAAAAAGTCCTTGGAGCGAGTAATGTAGAGGACACGTCAAAGTCAAAAAGTGACTGTCTATACAGTGCTGCCAAACCAGTCAGTCATCGTATGCAGAAGCGTATGATCGTTTTGATTCATCTCCTGATAATGTAGATCAAGTATATGAAAATAATCCATGTGAACCAATGCAGAATAAAAAAAACATTCCTTTGGAAGATAGCAGATGGGTACACTTCTCGTCAAAGTCGGAGCGCATGTTTGCAGAAGGGAGCGCAAAATAATCTCTGAGGAATCCTTAAATTTTAATTTGCGTTTTATGAAATTTGGACAAATAACACTCAATAGTGTTTTGTTTTCACGTGAAACTTTGACAAATAATAATTTGGGGTTTTTAGTAGTCTAGTTTTAATGAGAAACCAGGGGACCCCCCAATTTCATTGTTTTAGACTTTATGAGGTGTTGTCGTGAATCACAGAGGAAGAACCCAGATGCAGGCAGCGGTACAGGGTAACAAGCAAGACCTTAATAAAATACAAACAAAAACCCACAATGGGGAAAACGAACTAAGACAAAATGCAAAAACAAAGACTTCCCATAGGGGGGCAAAAACAATAGAGACAGGATATAACTAAACTCACACGCCGTACAC
This sequence comes from Triplophysa siluroides, assembly GCA_006030095.1. Classification (NCBI taxonomy): domain Eukaryota; kingdom Metazoa; phylum Chordata; class Actinopteri; order Cypriniformes; family Nemacheilidae; genus Triplophysa; species Triplophysa siluroides. The sequence goes on from VCII01000913.1 coordinate 1,369,141, forward strand.
AGGACTAGGGAAACAAGGCATCAAAAAGGTACAATCCAAACATAACAAGGTATTATTTCACTAGGCAAGGAACCAGGAACACGACTGGAAAGACAAGGTAAGCCAAAACGAACTAGCACTGGACAATAGACAAGAGGACGTTTTATAAGGAGACTAACAAAGGATAATTAACAGGGGACAGGTGTCGGGGATGAAACACTGATGGATAGCTAAACAAGGAACGAGAGGGCAGGAAAAGAGACGAGACCAGATAGAGCATATGGAATGCCAATAGGGGCAAAAATGCCTCTCTCCACATAAAACAGGGAATCCTGCCATGATTCTGCCACGAGACCACAAGAATCATGACAGGTGTCATTTAAGGCTAATGAGGGGTCCGCGACCCCCCCAACCTCCCCTCAATTCGAACCCGCTGTATTATTTATTGTGCGTTTTGCTCTTTAAAAGGGACCATTCAAATGTGTTCCTTCGCTTTGCTGCTTTGAATGCATTTGACATGAAGGAAGATCTTTGAATTGCTGTTCACACCATACATCCAAAAAATAAAATATTTTTAGAATGTTCTCACCACTCTGGTTGGTTGAGAACCCTCATTGAAAAAATGGTGGCTAACACACTTGTACAGTTTATACTCTGCACTTTGTACTTTGTAAAGTTTTTACAGACTAAGATTTGTTCACTTTGTTGTACTCAGCTGAAACAAACTGCATAGTGTTGGAAAATAATTGAGGAAACATTGATCCATTTCCACAATGGATCTCGCATTAGCTGGACAATCATTCTCATTTTCTCATATACTGTAAACGGATTCAGCGGCAACAACATAAACAAACTTCCGGTAGACCTCCACAAAGAATCATTAACTGTTGAGTAGTTTTAATTGAATTTAATACAATTGACATAAAATAAAATGAATGAAAATCCTATGTAAACTATAAACTAATTGTTATATTATAACCAAACACAGACCGGAAGTTCTGTGTTTGGTGCGTCCAATAAAATCTTTAAATAAATTATATAAAAAAGACAAAAAAAGTGTACAAAAGGATGACCTGTCAATGACTACAGTGTTTATTATTCTTACAATGAAAGGGATTTTTCTATATGTTTTCTCTAAGAATTAACCCCTACCCGCATTTACCATGATAGTGTGTGTCACCTTGGTTTCTCAGCTTCATACAGTATGTGGTGAGACAAGCGGCTCCTGAAGGGAGGGGTGGTAATGGGAGTTGTGACGCATCACAAGATCTCTGAGGATGCTCATCTTCTGCTTATTCCTGAGGGCCAGGCATGGAGGGTCGAGCAATAAACCGAATATGGCAATCTTCATTCAGTAGCATGCATTTCGATTATCTCAGGCTCTTGGTTTTATGTTTGGCTCTGAGACCTATCTCCTGTGGCTAAAAGGTTATCATGTCCGGATCAGGACAGACAATACAATATTATAAATCACCAATTGACATGTATTGGCGTGGAATATATTGTTGTAGAAATAGATGCACCTGCTGTCTCCCAGGCCAACAAATATTCCAGGTCAACAGAACAGAGCAAATATGGTGCTGTGTGGAAGAATTTAAAACTGATTTTTTTCTGTAGAAGATATTAGTTTAGGTATAGGCATCCTCCACGTTTTTTTTTTTTTTACTTGTCATGCCATGTGGGATTTGATAATAAATTGGTGGGGGCACATGAGTTGAAAGGGTACACGCTGCCTTTGCACAGTTTTATAGCCCATGGTTCTCCTAAGGAGTTATCTTTAGTTATTGAGAAACTTTGTTGAAGCCTTCATTCAACCCTCAGATGATGCAGATATGAAGATATAAAAGTTTTGTAAGTCATATTGTCTACTGCGAGACATGCCAGCAAGTTGCATGCTCTCGGTTTGACCACCGCATTCCCTTTGTTTATGTTTCAGAAGGATGAAGTGGGATTTGTTTGTTTGAAGAAGGAGTTCCCAGTGTTTGATCCTCCACATTTTAGTTTTCAGAATTAAATATTGCAATGCTGATGACCAGTTCCCAGTGTTTGATCCTCCACATTTTAGTTTTCAGAATTAAATATTGCAATGCTGATGACCACTTTAGGCATTGCAAGCATATTTAGATAGACAGCTTTAGATTATCAGAAAATGCATTCCATTAAAGGGAAGAATGTTGTTGAAGCAATAGCTTCCTGACTAGATAGATACTGTTACATTGAAGTAGTCTAATAATTTCACCCAAATCTGTCAGAGGTCATTAAACATGTGGAATACGTGTGGCTTCATCCAGTGGTGTTTCTTTTGAAGACATGTGCAGAAGACTGCACACAGACATGAGATTTTCTAGACTAAATGTCATCCTCTATTCTTTTGTATTACTACTATATACTCTATTAAAATAAATCACATACACTTAATTCAATTTCCGATGTCTAGTTCTACTATAATTTAATACAAAGAGGAATACAAAATAATCAAATAAACAGAAAATAAAACAAATTCTTTTACGTAAAACAGTTTGCTCATAATGAAAACAACTTGATTTCAGTAAGGGAAGAAGTAGCAAAATCACAGTTATATTGTTTGCTTTTTCACCTACAAATTGCCAATAAATGTGTCTCTGGCAGCCTTATTGTGACTGCTAAATTATGTTACTGTAAAACAATGAATGTTAAACAACATTAACAAAGTCAACCAAAGTTAAGTATTTATTAAAATGGTAAAAATGTAAAAATGGTTTTGTGCTTGCTCTGAAGTGATGCTATATTGTACGTTCCCAACAAACTGTAGGAAGTCAGAAATGTTTTCCATTAATTTTCTAGTTAAAAAGATAAATTATGTATTCTGACTTATAAATGCTGTTAAACAAAACAGGCACAGATCCACTTACAAGGCTGGCCTTGTTGGTCCAACACCTTGCCCAAGCTACAAACACTTATTTCCAGTTTGCCGACAGTTAGAGCCATGTAGGCAGATTTCCCTGGAGGATTAGAGGAACGCTCATAAGATCAAATGTGTCTGCAATAAAGGAGGTTGGGAATGGCATAGATGTCTCCATGCATAATGGTCTGTGAAGACTGGCAGTGAAAGAATTTATCTAAAAACAGCTCAGCTCAACCAGGATATTTTCGTGCTGTGCAAATAGTTTAGATTGCTTAGTCCTTATAAAGTCCTTTGAGAATGTCATATAAAACGTTTTCTAACAATTGCAGAAGTGTGGTTCAAGAGAGTCAAGACAATTCCAAGTGGGTTGTGTCTCATTTGAGCTGGGAAAAAGTCTGACAATACAGCATATTAGCACTGCAGTGATGTAATCAAATCAAATTAGTTGATATACAATAACAAATATTGTCTGTAAATATAAAAAAGTAATGCAAGAAGGTTTTTACAAAATATTCATGTAATTTCAGTACAATGCTTCATTGACTTAAAGTGCATAAGAACTGCTTCAGTGTTTCCCAAAGTGTTTGCTGATCACATAGAAAATGTGGTAGCATTTTTATTTATTTTATTGTTTTTTATGTAACTGAATTATGGAGAGTCTGTACTGTAAAATGATTTCCTGCTTTTAAATAAAAAGCTTTGGTTTAGGCTGTATGCTTTTGTTTAAATTAACATTGCACACTGAAGATTTAAAAAGCTAGTAAAAACAGACCAATGTTTAAATAAAATTCATTGATCAGCTCAAGAATATATAGCCCAGAACAGGGCGGCACAGTGGCTTGATGGTTAGCCCCAGCTGGGATGAGAAGCCTTTCTGTGTGAAGTTTACATGCTCTCAGTGTCAGTGTGGGTTTACTTCTGGTTTCCTCCCACAGCCCAAAGCCCATGCAGGTTAGGTTGATTGAGGATTCCAAATTGCCCCCCCAATTTATGGATCGACTTTTGTTTAGAACAGACTTGTGTATGGATTGACTGGTTCTCGCCATGAATATAGCCCGAGATGGTGGAATGGCGATAAGAATGAATAAAACAAACAAATGTATGGCCCAGAACAAATTATGTCATTCAACCTTCTCGGTTCTTGTGCATCTCTTGTGCAGAGCTTATACATCTTTTTGTTGCTATCTTTAATTTTTACTATACTATATAGCTAATTGTTTCGATTGGATGAGAAAGTGAACTTTTATTTTTTTAATTATCATCACAAATAATCCGTCGTTCCACGACCGGGACGAAAACCACACTGTTCCTCCTGAATCCGAGGTTCTACCATCGGCCGGATTCTCCTCTCCAGTACCCTGGCATAGACTTTCCCGGGGAGGCTGAGAAGTGTGATCCCCCGATAGTTGGAGCACACCCTCCGGTCCCCCTTCTTAAAAAGAGGGACCACCATCCCGGTCTGCCAGTCCAAGGGCACTGTCCCCGACCGCCACGCGGTGCTGCAGAGGCGTGTCAGCCAAGACAGCCCCACAACATCCAGAGACTTGAGGTACTCAGGGCGGATCTCATCCACCCCCGGTGCCCTGCCACCGAGGAGTTTCTTGACTACCTCGGTGACTTCAGCCCGGGTGATTGACGAGTCCGCCTCCGAGCCCTCAGCCTCTGCTTCCTCAATGGAAGACGTGACGGCGGGATTGAGGAGATCCTCAAAGTATTCCTTCCACCGCCCGATGATATCCCCCAGTCGAGGTCAACAGCTGCCCCCCTCCACTGTAAACAGCGTTGGTAGGGCACTGCTTCCCCCTCCTGAGGCGCCGGACGGTTTGCCAGAATCTCTTCGAAGCCGACCGATAGTCCTTCTCTGGACTATCGGTCTGGCCCTCCCGGCTGAGCCTGGTTTCTCCCGAGGTTTTTTTCTCCATCAATCAATAAGGGAGTTTTGGTTCCTCGCCACAGCAGGGCAGTGTTGGCTTGCTCACCGGGAGACTGCATCTATTTATTGATTTATTAGATATTATCTATTAGAATGATCTTGCTTGTTCTATAAACACTATGCACTGTGTTGTTATGTTTTACCTCTGTGTTTTCTTATTTGCTCCTGTAAAGCTGCTTTGGAACAATGCACATTGTGAAAAGCGCTATATAAATAAACTTGAATTGAATGAATTGAATTGAATTCTCCATGGCCTCACCGAACTCCTCCCAGGCCCGAGTTTTTGCCTCCCCAACCACCCATGCTGCAGTCCGCTTGGCCTGTCGGTACCTGTCTGCTGCCTCGGGAGTCCCACAAGCCAGCCAGGCCCGATAGGACTCCTTCTTCAGCTTGACGGCATCCCTTACTTCCGGTGTCCACCACCGGGTTCGGGGATTGCCGCCTCGACAGGCACCGGAGACCTTGAGGCCACAGCTCCGAGTGGCCGCGTTGACAATGGAGGTGGAGAACATGGTCCACTCGGACTCAATATCTCCAGACTCCCTCGGGATCTGGTCGAAGCTCTGCCGGAGGTGGAAGTTGAAGATCTCTCTGACAGGGGATTCGGCCAAACGTTCCCAACAGACCCTCACAGTACGTTTGGGTCTGCCGAGTCTGTCCAGCTTCCTCCCCCGCCATCGGATCCAACTCACCACCAGGTGGTGATCAGTTGACAGCTCCGCCCCTCTCTTCACCCGAGTGTCCAAGACATATGGCCGTAGGTCAGATGAAACAACCACAAAGTCGATCATCGACCTCCGGCCAAGGGTGTCCTGGTGCCATGTGCACTGATGGACACCCTTATGCTTGAACATGGTGTTCGTTATGGCCAAGCTGTAACTAGCACAGAAGTCCAATAACAGAACACCACTCGGGTTCAGATCAGGGGGGCCGTTCCTCCCAATCACGCCCCTCCAGGTGTCACTGTCGTTGCCCACGTGGGCGTTGAAGTCCCCCAGCAGAACGACGGAGTCCCCAGTCGGGGTGCTTTCCAGCACCCCTCCCAGAGTCTCCAAGAAGGCCGGGTACTCTGCACTGCCATTTGGCCCATAGGCGCACACGACAGTGAGAGACTTATCCCCGACCCAAAGGCGCAGGGAAGCGACCCTCTCGTTCACCGGGGTAAACTCCAACACATGGCGGCTGAGCTGGGGGGCTATAAGCAAACCCACACCAGCCCGCCGCCTTTCACCATGGGCAACTCCAGAGTGGCGAAGAATCCATCCTCCCTCGAGGAGTGTGGTTCCAGAGCCCAAGCTGTGCATAGAGGTGATCCCGACTATCTCTAGTCGGAATCTCTGAACCTCACGCACAATCTCAGGCTCCTTCCCCGTTAGAGAGGTGACGTTCCATGTCCCTAGAGCTAGATTCCGCGTCCAGGGATCGGGTTGTCGAGGCCCCCGCCTTCGACTGCCGCCCGATCCACTTTGCACCGGCCCCTTACGGTCCCTCCTGCAGGTGGTGGGTCCACGGGAGGGTGGCCCCACGTCGCTCCTTCGGGCTAAGCCCGGCCGGACCCCATGGGGGGGGCCCGACCACCAGGCGCTCGCATACGAGCCCCAACCCCAGGCCTGGCTCCAGGGTGGGGCCCCGGCTGCGCCATGCCGGGCGACATCACGGTCCTCAAATTTTTTGTCATCATAAGGGATTTTTGAACCGCTCTTAGTCTGACCCGTCGCCTAGGACCTGTTTGCCTTGGGAGACCCTACCAGGGGCATATAGCCCCAGACAACATAGCTCCTAGGGTCTTTCGGGTACTCAAACCCCTCCACCACGGTAAGGTGGCAGTTCAAGGAAGGGATTTAATCCAATATGTTTTCTATAGGAATAAAGGAGCTCTTTTCTCTGAACCTGCTTATGATGGGGTTTCTCTTGAACACACAATATGACCAAATTTCTGTTTAAATGGTATGCATTACTGTGTCTTGCACAAAAAACATTGCCAGTGGATCTGTCTGTGGCAAAATTGTGTATGTGTGTCAGATCAATCAAAGTATTCTTTGAAAGGCTTTGTGTAAAACTCTATGAATATGCTAAGTGTTTATGCACAGTCATTCACTTCGCAAGCTAACTTTAGTTGATCTACTACTTACCACCCAAAGCTGTAAACATGCAACTTTGCTAAGCAATTGGTCAACAAACTTCATGAAAACTAATACTATTGGAACAAATAAGAGCCAGCAAGTGCAACTTTAAATATCTGTCATGTCATTTTGCTATATGTATTACTGTATGTGCATTTCTACGGTATAGCAATACAGAAAAAGGAGGACAATAAACTGACTTTTTTTCTTGTAGTCTAAAGATCTACATTATACAAACACACCCCTGAGGCATTCTGTAACACCATTTGCTCATTAACTTTCTGCAGTGAACAGTTGGACACAAAGCTTTCAATATTTAAATGTACAGTTTATTTATTATTTTCATCAACATATTTAAAACAGGCAAAATACATTCCAAAGAGTATGTTGATGGATTGTGTTTTAAGGACAGCAAAATAAAAAACAGAATTGTTCAGAAAAAATCTGCTTACATGACGCCAAGGCGATGAAAACCGACGAAACACGATTCGTTTCCCATCCCACTGGTAAGACAATACCCATTTATATAGCCTACCTTTAACGGGCAAGAGAGTTGTTGGAACATTATTGAACTTGTTTGATAACATTTACATTCGTTGCAATATAGCATTATTTGAAGAACTTCTAAACAAGAATGTAATGTTACTCTCATAAACAAATACTTGGTAGTAGCCTATGAATAAAACCATGTAGTACTTCTTAATATGGTCGTGTCTCAACCTCGCCATACCTCCCTAATATTTTTGATAGCAGGCTCTTAAGTCAGACAGCATTTGGGAAGCTGTCCTTACAAAATTCCAAAGGTTTAAAAACACAGTCAAAACTGCTTACAGGTTAGTGTTATTACTATTGTGATTAATTATGTATTAATGAACGTCATTCGTATTCACGTAGTGCTACTAAACATCCAGCGAGGGAAAGCACGCTGTTTCCCGGTAGAGATTGATGAGCATCCCCCTCCCCAGAGCTCCTGGTGTTTCTATAGTAATTTCCAGCCAATGATCAGTTGGTGTCCACATCCCCATCCTCCTCACCTCAGCACCAATCAGCCACACACAGCGACAGGAGACACCTCACCTCAAGTCATCGCTTCACGGACAACAGGCACAGCTAGGACGCCATCACAAACGCATACATTTCTTTCTACTTTTCCTCCCGTCAAGAATGGTGTTTTGTGCGTAAAGATGGTGTTTTTGTAGCGATCGCTCGGCGTGTGTTTATTGTGTATTCATCGCAGTAATGTGCTGCTCGAGTGTCTGGATTGTCTGGTAGGTGATGCTCTTCATTTTTTCCTCGCTAAGCGATATTGGCGCATGCTTTCTGAATGTCCACTGCTTTATTATTTATTTCGGAGTGATTCAATCTCATTATGCAATTTGATATGAATGTCTTTGCTGTAAGTGGTGCCACTGCTTTACTCTCGAGCTCTTTTTGTCTTCTCGTTTATCGGATATTTCTTAGTCTCGGAACTTTGTTTACCGCGTGAAATTCCACAGTTTGAATTGACATTTGACTCGTGCACGAAGATAACAAGACCGATTATTAAAACGTATTTGCACAATGATTGCACAAATGCACATTGTCCACACAAGAAAGCTCGGTGGGTTTGAAGTTTGTTACTCATGCTTACTCTGTGTTTTGCCTTTAATTGGGAAGCAACAAAACTTAATGAAAAACACGTTGGCTTCATGTGAGGTCTCAGGACATGAGATAAACAATTTCAGGGTATTGTTAACACGTTTCGAGTATGCATATTTATTCACTATGTGTATCCTGTGGAAATGTATGATTAAATTCGAATCCAGGAGTTCACATGTAAGTGCTTTGAATTGTTGTTGTGTTCTTGCAATGTGCTGTGTTTAGGCAGTCAGAGAGAGAGAGAGTCCAGTGAAAGGTAATGCAAGCAGAGAAAGAAGTGTCTAATGGGCTTTTATCTGTGGCAACAAAATCCAGTCAGACTGGGAGATCGGAAATGGATCTCCCGCGCACACACCACACACACACACACACACACACTCACTACAGTTGTCAAGGTTTGAGACTCAGCTGGAGGACGTCAGAGCATCTTTGTGTCATTGAATGGTTTCTAGACAATGTTGAATTATCTTCTGAGTATATTCACATTCTGTACTGTTGTGTTACCGTTGTAGAATGCCATTCTTCAAAAATACAGGAGTTTATAAAATATTAGGGCTGTCAAAAGATTAATCGCGATTAATCGCATCCAGAATAAAAGTTTGTGCTTACATAATATATGTCTATGTACTATTAATTCTGTTTTTATAAATTACACGTGTATACATATTTAGCAAATATTTACATGTATTATTTATATTTACTAACAATTGAAATTATATATAAATGTTTAATAATTTCAGTTTTTTTAAATATATGCCTGGATGTGTATGTGTTAATAAATACAAAATTATTATGCACAGCACACAGACATATATAATGTAAACACAAACTTTTATTCTGGATGCGATTAATCGCGATTAATCTTTTGACAGCCCTATAAAATATACTATATAATTGTCACATTAAGCTATGCTTTTTCTATGTGATGTGTAAAAATGACTTTAATGAGGTTAATTTTGTCCTAATAATAATATTTGTTGACCAGAATACAGCCTGTTCATTTAGATGTTGGACCATGCAACAGGCTACCAAGTTTGATTTTATGAAGGTTAGGTTTATATTAACATTACATACGCATAAAGCAAACATTTCTTATATGTTTTGAGGGCATATTTTAAAGATGAGAATGACAACTCCTCAAAACTTGCGACACATGTTATTAATGAAGCGATAATGCAACGAGCAATTTTGAGTTGCTAAGCAGCATCTTCGTTTTACTATTATTGAGTCACTTGTCTGAAGATGTGCAGGAAATGCTTGTCACTTTGTTGTGTAATTGTTGTTCTCTTGTTTTAGTGAAGAAAATAAACCAGGATGGTAACGTGTTGTTTCTAACCAGCTTCACCTTGCCAAAGACCAACTTTCACCCCTGAAATACTTATCGTGACCTCTCGGCATCTTAGCAACAGTCATGTCTAATATTAACAATGCACTTTGCATTGAGAGCGGACCGAGCACAGACTTGTCACTCTTGCAAAAGGATAATCTTCAGGATGGTGGATTAAGCCAGCTGTTGGATTACAATGCCGAAATGGAAAGGTACAGGTCTTTCGCGAACTTTTACAAAACCAATGGGGCATTTCCACAGACTGCTAAGATCGCCCGCATAACGACACCGATTTTTCCCAGCGCCAGAATTGCCGTGTCCCCTTGGAACTGTGATAACGGCATGCTCTGGGGAAGGAAATCAGCGGCAATAAACCCTAATAGGACCGGCATGCATAGAAACGACTCCCCAAGGCCGGGGAAACCTGGCGGGCTGCCAGAGACGCTGCAAATGGCAAATAATAATTTCCTCTCTAGCTTATCCGCTGAACACTGCAGACCTTTAGCGGGAGAATGCATGAACAAGCTGAAATGTGGTGCTGCCGAAGCAGAGATAATGAATCTCCCGGAACGTGTTGGAACTTTTTCCGCTATTCCGGCTTTAGGGGGCATCTCATTACCTCCTGGGGTCATCGTCATGACAGCCCTTCACTCCCCCACAGCCTCGGCAGCCGTTACAGACAGTGCGTTTCAAATTGCCAATCTGGCAGACTGCCCACAGAATAATTCCTCTGCATCCAGCGGAAACCCGGCGAAAAAGAAAAGGAAAAGGTGTGGGGTGTGTGCGCCCTGCAGGAGGCTAATCAACTGTGGAGTGTGCAGCAGTTGTCGGAACCGTAAGACGGGCCACCAGATCTGCAAGTTTCGGAAATGCGAGGAGCTAAAAAAGAAGCCCGGCTCATCGCTAGAGGTGAGGCGACGGCTCAGACACCACACTCCCTCCTCCTTCCCTCCCCCCGTGCACTCAAAAGCATTAACCTTTCCTTCTAGTCACGTCTCTAAGCCCTTGAAAATTGTTTCCATGCCCACCCATGCCTGAACATCCCCCCGGCTTCTCAAATCTGCCTACCCGCCTAGCCTAATTGGCAGTAATTAGGGGTGTTTGTGCGGAGCGCAAGCTGAGCTTGGCTCAGACACCCCTAATTGCTGCCAGTCAGGCTGGGGCTGGAACGCATCCGAACAACCCTGGGCTTGGCTCTGCTCCAAGCTGAGCTGGGAAATGGTTTTCAGCAGAGAGCCATCCTTCTCTGCGCTTGGTCATTTTAACCAATTATAGAAACCATCTCCTGACAAGGCCAGACCATCTCCCCCACAATGAGAGCAATAAGAAAATTCCTGCTGCTAGTCTGGATTCTCTTTCCGATGTCTTTACAAACTCTGAAATGGCAAAACCATTTGCACATCAAACTGATGAAGCCCTAGGGATTTTCAAATATCTAAAATGACAGTTCTCTTAAATGTACTGTTTTCAAGGGCTTAGATAAAGAGATTTCATATTTTTGCGTGTGGCAAAGGTAAAGGTAAAAAAAATCTTAGAAAACACAAATTTGGGTGTGTTTGTATAAGAGTGGACAAATACAAGGTATATTTCTGGAATCGCTAAAATGTAGTCGTGTAAATTAAGGTTCATATGGTAGTAACATATGTCATGGGTGATGAAGTGGACAGTGCTGAAAACACAAAAACAACATTTACGATATAAATCTATATGTAATTCGTTTACAAGTAGTTATTAGAGATGCATTTGAGATACATGTTTTACAAGGCACTTAAATGCAATCTTTAGATTAAACGACCTTTAAAAAAGACTTAATAACACAAGGGCTTAAAACAAACATTACTTTGTGCTTGATGTTGTAAAAATGAAGTACACATACAGTATAATGTGTATATGCAGTATGCGCTGTTCTACTTCCTCTTTATTATTTCATTGTGACTAGACAGAAAGTATAGTTGGTATACATTTTTTGCTTTTCTCTTATCCTTGGTGTATCTAATGTCCTAAGTTTAGGATTGTCTGTTTCTTCAAGCAAAGACAAGAGGAGTTTGGTGTCTCTGGTGCAGAAATGACACTTCTATATGCATGTACACCAACGTTTTTTTGCAGTTTAGTGACAATCAAGTTTTTTTTTGGACCGTGGAATATGTTGTAATGTTATACTGTATTTCAAAAGGTCATAGGAAATATGATTGTTGTGATATGTGACCTTTTTAAAATGTTTGTTAGGGGTCATTATGGTGGGAATACTCAGGATTTTGTATAAGAAATCTCACAGGAATTTTTAGTGATTTCACGATGTGGCTAATTCGTCCGATCTTATTTGTACATATTAGTACGATTTGCTCTCGGCCCAGTGACGGTTAGGTTTAGGAGAGGGGCGTCAGTATTGCTTTCATCTAATAATCTTACATTTTTGTATAAATTATTACATCATACAAATTTATATGAATTAGCCATTAGATGAGGTTGTGTCTACAAATATCATGTTATTCACAAGTTCACATTTTTCAAGTTGCTCTCTGTTATGTGTGGACCACTTTCCTGTGGCTCAGTGGTTAGAGCATGGCACTAGCAATGCCAAGATCATGGGTTCGATCCCAGGGAATTGCACATAGTCAGAAACAAATGTATTATACAAAAGCGTCTGCCAAATGTAAATGTAATGGATGATTATCTCTAACTATTCCCCCCTAATACCAGTCAATTAATAAAGATTATATCATATTTAATACGCAACAGATCTGCATAGAAATAGTGGTGGAATTGGAATGTGGCGGGAATCAGCAGACAGCAGAGCATCTTAGTGACTGTTTGCATGCCGTTCTGTCATGATAAGATAAACACACTCTTTTCTTACCTTTTGTTTAAAACTAACTTTAGGGAAATTTGTGTTCTGATGACTTTTTGGTGTATTTTGATTGTTAAAGAGATGTTATTGCTATTTATTATTTATTATAATTTAAGACAGAAGTGTGAATTATTAGCAGCAAGCCAATAATTCAGGAAATAATGCTATTTTGCAATATTCTTTTCCTTAACAGTGAAAAGCATTGTAAACCGATATTTTAGTATTGTTTTAGTACACATTTTAATATCTCAATTTACAGTAGTGAACAGTTACATTTAGGCATTTGGCAGACGCTTTTATCCAAAGCGACTTACAGTGCACTTATTACAGGGACAATCCCCCTGGAGCAACGTGGAGTAAAGTGTCTTGCTCAAGGATACACTGGTGGTGGCTGCTGGGATCGAACCAGCAACCTTTTGATTTACCAGTTCAGTGGTTTAACCCACTAGACCACCATCTCCAAAAATATGTTGAAATATGTTCCTCACAATGAAATTAAGTCATTGTATGTTTTTGGAGAAACCAGACCAACTTAAATGCAATGCATTTACATTTATGGCGAACTGTCTGTTGCACTACACAGCATGTCAAGAAATATACATTAAGATGATCTTAGTTAGCTGTAAGGCTGATTAGCATCTTCAACCCACACACAATTTCGTCATTTATATGGAGCCCACACGTATGCTGACCGCTACAGAAGATCCACATGCATTTATACAACCATCTGCAGGTACACAAAGATACAGTGTTCAAAATCCTCCATTTAAATGCATAATTGACTTGCTTCCACCTATAAGACTGCACAGACAAAGACTCATACACAACACACAATCACGCTCAGGCTCACACACAAACGCACACGTAGACCCAACTGATTGCACCTTTAGCTGCTAACAAAATGATAAATTCCCAGTAAGCAGCTGGATGTGACTGTCAGTGTTTTGCACCTGGGAATCACCCTGAACTAATTATATCTTAAGCGGCTGTGGAAAATGCAAATTAGAATTTTACTTACACCCCTGAAATCGGAGAGCCAATTTAATCTAATACTGCCTTTAATTTAGCGCGCTAATGCAAGACCCTGGAGGATTACCCCGTGTTCTCTCTCTGTCTCTCTCTCTCCATCTTTCTCTCTGTCTCTCCCAGACAGCAGAATGGATTATTCAGGCAGAGTCATATTATCTTACCTAATGCTTCCCGAACTTGCTTTGGGTCTAGTAATGCTCCAGGTTAGTCAGACTGTTTAAGTGTGGACTCTGTTTCGGAACCGGTCTGTGTTTTTGTTTGTTTGTTTGCTTCTTTCTTTCAAAAATGCCCGTTGTTCAGGCTTTATATATATGTAAAAATGTTTGGGTACCTTTTTATTTACAGTTACAAGTCGTGTGAATGTGAAAGGCATTTTTATGAAGCAATATTTAATTGTTTTGCCATATTAAAAGCATGAAAAAGGCAGTAAACGTAAATAAAGCAACAATATTTCAGAATTTCTATATAGTAATTCAAAGCAAATCGTAGAAATTCATTACAATACTGAAATTTCCCCCTAGTTCAGGCTTTACGAATATCAAACCTTGAATACAACCTAAATTACAGAATCTTTGTTTGGATCAAGAAACTACGACAGTAGACAGGAACTGTGAATTTTGAGATACACAGTACTTGATGGAAATAACATGCAAATCAAATTTTCAAATTTGGACAAAAATGTGTTTGTGTTTGCGGTGGATATCTTTTAGGGGTTTGAACGCGAAGCGCTGAAACCATATTGTAATTGTTACGATTTTTTTATTTTTGTAGTTAGACCTGTGGATAAACTGTGATGGTAATAATTTGACAGATTAATTGAAAGCAAGCGCATGCAATTCTGTAGCGGCTAACAATGGAGAGGCTTAGAAATTATGTATTTTTGTAGGCTAACCCGGAAGTAAGTTAGCATCCCTCGACTGAAAACCTAGGCATTTTTCAGATAGACTTTTGGAAGATCGCAAAAAAATGAGCTCTGTGATTAACAAAGGTTTATGATGTTTACACGTTTTGTCTATTAAGATAATCTTTACAAATGAACACATAATTTGTTACTTTTGAAGCCGAAATACAATCGACAGAAGTAAAAAGCTAATATGAGTAGTCGCATTTAGCAACTTGTTAGCAATAAGGCTTTAAAAAATCACAAGCGGGTTATAAATGGTGTGTTTTATGTCATAGGACAAAACGTGAAAATATTTAGAGGTTCTGCTTACCACAGACCTCATTTCGGGCAATTTACCAAAAACCCATTCATAAAAACCCATAGACTTTGGAGCGATGGAACAGGAAGTCCTAAAATGCTAACTCGCTTCCGGATTTTGCATACAAAAATATGTCATCTCTTCGGCTCCCTATAGCAAGCTAGCTTTGAAGCACAAAAGAGGAAAACGTTGCACCTTTTTTCTGCATTCTCTCTGAAGCAAAACCTCCTCCAACGTATCACACACAGCCAGAGCGGTAACTGCAAAGCATGTTAAGGATAAGGCGTTGGTTGAGAGTGGGACGCAATGGTTTTAAATTACCTCATGTCTCATTTGCCAGTGAGACATAGCACATAACATTTACACTAATAATGAAGGTAAACACAGCCTCATTGAACATGCTGATGATGTGTGATGTCTGCGCTAACAGGGAGTTATGCAAATACACACTACAGGTTGACAGACAGGAAGGACCAAATGCAATGATTGCACCATTCCATTCGGACCAAATGCAATGATTGCACAAACGTTTAATGGTCCTGAGATTTTTAAACAGTGAAACAAAAAAACGTGTACGAGAAGTATTTCCTACCTTAGCTTTAATCCATTAAACAAATAACTAAATAAGTTTACCTTTATTGCACATAATTAAAACAATACATTTACATTCCTAATTCCTACAAACCTGAAAACGCATGAAGACCAATATTTGTTTATATTATAGTTCTCTCAAATAGCTATTAATGTATAGCACATTAAGAAGACTTGGAATGAAGCTCAGAATTAAATGAAATTGAGCTTGTTATTTGCTGAAAATCTTCTACTGTGTTTGAATCTTATAGCCTATGCTTGTCAGCTTTGGTCAGAATTTGTGTTTTTATTGTATAGAATGTTAAATAGATTTGAACTTCTTTACACACATTTTTTAGATGTTCGTTTGTGTGAACAGTATTCTTTTTATTTTTCTGTTTAAAGGGATAAAGGAGCTAACCACTGTAATGAAAATGACAAAAAAATGAAAATTCTATCATCTACTCACATTCTTTTTTTCTGCAGAACACAAAAGAAGATATTTTGAAGAATGTTGATAACCGCACAATGCTGGTACCATTCACTTCCATTATATACACACAAAACCAATGCAAGTGAATGGGTACCGCCGTTGTTGATTTACCAACATTCTTCTTCTTTTGTGTTCTGCAGAAGATAGAGAACAAGTGGGTGAGTAAATTATGATAGAATTTGTATTTTTGGGTGTACTATCCCTTTAAGTCTTTCAGGTAGTGTAGTTTTTTTCTCCAGATCTCAGGGTCCAGTAACAAGAAACCCCTTAAGTTTTAATTGTAACATTATTGTCACTAAAGGTTTTTTGCGACCGGCTGCACGGCTCTGCAGTGTGCTACAGTGTTGTCACTGAATTTATTGGTTTGGCTACCAATTAAGACTGAAGCATAATCGTACATGCCTGGCCTGTGCCCTTACTCGTGATGCCTGTCGTCTCTCCTGACCTGGCTTGATTTAACATCCTGTTCGAAGGATCTCATAGTCATTGGCTGTTCTCTTGGATGGGGAGGGGTGGTAGAGGATGTCAGTGGAGGATGGTCAGTGTGTGAAAGTGCAGGTGCTTGGAACACTAATGTGTGGCACTTTAAAATTTTAACAGGTGACTCTGAATAATTGATAGCAGCTCAGGCTGAAAAGTTAAATGGTTCCTCATCATTGCTGTGACCTGTTTGAAAAGATGCAAAGAAACTTGGAGCCGATGGTGATGATTAAGGTCAGAGGATAGGGTATTTGACCTGCATTTTCTCCTGCAGTTCAGTCTAGTTTAGGGTGCAGAAACTATACCTTGATAAAAAATGTTTACAATAGTGTTGTATCAGATGAAGAAAAATTTAGATTTTAGAAAAATCCAAATATTTTATTATAGGTTAATATTTACAAGTTCTTAGAATTGGTGTACTAAATTTAGTTAAAAGTAGACAAATAATACATTTTATAATAGTTAATAATCTATGTGTACACTAAAATGCTTACATTTCATATATACTAAAATATTGACAGTATAATATATTTTACAGTACTGTATTACATACATTGTTTTAACTTTTGTAAAATAGTTTCCAGGGATGTTGTTTATCCAACACAATCTTACAATAATAGGTAACTATTTTAGGAAAGTGGCTAATCCTTGTGACTTCGTACATTGTTATTTGTACATTTTAGTATGATTTTCTTTCGCTCCAGGGGCGGGGCTTCAGTATTGCTTTATTCTAATAATCAGACATTTTTTACAATTCACATCATACAAATTCATATGAATTATGAATCATGAACCTCATGAAATTGTTACGAATTCCTGTGAGATCAGGTTGGGTTTATTGCAAGGGATTCAAACCCATGACAAATGTTGTACTAGTGCAGTGAGTTGAGCTACATAAACACTAGTTGATCACAGCTGGTGATCATTCAATCTACCCCATAAATGTCTGATGTTGTCAGTTGCTGAATGCCGAGTGTAAAGTCCCAGTGGTCTTTAAGCCTTGTTTATACTCGCGTCTGGCTCTGCACCGGAAAATGTCTTTTCCATTCACATTTCCATAAAAATAATTTCTTTTGAGTGTCTGATTGTAGTAAGCAGATTGGACATGCTGAAGGGAATGAAGATAATTGCATACTACTACTATGAGAGTACTGTGTTGTTTAAATGTGGTGATGTACAGTAAATTTGGATAAGTTGCTAACTTTGTAAAAAGTCTATTCATTTGTACCAGTCTGTCTGTAGACCAGCATGAGAGGAGGCCAATATCACATTGACAGGATGACAGGATAACAAGCACATTCAAATTTGAGGCATTCACTTAACCCTCATGAGACTTTTTGGCTTGCATTTCCCTGTTTACCTCCTTCATATGCATGCCAGACTTAAGGAGCTGTATAAGAATGCAGTCGGCTTGGAGGCTAGAGGAACATTGCTTCTGTCAAAAGCTTTATTCGCTGTCACTGTTGGACAGTTTTACTTTACAAGAAAGAGTTAATATCACACTGTTTAATCTAATATTTTGTAACAGTTATTTTGTTAATTTATAATAGATGATTATTCTCTGATCCTCAGTGCTTCTACTGAGAGAACACAACTTTATCTTCTTGAATTGAATACATTTTACACCTTGTTGTTGTTTTTGGTTCATGCACTGCACCGTTCCATCTCAAGTTTTTCCTGCATGCTGTGTGGTGGTTTTGGATGAAGGCGCTTTGTGGAGATATAATTATTAAGTCTGATGAAAAGTACACTTCTGATGCAATTCAGAATATTAAAAGTTGATCAGTATTGCAGATAATAGTAATGCAGTTGTAGTAAAGCTGCTGAGCATGTTTCTAAATTCACCACTAAAACCAATCAGCTTGCAGCCAGGTGTTGATATTTTCATTTGAAATAATTTTATGATATGAAATTGAAACACATTTTGTGAACAAGGGTGTATACTAATCTTATCCTATCAAACATTTATCCGAAAACAAATAAAATAACTTCTCTCCCAGTGCTCTTCACATCTGGCAGCTCTCCTAAATCTACCTTCTCCTATTAACTGCTAGTTGATGATTTCCCAGGGGAAAATGTAAACTCCACCTCCACACTCTCCACCGCTCATCACACCAAATATCTTTTACATTTAGTGTAATTATAGTCCTCCCTCTAACCCTAAAATGTGACGATATAAAATATGCAAGAACTATACAAGAATCCGGATTATTTTGTTTATTGTTTGGATGTTTTGTGCAGTGTACAAAAGGTAGGGGACAAGTGCTTACATGTATGAACATTGACATTCTAAGATAAGAAGCTAAAACACAGGTGGATACTGTAGTGGATTGAATGGTGCAGAAGCATTTTGCACTTTCTTTGCAATTTGTTAACATATCCAACACATTTTCACTCCCGACTCGTCACATATTGACGTTCGCTTTTTAACATGCAAGGCATTATGAAATTATTTATTTGGGGTGTCATTTGTAATGATAACATGTGTTGGGATTCATTTTCAGTTGATCAAACCCCAAGACGTGTGTTCATTTTAAAATTAGCCTAACCCTAAGCAGTCATGGTGTGGTTAAAAAAATACAAATTTACGAATAAGTGTACCATAGCCAAACGATCGAATAGTATGAGGAACAGATGCAAAAGCCATCACCATCCACCATACATTTCAGGTCTGGTGAACAAACATTCAAAAACTGACGCCAAGAAGAAAGAGTTACATCAGTTTCTTTTGTTCAATAACATTGGCTCTCGTGTGTCTTGTGTTTGTTTGTAATATTTTTATGTCGTTTTTTGGCCTGTGCAATAAATACCTGTGACTGTATATTTATTCGCTGAATGGTTGAAAAGTGGTTAGGTTTAGGGCGGAGGTGGGGTTAGGTGCTACTGATATAATAATAATTATGAGACCAATTATATTTTTACAAATGCAGTTATTTAAACACTGTAGCGAACAACCTAAAGCAACGGAATACCCCGCTCGTCGAAAAACGATGCCAAAGGGGTACCCTGCATGGGGGTGGGGGGGTGCTGTCCAGGGGGGTGCTGACCGAACGAGTTGACACATCAAGCACCTGGTTTTAACCCATTCATGACCTGGATTACGTCATATTTCTCGACTAAATGACCGAGTAAGGACAGTGATCAGAGACAGAGGTCAATTGATTATGTTTATGTTCATTGTGCATTATGCTAAAGAAATTTGTTTCCTGTTACTTTATGTTACCTGATGCAACTAACAAATGCAACCTATAAGTGTTACCCAAATAAAAAAATTATTTACATTTACATTTAGTCATTTAGCAGACGCTTTTATCCAAAGCGACTTACAAATGAGGTAAACAATGGAAGCAATCGGTACAACATAAGGACAACAAAAAGCATACAGTAAGTGCAATGAAACTGGTCTCACAAAGCCTACCACAGTATTCAGAGCTAAGTTAGGTTGTTGTTTTTTATAGAAAGAGTAGAAAAGAGATAAGTCAGAACTGATCAGATGTTTGGATAATTTATAGCAAATTGATTTATGAATGTTTTGGAAATTTGTTGAGCTCTTGTTTTACGAATAACATCATGTGATGATGACCACATAACTGACAATAGTTCACCCAAAAAATTGTCTTCCATGTGAAAGGAAATGTTTTAAAGAATTGGTCACACTGCTATTTACCTACAATAAAAGTGGCAATGACCAGGGGCTGATAAACTCATAAAAAGCATCATAAAATATGTGATTGTACACTGTGGATGGCAGCTTTGCCGCTCACAAATATGTTACCGTACGGCACAGGTGGTGAACTTTGAGAGCGTTTTGATATTTCCGCAATGGTACAGACTGTTTTCCATTCTATGAATGGTTAAAATCAACAATGTAAGAAAACTGACATTCCACTCAGTCAGGGGCTTCACAGACAGTGGGTTAGTGGTTTAATTACCTTAAAATATTAGTGCTCCCCGGGAAGCTGTCCACGCTCCCACACATATGCTGGCGAATCTGTTTAGAGAGGAAGGGCGGTCAGCTAGTGTTTTGCATTTCAATTTAACATTTCAGAGAACAGGCAATCTGTTTGGATCGCTTAGCCTTCGCACCAGTACACCCACATGGCTCATCGCTATGCTGCACTCATTCGCTCTCCTGAGCCGACGCCAGTGACTGACGTCCCGCTGCCATTCTTTAAAGGCCTGCGGGCCGCCACGGGGAGGGAATCTTTCCACAAAATGTCCCCTGAGAGCCCTTAGAAAGCACCCTGCCGCCACAGTCTTCCTCTCAATCTTTTACCTTTTCTTTCCTGTACACTTTGTTCTTATATCTTTCTGTCTCCTTCCAAAAAAGATTTTTTTTTTTCTTATTCACACTCTTTATCTTTTTGATGTAGATCAACAGTCAACAATGACGTCAATCCCATTTCTCTCTTTGTGTGTTGCCTCTCCTCACTGTTGTTTATTGGGTTGCGGCATGTGTGAGCGATGATCACATCTAAAAGTGCTCGTAGAGAAGACTGTGTTTACATGTCATATCGAATATGCACCGAATACTGAGCAGCTTAAATTTATAATAAAGATTTTTTCTTTTATCAGCGCCTTTTAAATTTTGACTGGTTTTCTCATTAAATCTACTGCTAAAATTGCAGATCGACTTTTTTATCCTTAGCTTTTTCCATTTTACATGGAAAATATAGTGAGTGATTAGGAAGTTAGAAGATAGGATCAGTGTTGGGAGTAACGCATTACAAAGGTAACAATATTACAGTAATATATTAGTTTTTCCTGTAACAGAGAAATATAGCGCATTACTAATAAAATGTTGGTTATATTATACTCATTAAAATCTCAGTAGCATTTTCACTTCAAGTTTCACCAGAGTAAAATATGCCTAGGCCTGTATGCTTGTTTTTCTTATCAAGATAATGTAAAACAAAATAAACAAGATAACTATTTATCACAGACTGTCAATATACATTGCGTTTTGTTTGTTTTGTTTTGTATGTTCTGTTTGGATTTCGCTCTGCGCAGGTTTAAATGCAGTTTCTATGTCTTTTTTTATTTATCTTTCTTTTTCCCAACGTTGCAAACCTTTTCAACATAAAAAAACGTACATACAGCATATAAAATTAGTACGTTATGAATATTGTAATATAACTATAGGACTGATGTGAATTTGTGACTAAATAAAAACTAAATAAATTTAAATAAACAAATATTCGGTCACACTTCAGTATAGGGGGCAATTCTTGCTATTAACAAACCATTAACTACGACTTTTCCACAATAAACTCTTAAAGTGTTGCTTATTAATAGTTAGTAAGGTAGTTGTTAGGTTTAGGTATTGGGTAGGATTAGGGATGTAGAGTATGGACATGCAGAATATGTGCTTTATAAGTACTAATAAACAGCCAATATGCCAATAATAGGCATGCTAATAACAACTAGTTAATAGTGAGAATTGCCCCCTATACTGAATTGTTATCAAATATTTGAATATTTGTTTTTTAAGAGCTCAAACATTTGAATATGAAATTATTGAAATATGCCCATCCTAATTTTGATAACAGTTACTCAAAAATAACACAAAAGTACTGTAACGCATTACAATTCAGAGACAGTAATATAACTAATTACTTTTAAATAACAGTAACAAGTAATATAGAATTTATCACATTTTGGAAGTAATTTGTCCAACACTGGATAGGATTGAGAATATCATGATAAAAACTAGACTTGAATTTCTGTCAATACCATGACCTCAATGTCATTT
This sequence comes from Triplophysa siluroides, assembly GCA_006030095.1. Lineage (NCBI taxonomy): Eukaryota > Metazoa > Chordata > Actinopteri > Cypriniformes > Nemacheilidae > Triplophysa > Triplophysa siluroides. Next base: position 1,391,399 of record VCII01000913.1, read on the forward strand.
TGCACTCTGCTATGAAACTGTTCAAAAACCACTCTTACTGGTTTTTATTACTATTTCTTGTTATTATTATAATAATATAACTAATATTTGTTGTATGTATGTTTTAACAGTACTTCCTCAGCATTAATACAATTTTCATGTGTGCTCTTGTATTGCACTTGCAGCACATTGGCCCCTTTTGTGAAACAACATACCATTCTCTGTTTTGCTTCTGTATAAGTTCTCATTGACAGTGAAGTGAACATTCATTTGGTTGACTCCATCTGTGTGCATGTTTAAAGTAAATATAAAGAGTTTGGCTTCATAATGCCTCTCCTGTATGGCTGTTTTTGTGCTAAAGTTTAATGACCAGATGTTAAAAAGAAAATGGAGAGATTGTGTCCCATGGCCTCTGGATTAACTTTTTTATCCAACCTGACATATTTTATAGATATAGTCATGTCTTTTTTTACCCACATTTCTCTTTCATTCTGCTCTCTCTCTCTCTAAAAATTTTACTATACTATTTTAGTATTTTACTACCACAACATCTTATTGAATATCTCATATACATGTGTTATACATTCTGCGTCTTAAATTTGTTGAAATTAACTGTTAATTCAAAGCTCAGCATGAGATCCTTTCCATATGTTGTTTTGGTGCAGGCAGTGCATGATTTTAATTAGAATGATCATCTTTATTCTTAATAATTCATTCTGTTTGCCAAGAAATATTGTGATGTAAGGCAAAAGCAATCATCTACAGAATGTGGAAGATTTAGATGAGCGCTGTGTTTGTAACAGCCTTGGACTGGCCCTTTTATATGCTGCTCAAGCTTCTGGGATATTGGCTACCAACTCTGAGATGAGATCTCCTCCTGTGAATGTTAGTGATGGATTGCTGTACCTTCCAGGTTTGAGCTCGGCAACGACCCCAATATTTCTGCAGAATAGAGTGACAGGCAATATATAACACATCAGTTAGGGCTGACTGCACCAGAGAAACTTTATTTTTCTGTCTGGAGAAGAGCCCTGATTTTTGGCTGGCCCCCATAGCCTTAACTGCGTTCTGCCTCTTTTTCTGTCAACCTATTGTCTATGTTTCTTTTTCTACAGTCATTTCTTCCTTTCATATTGCCAAATTTGTAAGGATTTGTTTGTCATTAATTGCTAAATAATTTGTGGTTGTGTTTGTAGGACAACATTGTGACCAGCAGAACAATACACATTTTTAATGGCTAATGCAATTAGAGAGCAGCAATGTGAGTTTATCTTATATAAATAATAGAGGTGCACCGATATATCGGCCAATAATCGATATCGGTCAATAATAGCTTAAAAAATGATATGATATAAAAATGTATTATACATAAAAAATAGACAAAAATAACATTTTTGTCTAGTATACTGCTGTTTGTATTGTGTACATGCAACCTGGCATACATACATTATATATTTTGTCTTTATTACAGTATATGCATCAGCTTCGTTATTATTATAAATATTTTTTTATATTTTCGGCTGTATCCATTTTGATAAAAGATCATTTAAAGGAATAGTTCACAAAAAAAGGAAATTCTCTCATCATTTACTGACCCTCAAGATGTTCCAAACCTGTATAAAAATCTTTGTTTTGCTGATCACAAAGAAAAATATTTGGAGGAATAACCGAACAGTTCTGGGACACCACTGACTACAATAGTAGAAAAAAACTACTACTATGATAGACAATGGTGTCCCAGAACTATTTGGTTTCATCAAAATATCTTCTTTTGTGTTCAGCAGGACACAGAAATGTATACAGGTTTGGAACAACATGAGGGTGAGTAAATGGTGACAGAATCTTTATTTTTGGGGTTTATTCCTTAATAAAAAACATTTATTTTGCGCAATAGTTAATCATTTGATTAATGTGCCTGGTCAATATCATAGTCCATGCGTTCAGTTTGAGATTTTGGTTTGAGCTGCGAATGCACGTAAAATGTTTACATGTTTAGTGGTTGAAGCAGTCTGAAGACAAGCTATTCTTGTGTGGGGAGGAAAAGCCAAAGAGAACGAGGAAAAGTGAAGGATTATTTATTTATTTCTGAAAGAACCTGTCAGAATTGCCTCCAAAGGATTGCAGTGTGAATGGTGGCCTGGTTCCTAGTCCATACGTTAATAAATAATGGATATGTCAGGGCAACGTATGGGCTGTGCGTTATAATGAGCATTCTGGAGCACATCAGCACACTGCCTGGACTGGTATTCATCTCGTGAAGAGACGAGGGTCTCAGCCACTGTCACTGAATCCCCAAATACCCTAACCCCCCCCCACCAATTCTCCATTCTTCTCTCCGGCAGCCTTGCATCTTAAACTTGACTCCCATTTTTTACACCAACAGAAAACTTTGTCACAAGCAGAGGAAATACCAGCACCAGAAATATTTGAAAAAGTGTCAACTGATGACACAAGGACAGTAATTGATGCTGCTGTACAATAAGAAAAAAGATATCTCCCTCAAACAAACTATAAAAGCTATCTTTGTGCCATTTCGGCAATTTATTTAGGCTACAATGGTAGTACTGGAGGTTACCGAACCTGATGGCATGTCTTTAACGTACGTCAGCGAGCATGTTTCACATGTTAAACTAATCTACGTTGACGGCGCAGTGCTGATTGAATTTGAGGCTCTGCAGCGCCTGCTATTATCATCCTCGTGGTCTTGAGTGGTTTATCTGTGGCCTTCACGAATCCCCGCATCAGGGTTGCTGGGGGTGGGGGACAAAGAATGGGATTGGATGAGATGCTGTATGTGTGTGAGACAGAGTCTGACTGACTATATGCGCATATTTTTGTGAAACAGGGTGTACGTGTTTCTAAGCGTATATACGTCTACTATACGTGTCTATGTTTTTTACCATTTGATAAGGGCTCGATAATGAATCAGCACTCTTCCTCCCTCATCTTTTTCACTCTCTCTCACTTCAATCAGAGTAGGACATACCCAGCCCCTGTCATTAACGGCACCTGCCATCCCCAATCAGTGTCAATGGCTTTTAGGACCCCCACTTCATTCAGCCAGCCTGATTCCGTCTATGACGTGTCTTCCTTTGTAAGAAGGAAACAAGATTGTCGCCTCTACTCAGTGCATCTCAAACAGATGAACGCATTCATACTGGTGATTCGAACATGTTATTGTAAGTGGGGCTCAGGATATACAGAAATGGTGCAGATATTGCTTAGTGATCAATAAAATAGTCCCTAAATTATTTTAAACACACACTAGAGTAAAAGCATAAATTGCTATGTTGCTTGAACAAATATTTATTCTGGTCATTATTAATACATAATAACATAATTGTTTATGGAATATTTATTTATCTTATTATATAGCATTTATAAAAATGGTATCAGCAGCAACACGCCATTCAACATTACACGACCCGTTTATATTTGCCTACTGTTTTGCATTGTGATTGACAGGATTAGATGCTCCTCCCATTCTTGTTCAGCTCCATTATGTTCAGTAGATATGATCAACTTTAATAAAAGTAAACGCTGTACATATTGTGCATGGGTCATGCAGTCTGTGTATGTCTGAGACAGGCTGATATTTATGTCCAGGCGAACATTTACTTTGGTGTCATTTGATTGCAGATGAGACCACCAAGTTACTTGCATATCCCCGCCGTAACACTACCCCCTCCGTCTCCCGTTCCCCCCTTTTCTCTGGGTGGTTTGATGGAGTAATTTTGATGGAGTGCGCAGGCGGGAGAGAGCCGTCGTCGAGCTGTGCTAATTGAGCTCTCTTTGTGCCTGGTCACAGCAGTGAGGCGAGGAGAGCCGACTGGAAGTGAATTTGAGCAGCACTCAGGAAGCCTCGACCAGATCGATAGTGCGAGACTTAACAAATCGCAGACATGCCGGCCACGCACGTCAGGGTCATTACTGTCTATAGCAAACCACATTTGCACTAGGGACTGATCAATGCCGAAATATATGGATCTAGAGAAACATTCTTCTCCTATTTCTGTTTTTTTTTCTAGGAAGGTAAAGGAGATGCTTTTTATCCAAAGTGTCTTACAATTTAAGGGATACATTTTATCCGTGTGTGTGTTTCCTGGGAATTAAACCCATGGAGTTGGCAGTGAGATGTTATTCGAACTGAGCTACAGGAACAAGCTGTATATCAGGGAGTGATTGAGAAGTGTGTTTGAGAGCTGTGTGCAGGAATGGTGGACAATGCCGCTCTATCCTTTGTATCATAGGTCACTGTGATGCTAGCTCAGTAGATGATGCTATGGTGCTATGGGAAACCTCCACGGGGTGATGATGACTTAATGAAGTCTGTAGAGAATATAGAACTGCCTACTAATGCTCTCATTATTTACATTTATGCATTTGGCAGACTCTTTTAACCCAATCGACTTACAGTGCGTTCAAAGTATACATCTTTATCAGTATTTGTGTTCCTTGGGAATCAAGCCCATGTCCATTGCGCTGCTTACACACTGTTCTCCCAACTAAACACAACTGAAGCTTTACCGTTACAGTTAACCAATACTTTGCATCAGTTTTTAGGCTGGTCTCAAGTCCCTTGTCTGTCGAGCTCTGCAGCCTCTGCTGAACCTTTGGGGTCAGCCTGGATCCTGGGGAAATGGAGAGTAAGCAAACACCAAACATTTCCTTGAATCTCTCCCTCCTCCCATCAAAAGTACTGCTTCTCCAAGAGTTCTCCAAAACAAGTTTATGTCTTAGCCAAGGAGTCAGTGTAGCGGTTCTCTTTGTCAATGTTTTGTCAATGGCATCATTGGATGCTAAGAATAGACCTTTGGAAGCCAGTGCCACCTTCAGTGTATTCTTGAATTAGGTTCCCCAAGTGGAAGCTGCTTTTAGCTTTTCTGCCCTCCAGACTGTGCCATGTCCAGTTCATTGTCTGCTACAGTATGTCTTGAATGCGAATCTACCAAAGAAGCAATCTATCACTGATGACAGAAGGGTTTTAAACCAATTTATCACCATGTGTATCCCAACAACATTCTTGAGAAGCCTATTCACACATGGTTCTCAGATCTGGATTCTCTCCTGAACACCAGGGCTTAGATTTACTTCTCAAGCAGAGATACAAAAGTTTTGGCCCCATGTTAGGTCTGTTTCTTTATAATTGTTATTTTAATAATGATATTCTGCTGTAGTTTATCCTTGTCCTTCATACAATTTATAAAGAGGTTGTATTTTTGTAGGCAGCATGTGTTTGTGATCTGGTACACAAACCTTGGTCTGGATCCAGTCCACTGCCAACTTGCTTTAGTGCTGATACTGTACTTTTACAAGAGTGCATGGGCACTGGAGCTGTTTTTATCTTTATTATGCAATCTTTTGTTAACAATTGGATTTAAAAAAACATTACCCTAAGCTGTTTAGTAGTTTGCACCAGTAGTCCACAGTCCTGCTCCTGATGGCCCACTGTCAGTCCCCTGTTTTCTCTCATGGTTGTAAAAAAGGGACTGCATTCTGCTTCCATGAATCTCACAATCACTTACCTGAAATACAAAATACCATAAATTACACTGTAAAGTTATTATTTTATGAACAGGAATTACCAGGACATATATCTGTTAAGCTCTGTTAAATTTAGCAGTAAATTCGAATTAGGCAGTCAACAGTCTTCAAGTTTCTCATAGAGTAGATGATTAAATATCGCTGCGACCCCAATAGGGATGAGCGGTGTACATGATGGATAGATGGATGGATAAATTAATACCTCATTGTCACTTTTAATTGCAAACATTTTTAAAGGTTTGAAAACCATTGTCTTTGTTTACCTCATTGCAGATTAAAATAAACCAGCTAATCAGCAATCATTTGTATATTTGTAGTTAGAAGGTGCATGTATGGCTGCTGCATTGCTATTGTTTGCATGGCAATACTACTTACAGTTTATGAGTACTGTTCAGCAGTACTGTTCTCAGTTTTTTGAACTAACCTGCCTTTTAGCACTAGTAAGTAAAGGAAAAGTTCAGCCAAATATAAACATTTTCATGCCAGATGTTTTACCAAATACATAAATATTAAAGGTCCAGTGTCTGAATTTGAGCAGCGTCTACTGTAGAAACAACATGATGAATTCCATGCAAGGAGACTCGTGGTGTGTGTAGATAGAAATAGCTCATTCTAAGGTAATATAAACAATAAAACAATAAGAACAGCTCTTCATTATGTAAGGTCTTTATACACCTCTGAACACATTGTTATGTATATTATATTGCATTTCTGTCAATAGATCCTCCAAAAAATGACACATTGGACCTTTAAAATAGCGTCATGTTTATGGTGCTCAAAATCATCATCACTTTAATGATGGATGTGTGTGCTTTTTGAGTCTGATCGCTATTCTATGCACTTCTGTCTTGAACTGAAAGAGATGTAAACAGACTAGATTCACAACAACAAGAGAACATCAGGATCTCTTATTTGAGATTCCTCACAGGTCCTATGCAACTTCTATGTGAAGTGCTGCATAAGGCGTGATTATTTTTATTAACTGACTGCTATAGAATGCCTACAGCTGTTGCAGATTCTTGCAAAATTCTTGAACAGAATGTTTGAAGAATTGAGAATTTATCTAAACGGACGTAGTAATTTACTGTAAATCTTTCTGAACTCTATCGTATTGTGATTTCTTATATTTACAGCGGACTTTGTTTATTAAATTACACCCCCCAACTTCCTAAAGATCTCCATAATTTAAGGCATGATTTTATTAAAAAAAAGGGCCAATATACAGTATTGCTTCATTTTAATCAATTGAATTGTGGTAAATCACTAGAAATTTTTTCATTGTCAACTGAATATTTAAAAACATTTTTACATTACATTTGCAGATATGTGTTAATCGTATCAGCCTTGAAAGCAGAGAAAACACATTTTAAGTGTATAATCACATTGTTGTGACCAAATGATAATGCTCCCTTGTAAATACCTTATTGAAGAAATCATCAAAAAATACATTTGAAATGTTAAAAGCCTATGAAAAGCTGGTAGTCAACTTATTTTAGCACTGCGTAATATACACCTTGACATAAAGATTAGGCTACTACTAAAAGAAGTACACTAGTATGTTTATGTGTTTCACTGTTCATATTAAAAAGCAATAATACCAGTGATGATACCAATGCATTTAGTTTATATACTAAGCAATTGCTTAATTCTTACCTTGTTCATTCTTTTCTTTTTTCTCCAGAGAACACCAGTTAACAACGGGGAAGCATTTCGATGGTTCTTTTAGGGCTCTGATTCAAGTGACCTCTTAGGTAGTGATGTCACAGACTTACCACAAAAGGAAATTGCAGGGCTTTAGGAACCCAGAACCAAACCTGACTGTGGATGACAGAGGAGGAAAGAGAACGGGACATGCAAAATGCAAATATAAAAAACTGTACTTTCATTCCTTGTGTAATTATTATTGTACATTTTGTACATTTTTCAGTGTCTGTCAATGTGTTTCAGTGTTATGGCTGGGTATCAGCCGTTCTTATGTGAAGGATCAAGTCGACAATCATTACAAACGGGAGTAAATGTCAACACAGGCCAATAAGATTACAAATATCACACTTTTTAGATCTGTAGCAATAATCATAACGGTAATTGTTCTCTGCCATCATATTCCAGCATTCTATGGAAGGAGCTTAAAAATACCTCTTTTGACCTGAACCGACAATTTCGAGAGGACATGTTGGTGTCCTCTGTAATTATAGTGATGTTTTGTAATTGACATACTGTGTACAGACAGTAAAGAAAAGCCAGTAGATTTCTTTCTTTTCAGCTGTGTTGATTTTGTGTGGCATATTGCAGTGCAGGGCACGTCTGGTTGCCATAGAGCACTTTTAAAAGTCTGGTAATGTTGAGAGAAGGTGATTTAAGATTGTTTATTTAGTCTCTCAAAGTTTGATTGTGTTCCGTTTAGTTTTGATCGAAACTGCTTAAAAAGCTGCCTAATGGTAGGTTAAGGAATCAGTAAAGAACATTTGTGGCATCACAGAAAAATTAGCAATTTGCATTTTGAATGCACACAATGCAGTATACAACACATTCCAAAATGAATTATCCAATAAGTTGGTCCATTGTCTTTACCCTAATGTTGCATGTGTATATGTGTTTTTGTTTTAAAGAAATTAAGAATTTGTATATTGTTGTTGTGATGCTTTTACGTGTTAAAATAATAAAGGAACACAAAACATTTTGTAAATTTGATTTGATTAGCTTGCAGTAACTTTTATAATACGTATTTATATCATTTCTATTTCAGCTTTTTAGCACCCATATATTTATATTTTCCTATATTTCTCATCTCTCTGTAATTGTAATGCAAACAATCACAAGATATAAAGGAAGAAATACAAAAAACATCCAGTCATTGTCTGTCCCAGCTAGTATGCAAAAATGCCACATGGAGAAAAGAGGTACTCCCAGAGGCGTTAGGATTTAAAAAGAGACTAAAATATCAGGATGTTTGTAATGCATGGAAAGGGTGCGTGGGGGGAGTTGGATAGAGAGCGTTGATGGGTTGACGGTTGTTTGGGTAAATCAAGCTTTTTATATTCTGAGGATAGAGTCAAGGTATGGAAAAGTGAATAAAGAGGCAAAACCAGCACAGTTGATCATAAATGTAGTATAATAGTACTTCTCTTATATGCAGTGCATGCATGAATAAATACAGGATTCAAATGCACCCAATTAATAGTTTGCATTCTATCTTCAAAATTCACAATAACAGGTTTTAAAATTCGTTTTATGCCTATTGTCGATGTATGTGTAATGTATGGTAGCTATTTGGATTCTCGAATACAATACATACATCTAAGGCCATAGGCCCGGGAAACATTTATGTATTGAAAACGGAAACATTTAAGCAACTGGCAGAACAAGGTCTGAGAGGGAATATGTAGCTGGCGGCAGCCCTATCTGTGCCAAATCCCCTTACTGGTGTTCACAAGGTAATAAGGGCCATCAAAAACGTTGAATGCTGAGATTAAACAACATCAGAGAGCTGTAATCCATCCCTGATCCTAAATTCATTCACAAACCTAGATTTGGAGTAATGGGTTTCCTGAAATCATGCTTCCTATATCGCATAAAACCAAAGCCATGCATTTTGTACTCAAGTGTTTTATATTCAGTGTGTTACCAGCATACCAAAAATGTCCTGTTGCCTATTTCTGCTCAAAACGTTACAGATGCACGTTCTTATGTTGATGAGTTATACTGGATGTGCATGTTGTTGTTATGGTTAATGATGCCTATATCCCCCTTAAGCAGTATATTTTTTTATTTACAGTGTAACAACATCCAATAATTGAAATTTATGGCAAAACCCTATTCAATAGTGGACAACACATGACATTACAATAGATACTCCAATGATGTCGACTGCAAGTCTGAGAGGAAGCTCCCGCAGGCATGGCCACCCCAGGGACAGTGCAGTCAAGTAATCCCTCAGGGATTCTGCAGGAAATGTTAGTGCTGTGCCATGCTTTTCTGTGCAAAGAATGCTGACAATTCCTTGGCAGAAACATACTCTTCTTCAACTCCTAAAGCTTCAGGGAAGATTTATCTCTTTTTATTACTGTGAAAATGTGATGACTTGCATGATTGCTTTTTCATACCATCATATTCAGATTAACCTATTTGGTAATTTGGCTGAAGTTAATAGTCACCATGAGTAAAATCATAATATCATGATAAACGTAAACCATCTGTCAAGATTCTGCTTACATGGATTTTTAGGGTAAATTGCAAATGCAATCTTTATTCTCAGGAAATGTTAAGGTGACAGAAGGGTAAAGTGAGAAAACAAGGCAGAAAAAGAAAGAGTGAGATGAAGTTCAAACTTGGAGCGTGCCCTTCTTTTCATTATTTTTATCCTGTCTGCGTTTTTCGGCGGCACACATATTGATGTTGGGAGACCAGGGTGTGAGTGTGCGTCAGAATCATTTCCTGATGAAGGTGACAAAGTGGAAGTAATCAGTAAAGCTCTGATCCAGCATGACAGCCTGAGCTGTGCCGCTCTCGGTGCTCACAAGCAGGTAGAGCTAAGAGCGGAATTAAAAATAGTGAGGACGGTCAGAGAGGCTTAACATGTTCATAAGGACAGTAAGAACAAATATTTAACGTTATATTTAACAGAAAATTCTCCAAAGAAAATGTTTAGGGTAAGACTGATTTTGACAAACATGGCATCTGTTGATTTTTTACTGTATATCATTTATTCACAAAAACAACATACTATATAGTACACTGTTAAAAGCGTAATTTACTGTTATTTTTTCACGGATTTTTCACATATAATGTCAAAAACTGCAATCTTACGAAATTTAACTGTTTATTAACTGATTTTTCACAGATTTTTTTAAATTACAGAAAAAGACTGCAAAAAAAACAAAACAAGAAAAACATGTTTTTACTTTTACGGTATATTCCTAGCACTCCATTTTATTACAATGTATTTTTTAAATAACAAAAAAGAGAAATACATGTAATTTTGCAGGAAAAACTGTTACTTTAAGGAATATTTCTGGTGCCACCTGCCAGAAAAATTCAATTTTTTTACCAGATATTTTTCACAGTGAAATACACAATACTTCAACTAATTACTACAACTAAAAGGAGGTCGGGATGAGACCTTTCCGGCGAGCCCAGGTTCGTCCCGCTGCGACCTCGGGGGCCGGAGTTATTAACGTCGAAAGTCCCGGGCGGGACGATGATGGTTTAAGTTAACGTTCGGGAAGAATATACTTTTTTCGGATCGACAAACCAACATTCACCGTTCCGTATCGCCCGGTCCGGAAAGACGTAGAAAAACGACAGACTCGTTGGAAAGGTCTCTGCCGGGGCATTCGAACGACGCTGACCCCGAGTCGATGCGACCCCTAGGTCGGCAGCTAGAGCTCCCGGTAGCTGGAAAGGTTAGAAAAATATAAGCTCCGGGACCCGGTGGGCCGTCAGTATAGGATGGGTTTCACAAAAAAAATATTCTCAAGAGTGGATCAGTGCCAGCTGTTCGCGATCAAGCTTCATCTCTGGAAGAAGTAAGTATTACACATCGTTTTTAAACGCCTTTCTTAAATAATGTGTTTAGCATGTTAGCGGCTGTTGTTTACATATTCGCTGCTAAACCTGAGACATGGTCCAAAGACAGGCGTTATGTCGTAACGTAAGTGATAAAACGGTTCAGAAGACTTGTGACCGACATAATTTCTGTAAAGCTTATTCATTACAACGAAAGAAAGTTATAGCAGTGTCTTTCTCGGTGAGTTCAGTGTTTTCTCGTATGTCCTAAGTCCGACAATACTTAAGCGGATAGAAACAGAGTACGCATTTGTAAGACAATGAGGTTACGCAGAAATTGCTACTCACAACGTCATAACACCTGGTTGCTGATCTTTACATACCTGTCTGTCATATACAAGTACTCTGATGCATGTTTTTCCCTATATCCGTGTTTATGTCTGTTAGTAATATGCATGCACATGATTAATCATCAATGGCCAACATTTCATACAGCAAATGGTCAGCATATGCTGTTCTATCTATGTTTTTGTCTTTTCCATTGAATTCGTATATATGAACAAGGCATTAAGGTGATTTTTATTGCAGTTAGTGTATGGGCATTACAGTGCATTACAGACGTAATTGCGCTTTCCGCCATATTGCTTGTTTTGATGTCATCCAAAGCACATGTGTAAACGCTCTACCTTCTATTTTGCATATGGGGAGGGGAGCAGAAGCTCATTTGCATTTAAAGAGACACACACACAAAAACGGCGCGTTTTCCATTGCAGACACAAATGGCCATGTTAAACATATTGTAATGAAAGATATGTGGTATATTTTGAGCTGAAACTTTACAGAGACATTCTGGGGATACCACTGACTGTTTATACATTCAACAAAGTAATCTTGCAGTATTTTGAGTCTGTTTTTTGCTGCTAGCTGTCATTCTTCCATTCACAAACTCTACCTTAAATGTACCTGTTCAAGTTTATCAAAGACAAAAGCTCTTTAAATGCAAAAGAAGGTCACAACGAATACTTATTTGATTTAGTCAACAAAAGTTAATAATAAATCAAATTTATTCTTGCCATTCAATGTTATGTCTGCAATGCCAATAAGGGTAAGTATTGTACAGTATCCCTTTTTGTTTGCTGATGACTATGCTAAGAGTTAACAATGCTCTCAGCACCAAGCTTGTGCCGAGCAGCACCAGTGTTGGCTTCTGCACAGTGTTTGGATTATGCTAAATATTATGTTTAGTCATGAAAGATCAGTTTTGGTCTCATCAAATCACTAAAACCTATTTCCAGAGTTTTGCCTTCTGGCAAAGTGTATAGCTGAGATGTCAAATGACATATCCCAACTCTGCCTTTCACTTTGCAATTCTCTGTAAATCTGTGACTGTGGAAGCATCCATGCAACAGTTGCATGTATCTACAATTTCAGTTGTTGCGAGTAAGTTCTCTATTCTCACTAAAGCTTGCCACTGCTTGTGATTTGTGAATGCCTTAAACTAACTTTGGTCTTTTAATATCCTCTCTCACCATGCAGTTCCATCTTGAACTGTCACTCAGATTCAAAGTGGAATGTATGAATTAAAAATATTCTTGTGTTAGAATTTTGGGTTGACCCAACCATGTGTTAAAACAACCCAGCAGTTTGGGCTAAAATGACCCAGCACGGGTTAATTTCCCTTTTGACCAAAACGTTGTCTGAACATAACCCAGGATTGTTTTTGTTAGTGTAGTGAATATATAGTTTATATAAAGTTATCAATATGTCTTTAAAAGTTTTGTAACAATTTGCAATGGATTTTGTATACTACTTTAATTTTATAGTGACAGTATGTGGCTTTAAGGGGATACTCCTGCACCGAAAATGAAAATTCTGCCATGAATTACTTCCCCTCCAAGTTGTTCCAAACACGTATGCTTTTCTTTGTTCAGATGAACACAAATAAATATATTTGAAAAAATGTTGGCAACTGCCAGTTTTGGGGCATCATTGACTACCATAGTAGAATTTTTTTTAAAGGTAGTCAATGGTGCCCTAGAACGGTTTGCTTTCCTAAATTCAAAATATCTTATTTTGTGTTCAACAGCACAAAAAAATACAATATTTTTCCTACTATGGTGATCAATGGTGCATCAGAACTGTTGGGTTGCTAGAACAGAACAAAGAAATGTATACAGTTTTGGAACAACTTGTGGGTGAATAAATCATGACAGGATTTTTTAATTTTTAATTTAAAATAGAGATGCAGACACCATGCAGTCACATTCCCTACATAAACAAACTCTTAAAATGTCCATGAAATATGAGATTCTTTGTTCCTGTCTTCGTGCATGGCTTTCACTCTTTCTGTGGTGGGCGGTGAAGAATGTTGTTACTTGGCAACAAGCATAACAATGACACAGGTGCTCAATCTGTAATGGGGGTGGTCTTTCTCTCTCTTTCTCCATCTCGTCCTTTTTCTCATTTATACACATTCTAAACATCTCTCACTGTTCTTCAAGTTCAATTAAAACACTAAACTGGCATTGAAAAAGGACCAGGGAACCAGACACAAATTAAAGGGTCTGTAACCCCATCCAAAATGGAAAAAACTTCTTTAAACTCTTGTTTCCTCTATATCACTTTAAGTACACTTTGAGTCTGCATCTACCCCTTTATTCTTGAAATTGTCTTCCCTCAAGAAGTGTTCCACCACCAAGTTACTAATCCTTGTTGAGTAATTCTCATTCACATTAGAAGCTAACATTTCCTGACCATTTCTCATCTTTACATTTTCCCGTACACAGTATTTCTGTGTGCAAGGTCCCCCCGGAACAATGAGCACTTCTCATTGCTGAGCGGACTTCGTTGTATGTCACAAAAGCAGAAGCTTTCTGTTGTCTTGAGTGACGGAACATGGTGATTAGAGAAGACCTGGGAGAAAGAAAGAGTCATCCCATAAACTCTAAACAAAAAGGAGGAATTGAAAGACTGAACATAAATGTATAATTCTATACAGTGTAAAGATTTTAAATGGAGAGAGCATGAGTATACGTGTGAGGATACTTCCATCCAATCTAATCAATGCTTGTATTAATCCACTTGCCAGTCGGCCTGCCACCCAACTGTTTGATTAAAAGAGGGAAGAAATATGACATTACCGATAAAACTGTTTGTCAAAATGTCTATGCATTATATGGCAGGGGAAAATACACACAGAGATAGAGAGAGAGATGCAGGAAAGTATTGAGGAATTGAGAAGTGGGGGATGGTGGTGTACTGACCTTCGCAGTGCTTTGTACTCATAAGCGTGCCTCCCTCAAATCCACATGCCTCATTCCTGTTCTGGGGTACGTTTCCCCTACAACGACGTAACAAGCTGCTTAACCACCATAATAAACAATTGGGAAAATAAATGATGTAGTTACAACTGTTTCCCGAAGCCATAGTAACTCTGTCGGAGAGCCATCATTTAAACTATGTTGATTAAAACGTAAACCTGTCGTAATAATATTAATAAGGGCGAAGAGTAATAACTTAAATCAAACATTTAATTGCACGTTGAATTTTTTTATCGTACGTAACTACAGTTCGCGCTAGCTCCTGAGCATGCATGTGCGCAAATTATTTGTATTTTATTATTTGTTCTTCTTGCTTCACCTTCTTCATACTGAAGATGACAATAAATATATTGACTCTTGAATATATTCACACAATAATTGTTAGAAGCTTTAGAATCTGAAAAATTAAAGCCCTACATGCTCTTGCCCCTTCTTGTCTGGCATTACAACATCAGGCCTCCTCCAGCCTGTCCTTAAACAATTACATTTGGTTTTGGAAATTATATTTTACAATAATGTGTAATATTTTCAAATATGTGAAAGAATGACATTAGCTCTTTGACATTACTCTCATTATGTTGTATATACAGTATGTCATGTTTATGTCATGTTTCAGTTAGTTGTGTAAGTGTTTGTAATACAGTTCAAAGTAGGGAAGGAAGGAGGCGGGAACCGGCGAACATTTCAAACAAACTTTAATCATAAAAATAAACAAACAATAACACGGAAGTAAAATGCCGGCCGCATCCTCACGGTCGACTGCCGGCCACTCAAATATAAACTTAACATGTGTCCGGGCCCGGTCCTCTCTCGGCGTATACTCTGCCGCTCGTCCCTTTTATGCTTCCGATCTCCTCCGTCAGAAATGCGGAGCCGGTGCGCGCACAGCTGATACCCATTATCACTCACGCCACCGGCCCGTCTCCTTGTCTGACGGCTCTCGTCCCGCCTACCTCGCTACGGTATTGTTGCTTGAATTTTTTATTTTACTGGAAAACCTGGATAGTTAAATTTAAACAGACGTATTAGGAATTAAAAAAATCAAGATGATGATTATTATTATTATGCAAATAATTAAAATTAAAAAAATTAAGTAAATTGTACAGTACTGTGATATATTTCATTTAATGCTGCATTCTGTTACATTTGCCTCTGTGAAAAAATGAAAAGCGCAGGCAATTTTATGTACAATGTCAAAATGACATTTCGCACTAAACTGTCCCAGTTCCAGATAGCACAATTTATAAATAATTATTATTATCCAGAGTTATTATAGTCTTTTGTCGTTGTTTTATTAGTATTTTAAATTGGCTTGTATTTTTATACATTGAGTTTTTATGTCAATTTGTAGCAACTGTGTTATGTGTTTTGTCATGTATTATTTATTTGCCTTCAATATTGCTACATCGGTGTAATATTTACACTTAATGTCGGAGTGTTGTTTAATTTACGTTTTTCAAATAACATTTTGACCTGTATTTAATTTGATATCAATATAAAAAAGATTAGTTTTAGTAAACTATAAAAACCCTGTCTATGGTTGTAAACCCTGTTTTTCATTATAAGGGAGTTACAGGTTGCAGCTTAAAATTTTTTGGGGGGGATAAAATTTGCTCTTTTAGGAACATTTCTGGTTCTTTAACACGTAGACAGAGGGTGCCCTCATACTGTTCTCAGCAGCAGAAATTGCTATTATTATGTCATAGAAGGATGTCCTAGAGTGCTGAGAAGCAAAACGTAACAATTTAAACAACTTTTAACAACTTAAACAATTTTCAAAAGTAGTGTAATATAGCACACAAGTTACAGCAAATGTTATTTCCTTTATAGAGCTTTACTATAATTTATATAGTATTTACGATGTTTAGTTATGCGTGTTTTTAAAATACAGAAAGTATACAAAAATATTAGAACATTGCAGGCATACCATTTAAAAACTGTAACTTTTTGTAACTTTTCATTATTCAACAAACCAGTTTTCATAGTTTTAGTTTGAAAATTGATATTCTGGTGTTTTTTTCTAATTTGTTTGTATCGGTTAAATGTTAACATTACATTATTATTGTATGTGCATGTGTCTGTTACTGGCATTGAAGGAAATCAATGAAGAAGAAAATCTTGGTTGTTTACTGTATGTAAGCCGTCTAAGTGGAGAACAAGAGGCTGCGTACCTTGGCCACACTTTGTTGTTGCCAGGAGGACCCTCCACTTCTGTTGATTATTCGTCTTTAAAGAAATCTAAGGGAGATGACGTAAGCATGCCATTTAAGACATTAATGACTTGGCCCCATGGTAGGCAGTACTAAGCATCAGCAGCCAGTAAATTGGTGTGATTCATTACAGCCTTCAGCCTCAGTGGGCGGGCTGAGTTTAGTTGATTTTAAAGTAGGTGTTGCCGTGGACTCATGTCATGTTGCGAAACTGTAGGAAAAGTTTGTTTCCTCACTGGGAAATGTTACATAAACTCTATAATAATCATTTGTCCAAGAATAATTTTAATACTTTTGATATAACAGATTAATACTAGTACTTTCGATGTAACAAATTAAACAAAAAATGTAATTGACACACAAAAAATTTATTTGACACACACAAAAAGCCAGTTATCCTTGCTGGTACATGTTGTGTCTACTCCATTGACAGCTATTGACTTTTTATTTTTCTATTGACAATTATTGACATAATTTGCTAACAATTTTTTTTACTAGCCTTTACACCTGTAGGTTTTACATCACAATTACCAGAAAACGAAATAATAAAATAATAAATTATACTGTGTGCATTCATGTGATGCCATTTGTTGATCAGCATTGTCAGAACTGTATGGACTAAGCACACCAAAAAATCCAGAAACAAATGTAAAATGTAAAACAAGACACATCGTTCACACCTGCAGAAAGACCCAGCCATCAGGATATATTTGACCTGGTACAATAACACTCATTGACACCATGTTACTAATGTTTAAAGTTTAAAACATAGTATTGGGATGTTTTTATAAATGTGAAGTAAAATCATTTTTATTTTTCCTTTTTAATATTTCAATTACCACAGGGTTAACCTAAGTGATCACCAATTATGGGTGAAAGACAGCAAAAGCAGAAATGTTCTATTCCGTTCATGCTTAGCTGTGAAATAATTGGAATTGCTACCAGGGAAAACTCTCTAATTGAGCGAAGCACTGAACCCAACAGTTCGACAATGTCTGTTTTTTTAAACCTTAAGCTATTTAGCTTTGACTGTGCTTGAGTAAATAAGCAGATAATCTTCAATTAAACTGGACCTGGCCTTGCATACATCACACCTCATTCACCACCATTAAAACACTGGGGCTCAGAAGCCAACCACACCTCAAAGGATAAGATAAGGACATAAGGCTTTAAACTGTCACAGGAAAGGTTGACCAATTACACAACCTTTCCCAAATGTTTGCTCTAAATGTGCATGATCTAAACAAATATTTAACCTTTGTTGCATTATCACAATTTGTGTTTTTTAGGAAGAAACATGACCACAGAAAGGTCCTTCACAAAATGTAGGATATTATCAAGAATGTCCGAAATAGGTTACAATTTCATTCCCATCTTGGATGACAAGTACATGTTTTTTTGTAACATTACTGTCACATCTCCATCAGTCAGCATTAAGACCACTGTATTCCCTAAGGTTGAAAGCATTGAGTTCATCCTTCATATTTGCTTGCTACACTAATGATGGGGCAGCTATTCCTGTCTCTGTAACCTGACTGTGACTATGTCTTTCCCGTTTCCACAGAGATAATAAAGCCATCAAAGCAATCAAACATGCCTACGCTGTGACTCCAAGATGAGTAGGCAGTGAGGAGATGATGTCTAAGGCAGACATGCCACTGATCTTCACAAGCAAAGGAACCAGTAGAATAGTTAGTGGCCAAACTCACATGTTTTTGCAGAAGCCACACACTTTAGTCTGGAATATCTGTTTCTGTTCATTTATCATGATATTAGGATCGTATAGGAAAAATGTTGCCACATTTCTGTAAAAGTTCAAAGCTGAGCACGTTCAAAAGTTTGTTTATTATTCATATTTCCTACTTTTTGTTCATTTACATTTTTGTTCATTGTTTATTTACATTTATTACATGTTTCGGTGTCGCTTTTACTTCTCAAGCAAGAAAATGTACCCTAAGATGAAAATTATCAGTGAATAAGGTCTCAAGTTTTGGTTTGTTCCTCACATGGACCTACTGTGATTTAAGAAAATATTCATAAAAATATTAGTTAAAAAAAACTTGTTGAAAGTGCCACTATGTTTACATGGGAATTCAACTTCATTGTTTATGTTCAGCTGGCTCCTAATTCATCCCAAATATGTTTTGGACTTTAAACTGACACCTATTATGGTTCATGCTTCACACTCTTAACTCCAAATCTTTTGTTTTGTCCTTTTTAGTTTGTGTGTGTTGTTTTTTTTCTTTGTCTCATAATACAAACAGATTATGAATATCGGCAGATTACCAATGTTCATGTGTTGTTGGTAGTTCATGCTGATACTGTAAATGTCTGTCTGTTGCAGTGTGTTTGTGGAGGAATTGTGTGGTGTTGTGGCTTGTCCTACAGTTTATCCTACATCTGTGGTGTTTGAGCTGTGGGTCATCATGGTTTGTTTATTCATTCCAGCAGGCAGTGCTTATTTTATGTGTCCACTCATTTTATTTGGACTTGTAGATCACACACACAGGCTGATCCATATCATCATTTTGGAATATGCTATTTACTCAGGCTGTGTTGTCATGTTGGACTGCTGTGTAAGTGACATCATCCATGACTAGATTAAGAAAAATCATCCAGCTTGGTGTTACTATGTGTTGTTTCAGGGTTTAGGATGTTCATAATCACATAATGTTCTTAGGGGCTAAAGAGCTTTGGTGGGAAGAAAAATACTCATGCCCCCTTAGGAAATGTAATCTGCATGACCACTAGGTATTACAACTTCAAAGCTTGAGGAATTGATCTCTTTACTGTAGATTTTATCATCTACAAAACAATATTAGTGTCTTTATTTAAAACAATGAACTGATTTCTATAAAATCCATTCCTTCTTTATCTAATCAGTTTATAAATTTGGGGTCACAGGAAGTGCTGGGCAACTTAACTTGCAGTTCACTGTAAAAAAAAACATGAGAAACGTTTTGGCAACGCTGAAGCTCCAGAAAATGTAAAAAAAATGTGTTAATAACATATTGTCATGTTATTTTACACTCGACTTGTCAATTTCATCATATTTTTTTACTGCAATTCAAAAATATGTGAAAATTCTGTAAAATTACAGTTTTTACACTGTGAAGAATACATTTCTATTCATTTGCTGATAAACTGGTGGTGATGTTGTGGTGTTTATAAACTGGGTTTAAAACAGTCCACATATAGATTTTTTAAAATCAGTTTATTTTCTTTTAATTTAATAAACAAATCTGGGATTCAGTAAATGCATATGAGAAATTATCACAATTTTAGAGAGTGCTTGCAATATAGGCCTAGTGGCCTTTATTCTAGAGCTGGGTATCTATTCTGATGTTACGATTGCAACCAATCGCTCACTCCACCCCTTCCCCTCCCGTTCGAAACACTACGGCCGACAGAACATGCCGAATTATATGCAAGGGGACCAGCGGTGTATGTATATAGAAATAGCTCATTCTAAGGTAATAAAAACATAATGCTTCATTGTGTAAGCTTTTTATACACCTCTGAAGACATAGTTATGTTATCATATTGCAGTTCTGTCAATTGATCCTCCAAACAATTACACACTGGACCAGCAAAACAAACAAAAGTAGCTGTAAAGAGAGGCGGCAATCATATGAACCGCTGCCTTTTATGTGAAGGTGATGTTAAATTCGATGACACATCGTATCCGCCATGTTAATTAAGCAATAAATCAACGATAATCCATGTTCTAACATCCACCCATTGTAAAAAGAAAAGTGACATCTAGTGGATAGTTGTAACCATAACATTCACGTTCCCTTTCTGTCGGTCTCTCAACGTTGTGTCGAACCGACAGATGGGGTTTGACTTGAGAACCTATCATCTTCTGACTAGACTTGAAAAGGCCAGTAAAATTGGCGAATTAAATTTGCATGCCGGAGTCCGCCCTTGATATCCGGGTATAAAAGGGAGACGGCGTGCTGCATTCATTCACATTTTGTTCTTCGGAGCCTTCGATCTTATGATCCTAAAATTGATCTACGCTGATCTTCAATCTCTGCTGGATTCTTACGATGTGGTGCAGCGGACTGTCCCTTCCTGCAGCGACTTCCCCTGGGCGTGTCAGCAGTTCCAGAGGTGTTTTCTTTCTCTAAAAGAGCCAATTTCTCCAGCGCGGCATGTCCCGCTTTTCTCGTGGGTGCAACACACTCATTGAGGAGGGGGACAGACACGATGTCTGCCTTAAGTGCTTGGGTGTCCGGTACGCTGAGGCAGCCTTCGTGGATACGTCCTGCCCGCACCGTGGACGGATGGCGATCCAGACGTTGCCGTCACAGGTGGCTGTGTTCTTTATGGACCCAGTCACCAACTCGTCTGCTTCCCGTTCCGTGACAGCAGCGGCTACGGCCCTGCCATCCACTACTGCTAGCGTGATATGGGGGTTATCGGTTGTCCCACCCCATCTTGTTCCTCAGCCACGTATTCGGAAACGGTGCGTGATGATGATGATATCCAATGCTCGCGGCTGGATACGTGGTACCTCTGGTCTGAGCGGGCAGCTAGAGGCTACATCGATGTGCCCCAGGTGGAGCGTGCCATTGCGGTGCATCTGTGCCCGCAGACAGCGGCCACCTGGAGAGGTCGACCTAGACTCCCATCCAAAGCGTGTACGTTTTCGGCATCTCTGGTGTCGAAGGCTTACAATGCTGCGGGCCAAGCTTCCTCCTCTCTCCACGCCATGACCAGCCTGCAGGTCCACCAGGCAAAGGCGTTGAAAGAGCGTCACAAGGGTAAGACCGATCCAGGGCTTATGCAGGAACTCCACACCGCCACCGACCTCGCCCTACGGGCAACCAAGGTGACTGCGTGGGCCCTGGGTCGGATGATGTCCACACTTGTGGTCCTGGAGAGACACCTCTGGCTTAACCTTGCACAGATGCGTGACGCCGAGAGTCTGCTTTTTCGATGCATTCTCGACGCATCTCGCCAGGGGGGCTGTTCGGCGATACTGTCGAGGACTTCTCCCAGCAGTTCTCGAAAGTGAAGTAGCAGACAGAGGCCATCAAGCATATCCTGCCCGCCGCGACACGGCCACCTTCCAGCCTTCGAGATCCCGTGTGGCGTCTGCTCCCCTTCAGCCCCGGTCCTCTTTGACGGTGGCTCTGGCACTCCCGACCCAAGCGCCCCCCCGGAAGAAGACGCTGAGGAGGAGACCACCGCCCTGTCAGCAGCCTCCGCGGAAGCAGAAGCGGCCCTGATGGGAGGACCCCAGGGAAATCGAGAACTCCATCAGGCCCGACCCCAGCCATTCCATCGCTGGTCGGTCGGTAGGTCTGGAACGGTCCCTGCCCCGTCCCAACACCTGCTGGGCCCGCTCCGGGGGCCTAGCGCCCACATTCTCACAAAAATAGTTTCCTCTCACTCTGGGTGTTCATCACAGCCACTCTCACCCTCTACACGACGGTGTTCGGCAACTCGAAATTGCGTCACGGCATACTCAGCAGCCCTCAGCACTCACAGTTCGACTGTGCGTTGAGCTGCATCATCGCCGGGCAGGTAAGTCAGCAGAGCCGATCTCCTCCTCGGGGGCCTCCCAACGGCGAGGGATCTGCACTGCCAGCCAGAGCTTCCTGGCTAGAGCTTCCCAAACCGTCACGGTGCCTAGGTAATCGATCCGTCTCGACTATGCGATCCAATTCGCCAGACGCCCGCCCAAGTTTCGGGGCATCCTCTCCACCTCAGTCAGAGGCAAGGATGCTCCTGTGTTTCGGGGCCGAGGTCGCCACCCTTCTGGCGAATCGAGCTCATCCCTCCAGCCGAGATGTTCAGCAGGTTTTACAGCAGCCCATACCTCATCGTCCCCAAGAAAGGCGGGGGGTAGCGCCCCATTCTAGATCTGCGTACCCTGAACAGGCAACTACACAAGCTGCCGTTCAGGATGCTCACGCAGAAGCGCATCCTGACGTCTATCATGCAAAATTTCATTCGCCAATTTCATTGGCCTTTTCAAATCTAGTCAGAAGATGAAAGGTTCTCAAGTCAAACCCCATCTGTCGGTTCGACACAACGTCTCGTTCCCTCCATCAGGGAACAGAGGTTACATCCTACATCCGTAACCAAGCCGTTAATGAATGTTCAGTGCTTGCGGAATTATGAATGATAAAATCGATTCACATCTTTTGAGAATCGATATTGAATCGACTGCATTTTAAAAAACGATTAATCAATTTTTCGAAGTTCTGTTGAGAAAAGTTTGAACCTGTATCATTATTTAGCACAGAGCATCAGGTGACAGGTCTCTGGTCTTCTGAATAGGTCAAGGGCACATACACATGAAGTTCTTTAAAAATGTATTCATATCAATCATAGCCAAAAGTACTAGAAACACAAATAAAATCTGATTAAAAGTAATAGTGCATTTAAAAAAATTGTCTTATACATTTTTCCTATGTGCAGTGGTTGGTAGCTCACAGTATATAGGAGATCACCTCTGTGTGAAAGACAGCAGATATAGCTGTAGATTATATTTGTAGGTCCCGCATGTGCGATGCAGAGAGAGGGGGGAAAAGCCCATGACCATGAAATAATTTCAGCCGCTCTCTCTCCCTTGAGACCTCACGCTGTCTGAGCCAGTCTTCCGCTCTCTTCAATCTCCCTCTTTCCCTCCAATTCAAATCTTCCCCTCCCCCATTCAGCCTCCTGACTGCTGAAGCTAGATGTCTTTTTTTCCGCGGAGAAGCCGTGCACTGCAGTTAAGTGCTGATGCAAACCATCACATTAGCAATTTCATCAATTAACACTAGGAACCGTTGCCATACTGACAACACCACACAGAACCAATACATAGACATGAAGCACATATATACACATGCATACAGACATATACATACATCCATACCACTATACGTCCATGCAATAGCAGTGGGGGATTAAATCACAAAAATAAGTGCACAGATACACTTAAAATTCTAAAATCTAACACACACGTGAATATACTAAACATGACTGTATATACATAAAGGTTATATGTATAACAACATAAGGCTTATAAACATAAAGCGTATAATATAACACTTCATATAAAGACATTTGTACATTGAACAGAAAAACCCCACCTTAAATTTAACCCAACAAAAAAGAAATTCATGTTTAAGATTGACGTCTTTCCAAAACTGCCTGTCTTGTTATTTACGGTGCAGAAAAACACTGTAAGACCTGTTAAAGCAGTTCCACCTTAAGAGCGGAACCTTAACAGATTATCTCGGTTATTTCACTGCCACTGAGCCGGCACTAATAGTCCGAGGCAGATATTGAAGAGTAGCGCAGGGCCGTGGAGATCTATTAGAAATTCCCATCTACACGGCTCATACATATTGATTTCTGACACCAAGCAGCACTGAAAGCCCCACGGGAATAATATATTTAGCAGGGTTGGCAGTGAGGAGGTCACAGAGTGCATAAAGATTAACCACACCGCCCCTGACAGGGCTGCGTGTGTGTGTCCACACACATAACATGTTTGTTTCTTTTTGTTTGTCTTTGGCATTGAAAGGTGAGCAACAGAAAAACTACTAAAAGATATGCAAGTAAAATACTAGACATTAACTCATTGTTCCATCAAATGGATGAAAGAAATGAATATAAAAATACTATACCGATAATTCTACATAACCATTATCATTATTCTACACCATTTTTTACATGTAAATTTACATATCTGTTTTCTGAGGCTGGTGGGTTTCGCCTGCACTGATGAGCTTGTCCAGGTGAAAGAGTAATTACTTCTAAGCCACAACGAGTGTTGGGAGCAAGACAGCAATCTGTGGAGGAGGGCTTGACTGCACACTGAGAGCACTTAACATTACCCCCACCCCCTAAATCCAGACACACGCACATCGGCCATTTCCTCACATAGAAAATGACAGCACGTCTGCGCTTGCTCTATCTGTACGTGTCTATCTTATTTTGGCTCACTCGCTTAGCAGTTCCCTTATACATGTAGTCTATTGCAAATCTGCATTCAGTAGCTTCTGCAAAATGATCATCTTTTAGGCTTTACTTATTGCATGCATCATTGGTGGTTTAGTGGTTGGTGAATTAATTCCTCCAACCAATGCTAAACTCAAGGGTGGCAAGGGATGAATAATGTTTTGAGATTGAATAATAATTGATCTTATTTTTAAAGGATCATAAAGATTTGGGATGGTTAGGACACAAGGACTAAAAAATTTGAGCTGTTAAATCTAAAGGCCTTTTTCCAGCAAATGTGAAATTAATCTCTTAAGGAAGTGCACACCAAGACAAATTCACATCAGTTCAATAGGTGGCACTTATCGACAACCAAATTCCTGCACACACATATCAGCTGGTCTGTTACAGAGAGGTGGCTACAAGATCTATAAAGATATCATTTGGAGACTTATGATTCAATAATGATAACTGTTACAATTTAAAGCAATAAGTAGGGTAGAACAGGGCTCATTGTCACATGGTGAAATTGTCACAAGGGATATTTTGGGAAATACAAATGACTTATAATGAGGATCTTTGCCCATCCCACATCAGAGCACTTGACCATGTACAACAAAAGAGGAGTCTACTGAATTGTAGTACAATTAAAATATATATATATATTAAAATATATTATATTTAGCCCAGCCCATTTTTGTATTTAACTCTGTTACCACCAGATTTTTCCATATAAGAAAATATGTAACATTGCTTAAAAGTGTGACACCCCATACAAATGACTCTTTCTGCAGCTAAATAATCCCATTCCATTCATCTCATTCAAATTTGTACATTGCTCTGTTGATTATCCAACCCTTTTACCTAAGCTTTTGTAAAAATAAATGAGACAGATATTTTTACAAATTCTGGAGTGTTTCACAGTGTGGTATTTATTATAAAACTAATACTATATTTTACACAAGAACAGGTAAAACTGTTATTTATGAGATTTCCACATACTTTACTTTAGTCATAGTACTGTAGCTCTTGTAATAAATCATTATTTGCGTGTTGAAAACATCAGAAAATATCAGAGGTCTTTGTTAGACAACACTGACAGCTATTGATCATTGTCAATGAAACATTTGCCAAAATATCTTGAAAACAGACTTTTTTATACTTGTCTTTTACTGTTGAAAGTTTTGGGGTTTATAGATCTCTTTAGTTTACAGTAAGTCAAAATAGAATTATGATCCGTGTGCAGCTTGTCGTGCTTATACTTATGGCAACAAACACAAAATTCACATGTTACATTTATATTGAAAATGTATATATTTATATTGAAAACTAGAGGACAAACCTGATAAAACAATGATCCTCTTAAACTAAAGATTACAGCAAATGCTATCATGAATTTCAATGTAGGCCTACACCAGAGCACATTTAGCAGAGGATACACTGTTCATACATGAGGGATTCATCAGCTGGAACACAGTGAGATATTTAAGAAACTTAAATGGATAGTTCAACCAAAAATGAAAATTCGGTCATCATTTCCTCACCATCAGATTATTCCAAATCTGTATACATTTCTTTGTTCTGCTGAACAGATATTTGAATGAATGTTAGTAACCAAGCAGATCTCACCCCCCATTGGCTCCCATAGTATTTACTTTCTTTGTGTTCGGCAGAACAAATACATTAATACAGGTTTGGAACGACTTGAGAGTGAGTAAATGATGACAGAATTTAAATTTTAGGGTGAACTGTTGTGTTAAATCTTATCCCTTATGTGAATCTTCTTGGGATTTTAAATTAGGCCACCTAACTAGTCACCACCTGTAATGACATAATAAATCTAAAAAGTTTACTTTCAGTAAACTTCCAAAGTCTCTGTCCATAACTGGTTTTATGAATGGGTCAAGCTGTATTCCCCTCC
Source organism: Triplophysa siluroides (assembly GCA_006030095.1). Taxonomy (NCBI): domain Eukaryota; kingdom Metazoa; phylum Chordata; class Actinopteri; order Cypriniformes; family Nemacheilidae; genus Triplophysa; species Triplophysa siluroides. The sequence continues at coordinate 1,417,825 of VCII01000913.1, forward strand.
AGGAACCACTGTGAAACTATGGATATCTACTTTTCTAACCGCATTACAGTTTATAGCTGTAATATTTTCAAATATTTAATGTATGTACTTTGGGGAACAAGAAATGTAAAATAATCGTTTTTCCCCACATAAAACCCTAATCTGCTGTGATGAACCCTGTGCTCAGTTTTTTTCATTGTATTACGTATCTTTGAGAGGGGTTTGGTGCCTTTAAGAACACAACAGTGATTCATCATTTAATTATGATTTGACAAATGCTGTTGCCTCTCGATTCGTGGCGCCAAGCTCCTTTTCAATTCACAGCACTGTCAAACTGTCACGCACACTCTCCTGGGATTAATTCATGCTGTCTGTCTTTTGAGCCTGCTGGCGCTCCCAGGGCGGCGGGTGCATGACACTGTCAATGAACGCAGCAGCTGACACTTCCACAAGAGCCACACAAATTTCCAACCCCCACCTCTCATTGCTTTCGCTTTAACCTGTACTACCAAAAAAATTACTGCCACAGCCATATGTACATACCAAGAATAAACATAAACTGGCAATAAACAACAAATTCTTTATATGGATTAAAATATTCACAAGGATAAATACATAAACATGAATGAAGCTTTACATCCATTGTAATGATTTTTTTAAAGAATTGCATCATTATAATTTTGAGTTTCAGTGTGCAAAAGTTTTTCTTAAACCTTTGTGGGAGAGACAAAGAATAGAGAAAAACTTTGCATGAGGGTGCAAGTTAAAACCATTCCCAAAGCCTAGAAATCCTTAATTTTTGTCCTTTTACCATCTTCTAATCTAATCCCCATTAGGATTCATCACTTTTGTTTTTTAAATGGCGTGGCAGGTAAATGGAATATCCTCAACAATGTTCAATATGCACATGCAGATTTGCTGTGTTTTTAGAGTTACAAATATTCTGACCATAAAGTCTTAAAGGGGTTGTGCAACAGTGTTTCATGCATTCTGACTTCTTAACAATGTTAAACGTGCTGGCTTCTCATGCGTGACATGGTCAACTTGTCAAAAACGAGTTGGACGTATGACATAGTATTTCTGTGCTTGATACATTCCCACAGCGTCCGTATAAGTTTCGTAAAGTTTTTTTCGAACATGAAATTCCATTTCGTAACAACTTTTCTTAGTCCCTTATTGGACAATTCTCCCGGAAAAGCACGTCTACGCGTCAATCCGCGAGAGTGGGAGAAGGAGCATGCGTACATGTCAAGTTAACCAGCTGGACAGAGAGAGAGAGAGCACGGTGTTCGAGAAGTTCAGATGTGTTTGTTTGTTCACTGCTTTTCGATGAGGAATGTTATATAAATGGTGGATATAACGCTGAATTTGGAGATAGTTTGAAACTGATAGATGGAGCAGTCCCAGCGCTAAAAGATGCCGGTCATGGACCGCACGCGGTGGGTGAAACTGAGTCATATGACTGCGTTTTGTTGGCAATCGACACAAACTTATAGTGAATCAACAGTTATGCAAGCATAATGCGATGATGTATTGTGTGCTTGTGCTGTAGCCCCGCCACCCCTGCACGCACTCAGGGCTCGACTGTTTTCAGAAATAGTCATACAGCTGTATCTGTCTTTTATACATGTGATCAACTAAAGACTCTTCGAAGATACAAAATATCCAATACTTCTCTATGGGTACTCAAGATTAATATGAGATTGGCAGAAACTATGTGTGTTACATCGGCTTTAACACATTTTCTAATTAATTTATACAGCAGGGTTGCGACTGGTGTGTTGTGATTATAAAAACAAGCATTTTGTTGCAGCTAATGGTTATCAATTCATCACTTTTATTCATTTTAGAATTATCCTCAAATAAAATTACCAAAAAAAAGGTTCGTCATTTTACTGTGGAGAACTCTTTTACCATATTCATATTTATTAAAGCGATTACGAGCAACTTTTTGACCTTAATTTAATGTCTCTAAAATGATTTTAGTGGTAGGACAACTTTTAACTGGACGAATTTTACTGCCGTTGCTACCTAAGCAGCCTCCTATCGGCTGAAATTGCACTCGTAACTTTGGTGTTCGGGCCGGTACAAGGCCCACCTTTCCCCTGCTTTACGGCATACGTCACGTTTTACTCTTAGCCTGGGAGAAGTTAGCCAACAGCTAACAAAAAGACCAAACGATCTAGTTCAACACAAGGCTCCAAACCATCACCATGGCAGAGCCAGCAAATCAAACAAAGAGGAAAATAGAGAGAGTGATCGGACACGAATCAATATCTGACAGACTTACACTCAGCGACGCGAGCTGCAAGAGGCAACGGGTTGCAAAACGGATCGAGACCTAACGTTAGCCTTCTTGCTACTGGATTTTTAAATTTTTTCTTACTTTCCTGTACCTTTGAGCTTATTGGTTAATAGGCTGTGCTCGGGTTATTTATTGGCGCACTAACGTTACTGGTTCACAATTTATAACCGTAAGGTAGACTAGAGATAATGTAATGTTGCCGGGTCTCAGTAGCTTACGTAGCATGATCGTGCCTCATCACGAATATAGTGATTGATATACTACCAAACCACAATTAATGTTTTATGATCAAAAGTTGCTGATTCCTTAATTCATGCACGTAGACAAATTGTTATCGGTGTCTATAGTTACTGTGCTAGGCACTATTCCAATATCAAGTTGAGTGTATGATTGCACCCATTACACAAAGCACAACACCTGTTACGCGAGTGTGTTTCCGAAAATATAACTACAGAAAATGATTTGCGTTGGTTACTAAACACATCACGTCCATGCGTTGTGTTTGGGTGACTGCAAATGTGTTATAGCTGACATTAGCAAGTTAGCTGCTATGTAGCTAGCACGCTATGCGCTAACGGCTTACAACCAACTGCTACCTCAGAATCTAGTTTGAACTATTAGTATAGCCCAGTAGTTTAACCCGCGGGAGCCAAAAGAGTGCTCTAGTACATGCACAGTTTATGAAGTGATATGATGTAACAGCTGTTTCTGCCTAGTCAGCAAATTCACGTGTATTGCTCTGCCTACATGGAAGCTTATACAGCGGCAATATTTACGACATTTATAACAGACAGTTGCACTTATCAACCACATGGGGAACCATACACCAAAACGGCTCGTTGTTGCTTTAACAGTATTATTTTTGCATGCAACCAATGAGAGACGCTTAAAATGAAACACAAAAATACTGAATTTACATTTGCGACTTACACAAAAACTGAGCATAACCAAAGCAGCCAATACTGTGTGTCGATTTCCCCATAGTGCCTCCCGAAAAAATGGGCCGTTCTCTTATATATAAGCTTCAAATCACATGCCTGAAGCCGCTGCTACACAAAAGGGCGAGAGAATGGTGCTGAAACACATAAACCTGACTTAAAACATCGAGCATAAAACACCCTGAAGAGCCAAAACTGGATTGGGCAAGGAACACTTGCTTGTTTAAATTCTTCAATGCACTGCAATGTTAGATACATGTCTTTAAGATGCATGTTTTACCTCAGTCACCATCAGACTAAAGCATCACTCCGCAGAAGAATTTTGCTCACTGAGTGTCTGGTAGCTCCAAATCTCTTATGCCAGTACCGCTGAGTGTGTGAAGTGTGTGTAAATCTAGTTGTCAATCAGTGTAATCTTTCTTACAGACATAAATTAGCTGAAGGTGATCAATTATCCTTTGGCGACCATTCATTTAGATTTTTGGCTTCCCACTAGAGGTCTAAATATACCCTCTTAAAAGTAACAGTGCTTAAAACGTTCTTCACAGCGACGCCTTAGAAGAACCATATGAGGTTCAACAATGAACCATTCAGTCAAAGGTTCTTTAAAGAACCATCTCTGTCTTACCTTTTAACAAACCTTTGAACCTGTGAAACAAAGGTTCTTTATTGAACCATTTAGTCAAAAAAAGTTTTTTCTATATGGCATTGTGAAGCACCTTTATTATTAAGAGTGTACTTCCTAAGGTGTCACCAGATAACCTAAACTGTCAATATCATGTTATTTATATAGCACAGTTAAAACAACACATTTTAAATGTGCTTGAAAATAAATAATATTTTAAATAACCTAAAACAACTACAAATTCCATATAATTCCAAGGCACTTTTTGTGAATATGAAGAACTATAAAAAAAATTAAATGTGTTACATGTTTACATAAAAGTAAGTATTGTTTAAATGCTTTTGACATTTGTCTTAGCAACTAGGTAAAATGGGGCCAAAGAATTAATAATCTCAGATGGTCGAAACAACAAGGCCTCTTCTTCTAAACAGTGCATTTATCATTGCATAATCACACTTATAGGTGTCACCACAGTAAACAACTGAACTGTTGAATTTGTAAATTTGACCATCCATCCATCCTAAAAAAAAACTGGGACGGGGAGCAAAAAAAAGTTAACCCTGGATATATTTAATGTAATTTGCCAAATTCTACGACATTCAGCACTATACAGTACATTTTCCATGTGCATCACAAAAGTCATAGGGCCCTACATGAGATTGATGCTGATACACCAGAGCAAAGCATGAAGAGCTCTGTGTACATCCTAAGCAGAGTAATGTCCACTGATATAAAAGATTATCCTGATGGCTCTCAGTAGACAGTTAATAAGCAGCAAATTTAAATTCCTCAAAGGCAGAGACTATACAAATAAAATTAGTTGTTAGCCATAACATACAACCAAAAAAATTAAGTGACCACTTCAAAATGATTTTCTGTTTTTCAGAATTTCCTATTTATAGATGTGTTTAAGTAAAATATATGATTTTTATTTCGTTCTGTGAACTAGCGACAATCCTTTGCTCTTTGTAGATGCTTAGTTTAGTGATGAAGGGTTAGTGATGGTACATAAAATCAATCCTTAAGGTCTCTGTCTGTAGGATATCATCACACGTTCCAATTTATATTAAGTGTCTATGATATTTAATCTGATTACAAGTAAAAGATGATATGTCAATTAATAGAATTTTCCATTATTAATAAAATATTATTAGCATTTTAAACTACATTGGCATTGCATGAGATAACACTGTACTACTATATGATAAATTAGTCCTAGTAATTTTAACCTTTTTAAGTCTTCACAATTTGAAGCCTCGTGAATTGGGGCTATTAATGCACATTATACAGTAGCCTACATATCTGCTTTTCTCTATTAGACGATAGTTCCAGTCTGCATCATCTTTATGGATGCTCTGCCATCTAGTGGCTGGTACACAGGCACTTCTCTGTTTTAATGTTTAGCGTACCTTCACTTTTCTTACGTGCCTGCACTTCTCACATGTTGCCGGAATTTTGCCACTTCGAGTCAAAGCGTCTTGTATGGGTGATTTGCATCTAGTGCCATTGCGTTAGCATTAGCAATAGCCGTTACGCTTTTTTGGCTAAAGATTACAAGCTTTCTATCTAGGCGCTGAGCTACCCAAATTCAACAGATTGACCAATCAAATAGGGTTTATGGAATATCAGCCAAACAAATAACAGAGGCTAAGCAGCAGTTCAGCCAATAAAACCAAAGAAGTCAGGAAGTTCAGCCAATCAAATGGAAAAAGACAGTCTGCAGGCGGGCGCTTATGACTGTGACGGTAATTAAATGCGAGTAAGCAAACATAACAAAGCCAACGGTTTTACAATGAAAAAGTGATCATTTGTAAGATTTCAGAGATGCAATCTACTTCTCTTTTGTGAATTCTGCTGTTTTAAATGAAAACGTAGGTGGTTTGTTACATCGTGTAATGTGTGTTCGACTTGACATGCCTAAAACAACATACAAGTTCAGGGCTCTCAAGTCTCACGTATTCACCGTGAGACACACTCATGTCAGCCTGTTCACGCGCTAAATCGTCCCGCTATACACAATTATAATAGACGAGGCAAATGAAATGTGAAGCTGAACGAAACGTGTCTGTTACAGCATTACGTTCACAAGTTTTTTTTCCGTGTTTTACTCACAACGCTGAGCATCACAACCAATCACAGACAGCGCATAAACGCATTGACCAATCAGAAGTTTATATGAGTCATCATCTTAGAAGCGTTCTGTTGCGGCTTCCTCGCAGATAGCAGCAGATACAGGCACATCTCAAAACATTTGAATATCGTGAAAAGGGTCAATATTTTTTTGCCACTCATTTCATAAACCCATATAGCATATAGATTCATTACACATAGACTGAAATATTACAAGCCTTTATTTCTTGAAATTTTGATGATTATGGCTTACAGATAATGAAAACCCAAAATTCAGTGTCTCAGAAAATTAGAATGTTACATAAGATCCATATAAAAGGATATTTTAAACAGAAATGTCAGGCTTCTGAAAAGTATGTTAATTTATATGCACTATGCACTGGTTGGGCTTCCTTTTGCATGAATTACTGCATCAATGCGACATGGCATGGAGGCAATCAGCCTGTGGCATTGCTCCAGTGTAATGGAAGCCCGGGTTGCTTTGATGGCAGCCTTCAGGTCATATGCATTGTTGGGTCTGGTGTCTCTCATCTTCCTCTTGACAATACCCCATAGATTCTCTATGGGGTTCAGGTCAGGCGGGTTTGCCACCATGGTCATTGAACCAGCTTTTGGTACCTTTGGCAGTGTGGGCAGGTGCCAAGTCCTGCTGGAAAATTACATCAGCATCTCCATAAAGCTTTGAGCACTGCTACACATTGAGCACTGCTTGGTTGGGGCCAAATTTATGTTTATTTTTGATAAATCATTTTAAAATATACATGACTATTTATTTTATTTGGATTCATTTTTCTATCTTTTATCAGATTTACAAATTGGTATAATTTGTATTTGTGCTGGTCAATTATAAGTAAAATTGAACTGCTAGAAAACCTTGAGAGAATGTGATCTCACTCCAAACCTTTGATAAAACTTGCGAAATCATAAAATATAGTGTGTATATGATGGATTTAATCAACAGAAAAATTCAATAGACTGCAGAACTATTATCACAGGTAATAAAATGACAATTTTTTTTGGTCAATTTTGTATTTAACGTTTTTAAATACGTTGTTTGGCAAATGGTTCCCTCGGTAAATAAATATGTTGTGCCAGCAATGTCCATATACTGTTTTTTCATTCTAGAAATGTAAAATGTGGTAATAATGTGTGCATACGTGTACAATAGAGTAGCCTACCGGAACCTTTTTTAACAACAAATTCAATTCAATTCAATTCAAGTTTATTTATATAGCGCTTTTCACAATGTGCATTGTTCCAAAGCAGCTTTACAGAAGCAAAATAAGAAAACACAGAGGTAAAACACAGCACAGTGCATAGTGTTTATAGAACAAGCAAGATCATTCTAATAGATAATATCTAATAAATTAATAAATAGATAAATAGATGCAGTCTCCCGGTGAGCAAGCCAGCACTGCCCTGCTGTGGCGAGGAACCAAAACTCCCTTATTGATTGATGGAGAAAAAAACCTCGGGAGAAACCAGGCTCAGCCGGGAGGGCCAGATCCCCTCTGACGTGTCATAGCTGCTCTCAGTGACCCCGACCAAGTCACCGAGCAACATCCCCGAGGAAGGGGGGGAGAGCCCACCGCCCGCGACCCAGGCAATCCCACTCGCCTAAAAAACAAAAAACAACAAATAATTTTTACAGTGCAATAGTGTAGTAGGTACACTTTAATGTTTACTATAATAAACTGTAATAAATTCATAGACATTCTTATTGTGTGTTTTAGTGTTTTCTTACCGTAGTAAATATTAAAGTATACTACATTTTTTATCCAAAGTGACTTCAGAGAGTTCAGGAAGCAATAATACAATATGTGCTAATACAAAGTTTACAAGTTTGAACAAAAGCTAGACCACTACCTGTTTAGAGAACGAGAGAGGGTGTTGGTGTTTTTTCTTTCTCGTTTGTCTTCAAGCATTCAAAGAAAAGATTGGTCTTAAGTAGTTTTTTGAATGTTGTGAGAGATGTGGTTGACCTGACCGAGTTATGAAGGAGTTGTGAAGGAGAATGAGCGGGAAAGCAATTTACTGATCTTATGAGAAGGGAATACAAGACGCCACTCGTTTGCTGAACGCAGGGTTCTACATGGGGTGTAGGAGTTTAGGAGGGTGTGAAAGTAAGCCGGTGCAGATCCAGTGATAGTCCTGTAGGCAAGCATTAGTGACTTGAATCTGATACGGGCTTCAACCGGTAGCCAGTGGAGAGAGATGAAAAGGGGTGTCACATGAACCCTTTTGGGCTGTTAGAAGACGATGCGTGCTGCTGCGTTCTGAACCAGCTGGAGCGGTTTGATAGCCTTTGCAGGAAGACCAGCAAGGAGAGCATTGCATTAGTCCAACCTTGAGATTACCAGGGCCTGGACAAGGAGTTGTGCCGCATCTACTGAAATGCCACATGTTACTGAAATACTACAGAATACTGTATTATTCCTATTGTAGATACTATAGTTTTTACTTTAGTATTTATTACAGTTTATCGATTAACTATTGTTACTGTAACGCTATAGAATACTGTAGTATTCTTTAACAAAGGATGGTAATTACTATTAGATACTGGGATATACCAAAATACACTGCAGTTTACTCTAGTGAATACTAGCATACCATAGTATTTATTCATGTGGAATATTAAAATTGTTGTTAATGACAAATGCTTTAAGGTTAATTAAATTTACTGACATTAAATACTTAAAATACTGATTATTAAAATAAAACCCAAGGTATTGGGGCTTTGAATATGGTTGACAACTGGGGGCCTTGGAGTCAAAAAGGTTAAGAATCCCGCGTTACATAATCATCTAAGATCTCTTAAAAGCCACAATACATAAATACAGCAATAGATACTAATAGAACACTATTAGTTCGTGATCTATAAGAATATAGCTTTCGAAAGGCTAGCCAGCATCAAGTTAGCAGCATCACTACCTGTAGCTACTCCCCAACACTGCTCAAATGTCTCTGATTGCTTGTAAATGCAGTGAGAAGGTATTAATGAGACTTTTCAGTTAAAATCTGTTTCACATAGAATACTGAAGCCTTATTGCAGGGCTAGTCAACTCGATTTCTGGAGAGCCAACGTCATGCAGTTTCACACCGTATTGCTATTAATGTTGTTTTGAGATGAGTAATTCGGCATGTTAATAGCAAGTATTCTGCGCTGCTGTATGCAAAGCCGTTGACATGTGCTGAAGTATTTCAGAAACATTTGTAAGTTCATGCTTGACACGTTGTGTAGCACCACCCTTCGGTGGTACAGAGTGTCAGTAAGCCATTAGTCTTAAGGGATTTTTTAATCAACAAATCTCCACAAAGACCTCCTGTAAGGGAGTAGCAATGGCAAGGTTTTGGACAGCGGCTTCACTTCCTAAGAAATGTCTGGATAAAGAACAGTCTGAAAATAACATTACTGCATCACCATAGCATCTAGTGGAACACACATGAGCATCAAGATGGGCTGTCTTCTGAGTTCTTCAGGTTTGTTAAGGTGAGCCAAAGGGGAGTGTGCAGTACAACAAGCCTGCCCATGCTGTAGCCGATAGATTGAGTGGTTCACTTGAAGGTGGCTTGAAGGGCCAAATCATGTGGTCCAACAAAGCTTTTTGTAAATCTCCATACCACCCTCATCCATGGCCTTAAGCACCATGGCCTGGTAAAGCTGCAACACAGGCATCGTATGGACGACATGACTAGTCCTCTCTTTTAGACATTACCATAGATAAAGTGTCATCATCGTTCTTCAGATATGTAAACTAGTAAGCGCAGTCAAATTTAAACATATAACAATAGTATAAATATAGCCGCAGACCTCAAATACTGCAAAGAAAACTGGTTCATTTTCACTTTTAAGCAATAAAAGAGTTATATTTGTATTTCGGAAAAGTTAATAAATTATGTTTTATGTGATAAACTCTATTTCTATCGCAGTTTTCGTGTGTCTTGTCATGCTGTCAATCTTTAACATTATTGTTGGATGACTTTTTCACTCCTGATGTTTGATTTTGTTGACCCTAATACATCTAGAATGCTGATTTGAAATGAAAATTTGGAATGGTCTCTTAATTTTTTCTGCGGCTTTATACAAATACACAAGGTAATGCGAGGGTTTACAGACTATATAAGATGTAAAAGCAACTGTGATAAGACAACTGTGCTGGGAATTCTGAGCCAAAAACAGTGGTATCGTGCCGCACCAAACTAAATTCAAATGGAAATGAAACAACCATTCTTAGAACTGTAAGGCCCGACCGAGGAGAAACTGTCCCCGTTATTAGTCATTATAAGTTAAAGAATTTCTTTAAATGTTCTGTGTGTTGACTCAAAACAAGTATTATTTTTATTATTTTTATTTTATAAAAACATACTCTAGGATTTTCAGTACAAGTGTTTTAAGAGATATATTACTGTAAAATAGACACATCCATCTCAAATAGGCCTAATAATGAATGCATTTGGATCTAAGTCACGAGTATAAACAATTTCCAGTGTTATGGATGTGAGATTTTCAGTCAAAACTTAATATATAATTTCTCAGAAAATCTATATTTTACCAATATATCGAACTATTTGTTTATTGTTACATTCATAATGTTCATGAACCACTGATGAGTTAGACATAAGAAAAATATCAGTCTATAAAAGAGTTTTCTATTTTAAAGAAGGGGGGAAATCATGTGACATGTATGTGACAAAATAAGGACAACATGCAAGTCAACATAGTTTGTAGGATTTCTGTGATTTAAAATGTACAAACCAGAAGAAATAATACTGAATAAATGCACAAGGGATGGCAAAAATAATTATTACATTATAGGAATTTTCATGTTCCCATTTGTGAAGAATATGGTCCACAACATTCCGTTATGGATGTGACAATTTACTTACTTAAATTGTAATTTACTTACAATTTAATTTACTGACTATGGTAAACTATCCTTTCCAAATGCAAAAAAGCTTTAAAACTTCAAATGGGTATTCAAATCACCAAATATTGATAGGCCATAAGTTAATCATTATTGTGAAACCTTTGGTAACAACTTTCTTAATCGAAAAGTTGACATTTCCATGGAATATCCCAAAGACAATGTGACTAAACTAATGACACACATTATAAACACGTAGACCTATAGCTAGCTATAGCCTATAGCAAAAAATCCAGATAAATCTATATACACCCCCATCCCCCTTTTGTACACAAGCCGGCATTTTCTAACACTAGTCTTGAGTCGTTATTCGCTATACCATATTCATAATAGCGTACTCAGATAGGCTTATTTATACGTTAACTTGTTTGGGTGCAAATCGTTTTCACGAACATCCCTATCTTACAAAAGACCAATTCCCTAAATTGCATTTAAAGATTTATTCCAACCACCGACAAAGAAAACCAGATTAGGCTGCTCATTTTCTTCCATAAACAGGCCGTCTCTTACGACTATCAACATTCAGTCTTGTCTTCCTGAATCAGTGTGTGAGTGCACATGCGCAGAACACACTATCCTACTGCAGCGTCGCGATGTGACGGAGGCAAGTCCGAACAAATTTCTCCCTACGTCTAATAATGATCAAACACAACCCTTCTACAGCAGCTGATTCAACTCTTTCACACAGTGCAATGGAATATTTCTGGTCGGGTGATAATGAACATTTAAATGCAATGTGAACTCTTTATTATTGCCGTGTATTGCTTTATTGATTAAGTGGAATCCTTCAGTCAGTGCTTGACAGTGATACTGATACTTGACAATGATGTATGACGCGGATGAACTGACCAAAGCAGCCGCCACTGGAAACACTGTCCGCGTTCAGTTTCTACTTTTAAAAGGAGTAAACGTGAACGGCGTTAACAGATTTGGAAGAACACCTATACAGGTAGGCCTGAGTTTGTAGACATTTCGACAGGTTATAGTTAAATTTAAGAATATAAGGGAGTTTGGGGATACATTTAAACATACGAATAAGGCTGAAAGTCTCTAAAAGAAAATGTAATGACGTAATTTATTTCACAATATGATTGTAAACAACTGTGGCTTATTCCTTTTTAAGCAAATCAATATTGTATTTACGTTTCAATTTTATTTACTTAAACTTAACACATAACATAACACAAAAGTAAGACTAGTTGACATGTTTCACCTTAAATACAGTGCTTTTATTAGACATGCAGTTGTGTCTAGTAACTGTATTCGTTTTAGTGTGTGAAAACGGATTAATTTCCGAATTTTCTTTTTGCTTAGGGCTAAATGTACTTAAATATACAAAATATGATTTGTATAGTAAAAAAGTGACATTAATAGTATTCTCTGCAGATTAAGTTGATGATGATAAGCATTTTGTAAACATACGCATCTAAAATAAAATATTTACGGCTTGAATATTATTGTTTTAATTATTTACATTTTTTTTAAGTTTGATAATTATATTTTAAACTATTAGAAGGTTTAACATGTGAAGTTTTACATTTAAGTGCCTTTTTTGTTTCTAAAACAAAGCCTTCAAAGAAATATATTAAAAAGTAGGCTAATTTAAATAATGTAATTTAAAGTAGAATTTGCTGTATTTGTTTCTTCGTAAATAGTTTTTACACCAAAGGGTTAGATGACAATGACAAGCGTTTGTATCATATACAGGTGATGATGATGGGTAACACACCTTTATCGCACCTGTTGCTTGAACATGGAGCGGATCCTAATGTGCCTGATCCCGGAACGGGCAGCACACCTCTACACGACGCTGCCAGAACTGGATTCCTGGACACTCTGAAGCTTTTAATTCGCTTTAGCGCTGATCCAAAGGCAACAGACAACAACAATTTACGACCTGTGGATGTGGCACGACAAACGGGAAACTTGGACGTCATCGAATTTCTCAATCGTTTTGAAAAACAATAATTTATTTATCTTCTATTAACACGCATATTACTTAATCGTACATTTTATTTTGGTTTACTTGTATAATATTGCACTTGATCTTTTGGACCGCATATTTTTTTGTAGTTTTCTTTCTATAAAAATGCCTTTTAAACTCTTATCTTGTAGTTTGTATGTTTTATTTGAGTTTACTGAAATATATATATTCTTGGTTGATGCAATTAAAACGTCAACAACAAACCGCAGATTGCGGTTTTGTGACTTTGCTCAGTAATTGCTTATTAATTTATTTCGGTGAGCGGTTTTGTTAGATTGCATTATACGATATTTTCGTTAAGAATGAATTTTTGTGAATAAAATGACCATACAATCAAGTTTAATGCATTCAGAAACTACTGTTTATAGCACTTTGGAAAATACATATTTTATATCACTTTAGTTATTTTAATGTCAAAAGTCGTTAGATGGCACCAAGCAAACTTTATTTGACGACTTTGTTAAGTAATAAGAAACTAAGAAATGTAACTAGAAATTCAAAAAATGCCTACTCTGTTGCATAAAATATTTATTCTGTGTTGTTATTCCGATCACACTTTAGGGTAAGATAGACAATACGCAAAATTGCTATTAAAACTAGAGAAAAAATATATATAGTAAGACCACGCACTTGAAAACAGTCAGATTAGGACAACCACTTGAAAAAAGTAAATTTAAGTCTACTGTTAAGGTGTTAAAACGTGAAGAGGAAACTAAAAATGAAACGGTGGATACATTTGCTCTCATGAACAACATCTGGGCTACTTTTTACATACTTTTGTTCTTCACAAAAATGTAAATTAATAATAGTGGAAGGTTATAAGCACAGAACCACTGCCCGGCTCAACAATATCCCATACAAACTGCATTCGGGAAAAACAACAGTTTATTGTAATAAGAGAAATGCATTTGCATCCAAACAAAAATACAAGGTATTTCTTATACATTAAATAATGTAACGTAATGTAAAAATGTGATATCAAAAGTTCTGACCATGCTCTCTAAAATGCTTTCATACATGCAAATGACTTTATTTTTTCCAACTCTAATCTGTGCACATATTTGATGTCATTGTGGTTGACAAACAAACCAAACAGCCTTCAATAAATTGAGGCTATAAGTGTGTCATACCAACATGAACATCACAACTTGGTGTCTCCTTGATGGCAATGTGCCTTAATGTTTGGGCAACATTACTGAAGACTGTGACATCAACTGCAAAAAATAAAAAATAAATGACATGAGGTGACATGGAAAGTTTCAATACAGTATAGATCTCAGACACTCAAAAAATGTGTTATTTGAATATAACGTATATAAACTTTTCTCTCCTTTAATTAAGTCAATTATAACCTTCATGTATTTTAAACACTGAAATACAAATATAATACTTTTTAAATTAATTTTAACTAGTAAACTCACTTTGTGGGCATTTATTGTGCTTTCCCAGTCCATCTGGTAGATCTGTGGTATAGCAGTGAGCAGAATGCTGCTAGCTTTATTTGCATTCTCTTTCATGGTTTTCAGAACATTGTCCACACACACCTAAAGAATGAAAAAAAGATTCAAGTTTAGAATATAATGTTATGAATAATTGTTTTATAATTTAGATTTGTTTTTTGTTTTTGCATAACTTGTTGCAAGTGTTAAATTAATGTCAAACATCCAGATATAGTGAATCCACATACAAAAACAATGGATTAGGTTTATTATTTAGATTTCATTATTTATTATTAGATAAATTATAATATTTCACGTAATGCACACATGATCTAAGTGAAAGATTAGGGTACCATATAAGACCAATTAAAACTGGAAAATATTTCATGGTCAAGGAACATATATTTAATGCCTGACTTTATGAGACATAGTTATCTAAAACCAGTATTAGTTAACTGACTAACTCAAGTCACTAACAAAAACTAAACACTAGGTTTCAATAACAGTTGTTTAAGCTTTAGCAATTTAATATTAACGTGGCTGATCTCCATACTTGGAGTAGGCAGTCAAGCAGTGACTAATGCGTTGGCACTGTGCTGTATGACTGTGTGTGCATGAGTCAGAGAAAATGTGAATACAGGATAGAGACAGAAGGATGTGGTGGAGCGGGGGAGTTCATACAGGAGGTCAGAGGCAGGAACTCGGAAGCAGAACTTTGAATTGCAAGGGGAAGTAAACATTGATTCAAACTACCAGCCTAACCGGTCGTCCGGTTATCGGAAGCAATAATCAGCAGACAGCATTTGTTGACTTTAAAGGAATATGTTCAAATATTTGTTCCAATATAGTTAAATATCTTAAAGGAGGCATGAAAAATCATAATTTTAACCCGAGCTTTTGTTATATAAGAGGGAATTGTATTCACGCTAACATCATGTAAGTGTCAGAACTGAAAACACCCTTGTCACTGAGATTACATCTGCTATTAACACCAGGCCCAGCGAACGGCAGGTTCTGGAATGGCCCTATCTATGACGACATTGATAGGTTGACCACCGCCTACATAGAAAGAATATCAAGATGACTTCTCTAGCCCCGCCCACTGGCTCATGCATGACAGTTCTGAAGTAACACATATGGGGCGGAACCAGATAGAGCGAGCAAGCAATAAACAAACATGCTGTAAAGATAGCTAAATATTGTGCCACCCCTGGTTGTGGAAGAATACAGTCACTGCATAACTTTCCTTCGGAATCCGACATTAGTAATGCGTGGTTATTGCGTAAATGCGTAAGTTTATTTTTTAAGACTTTCCAGCTCATGTGGGAAAAACATGGAGCGTTTGTTTGTTTCATTTCTCCGAGGATTCATTCGTGAACAAGGCAAAAAGGTTAAAAAGCAGTGCTGTGCCGTGACTATTGGATCCGATAGGAATGGTTCGGCAATCTTATGGGAGTAAAACGTCGCTTGATGTGCTCCGAGCACTATTCGCACGAGATTAGTATTACCTGGGGACCTCTTGTCATTTATATTAATTGCAGAGGTTGTCTGTGATCTTAAGCCCTTGAGAATCGGGGTCTCTGTGATTTGGCGCCCTCAAACAGTATATCATTTTTCAAGGTTTTATCCACCATTTGCGAAATAATGGATGCCGTTTTGAAGTGTTTTGGTATTATTTTGGGTGCTGGGTGATATCCATAAGTTACCGGGAGTCTCCCGTTTGTTTATTTATCATGGAAACTCTCGTAACATTTGAGACCTGCGATCGCGGTGAACTTTTGTCCGGTTAGCAATCACGGGTCTCAAATGCTGACAGGTACGGTTATATATCATTAAATGCAATACAAGTATAGTCTATACAAACTATACGGAAATCCTTGCCATCACATCCGGGAAATAAGTCAGTAAATTTGAGTAAAATCATCCAGTGCGAATGCGTCACATGAAATACTGATGTGGGGAGGTCATTCATAAATCACAGAAGGTCTCCAGATAATACTAATGCCGTGCGAAAACTGTGAATGGTGCTAATGTGTAACCTAACGTTACGTGTCTAACCAAATTCACAGAAGGCTCCAACTAAGTTTACTATGCAAACTGCTATCCAATCAAAGCAGTGGGCGTTTACTTCCAAGTCTTCAATACGGCACGCCCATTAAAACCGAGCGTATGTAGAGCCGGCCTCACAACCAGGGTAGAAAATAGCCTATAACTTGTTGATTTTGATGTTCTTTAATGTAAAAATCACGCGAACGTCATAAGTAGACCTCAGACAACAGTATAAAACAATAGACAAGGCCAGTTCATGAGACCTTTAAACTTTGCAAAAAAAAACATGTCCTCTTTATTCCATACTTTCTCTGAAATCTCACTACAGTTTCAATTTACAAATAGCGTAACAAGATTAAGAATTTTATAAGACATTTTCTAACAATTGTAGAAACGGCTCATCTCATGTTACAGCAAATATTTCCATTGTAAAAAGCAGCAGACAAGTGCTGGAGAAATGTTGTAAACATACATTCTTTTTGATGTCCCTGTAATTTTACTTAACACCCCCCAATTCTTTCTTTTTATATTTTAAACTGGTCCATTCATGCAGTTTATGTGTGGTTAAGTGTCCAAATCTTTTTATATTGCCAGAATTATATAGATTTCCCCATACCACACATTATTGATATCCGTATGGTTTTCTAAAAATAGTGTAGAAAACCTCACAAGTGAAACTACAAGAGAAAAAAAAAAGACAGCATGCATGAACAAATTATAGCTGCCGACTCATGTAGATTTGACTCAGGATATCTCGAGAAATTCCCCCTGCCACTGTGCTAAAATGACTTCATCTGCACGGAAGAAACACCACATGTGCAGCTCAGAGAGAAAATGCTGTGTACTCAGTTGACTTTTAATATGTAGTATTGCCAAACGCACACGATTAAAAAGATGAGAAATTAAAAGGATCTATTTTGATGGCACTTTCCTTTACATCTTGCATCAAATCAGTCATTTCCAGACTAAGGAATCAAATTGTCCTAATCTTTTGAAAGGTGTGTGTAAAGTTTTTAACAGGTTGCTCAGTGTAAATTGTTTTGAGAAATACGTAATATGTTTGTAACTGTTTTTTAAATGATTGAGTATCAATAAATTATTTTGTAATCTTTTGTACTAGTTGTGTATGATTCTTTTTGTTGTCCTTAGGTGAATAAAGACGTGTAAATTCCAGATGTTACCTTTAAATGAATTAGAGCTGTGTAGCTACACACTAACGCACAGTGTAAAGGGCCGCAATCCCAGAAAATGCACTTTTAAATGTTTATCTTCCAGAAATTGAGTCGCCAGTTTGCAGAAACCCCCTGTTATTATACAAATTCATCTATTCTTCTTTTTTAATCTCCTTTAAACCACAACAGTGACACAAAACAGGCAATCTGGCACATTGTTCTACAATGTGATTTATAAATAAGTTCCTTAAGCTATGGGAAACAAATTGATAAGTTAACATCCGTTTCTTAACTCTCTGATACTTGTCTTTTCCACTCTTTATCTACATCCATTATATAGACATATATTACTTGTACCTCAGCTGACTCGGACCAACACTTTGTAGTATGCCTAAATCTTTGTATAGTTTTTACTGCATGTTAGTCCTGCAAGGAATCATTTTCTAGCTTTACGTAGCTATATAATTTTACCACAACATGTATAGAAGCAACATCATGTATGAACTGATGTGTACCCCAATTGAACTGCAACAAGCAGTAAACGCACACAGAGACAGACCAACACATATCTGCTTACCGCCTCTTCGTGCTCTTTCCAGCAGTCATAATCAGTTGCCATTGCAATACTAGCATAGCACAGGCCAGCCTCCTTGGCAAGAACCACTTCCGGTACAGTTGTCATGTTAATGACATCAGCACCCCATTGTCTAAACATAAGGCTCTCTGCCCGAGAGGAGAAACGTGGCCCTTCAATGGTCACCATTGTCCCACGAGGGTGACACTTCACACCTAGTCCTTGGGCGATCTCTAGTAGCACCTTAAGACATATTTGACCTTTAACATACTTTGATGAATTAAAATAAGTTATGATAAATAATTATAATTATAAAGCCCCAATAGTGATTACACTCACCTTTCTAGTTTTACTGCAGAAGGGTTCAGCCATAGGGATGTGACATACACCTGGGGGGCTGGTGGGCTGCCCATCACAAAATGTCTGAGCACGTTTTGTTGTTCTTGAATTTAGGATGGTGGCATGTAAAGTAAGAAGAAAAAGAAACAAAAAGTAAAAAACTAGGATATGTTACTGTTCAGGGTAATCAGGGGAATTACAGTAACAGATAAAAGCAATCTGGCAGACTTTTGCTCCAAAACTAATCAAACATCGTTTCTGTCATCACCTTTGCCATCTTTATTTTCACAGGGACAATAGAGAGAGACAGGAAATAATGGGGAGGAGAGAGGGCTGCAGGACCAGGAAAGGACCAAGAGCCAGGACTCCAAATGGGGGATTCTCACAAGATCTTGGCTTCCAAGATATCAATATGATTTTTTTAAAGATATTTGCAACAACAAATTGCCGTTTTAAGCATTAACAACAAGGTCGCATTAACAATTTTTTAAACATTTTTGTTAAAAAAAAACCCATAAAAGCAGTTACGGACATTAGATTTCTTACCATGTTTTGCGGGTTAAAGAAGAGAAGCCATGATGTCTTAGCCACTTTTTATTCATCATGCATAATTGGACATTTTTAATTAAAAAAATTAAGGTAATGAAATCTGAGTAAACACAGAATATTTCATTTATTACTAAAAGAAATATAAAGATATATTTTAACCTCGTAGCTATTTGAAAGGTACTGCAGATCTGTTACTGCAAAGATCAAGCTTAATTAAAAGATCTGTGTGTGTTTTTAAAAATGTAAAGGAGGTTTTAGTTTTACTCTGTTGAAATTAAAACATGTTATGCACTTAGACATAGCTGGATGCATTATGGTAATTTTAGCTGAAAATGCATTAAATAACAAAAAGAATACACTCCTATGTTAAAATTATTCTATGTGCAAAGTAGAAACAGAATTATCTTTATTATAATCATGTTTGTGTTACAGAATTATATGCTTTTTTTTTTAATCAGTACTGCCATGATGTTTCAATGGGCTGTCCAAAGCATGCTATATGCTTGAAGCATTGTCCACATAACCACAGGCTCCCACTACCTTTCATTTTCAAATAAGGTGTTTGATAAGAGTTGGAGCTAAACTCTGCAGAACATGGCCCTTACAGGCACATAATTGAATGCTCTACCAGCTTCACTCCTAGAGCAATGCACTACCTGTTCATAATCCTCACATGCTGTATAAAAAAACTGTAAAACAATCCAGACTTGCTACGGTTGTGACTTGAAGGTGTTAATTCTCAAGACAACAGAGTAATAAGGGTAGGCATATACTACACCTACATTCCCACAACATCTTTATTTTCGCTCTCCTTCTCACATCCTTTTGTTTTTTTACTCTAACAAATTTTTTTGTATGGCACTGCAGGTCTGTAATGCAGAAACACTATTAGTACAAATGTACAAAGAGTCTGAAATTTAACATTTACATGAATGCATTTTATCCATTGACACTTTTATCCAAAGAAAATTTGCATTCCGTCTATGAAAGAAAAATGTATACATGTATTTTACAGTTATGGCGATTTGTATTTGATGACACCTTTAATCCCATTGGTTGCGCTGTCAACATATTTTTTCTTTTAATGTTTTGTTTATTTAATTTTTTGCTTTCACTATTCTAAGATATTAATATATCCACAAATCCTTTAAGGTGAGCCTAAAAAAAATGGAAGTATGAAAAAGAGAGAAAGACAAACCTATCAATGAACTGATCGATCAAGACAATGTCTCCAGGCTGGATGTCCTCTCTGAGAGAACCACAGGCTGTGGTGACCAACAAGTGTGTGCACCCCTCTTCCTTCAATGCCCAAATATTAGCCTGGTAATTGACATTTGTGGGCATGATGGTGTGTTGTCTCCCGTGCCTTAGGGAATGAAAAAGATTGAAAACAATAAAACCAACAGACATTTTACGTTCAAAGCATTTCGACTGCAATG
This sequence comes from Triplophysa siluroides, assembly GCA_006030095.1. Classification (NCBI taxonomy): domain Eukaryota; kingdom Metazoa; phylum Chordata; class Actinopteri; order Cypriniformes; family Nemacheilidae; genus Triplophysa; species Triplophysa siluroides. The sequence goes on from VCII01000913.1 coordinate 1,438,272, forward strand.
GACCAAATACACTGTGGATGGAAATACATTTTGTCTACCCTTCAGTGTAGCTACCTTGCAAGAAGTACACAATCAACGTTTTTTATTTTGCCCAAAATCAGCGCATCAGATGGCTATTTAAAAGCAGAGAAAACAAAATTATTGCCAGAGGTGTATTTATTCATTCTTAATACTGCTTACGTATTGTTGAACCACTCACCTTTCCAAATGGTGTGACTACATACCGTTCTGTTCTTCCCTCCAGTATATCTGGGTCATCCAAACCAGAACCACCAATAATTCCAATCTGTAAGAATATGAAAATCAGAATAAACAGGATTATTGAACAAAACATGTAAAACATTATTATCCTTAATATGGCAAAAACAAGTTGGCCAGTGGTAATGTTTATTTGAATAGTGAGCAGACAAATAGAAAAACATGTTGACATGCAAGTTTACCCCGCAAATGTACGCATTAAAGCTACAAAAATGTATATATTTATAATAATAATGCCATCGTGTTTTTAGTCAGTTTAATGATTAATCTTGTTGTAGACTTTGTTCAGTGTTCAATAATGTTTACATATCTTAAAAAAGTAAACAGTTGATGTATATGCCAATTAAAACGCATAACACTGAGAACCATTGATTTAATATGTCCCAATGAATCTACCATCTACTAAATCCAGTCAATACTCGGCATACTGAAATCGGAAGTGTCATGGAAAACGGTTAATTTACATACTTATGATGCAATATGTACAAACGCCTTAAGTATGACAAAAAATTAAGCTGACGACGGACTTCTTAGCACCTCTTGAGGTGGAGTCATGAACAGCAGCTTAGCAGTAAATCTCGTGGTTTTAGAGTGAAACAAACAATGCAAGCCACTGAATAACACTTTTAAAAAGGAGTTGTTTTCCATAAAATAAAATGAGATTATTCAGAACCAACGTCTAGCTAACATCGTTTTTAAAGCCTTGTTAACTGTGGGGGTGGTCTCATGTGGGACAATAATCATTTAAGATTTACCTTCACGTTACTGTTCGATGCCATATTCCTTCACGTGTAACACCCTGACAGGAGTAGAGCTTCCTACTGTAGTCACTTCTTTCTTTTCTTTTATGCTGCATCGAAAACTTAATTGCGCATTACCGCCACCTTCTGTTATACGAAGGCGGTTCAACCGATATTTAATATTTTAATGCAATCCAAAAATACATGCATTATAAACATGTCTAGCCAGTGAAAAATATATTGCTACTTTTAAATGTTAATAAACTGAAAATAAGGTTGTAGAAAACACTTCGGAATCTTTAGTTAGACTACATTCATATTTATAAACTCTTTCCGGTGGTTTCCTGGACAGGGTTTAGCTTAAGCGAGGACTAGGCCTTAGTTAAATTAGGATATTTATGTCGTTTTTAAAAACATTACTTGTGTGCATCTTAACACAAAACAAAGGCAACGATATATATCTAGATATGTCATTGCAAGTCGTTTTCGATCAAGACACCTCTAACATTTTAGTAAGTCTGGGACTATTACTAAACCCTGTCCAGAAAACCGCCACAACACAAAGATCTAGCTCACTAAAACACATTAAGTGGCCTATTGTAGATATTGTGTACAAATACAATATTGTATAATGTTGTTATGTAAAAAGTTAAATGCAATACCACCTTAAAGGGATACTCCACCCATAAACCGAACCTTTAAACATTTGTTCTGATGAACACAAAGATATTAGAAAAAATGTTAGCAAATGACATTTCTGGGACATCATACCATAGTACACACAAAATTAACATGGTAGTCAAATGTGCACCCAGAACTGTTTGCTTTTCTAAATTCTTCAAAACATCTCTTTTTGTGTTCAACAGAACAACATTTTTTTGGGGTGGAGTATCCCCTTAAAAAGACATTACATTTTTTAGAAAATTGTAGAACTGCAATGTTTGTAAGAATGCTGCCAAACTTATTATACATATTTGTAGAAATGTATGATCCCTTTCACTTTATTAGAGACAGCCATATGAGACTCTGATTGTTGCCCTGGCACAGAAAAAAAGTTTTACAAAATCATTGACAACAAGGTCATACAATGTTGTACAATTACATAACTTTTTGGCCTAAAATTTGCATTAGAGATTTTCAGATGTACATTTGTTTTTATGAAAATATATTCATAAAATATATACTATGACAACTTTATAAGTTTACAATAACAGTTCATTTTTACATTCAAATTCAATCCTATGGCATTTAATCTTTTTGATGGTGATTTCCTGCATCCACATCAGAACTACATTCATTAGTAGCTGTTGCTTCTTGCTCTACGTCTACAAAACCGGTATTGAGCAGCCGATTTTCTGTAGCACTGTCAGTAACTATTACAGTGGAATCAACAGGACAAACATTTCTGTCTGAGGGTACAGCAGGTTCAGTGTTACAACCATCACTGTCAGTTGTAATTGTTATTAGGTCTGGGCTTTGAATTCCTGTTCTCCCTTTACTCTTATGTCTTTTGCTTTTCTTCCTTTGTTTCTTCCTCTTTTTCTGATGTTTCCTACTATGCTCAGATTTATCATCATTATCCGCGTCTATGCGTGGACTCCTACTTTTCTTCTTGGACTTCTTGGGATGCTTCTTTTCTTTCTGTTTCTTCTTTCGATGATATTCATCAGATTTTTCAGAGCTCCACCTTGAGCGTTCCTCTAGGTGCTTTGTTTTGTATTTTCTTTTCCTGCCGTCTTCATCATGATTTGAAGTCAGACGAGAGGAGCTGGAGTTGATTCTAGAATTACTCCTTGAGTGGCTTCTGAACCTCTGACGGTCCTTGCTTCGCCTACTACTCCGCGACCGAGAACAAGAGCGATCGTATCCACTTCTGCAATAGGTTGTGTAGGATGAGTGTGTCTCTGAATAGTATCTTCCACTCTCTCTATGACGGCTATATGAATGCCAATAAGATGAGGTGCCATGACTGGGCTCTTTTTCACGTCTCTTCTCACGCTTATCTTTATGAGAGCTAGTGTGTGTTCTGTTTTTGTGTGCGGATCTTTCTTTAGACAGCTCCCTTTTGTGATGCGTTCTGTCAGACTTATCCTCTTGTCTAGCACGATAAGAGGTGTGGATATGTGTAGTGTCTTCAGGAGAGTAAGAGCCCCTTCTTGAACTCCCTGAGGGGTCTCTGAGTGACAGTGGGTGACACTGAAGTAAAACGAATATGTTGGGGTAGGCGAGGACTTTGTGGCTCTTCATTGTCTACTGGCTCTTCTGAATCAGAGGAAAGCTGGACCAGTTCTGGTGTCCTTTCTGCAACTGACTTTACATATCCGACGATAACACAGTCTTCATCACTGTCAGAGGAATTGTCCTGCCGTGTCACAGCAGCAACAGACACAACCGCTTCCTCTACACTGCTATCAGAGTCTGAGTCACTCACATGTAAAGGAAAAACCTGGGATGGCTCTGAAGAGTAGGACGGTCCAGGGGTCTCATCATCCCATGCCGTCTGGCTTAAGGTGACCCTAGGAGTGGTAAAATCCTGGGCTTCAGGCATTGAAGAATCACTCTCTTCCTCAGAAATGTCGATTACAGAGGTGTCTGGACTGCTGCTCTCAGTGGAGGGGGCCAGGCAGGTCATAAAGGGCATGCTGGTCATACGCTTCCATGTTGAAAGGAGACTGAGCAAAGCTGAGAAACTCATGCAAGAAATGTTCTGTATGGGACAGCAAGAAGGGCATTAGTTCATGAAGAACAGCATGATCGTCCAGGTTATGTCGAGTGATCAAGGTCATGATGATGTGCTGCAGTATGTTGGCGAAAGAACCGTGCGTGCCGTACAGAACTGTGAGCTCCCGTCTCAACCATGGCACAAGTCTGTGGAGACAAGCAGGGTTTTTTCGGAAGAACTCTGCAGAGGTCTCTCTGGAACGGCCACCGTCCCGCACACTTTGGACTCGCACTCCTCTTCTGTATAAAGCCCGTCTGAATTTGACTAGTTCCTCTTCGCGAAGACTCCGCACGGACCTGCCCTCACTCTCTGCTATACGCCTGGCTGCCATCCTCCTCATCATGCGATGGAGATCTCTGTTTTGGTGCTCTAGAAGAGATCCGCTCAGACCCTCGAATAAGATTCCGTGGTCAGGGGGAGGAGACGTTCGCCTTGGTGCTGGTCTATGGTCACCTGTAACTGTGGTGCGATACCTGAATCTTTGCCCTGCGACGTTGCCAAATGAGCCATTTTCGGTTGGTGGCAGGTCAAACCTTTTGTAGTCATCTTCAGCCTTAATGGTGTGATATATGGATCTGAACGGTTGTTTGCACAAAGGGCATTCTGCTTTGTTCTTCGACCACTCACGGACACAAAGGAAGCAAAACTTATGTAAGCACACATTTAGGTAAGATATGTTCTTGAAGTGATCCAGGCATATAGGACATTTCGATTCTGGAGATGCTTCCTTTGATATTGTGTTGTGTAACAAAACATTAGTTGAATCCTTCAAGAGACCATCTTTAGTCTCTGTTTGTGCCATAGTCTGAAAGAAACAAAAGCGTTGTAGATTTGTGAAAGCATATTTTGACGGCTTAGCTTAGAAATACTTCCAAAAAGTGGGATGAATGCTACAAAGACGCTACAAAAGCGCAGAGTATTCGTTTAAATAAACGAATTGTTTACGGTAGAATTGTTCACACATCAATACATTTAACAATCATATCCATTAATTTGTTTATTGTTTCAAAAAAAGATTGAAAACTAAAGTAATATCTTCACACTAATTAGTTTTCTCAATTCATGTCGGCTATTATAGACCAATTGATTATAAGAGCAAATCGGTTGCGGATGTAACGTTAATGATCTTAATAACAGTAAAATTGCAGGAATTAGTTTGATACTTACTCAGTCCTTGTTTGGGTGAAATTGCCGTAATCCGCTGACTCGTTTGTCTTAAAAAAAAGTAAAAACCAGTAATTATATATTCCACATGGTACAGAACGTGCTGACCTGGAGTAGTGCAAGTTAAAAATGTGATTTGTATACAAGTTAAAATGCTTTACACTTGGTGTATAACGTAAAAAAGTTGTCGGTTCTGCCGGTTAACAGAGGCAAGGAAATAATAAAACACATTTCGGAAGCGCTATGTTCTTAAACTTTCACCACTTCCGGTTTGCCTAATTCAAAATAAAAGCCCATCCGCTTTAACCGATCAATCGGCATCGGATAAACAAGTATTTAAAAAAAAAACTTACTTTGAACATTTTGAAATACGTTTAAATATATGCAGATTTTCCATTAAAAGTGACCAACAAGCCCACTAAAATGTGCTATTGTTGATTGAACAGCGTTAAGATAATATTTTATTTATACAAAGGGAAAATTATAAAAATATGCATGATACACTGTAAAAAATTATGTCAATACTTTGCTGACTTTATATTACCAACTATTAAAAAAAACATGTCAGCAGTCTCTCAGTTACAAGGAAAATTCCAATCGTGTGGAGTTAGATCAAAATCTTGCGTTGGAGAACCGCGGTTCAGGCAGGGAAGGCCTGTTCTCCTCTGGCAGATTAACACAATGCTGATGCAACTAGACAAATGATAAATACTGTTTGTTGAAGTTAACTAAGCAGTTAAATCGAAATATTAATAAACAATCCATTCATTGTTTGCCTACTTGGTGATAGATTCAACAGATATAATTTCAGTATCTTGGCAGTAATAGCTGAAGCTATTACATCAATGCATATACATTTACATATATTCCAAAGGCATGGACAGAGATTTGCATACTGGACCGAAGAAGCATCCCAACTCCTTCAGGGGACCCTTGAGCCTGTGTTTAGGGTGTCGAAATTCACCACCACCTAACTGTCACCCAGCAGAGGAGTTGTGGATGACAAGGACATTGATAAGATGAATGATTATGTACGTTTTTATGTATGAAACATTTGCATGCATGCTGTATAAATAGTTAAACTGTTGTGCCATTTTATTATTTAAGGAATAATTGAAGATAGGCCATTAAATGATTCAAAACATAACGCACACCTTTAGAACTTTTGTCAACCAATTAGAATGTGGCATAAACTTAATTTACTTCAACAGGTGCATGAGCCAATAACTGGGTACAGAATCACAGTCACTTATTCCGTGGGGAGGTGACAGAGCCTGCCTTTTAGCAGATGAACAGGGATGATCAACAAAATGCTCTCAGGAAACTCCTGGGGGTCAAGTCTCTGAGGAGAAGGAATACTTTTTGTTTATATTTTACTGCCAAGAAGACATGGAAACATTTTTGTCGTACTGTGTTGATGAACAAGGGCTTAAGGTCAATGCGTTCTTGATTGAGTGAGTGAGTGACAAATGTATAAACAAATACATATATAACTTTATTATTGTGTGTTTCTTAAATGCAGTCATTTATATATCAATATTAAATATATCAACAGTTAGGTCAATGCCATGTTCCTCAATCAGCAATTTAAGTAGATGAATAGATGTGTGAGTGTGTGACTGAGAGAGGCAGGGAGGGAGGTTGAGATTGAATGAATGACTAGAATAGAAGGAACACATCTATAAATAAATAAATTGGATGAATTCTGAAAATTCTGTGTGTTTCTTAAATACAGACATATGTCACAGTATAATTAAATATGTAGAGCATAACATATAAATAAAGCACACACTTTCTGAATGGTGTCTAACAAATGTCTAACAAAACTATTAAGTTGAATTGTATTTTTCAGTTATTTAATTGGGGTAACAATTTGTGCCACATTAACCTTGCCACATTTCCCCAAAAAGTATTCAAGAGAATCACTAATAAAAAAAATATTATCTTTTAGGTTTTCTATATATAAAAAGCATTTTTATGACATATAACAATTTGTCATATTGTATTTTCGTTGGTATTAAAAAATAAAATAAAAAAGCAACATACAAAATAATAGAGAAAACTATTTTCCACTCTTAACAGGATTCTTTGTGTATCCCTCGTACGTTTCTCCAAACCATTACAAATTGTAATGTGTTTAATATCTTTTGATGTTAAGTGCTATTTTATTCAATAATAGTTTATTCAAAAACTATTTCCGGTATGGACAAACAACTTTTTTATTAAAACTGCCGTAAATTGTTTTGACAGGAAGTAGACGCAGTTTCGCGCATGTGCAGAAAAAATCGTGTGACAGGTGAGGCATCGAGTCCACCGGGCTGGATCGGGTAGCGACAGTGCTGTAAACGGAAGAAATGTGTGCGCATGCGGATTACAAAATGAAACACTTTATGCAACATTTACTTTGTTATCTCGCGTCGATTTGTTCGTAATCGAAGCTATTGTTAGTTTTAATAAGTGCAACATTTTCCCAGCTCACACACAAGGTTTGTAAATAAAAGTGAAACGGGCCAATAGGTGAAGTTATGTCATCATTTCTGGCGATACAACTTCTCTTGACATTTGGACTAGTGATTTTTGCTAATGAAGCTAATAGATTTAATGAAGAACGGGATCCTGAGCCTCCAGACTGGAGAAAGACTTTAAAAACCATCCGGAACGGAATCCACGGGATAGACAAATACCTTAATTTGGCTATGGACATGATCGGAGGTTCAGATGGACAGTGTCGATACACGTGTAGTGATGGTCGGTCATGATTTTAAAGACTTAAACAAATGTATAACTATTTCATTAACACTATAAAATTGTCTATATTATCTTTTTTATTATTTGATTCTCTTGTTTCGACTGATTCTATAAGGTATATAAATATTTATATGATCAATAAACAGTTGTCAGCCATAATTTAACAATGGGTTAAAAATCTCCCCTCATTGGTTCAATTTTGTACTCTTTATAGGGTACATACCAATTTCTCGCCCTAACTACAAGCCACCTCCACCCAATGGATGTGGTTCACCAGTATTTGGATTTCGGGTGAGGAAGGAAAACATTTATATTGTGATAAATATGTTCCATTTTTATTACTGCAATTCTGCCCTTCATTTATTTTAAGTGAGGGGCTAAATAAATGTTTTCTTTGAAGTTGAATGTTACTTAGGCTATCAATAATAAATCTTTTCACTTTTGTCATTGTTGGCTGCAGTTTGATATTGGGATCCCATCTATGACCAGATGCTGTAATAAGCATGATAACTGCTATGATGCCTGTGGGAAAGAAAAAAAGTATTGTGATAATCAATTCCAAGTCTGCCTTGAGTCTATCTGTAGGAATTTCCAAAAAACACTAGGCTTGTCTCAGGGTGTACAAGGTAATTTCAAATATTGCTTAAATAATGTCTTATTTTTTTAAACTAGTATACAACTTTAAAAAAAATGTAAAACATATTTTTAAACTTAACTTTACTAGACCGTTGCCCATCTTATCCTTATTGCGCTTATTCATTATGCTGAGATATTACAATCTTCTTTTACACAGCCTGTGAATCAGCAGTGACTTTGCTCTTTGATGCTGTCATGCACTTGGGATGTAAACCTTACCTGGATAGCCAAAGAACATCTTGCATTTGTCACTACGAGGAGAAGCCTGATCTGTGAACAGTAAACATAAATCATGAAGTCTGCTTGTTATTGTCTTAAGATACTGCAGTGCTGAATAAAATACTATTTAAATATTTTTTTTCAGTTTAATGTTAATCAAAAAACCTTCAACTTACAGTAAAAACTGTTTGTCATGCCTTTATTTTAACTTTAATTTCATTAATAACTTTAATTTAGGCTTTTATTCAGGTTAAGGTTTTATTATAACATCTTAAACATGGATTTATCTACCCAAATAAACTTTATTAAAAAGTCCAGCCCTTTAAACATTGTCCAAAACGTTTTTTGTGGCACATTTTGCTTCAAAATGCCAGATTATCTTTCCATCACCAGCCTATCTTATTGACCCGTGTTGTTCATTTTAAGCAAATGTTTGTGGTTGTACCTATGAAATATTGGTTTTACTTTTCCTGTTCTTTCTGTTATTTTTTAAATAAATAAACTATGCTGACAGTATCAATAAATCAATAAATTATTTTGATATGCTGTTATAAACTGTTAATGTTGGTTCTTCAGCTTTTGTTTGAGAGTTTACATTTTCTTATTACAGACCAAAGTGGTCGGACCTCTACAGTCGTGGCCAAAAGTTTTGAGAATTACATAAATATTGGAAATTGGAAAAGTTGCTGCTTAAGTTTTTATAATAGCAATTTGCATATACTCCAGAATGTTATGAAGAGTGATCAGATGAATTGCATAGTCCTTCTTTGCCATGAAAATTAACTTAATCCCAAAAAAAACCATTCCACTGCATTTCATTGCTGTCATTAAAGGACCTGCTGAGATCATTTCAGTAATCATCTTGTTAACTCAGGTGAGAATGTTGACAAGCACAAGGCTGGAGATCATTATGTCAGGCTGATTGGGTTAGAATGGCAGACTTGACTTGTTAAAAGGAGGGTGATGCTTGAAATCATTGTTCTTCCATTGTTAACCATGGTGACCTGCAAAGAAACGCGTGCAGCCATCATTGCGGTGCATAAAAATGGCTTCACAGGCAAGGATATTGTGGCTACTAAGATTGCACCTAAATCAACAATTTATAGGTTCATCAAGAACTTCAAGGAAAGAGGTTCAATTCTTGTAAAGAAGGCTTCAGGGCGTCCAAGAAAGTCCAGCAAGCGCCAGGATCGTCTCCTAAAGAGGATTCAGCTGCGGGATCGGAGTGCCACCAGTGCAGAGCTTGCTCAGGAATGCAGCAGGCAGGTGTGAGCGCATCTGCACGCACAGTGAGGCGAAGACTTTTGGAAGATGGCCTGGTGTCAAGAAGGGCAGCAAAGAAGCCGCTTCTCTCCAAAAACAACATCAGGGACAGATTGATCTTCTGCAGAAAGTATAGTGAATGGACTGCTGAGGACTGGGGCAAAGTCATATTCTCCGATGAAGCCCCTTTCCGATTGTTTGGGGCATCTGGAAAAAGGCTTGTCCGGAGAAGAAAATGTGAGCGCTACCATCAGTCCTGTGTCATGCCAACAGTAAAGCATCCTAACACCATTCATGTGTGGGGTTGCTTCTCATCCAAGGGAGTGGGCTCACTCACAATTCTGCCCAAAAACACCCATGAATAAAGAATGGTACCAAAACACCCTCCAACAGCAACTTCTTCCAACAATCCAACAATAGTTTGGTGAAGAACAATGCATTTTCCAGCGCGATGGAGCACCGTGCCATAAGGCAAAAGTGATAACTAAGTGGCTCGGGGACCAGAATGTTGAAATTTTGGGTCCATGGCCTGGAAACTCCCCAGATCTTAATCCCATTGAGAACTTGTGGTCAATCCTCAAGAGGCGGGTGGACAAAAAAAAACCCACTAATTCTGACAAACTCCAAGAAGTTATTATGAAAGAATGGGTTGCTATCAGTCAGGATTTGGCCCAGAAGTTGAGAGCATGCCCAGTCGAATTGCAGAGGTCCTGAAAAAGAAGGGCCAACACTGCAAATACTGACTCTTTGCATTACTGTCATGTAATTGTCGATAAAAGCCTTTGAAACGTATGAAGTGCTTGTAATTATATTTCAGTACATCACAGAAACAACTGAAACAAAGCTCTAAAAGCAGTTTAGCAGCAAACTTTTTGAAAACGAATATTTATGTAATTCTCAAAACTTTTGGCCACGACTGTAGACATTCTTACATGAACTGAAAAAACAGGTTGCAAATTTCTGGCCTTTTAATAATTCCCAGAACACAAAAAAATGAAAGGTCATAGTTCATTTTCCTACTTTGGCCTGATACTTATCCCAGCTCCAGGCAGAGGCGTCATACCCATTCAAACCGAGGGGGCACATTTTTGAACAGTCAGTTTAGCATGCAACCTCCAAATGACGAGTTAGGCATCTATTAATCAGTTGCGCGATTCTACAGGAAGACACTATATCAGTTATGAGCACCACCCTCTTCCTCCTTTAGAGATAAAAATTATTTAATATAGATTTGGAAATACATTGTGTGTGGTATATTAACTAAAATAATGTTTACAATATATTTAATAATACATAAAGAATTGACACTTTCATATATTAAGAAATAGATGGACTTAAATTATTATATTATGTATTATATATTTTTCTTTCACAATGGAAGGAATTTTGTAATGGATAATAAATCTGTATTAAAGACAGTTTAATAAAGGGGAACCACTTTGCTTAATTTTTATTTGCTTTTTTGTGCTCTATGTTCATTTGTATGCAACCAATGACTCTTTTACTACTATAGCACAACATTGTATACAAGATATTTGTTCTCAAAATACACCAGACTGATAATTTACCTTAAATAATTGACATTATTTGTTGTTTTACTGGAAGAAGATTCATATGTCAATCAGATAGTGTTGTTATGTAATTCTCGCAATGATTTGTGCAATGTTTTGAATACGCTTAAGAGACATGTTCTATAATTTTGCTTTAAATGTATGTATTTGTACGTACAGGACATGTTTCTGTGTGTTGTGCACACTGTGTCCCCTTAAAAAATTGGGTGCATGATGCCCATGACTTCAGGTAAGCCAAATGCTCAGCCTCATTCCACCAAATGAAGAGCACAGCTGCAGCCTGCATCAACCAAACGGCAATGGAAATTTGTGATGATGACGGAGCTAGAGACACTAGTAACCTCTTATCTGGCCAGAAGTTTAACGTCATCTTCACAAATCAATGGCAAAACCTTTCCATGAGGTTAATGCACCACCACTGGCGAATCAATGGCACCTCTACCTAAAACACACAAAAATAAAAAAATTACACATACAGTAGTTCAATGACATCTATGAATGTTAAGGGAAATGATGTGCAGATGCTGAGAGCATACTGTGAAACACAAATAACACTGTAAGACCATGATTTTTGTCACGAGTTTCGAGGGAAGAACCCAAACACAGGCAGCGGTACGAAACACAAAACTTTATTGAACAAACTAAAATCCACGATGGGGAAAAAAACCAGGAGCACAACTAAATATAAACAAGAAACAAAAGACTTCCCACGTGGAGACAAAACATAAGGAAAAGGTCAAAAACTAAAACTCACAAATAACGTCCAGACCAGGGGCAAGGTAATCCAAAATGAAGGGTAACACGCCAAGACACGGTAGTATACAAGCACAAGGCACAGGTAAGTACAACGAATGAGCACAGGACAATAGACACAAGGATCTTTTATAGGGTGACAAACAAAGGATAATTAACAAGGGACAGGTGTCGGAGATGAAACACTGATGGAGAGCTAACATGGAAATGAGAGAGGCGGGGCTAAACATGAGACTGGAGAGAGCACATATTATGTCATGATAACAGTAATATGTCTCTCCCCACACAAAACCGAAGGCTTCGTCATAACTTCCCCACAAGACTAAGAAAAACATGACGAGGCGGAACCATGACAGAAGCCCCCCCTTTAATGAACACCCCCAGGTGTTCACCAAGGGGTAGACTAACGAGACAGGACAGACTGAGACAGTGACAAAATTAAACAAAACATGGTAAACAGAATCAAGGGCAAACAGGCAAGAATCAAAAACGGGTTGGGATAATAAAAATAACAACCATGGGGGGGGGGGTGGGGAAAAGTCTATAGGGGGCAGTCCAACGGGATTTGGGCTGGGTGGGGAAGTCTTGCACCGGACTGGACGCCGGCTGGAAGGACTGCACCGGACTGGATGCCGGTTGGATCACCGGACTGGACACCGGCTGCGCTGGGTTCCGTGTCCCCCTCCGTTGTCTCTTCTTTATCAGCCGAGCCACCCGTCTGGTGGTCGGCTGGAGGAAGGAGATGAAGGGCACGGCTGGCTCGGGGTTGGAGGCCTCCAAAGAGGATCCCCAGGACTCTCGCCATCCCCTGCTTGCCACCAAGCTGGCTGGTGGTGAGGCTGCATGGGAGTGAGGAGAGCGGTGTTGGCGATGCCCATAACCCCGATCTGCAGGATATGATCCTCTTGAATAGCGTCCAGCGGAGATGGGTAGCACGGCAGGGTTGAGACCCTGGACACCGGTCGGTTCATGACGTACCGCCACACGACAGTTCTGTCTCCCCGAAGACGTCCTCCTCTGCAGCACCCAGGAACCTGTCCAGGTAGTCCTCGATGTCAGCATTCCCTTGGTGAATACCGCAGAGGAGGCGAGCCTGGTGGGACCGTCCAGCGTCCATGCTGCCTGCTGAGTTCTGTAGTGGCTCGTTCGTTCTGTCAAGGTTTTGAGGGAAGAGCCCAGATGCAGGCAGCGATAGTACGGGGGGAACACAAGACTTTTATTACAAAAAAAGGGGGAAAAAAAAAAGGGGGGGGGAAAAAGGGATTAAAATGAAAAAAAGAAAAAAGGGTGGCGGAAGACACGACACGAAGACAAAGGGTGGAGGTAGGTCCCACATTAACATAACAGGTACATAGACATGAGGATCTTATATAGGTGATAATTAACAAGGGGCAGGTGTGGGTAATGAAACACTCAGGGAAAGTTAACGAGGAACGAGAGTGGCGGGGCCATAGACGAGACACCAGAAAGCACATGGCATGCCAATATATAAACAATGCCATGTCTTCCTCACACTAAACACGTAGGTCTGTCATAATTCCGCCTCCAGACTGAAAAAACATGACAAGGAAGGCAGAATCACAACACATTTTATTATCTAACAGCTTTGATAAATTAAACATTCTTACCATCAACAAGTAGACACCACAAGAATCCCCACTGGAAAAGCAAAAGTACATCCACAGTTAGTTTTAAAAACAACTCCTATTTTTAGGTAAGGGATGATGTACAGGCAGCAGGTTGTTATAGAATAAACCCAGACAGTGTGATCAGGACATGAAGCGAAGTGGTCTTGTATCACACTGAAGGGTTTGATTTCGCGACAACAGCTGGCTGTCAGTACATTATACCACTTATTACATGGCAAGTTACATTCTAAGTTATTGAACATGAAATATTGATTTTATATATTTTATTAGCTCATTATTAATGAATATAGACCTTCCGCGAAGAAAACCAGTTTCCTTTCAGTTTTAAGGTAAGACACGATGTTCAAATTACATGAACAGGCAATTCAGTTTAATAATTTGTAAATATAATGTTATGACAACTATATTACACTTTTGTGTAATATTAAACTATTCCTGTCAAAATGATTTGCTGCATCTGGGTTACCATGCGTTTTGTGTGCTTGTTATCTGGGAATATCAAACCTTGGAATGTTGCAAATGGCCAGTCGGAATCAAGTATTCCAGAGCACAATGTAATTAAACATGTTTAGTTACATACATACATTTGCTTGACACTATTCCATCATTTAAAACATAAATCAATGTCTCTTCCTGTTTTTTCAGTCCAGAATCATGGGCCAGTGAAGCTTGCAATGCCAATATGTCTGAGATTCCAAAGAGAACACAAAACGGCCTTCAACATCAGTTCAGCCTGTTGCAGTTAGAGGTACAAGCACGCACAACCCCCACTCCGAACCTTAATACATTATTGATTGCGGACAACCTGTTGGAGGGTCGGGACGAACAAGATTCTATCTCTAATCGGCAAGTGAATAATCTATGGCCTTACGGAAGGATCTCTCCGTAATTGATGAGTCAGGTCAGTGCCAATTTAAAGAGCCCAAACTGGAAAAGTACATGGAAGGTGGTGATGTTGAACATTTCTTAATTACATTTGAGAGAATTGCAGACGCCTGCCAGGGGGCCAAAGCAAGACTGGGCCTTCCGCTTAATTCCACTTCTTCCAGGTAAACGTAAATATGGACGTTGATGACTCTCTGGTATACGAGGAGGTAAAATCTGCTATCCTACGGAAACTTAATATCAATCGGGAAACCTATAGACAACGGTTCCGCTCATTGGATGCGGAACTTTCAGAGAGTCCCAAGGAACTATATGGGTGATTGAAAGAGCTCTATGTTAAGTGGATGCAGCCAAAGAGCAAAACTGTGGAAGAAGTAGGCGAGGTTATTGTCCAGGGTGAGGAGAGTGAAGAGTTGTAAAGTAACTTGCCTTTCTTTAACGACGAGGTAGAAGTTTTGAACTCAGTTAAACCTTGCTGTTCCCGTCGTCAAAGAAGGTTGGGAAAAATTCAACATAATGCTTCTAAACTGTCAGTTGAACCAGTTTCTGATTTCTCACCAAACTTCAAGCTTCCGTTTAATATAGTTCAGTTGCAACAGGAGGATGCAAGTCTAGTCCCTCTATGGAAAAGAGCGATGAAAGAGGACGACACCTCAAAACCTGAATGTGAGTCTTTTGAAGAGAACAACTTTGTTCAGCAGGAGATGCTTTACCATTGCCGAGGCTCGGAGACACAGCTGGTGGTGCCCCGATGTGTCCGTGAAGTGATTCTTGTTCTGGGTCATTCGATTCCTTGGGCTGGCCACCTTGCGAAATGTAAAACCATCACCAGGATACGAAGATACTTTTGGTGGCCGGGATTGACGGCAGAGGTAACTCAGTTCTGTAAAAGTTGCCCAGAATGTCAAAAGGTCTCCCTACAGACCTTACAAAGAGTTTAGGGAGCTACAAACACATGACAAACTCAACTCGTGTTAGTCCGTGACAAAATCTTTTACAATGAAAATATACTTACAGGCTGCGAATCTGAATCGCTAGACTCTCCTTGCGAAGTTGTAATGGTTGGAATTGCCCCACCTTTTAACAAAGGCTTTCGTGCACAGCTGGCCTTGATCTCTCCCAGGTTCATGAAGCAATCATCTGTGAAATGCGCTGCACACACTTGAATATTTGGATTGTACTGTTCTGGAACAGTATTGTAAATAAAATGTAACCATTCATTTTTAGTCTCATCTTTTGGAAGGGCAAACAAAGAGCCTTTCTTTTCGCAACGAAACACACAGCGTCTCCACGACTTGACTGCGGCGGCGACGATACAATGAGATTAACAAGTACGCCCACAATACTTAGTTTAGATTTGGCCGGTTTTAGTCAAGTCATACCACGAAATGACGTAGATTCGTGGGGGTGTGGTTACACGAGGCGTTTTAGGCAGGTCTGGATGAGCCCTCGCTTTTAGATAGAATGCATCTTTTGTTCCGACACTTTAATTTAGCAATTTTACTTGTCTAACACAGGCATGGGCGATTTATAACAAACCAAATACACAGAGAACACACGTATTCGTGCCATATGACCTCTTAAATGTAGCATGTCTAAAAACTTTGGACTCCAGAGTAAGCTAGAGAAGGGAGGTAAAAAATATATAATTTTAAAGTTTATTTGTGTAACATAATAATAGTATTATCTTAAAATAATTATAACAAAAGTAACTTATTACATCATCACTGAACAGAATGTTTTTTATTTGTGAATTCAATAGTGCTGTTTTTATTATTGCAGAGTAAGTATCTTACAAGTACATGTAAAGATAAATGGCGAAAGCATACAGAATCAATAATCTTTATTGACATAATATACACACAAAATTTTACAATAGAAGCAGATT
The DNA here is from genome assembly GCA_006030095.1 of Triplophysa siluroides. Classification (NCBI taxonomy): domain Eukaryota; kingdom Metazoa; phylum Chordata; class Actinopteri; order Cypriniformes; family Nemacheilidae; genus Triplophysa; species Triplophysa siluroides. The sequence goes on from VCII01000913.1 coordinate 1,454,768, forward strand.
TTCTGAACATAAAATGGCATGTTTTAATGATGACCATGGGCATCTGCTTCAGGAAGGTCTGGGACAACTTCTCCTGTTTCCAAAACAATGTCTCCCTGAAAAACATACAGGGCAAAAGAAATGTGTGAGGAAGATCAAAAGAATCAAATACAGAATAACGGTTTGTTCATCTGACAGCAAAGAAGGTAACTAAAAATGTAATGTAAATTTAAACAAATTAAAAGGTGTCCGTTTATAGTGGTCTTATACACTACCAGTGAAAAGTTTTAGAACACAATATCTGAAAATAGATTTGTAGAAAAAAAATTATTCAGCAAAGATAAACCTTTCTTCATTACAAAACCATTTTTTTATTTAACAGCCATGCAGATATAAGAACACTACTTACACGACCACGAGAGCGATATTGCATTTATACGTGTGTAGATAAACAATAAACAACGTCGGAGTGTCTTTAAACCCCTCTGGTTTAAAAGGAAATAGGGAACTACTTTCTTCCGCCACAAATCCAAGCCCAGCATAACAGTTAAACCTCCGCTGCTAAATCCAAACAATCACTTCTTTTCAAATTTGCGATGTGCTGAGAGACTTTTAAAAGGCAAATCACCGACAATTTGTTAATCCCATTTCGATTATCTTGATCGAGACCCTCCCGTCCTGCGCTGTAATATTTTTAAACAATGAGCGCTGTGAATAAATTGCTAGAGACACCGCCAAAACTGACAACATTCCAATTATCATGGTGTACTACGTACTCCAACTAGTGGCCATTTTCCAGTATTGAAGTTTGTATTTTATTATGTGTTAACATAATATTAATTCTTGGAAGTTAAACTGTCATCAATATAACGATAATGAAAGAAAGTCCTATCGCATCACATGTACACCCATGTGCAGATCGCAGAGCACGCGTTTATATGTAGGCTATACCAAACGAACCAAACGTTTATTGAATGTCAGTTTTTCAACAAAAAAGAAGAGAAAGCATCACAGAAGTAAACATTCTGGAAAGGATAAACTGCTTCGTGTCTTTGTTTGCTAGCAATCTAACTAGCAATCTAACAGTAGTCCGAGTTATTTTAGTGGCGGAGTGATACAAACAGTCAGTGAAGCGGTTCAACGGTCAGAGAACTGATGTTTAATTTAAATTATTTAATATAAATAAGTGTTCCAAAACTTTTGACAGGTAGAGTTCATTGATGCATTTTGCAGACACTTTATTACACAGCATGTGTGTTCCCTGGTTCAAATATACTTACAGGGAACAGCCTGGGTTTTAACTCAACGATTCCATAAGGCATTTTCTGTGAAAACAAAACATCAGCCATTATTGAGGTATATATTTCAGTATGATAATGATCAACCAAAGGAAAAACACACTGTAACTTGTCACGCCTTGCTCATAAAATCCCTTTGAACACTTTAGTACAACTGTGTGTAAAATATTTTAATCATATTTTATACTTATAAAATTAATGATTAAATGTCCATAACTTTAATCAATGTTTAACATCTTGTTGCATTTTTGGGACAAGACAAATTTAGTCATGTATGATTATAGATTAAAAAAAAACTTTCTTCAGTCTACACTCATTTCACACCAATTAATGTGTCCACTGCATCAATCCTTTTCCAGAAGTAATAATTATATTTTAAAACCGCATAATACATGAACAGGGCTGAGTTTCCCAAAAGCATTGTAACCTTAAGTTGATCTTAGAACCATTGTCACCAATGGAGCTACGATGCTCTTGGGAAACACAGGCCAGGACAATAATAATATTCTATTCTATTTCTTATATTTTTAGAGTAATGACATTGGTATTTAAAAAAAAAAAATTGTTTTTATTGGCATACCTTATATAATGACAACATGTTAACTCTAGATTGCTCTACACCTTTATCTATACATGATTTAACCATGGTTTTACTACAGTTTTAAAGTAGTACTACTTACTTTACTAAAACTACTACAGTAACCACAATTGTATTATGCTCTCACCACAGTAATCACAGTTTAACTAGAGAAAAATAAATGGTCAAAAACAATAACTACACGTCGAATAATGTGGCTGTTAAAAATATATCTGAAAAGAAATGTGGAACCTAATGTGTCCGTCACACTGGTCTCAAGCTAGTTATGCGACTATTTTTGGCAAATAAATGTTGCATTATATTTAAGATTTACGTTTTGAACTAATGCATTTCATCTGTAGTTCTAATTTCAGTTCTGGGTCGGATTTGCGTCACTCCATGTAATGCCTGCCTACTATGAAGGTAAAATGATGCCAAAAAGGATAACATTTGTGAAAGTGTACATGACATTGAGAGCATAAAATAAAGACATTTACACATTTGCAACAGATTTATTTTACATACACAAAGACAGGCTCTGCACGGTGAATCCATTTAGCAGTTCATAACACCATTGTATTTGCAGACACAGCTGTCAAAACTGTAAGCGTGGAAAAACGGAGGTCTGAAGAATACAGATCATATTTATTTGCCATTAATGAATTACACTCACAAAAAACGGTGCAATGCTGCAAAACTTGTTTTCTTTTCCTTGCAGCTTAATTTACACATTTAAAAACAAACTTATTTTATGCTTGCAATGTCAAGTACACTTTCACAAATGCTATCCTGCACATGAAATCTTTTTGGCATCATTTTACCTTCATAGCCTACTTTCCATTTGCAAGCTGCACATGGTAGACCAATCACAGCAGACTAGACCATCTGACCAATCAGATCAGAGTAGGCTGACAGAAAGGAGGGGATTAGACAGACAGTCAGTCAAGAAGTAAGGTAATAATAACTGCCTATTATAATTAAAGTGTTTTCACACCGGGTATGTACATAACCTTGTTGTTGGACACTCCATAAACCAAAGTAGGACCTTAAAAATCACAAGATATTTACTCTTTAAAATAAACAGTTAGTTGTTAAGCAAACTATATGCTGTAGGTCTATTTTTAATAATCATACTCAAGTTTTGTCTGAACATGGTGTAAGATAGATAGGGTCTGTGATAGCAAAAATGCCTGGTCCCTTACAGGTTCCATATCAGATAAAAGGTATAACACTGTATTGCAGCTCACGTTTCAACCCTAGCTGAAGTAGTGGTTAGGATTATCTATCCATTATACACATTTTTCCCTTTGGGCTACACAGTTTATAAGCATATGTCTGTGGAAACAATGCGCCTCAGGACGGCTATAAACTTACAGCGACGTGGTACTTCATGTAGTAGTGCACAACCCATGCAGGAATGAGAAGGCGCGTGACGGCAAACACACCGGCATTATAAGCTTTAAAAGTCTTGATAGAAAACGAGAAAAAGAGAAGATGGCATGTTATAATGCTATTTTGCAGTTATTGTATTCACAGATCAATGCAAGTAACCAAAAACCTACACATAACACATTTTTGAGTAAATAGTCAAACTCACGTATAATCTCCAGAGCGTCTTGGGCTCCAGGAATCCAGCCCAGAATCGAGCGATGCGGCCGGGTGGTTTGGGTGCAGTGACAGGCTCTCGAGAAGTGAGCTCCTGATCTTTCAGCCACTGTCGCCGAAGCTTTATCAACTGCTCATATCGGAGCTTTTCGTCCGCTGTGTATCCAGTCATCCTAATTTTACTTCACTTTCCAAACTAAAGCAGAATTCTCAACAATGACATCTAAGAGGACAAACCTCCCAGAGTGCACCGCGAACGCTACAAAAATATGTTTTCTTTTCACAGCGACTCCTACGGATCTGGAGTAAAATAACCCACGGAAAGTTAAAGTGATAGTTCACCCAAAAATGAAAATTGTCATCATTTACTCATCCTCTCGTCATTTCAAACCTGTATGACCTTCGTTCTTCTACAGACCACAAAATTAGATATTTTGAAGAATGTTGTGAAAACGAACATCGGTTAGTTGCAGAATTATTGGGTTATTAAAAATTTGGGTTTTAAGTCATGTTAATGTCAACATATATATGTGTTTATTTTTCAAATTGCAAATAATGACTATGTGCAACCAATATGTATAAAACCTTTTAATATTTATATTACAATACAAGAATACATAATACCTTAAAGTGTGGGCTCAAACATAGGTCAGCACCAGGTAAATATGTGTACACATAGAGACACACACAATGAAAAAACATCATAATATGATGACACAACATTTGAATGCATATTACTTGTTTTCTAAAAGGAAATCTGTTCACAGGTTTCTGGCACAGAACCCTCCCTTCTCAGTCAAGCACTGCAGGTTATAAACTCCTCCTTTTCACGCTAACATTAGGGTTAACTCATGCCAAATTGCAAAGGTCCTCTAAGCTATGGAAAAACTTGCTGACCTGTCAACAAAATGCTACATGAACACAAAAAAGGAGCAGAGGAGAAGCAAAATGAGTAGAGTGATCAGAAAATATAGATAAAAAATCTAGTATCTAAAGATATAGATCCAAAATGACACCATATTCCTCCGAAAAACCGGAGCAGTTAGAAAAATAAAAGTAAAATAAAATATCTCCATTACATTTTTTATTAACAGTTCTTTTAGTGCTTTTATGTGTATACAAATGGTAATAGTAATATTTCAAATCTCTATTTTTGGTCACTATTCTGTTTTCAATAGCATGTTCTGCCAAACTCCTGTCTTCTTCCCACCCAGCTTTCGCTCTGCATTGACTTAATCTGACCGTGGTTTGTAGACTGCTTGATCATATTTTTTTCTTTTTGCAAAGTGACAGAACTCGCATCTAAAATCCTTGGACAACTGCATTTTTTAGTCTGCTGACATATACTCATTTTAGTGTTTCAAACCCTTAAAAAACCCTGCAGCCAATAAATTCATCACACAAGAAACTGACTTTTAGCTTGACTTCACATGCCAAGGAACTTATTCCTTAGTTAATGCTAATGAAAGCTAAAATCTCATAATTATATACAATCTCACGTGTAACCCACAATTCCAATTCTGTTAACTTCCAACAACACCTTGTTGATGAGAGGTTCTGTGCAAGAGGTTTTTTGGTACACATTGAAAATAATATTTTTGCTACAACAGTCAGGTATATCCATGACATAAATGTAAACACTTCATGAAAATGTAAATTAAAAAAAGTTTTGCTCCATTCTTTCAGTGTTTGAAAACAATGGAGAGGTACAAATGAATACAAAAATAAAATCAAAACGCAATGAGTTGGTCACAATATGCACCATAGTATCGAATCAGTGCTGTTTACAATAATATACCTTGTAAAATTAAAGAAATATTCATATTGCTGTATTTTAGCTCCTATAGGGAGAAGATCCAATACTATGATCACCTCCATCACACTTTCGATTAAAACAGAAACTGTTGGTAGCATGGGAGAGGGAGGCGGTGTTGAGCTGCCATTAATGATTGATTCTGATGCTCTTCTCCCAAGGTCTTCCGCATCATTATTTGAAATACAAAACACTCAGGCATGGAAAAAATTGAATGACACATATTCAAAAACAAAAAGCAAATTCCAATGAAATAAGCTGGTGATGATAGTTGCACTGATGAGCTGCCATGAGAGGAGAGGATCAGTGTTCTAGACGTGGATCACATGGATTGCAGGCCAGGCAAAAAACCACAGGCTTTCTTTCAGAAAATAAAGAGTTGGAATTCATCACTATTCTGAGGCCTGAGGATGGCAGTTGTGGATCTGACCAAGGTTGGAGGGATGTGTCAAGAAGACATGCGTAGGAACAGGGATGTGACATGTCGCCAAGGCAAAACATGACAGTGGAAGATCTTTGGGACAAACGAGTTTCTCCAAAAAAAAACAAGTCTGGCCTTGTAGTCAATCATTTTAAAATATTTATACTATTATATATATATATATATATATATATACACTCTTCTCTATTTTTTATCAAGGAACATTTAGGAAAATATAATACAAAAGTTAATATAGAAAATATAGACTCCACTTGCTAACATCACTTTAAGTGACCAATACATATTTTGGCTTTCTTTTTTCAAATGTACATTAGTTTTTTGTGTTTTCTTTGCTTTTATCGATCAAACACATTTGCAAACTAGGTCTCTTTGCAAAGTGTTGGAAGCCCCAGCTAAGAAATCTCTTAGGCTACAGAATATTGCACACTGAATTCCAAATATACTGCTGTAGACCCCGAATAGAGGGCTTCTCAAGTTGTTGCATGTAAAGGTAAAAGTTACAAGGAAAAGATTAAAAGCAAAATTAAAAGCAATGATATTTTGTGGCACTACCAACACCTTGTCAAAGAGCTTTTCACACTCCTTCACTGTAACGTACAGTTTTGACTTGTCTGTATGTGTGCTGGCCACAAACGCACGTATACACACGCACGCACACTAAGCAAATTTACTCAGACTAAAGTGCTTTACGGTCAAAGCACAGTGTATTTTAGTTCAGGAGAAAGTGAGAGAATTTAAATGAATAGGCCTGCTAATCTTCCCATGTCTTTTAGGTTTCATCCAGAATCATTTCAATGCATAAGAAAGCCATGGCTTTCCATGTTTTCTGCTACATCTTTTACTACTGAAGGAGGGAGACGGATTTTGTGTGATATATGCAGACTGAACCTGTTTTGCACCTATTGCTGCTAAGTGCTTTTAGTAAACATTAAATTATTAAACTAACTGTTAGTCATTTCTTTAGATTTCTAGAAGTGCCCTAAAGTTCTTTCACTTCTTCTCCAGTTGTCTGTTATTGTCCATAATGCCATCACGTGCTGTTTTAAGAACCACACAAGAATCAGATTCGGTTTAAAGCCATTACGAAAATAATGTAAATGCACACAGCAATTTTATATTTTTTAAATATTTTTTTATATGGACTGAGTAGAGAAATTTGTCCTATAGAAATATTTTTTTATCTTGTACTGAATACTGTTGATGATGAAAAATCATCTGTTTGATCTACTTATTAGAGAATCATGGATCCCTAACAACCTTTTATCTTATTTTTTGAGGCTTTGACGGCAACAGCGAAATCTTTTTTACATTGGGCGTCTTTTTATGCGTGCACGAACAATAACACGAAGCTACCTATGCCGGGTATATCAGTTTAGTCACTTTTGAGGTTCCATTCCCTTTAAAAGGTAGCTGCCTGTGAAGAGAGCAGAAAGCAAGACAGCTCACTAGGTTGTGGAAGAAAGCCACAGTTTCTCACACCCAAAAAGACAAGTCAAAACGGCATTATCACACTACATATGTTCCCACTCAAACCGCAGACTGCTTGTCAATGTGTTCCTGTGTGGTGGGGGTGGTGGTCTAATATAAGGTATTATGTAAGGGCCGGGAGGAAAGAAAGTTTTCTGAGGAGTGTAAATCACGTGAAGAGGTTCAGCCAGTTGTTTCCTGCCAGCTGGGAGAGGCTGATGTGCACGTTGGAGGTCAAACAATGTTGCGTTGTGGCACAGCCTAGCAGATATGAGCCTGTAATCTGTGGGAATGTAATTGGTGGCCTCCGTCGCTGGAGCTGCTCTGCAGGCTGTAGTGGTCTTCTCCATCGCTAACACTGTCCACACTATCACCTTCACCTGGCGTGAATTCCATCCCCTCAATGTCAACGTCCACCTCTGTACACACAGAAATACAACAGTGACGTAAACTGCAATGTAATAAAACAATCTGAGTACTAAAATCTAAGAACTAAAATAATATTCGGTAACACTTTACAATAAGGTGCAATTTGTTAACAATTAGTTAATGCATTTGCTAAAATGAACTAACAATTGACAATACTAATACAGCATTTATTAATGTTAGTTAATGTTAATTTCAGAATTTGCTAATAAATTATTAAAATCAAACGTTGTCACTGTTAACATAAGTTATTGCACCATGAATTAACATAAATAACTGCATTGACATGAACTAACATTAACAGGCTTTAATAAATACTGAAAAATAAAATTGTTCATTGCTAGCTAATGTTAGCTAATGCATTTACTACTGTTAACTTGTTATTGTAAAGTGTTATCTGTGATGACAGTCATGACTGCGAAATTCAACCTAAATGCAATTTCCGGCTTATCTACTGAAATGTCAATCACATCTCTTATAAGTAGGTAACTGTTTAAAATGTGTATTCTATTGTTTTTTTTTCTTAAAAAAGAATTTAATTTCTTGATTCATTAAGTATAAAAATCGAGATTAATGATTGTTAATCCAATTCACAACATTTTATATATACTGTATGTATTCCTATGCAAAGGAAACATGACATAATTTTTATTAATTTGCCATTTTAATACTGAAAACAGAAAACATGTTATGTGCTGTACCTTGCTCAGAGTCGGTGGAGATGGTGGAGCCCATGCTGTCTGTGCGAATACGCTCTAAACCCTGTACAGAAAGCTGCTCCAGGCGTCGTTTAAGGTAGCGATGTTCTCTCTGCAGTTGCTCTTTAACGTTAACAGCCTTCCTGTCCTGTTCCTCCAGCTTCTGCAAAGCACATGTTTCCACTGATCAAACCACAAAACACAAAGACACCAAGCTGCATGATATCCATCAACCAGTCTGTCTTACTATGCAAACAGCAAGAAATCAATCAAAGCAATGAAAACAATACAAAAACTGTACAAAGATTGATAAAGCCAAATCTATGCATTACTGCAGGAAACGAGACAGGTTGATATTCTGTTCCAAACAGGAAAGGAAAAGGGGGTCAAGCGGAGCCAAACTGAGTTCACTTTGGGGTTTTTTATGGACTGTAGGTGAGAGTGACACTTTCCATTCCACTGAGGTTTTCATAGGACAGAAATACAGAAAATTGGCTGGACATTTGTCTTGCCATCAGGTCTTGAGAAGAAAATGGCGTTCCACATTTTTAGCCTGGGTATGACCTTACATAATCCCATGTCCTGTATAAATAGTTATAAGTATATTTTGTTTTGTCTGCAACATGCAAAGAGATTAAAACTCATCTCATGGGAAAGTACGTTGCCATCTCTGTTGTCGGGAATCGTGGGTCATCTGAGTTGCAACATCAGGGTAACGTATACTTCCTGTAGACAGTTCCTGATTAACTTCCTCTCTGACTGTAACTGCGCTAAGCAGCTCTAACCTCTTTACGTCGGTGCAAAGAGAGATACAGTCATAAAGATGCTGATTTGTTTGTACCTTGATGTGCATTTTGGCGCGTTTGAGCAGGCTCAGTGTGGTGTGACGGGTGCTATCAGGACCCAAAGGCACAAGCTGTTTCAACTGTTCCAGGTACAATCGCAGTTTGGCACGTCTGCAACAAATCAAGAACAAGTTGGAGGATTGGACTATTACACTGGGATATAAATATAGAGAATTTGCTTATTTAGGGAGCTGGTTGTGATGGCCTGCTAACACATAAATTGCAGGTTTAAAGCCTTTGAAGCAAGTGTGACTGAAGAACTGGATTAGTAGAGATTTGCAGTTGTGCCCTTATGTAAGAGGTCTGTACCTGCAATTAATGTGAAGGAAACCAGCTAAACGTCTGATTTCTGGGACACTATCAGACAAAATATCTGAAAAATATCTGAATCGGCATATAGTTACTAAACTCAGTATTGCAAAAAAATGTTTTGCTGAAAAAAGGAATGCATATGGTTTTCAAAACTATACTTTCTATAAATTTTGAAAAACCTTCAACTTGTTTTTTTAATGACTTAACACTGGACTTAACATATTGAAACCACAAAAACAATAGTCAACAATACACCACAAAATGCTTAATGTTTGCTTTCGAAATATTAAAAACGCATGGATATGTTCAATAACTGTAAAATCTGGAGACAATTCCGCATTGGCCCAAAAGGGCAAGTGACTTTCTCATTGGTCCCTAGGCCATACATGACCGTTGAGTCCTGTCTTAATAAATCAGAGTCGTCTCTCTCACTCTCGCACACACTGGTTGCGTCCGAAATCGCATACTGTGACAATACATATTGAATTTAAATAAGTACCTACCTATCGGCCATTTAAACAGTACGTTCTATATAGTATGAGTGGGGGTGGTATGAATAAATTTCGGACATACTGCGTCCGCCATGTTTTATGGTCATGTGACCCGTATGCTCTATGACCTATGACATTTTAACAACACCGTATATGTGAGCGTTTATAAAAACATAATTTCGTCACGAGAAATTAACTTATTGACACTTACATTAAAACGTAAATGTACGGACGGACGTCCGCCTTAAAGTTTTCTTTTCTTTGATTAACTTTTGAAATTTGACCGTTGCTCAGCTCCCGTGACATCATGGGATAGAAAAGTGTCCATCCAATCCACACTCAAGAATCTCGACGGAAGTAGTAGACCATCCGGGTATTTCTCGCCTAATTTGAGGTTTCGGACATACTATTCATGACTCATTTTCACCTACTATATAGTATGAAAGTAGGCGATTTCGGACGCAGCCAATGTCTCTCTCCTAAGCACACACACACACACATATAACTGCAACGCATAGTGAACACAGCTGGTAAGATCATTGGTGCCCCACTCCCTTCCCTGCAAGACATATACACAACCCGCCTCACCCGTTGTATATTGTTTATAGGAAATGTCTGTCATATCTGTTGTGCCTGTGCACTTTATCTGTTTCACCGCGGGTGAATGAGAATCATCCTCTCGATTCATTGCATGTCTGGTGCATGTGAAGAATTGACAATAAAGCTGACTTGACTTGACTTACCTATTCACCTGTTTTTGCCTGAATGTCTGTCAAGTTCTGTATCTTAACGTTTTTGAAACAGTATTTTGTGAAGCACAAACAGCATCAGATCTGCAAAGTTTCCTGTTACAGCTGTTAACCACCAGACAACCACAGCCTAACAAATATGCACATCAACACTACAGCATCAAAAGAGCTCACTAATTGAGATCTTAAAGGTAACTCTAAAACATGTTATTAGTACAATATGAAAAGAGTCTAATGTCAACCAATTTATGTTCAATATGGGAGGTATAAACATGATATAGCTCGTTTCACACAGTCTTTACGAGTAAATGACTGTTAAATCACCATTTTGAGACCATGTGTGAATGCAATCATGTTAAATATTGCTGTGGGCCAACAATAACATTCTGACAGAGAAGAGGTATTTACTTTGTACTATTCACTGAAATCAAACAAACAGTTAAGTTACACTTGGTTTTAAATCAATAACAAGCAACTTTTTGACCTTAAATTAATGTCTATAAAATTATTTTAGTGGTAGGACAACTTCTAAATAGGCGAATTTCTCTGTCGTTGCTTCTTAGCAGCCTCCTATTGGCTGAAACTGCACTTGTAACTTTGGTGTTAGGGCCGGTACAAGCTCCGCCTATCCCCTGCTTTACGGCATACGTCACGTTTTACTATTAGCCTGGGAGAAGTTAGCTAACAGCTAACAATAAGACGAAACGATCTAGTTCAACACAAGTCTCCAAACCATCACCGTGGCAGAGCCAGCAAATCAAACAAAGAGGAAAAGAGAGAGAGAGTGATTGGACACAAATCAATATCTGACGGACACTCTGCGACGCGAGCTGCAAGAGGCAACGGGTTGCAAAACGAATGGTGTACCAACGTTAGCCTTACTGCTACTGGATTTGAAAGTCTTATATGTAGAATTTGTCTTACTGTCCGGTACTTTTTGAGTTTATTAGTAATTTGGCTGTGCTCAGGTTGTTTATTGGTGCACTAACGTTACTGGTTCACAATTTATAACCGCAATGGAGACTAGAGATAATGTAATGTTGCCGGGTCTCAGTAGCTTATGTAGCATGATCGTGCCTCGTCACAAATTTAGTGTTATGCTTGTAAATGATGACTACCAAACCACAATCAATTTTTTATGGTCAAAAGTTGCTGATTCCTTAGTCCATGCACGTAGACTAATGTTATCGGTATCTACATTTACATTTATATAACAGAAAATTATTTGCGTTGGTTACTAAACACATCACGTCCATGCGTTGTGTTTTGGGTGACTGCAAATGTGTTATGTAGCGAACGTTAGCTGCTATGTAGCTAGCACGCTATGCGCTAACGGCTAACAACAAACTGCTACCTCAGAATCTAGTTTGAACTATTAGTAGCCCAGTAGTATAACCCGCGGCAGGGTCAGTTCTAGGGGGGGTCAGAGGGGGCCAGTGCCCCCGTGTCAGCACACTTGGCCACCCCCCTGGCTCCCCTAAATCTGGAGTGATATTTCACCAAAACAGCAATTTTGAGCTGAACTTGTTTTCAAATGAAAAATGACTGAAATATAATCATGATAACAAATGTTAGTGTGTCCCCTAAAAGCATAAGTGGCCGCTGCCTGGCCCCCCCAGTTACAGTAGTCTAGAACCACCACTGACCCGCGGGAGCCGAAAGAGCGCTATAGTACATGCTCAGTTTATGAAGTGACATGATGTAACAACTGTTTCTGCCTAGTCAGCAAATTCACGTGTATTGCGCTGCCCACATGGAAGCTTATACAGCGGCAATATTTACGACATTTATAACAGACAGTTGCACTTATCAACCACATGGGGAACCATACACCAAAACGGCTCGTTGTCGCTTTAACATGCGATCACTGTAATCCAATCAATTAGATCGAATCATCAACCAGGAGTGGCATGTTAACACTTTTCAACATCTGAAGGGAAGTGGTTGTTAGATATTTTACAAATCTCATAAAATGAGGAGGATAAGTAAGCTGCAGACAATAATATATTGGATAGAGGCATCAAGTCTTTGCCCGTTTTGATGGGAAACATTTGCATAATTCAGAAATAAATAGCTGTGCAACTTGGAGGTGCAAAAGCAAGCTATGGTTCCAGCCATCTTCTTTCCAAACCAAAAAAAAAATGAAACGAACCATGTCAGTAAATAATCCAAGCAGATCTCAAATTAGGCACCTAAAAATGGGAATAAATAGGGAATAACAATTAACCTGTCCACAGATAGTTTCCATTTAAATCTGACTTTCCAGGAAAAACTTACATTTTCAGATAGGTCAATCAATCATTTGGAGGGCTACATAATCTGATATTCACTCTTCAGTCAACACACAAAGCATTAGTCACCTTTGTTAAAGGGGGGATTGAACAGTCTTTCATTAAACGTGCTGGCTTCTTATGCTTGACACGGTCAACTTGTCAAAAAACGAGTTGGACATATGACGTAGTATTTCTGTGCTCGATACACTCTCCCAAGGTTCGTATAGGTTTCAGAAAGTTTTTTTGACCATGAAATTCCCTTACGTAACAACTTTTCTTAGTCCCTTTTTGGGCAATTATCCCGGAAAAGCACGTCTACACACAAAATAATCGTACAGCTGTATCTTTGTCTTTTATACTTTTATACATACACGCAATAAAATTAATAAACTCCGGCGCTGGATTACCATTTATAACACACACTTATTAAATGGTCCATCTTAAAAGGTGTGGATGCTTACTCTATGTTAGCGCATCTATACTATGAGCCGTTTTAGAAAGTGGATTACCATTTATAACACACACTACTTAAATGCTCCATTTTAAGAGCTCTGGATGCTTACTCTATGTTAGCGCATCTTCACCATGAGCAGTTTCAGAAAGCGGTGGGGTCAAAAACCGTCATGGTAGCCACATGTCCCCACCATAAATGATGCCTTTGTGTGCGACCCATTTGAATTCTACAGAGAATTTTCTATTTTTAAATGCCATGGAGGAAGTCAAACATTTCAAACAGCCCCAACATTCACAACAGCACTGACAAGGAAAAGTGAAAACATGCACAAATTAGAGAGCATTTCAAATCACACACCACACTCTTCTGACAATTTCTTACAGTAACTGTTGTATTTTGAAATCATAATCTAACATAATAAATAATAATAATAATGAAAACGTCCATTACTCTGTGATATTAATGAAAAAAACCTGATCTTGTTTGCTGTAAGATATTCCAAGTGATAACTTAAAGAGCCAGATGAAATGATAAAAATATACTGTAAACTTAACATAAAACAAAATTTTTTGGTAAAGGTGCAGTTCCAACAGTAAGTAAGTCTTTAAATATATAAATACGGAAGTAATGTTGTTAAACTTCCATATTACTCTTTTGTAGAAAATTCTTAGTTGAATTTATAACTTTATAAACAAAAAAGAAATCACTTTCACACATTTACAAAATTTAAAAATCTGTTCCCCATTGCAGGATGGCTAACAATGTGTAGATGACAATACAATTTTAGTATTATATAGATAGTATTTAGTATTATATAAAATATAGATATTCTTAAAGGTCTATGTAGTGAGGAAGGCGGGACGAGAGCCGCCAGACAAAGAGGCGGGGCCGGTGGCGTGAGTGATAATGGGTATCAGCTGCGCGCGCACCGGCTCCGCATTACGACGGTGGAGAACGAAAGCATAAAAGGACGAGCTGGCAGAATATTCGACGAGAGAGGACCGGGCCCTGACACATGTTAAGCTGATTTATGTTTGTGTTGCTGGCAGTCGACCGTGAGGTGGCTGCCGGCATTTTACTTCCGTGTTATTGTTTGTTTATTTATTTATTAAAACTTTATTTAAATGTTTGCCGGTTCCCGCCTCCTTCCTTCCTTTTATTGAACCGTATTAAAGTCTATTACCAATGTATTTACTGAATTAAGAACTCTAAAGCCATGTGACAAAGTTGGCTGCGTTTCCTGTCTACACTAGTACAAAAAATACACCAGCAGCACATATGATATGAAGAGATTACATGTAATATTGTTTTATCTTGCCAATGCGTTTTGGCACACAAGCCTTGGTCAGGGCTAAAAGAAGAACACTTAGTCATTTAGCAGACAATTTTATCCAAAGCGACTAACAAATGACTTAGCAGAACAACTATACAACACTTCACTGATACCCTGCCAAAGTTAAACTTTCAACTTATCAGAGGAGGGGCATGACTGAACACATTTCTCACAGAGCAACAGTATTCCAAGATTCCTCAAACTCAGGCATGTGACAATGAGAAAAACAGAAAAGTCAAAAAATACCCTAATCTGACACATTCAGACTATTGCACAAACATAAAAAGCACAAATGTTTGTCACTTAACTTTTTTGATTATACAGTAACACTACAACAGTAAATGTATATCACCTTATATACATTTCCAAGGACAGGTAATTCACGTTAAAAAAATTGCCATTAATCTTAAGGCAGGGTAAGTAAGGTATATTACAGGAACACTATTTCATTCATGGACATAAGAGAGCATTAAAACGATGATGCAAGAACGCTTTCTTCCCTTGGAGATTATATAAAATTATATTTAACACAGGAATATGAGCCAGTTGAAAATAGATTTGTTAAACTGGTCAGGTCAGGTCAGGTGAAATAAACAGATACAAGATACCAAATAAAGTAAACACGCTCACAAAGTCTTACCTGTGTTTTTCCAGCTCATTATGTGATGACCTAAACAAAGGATAAACAGAGGAAGATATGAGTTTGCTAAAAAAGAACACATATCGTATAAAAAGGGACATGAGTGGACAACAGGGAACACTGCCACAGCCTGATTTTATTTTTTTCTGATGAAACTAGTTACATTGACACTTTATATGACGTGTTTGAAATAAGCATCAGAACTGCAGTTATCTGCAGTCTTCTTTGCATTAATATGTGGTCAAAAGGTTATCCAGTTTTCATAAAATGCTGCCTGCTGTAACACGTGAGATAAAAATATTTGAGAAAATAGGATGGGGGCTATTCGACTGTATGTATGCCTTAAATTGTTTCAGCTGACATATCACATTTAATGCCACTTCTCTTTTAAGGCAATCCTCTTTTAATGCAACTAAAAACAAAAACAACAGTCTCTATTAATACTTAAATATGACAAAAATGAATAATCTAAAAAGTATAAACATTGCCTTGCCGTTTTTCTGTGAAACATACTGCATTTTTACAAACAAATAATACAAAAATATTTTCATTATTAATAAAAAAACTAAAAGATCAAATTCTCATAGTGTTCTCTGGCCATCCCCACAACAAATGCAGTTCTATATGGCTTTCTATGTAATTATGCACTAAACACTCTTTAATATCCCATTACTGTGAGTATTAGACCCCATTTCTCTCAACATCACTGCAAATAAAGAGCTAACAACATGCACTCAATGACGCAAAGGAAATTCACCACGCTACAACGCATTGCTATTTTAGTCCAGAGTATAAATGCTGGGGTGTACGATGGGGAAATTACATTCTCTCCATGCAAACAATATAAAAGGCTGTAGTGAGTGCATAAAATGCAAAAAATTTATAGATAATACAATTCATGGTTTCTCATATGTTAAAATCGTTGTTTTAATTTACACGGCACTACTAACACCAAGTAGAATTGCAAAAATTGGTGTTTGGCAAACACTGCCTCCGTTCTCACTTGTTGGGACAAACAGACAGTGCCGGCCCAGAGTCACGCACTAGTTGAATTATAAAAATAGAACAATGTCTATGTCAGTGTACAAAGAAAACAATAATTATGCCTCATTTTAGGCCACGTTTACACAATGAAAAATGGAAAAGTTTTTTCTTTGCGTTTTTGAAAAGTTTCACGTACACATGACAGGGTTATCAAAACGGTCTGCATTTACAGGGATCCAGGAAAACTGATAAAAACGCTGTAGTATGCACGTCAGGCCAGTGGATGGCGATGTTGTTGTGTAAAGAAACAGGACGTGCATTGGCACATAAACATGCACAGTTATAAGCCAAAAGTGCTTTTTAATACTGTTGGTCGACATATATGTGTGTTTAAAGACTGGCGAATGTAAATAGTGCGTCTCCGCTGGTCTAATTAGTGCAGCAAATCCACATTTTGCTGGGGAAACGTTAATACATAGACAAGCAGTTAGAGATCACAGTACGGGAAGCCGCCATATTGTTTTGGCTATACCCACGCGACTGAGCGTGTAATACGCATGCGCGTGACATCAACGTTTTCAGAAAGTTTCGTCTTGCAGTTTACATGGAAACTACCGTTTTTAAAAGTTTGCGTTTTCAGTCCCCCAAAACACCGTTTCCGTCTTAACAATTTTTTTCCGTTTTCGCTTGAAATGGCGTCGTATAAACAGCCTCTAAAAAAGGCAAATGGCAGGTTAGTGGCAGATTGTGGTTGCAAAGATGGTAAAAGCAATAGTTTTTGTAAGAAAGCCAGTTTGTCTTAAATAAAGGCAAACTATGTCAGAAGGTTGAAAATAAAAACTAGGCTAGCAACAGGACTACTCATAGCTCTATAGTCTCTAAAAATGATTCTAGACCATATTCATGATTAATTTTATTACTTACACTTTACATTTTCACTAACATATTTTTACTTTTTGTATATATATATATTTGTGTATTTTTACATGCATGTTATACATATTGTTTACATACTATCTGGCTGTTGTTTGTGAGTCTAATGTATGTGCACTAATGAAAAGAGCGCTACATGTCCTTGTACAGCTGTGCAATGGCAATAAAGCATTCTATTCTAACTATATTCTCATAAAAAAAACGTAAATCGCAACAGATACCCCAAGGATAAAAGCTTATAAGTAAATATGCAACTTGGTGGCGTGCGCTTCATGTTCCCATGTGCTGGGGAATAGCCCCCTTTAAATGTATACAGTATGCAAATGTCATATTGTACTGCCAAAACCCCATTCAAATTAACCTAGGCCTTTATGTCAGGACACAATTTTGCAGTTTGAATAAAAATAAGAAAAGCATTGATCCCTAGGAAAAATTACATTTTCACAAATTCCCTGGAAAACACAAATTCCCTGGATTTCCTCAACTCCCAGTGTTTTGTAATGCTCACGTGGGGGAAGGGCTCTTCTTGCTTTACTTTTTGACTTTTAAGGGAAACTGCTAGGAACGGGGGGCGCGCGCGCGCGCACACACACACTGCTGCAAAACAGACCCAGGGGTCAAAACTCTCAGCTGACATGGGTCTTTTCACCACCACACCCAGCACTGAGTGTTTAACCACACCTAAAAGACACTACTGCAAGAAATAGCATCTATGACGTGTTCATGTTTCACCGGAATGCACGACCCACCTATACATAAGTATACAATAACAAATGCAGTAATATTGCAAACATCCCTTTAACTTTCATGGACTGCACGATCAAATAAGATTTAGGATTTGTATGCAATGGTTTATTCAATGCGGTTGCGTACCTCGTTTAGGAGTTACGAGTAAGCAAGTGTCTTTAATGAAAACTTCCAGTTAGGCTAGTTTGAGGATGTAACGACATAAAACATTTCGTCATCCTTAAACAACATTAAAAGCGTCTAGAAACGTTACCCCTTTGCATTAAAAGTTAAAGAGAGTTCGTGACTGCAGCAGTGGAAAAAGGAAACCAAGAGCAGCTATAGAAAGTTGATGCTTGTACGCGTGGCAATGTTTATACACAGCCAAGCCCACAACAAAAATGGCGATTACATGTAACGTAGAACAAACATCACTTGAAAGTACCAATCAAATAATACAACGTCAAATGTGTTTTGTATTTACCTATTGTTGTGAGGTTTTCTTGAAATGGGCGAAGATTTACTTTTCTTTCGGGAGAAGTCGCTATCGTACGGTAAAACAGACGCGTAACCGTGTTCAGCTTCTAGTGAGAAAGCAAACATATTAAATATATAGACATTATAGTCAACTTATCAAATGCAAAAACGCAGTTTGATAGCTGGAGAATTGTCGAAAATCGTTTTCATGTAAAGCTCTTTAAGAATTCTGTCAACATACTGTGAGCAAACAACCATGCCCTGTTAAATATGACGAGTGAATGCACATTTTGACAGTCTGAAAACACAGACATGCACGTCTACTACGTCGTCATATTCATCTTTTTAATGCTTAGTTATTATTGTAGGATGACACATGAAATGTAATAACATTCAGTGGCCTTAAGAGTTTGATATAATCCAAACTTGATCAGCCGGTAGGTTTCGAAAAGAAATCCTAGTCGCACAACAATGAAGATTTTCACTACAGAGTGTATTTTTAGTTGTTTAGACAGACATCATGTTATACCTCTGTCTCTTCTTTCCAAATACTCTGCTGCCTCGAGAAGAATAAGGAGAGAGTTAAGTTCCATCCTGGTGGATTTGTAGAAATAAAAATACAAAAACAAACGTATATACACTAATTATGCAAAATAAGTGACGAAAAAATAAAATAAAAACAAACAAGCTTGATTTGATGACGCTGGAAATAGGTAGTGGTGCTCAATTCTAAGTCGTAGAGACTCCCAACAAGAATTAGAGCAGACTGCACGTAAACTAAAATCTGGAGATCGATGGCTCCTTCTCCCAATCGGACAATAGAAAACTATGGAAGGCGGAATCTAAAAACATTTGTATCCAATGAACGCCTTCAAGGAGAGAAGTTCACAGGAAAGATGTTGACACATTGCGAGATGTCATATGATTGGTTAGTCAGTGATAGTAACAAGGTTGAAGCCATGCCCTAGCAACAGTGCGTGTGATCCAGCCCCTTGATCGTTCATTGGTCTGACGTATGCTTTGCTCTCTGCTGACTGGCCAAAGGAAGGACGGGCGTGTTTTTACGTATTACCTCGTTTACAGTACTATGTTGGCAGTGGCAAAGTTGTATCTGGAAGAACTCAGCAAACGGAAAGTGGTGAAAATCAGTTTGATTTGATTGGCTATAATTGTATTATGTAAGCACAATGCTACTCAGCCATACGCACTTAAGTACCACGCTGTTAATTAGTTCACATTCATCAAATAAAAGTAAAGTTTGTTAATACTCGACTGACAGAATGCTAACACCGTGACTACACCGGACGTGACAGGCGCGACATGATAACCTGGTTGTTCTGGATGGGTTTGTAACGTCGCGCCGCGCTGCATCCGGTGTGGACAAAATTTAAAATGATAATGTGTTCTAATGCGTTTCTAATATATTTTGTCGTGTCGTGTCGCGTCTCGCCGGTCGCGTCCGGTGTAGACATGGAGACATGGTGTAAGTGCGCGGTCCTCTTCATTTCCAAAGTGGTAACATTTCAGTGTTTCAAAGGTAAATTTGCAAAGCTTCGAAACTTACATTAATATCACCAAAAAACTATTAAATTACAAGTTCACATAAATTGAGCATGAAATTGAATAAGATATAATTACCATAATAATTATAATTATTAATGAACATTATTATGTCAGATTTTATTAACACTTTAAAATCTTTTTGATATCATTGTTAATACATAATTTGCGAGATTCTAGATGTGTTTACTGCAAATTACTGATGTGGAAATGACAATAAAGCTAAAAATGGTGCCAAACTTTCATCATAGTAGGTCTTTTGCACCTTTGTGCATTTGAAAGTGTTTTGTGTGAGATAGTTTTGGAGTGGCATTCTGTGTAATGCCAAAGATGAAATCTTTGGACTGTTTCGCATTATCTGTGCTATTTCTCTGTGATTCTGCAGAGTATATTTTTGTGCAGCATAGTAAACAGAGCTGAAAAATACTGTTATTAGTTTAAGGGCATTGTACAATTAGACAAATATTTAATAAACATGCAACCAATAGACGGCGAGTATTTAAAACATTGTGAATTATAACCTTTGCTATTCTGAAGAGTTATGTGTGCACAGATTCCATGTGGGCCCGGAATAAATTTATGATTATGTACCTTTCTGCCTTTTATTACAGGCCACCATGGTTTATTTCATAGCAATATTGTTTTTTCAAAAAGCATCAATGTGTAATATGGAATTTAGATATTTCTAGAAACATCCAATGTAATATTATTTTGTAATTTAGAATAGCATAGGAGACTGCATGAAAATTATCTGAATGTATCAAAGGAAACCTGTATTCCCAAAATGATTCTATTACGATTTATTACAAGGTACATTGTTGGTACTTGATCTCAATGTATTCAGATATATAAATGACGGTTTATCATTTAGAAAAACAACGTGACACATAAATCAGTGGAAAGGAATAGCAAGCGCATTATTGTTCTAGACAGGGAACTACGATGTGGAAAGAAGCCTGAGAGAAGGGACAAACAGTGTGAGACCGAAAAGAGAATTCGCTGACCTCCGCTCACTCTGTGGACAAAAAATACACAGCTGTTTCTAATTGGAAACTCAGCACCGACTGCTGACCTACATTCTGCATAAGATTCTGAACTTAGAGCAGAGGGAGTGAGAGGGAAAACAAAGAAGTGAAGAAAGATGGGGATTGATTTGTGGAGGAACTGAATGGCTGGCACAAAGGAAGATGAAACGTTTTTTGTCTGATTTATTATTATGGAAATTTCTATCTTTTGAATAGTCCTACAACCAGTTTGAAAGGACTGATTTTCTTCAAGTTAATAGAATTTAGAAAATAGGATTGTTTGCATGTAACTATCGGGAGAACTTTGACAGGTCTATTTCCAACAAATTTAAAGAGATGCAGACTGTCTTTTTCGTCCTTGGGCCTTAGGCCAGCCCAGTGGGGGCTTGGCTGGTTGCATGGGTTTTCATTATGCTTCCAAAATGCATTTGCCATGACAAGCTTGTACTTTATAAAAGGAAACCAGGGGCAAATGTGGCAGCATGTAGGTTGTGTGCATCTGGAATGCATTATTATGATATTAACATTATTTGCTTAAGGTATATCAGAGCACCTTGGCCTAGTTACCCCCTTCTGCAAGGCTTGACCTCACTTCCCCCGAATGTGAGTCACATAGCCTCTCATCTTACTGTGTCTGTGTTTACTCCCTGCCAGACTGTGAATAGCATAAGAAGTAGACAGTGCGGTGCTAACAAAGTTGGGTTTCTTTGTTATGTCCTTTCGAGAAGTCTACTCAGAGCATTAGGTTTAATTATCAAGCAGAAACAGTGGGGAAAGAAACAAAACCAAAACACAGAAAGGGGAACAACTTACGACAGCAGTGCTGGTGAGTGAGAATGCAAAGAGAGCTTGAGGGGCCACCACAGCCTTTGAGTGCCTGGGAATGTATTTCCACAGTCCACAAGTGCAGCTGTGCACATCACCAAATCAGGGGTGGGGGCAAGTTAACAGCCTCACTTAAAAAGAAAAAAGGTGGGCAGACTTACTGTTGGACCAGTGGCTTTAACAAAAAATAATAATAATACAATGCCCCCTCTCGCCTCCAAGATTATGCCATCGAACGTCCATCCATGAAGTTAACATCTGGTTAAATGCAGGGCAAAATCATACACACATCTGTGGTAATGCAGCTTCCTCCCTTCATTCATCAGATGTTTTTTTTTGGCTGTGCAGAGAGGGGGTTGGCTGAATAAGTACTAATTTGTGTGAGTCAGGCACAACTTTTACAAATGTTGGTAACATGTTAGTAACTTTAGTAAATGACACAAAGACTCAGGTGCTGTTGATAAAGATTAACTTTATACAAAGTGAAACATTTTATAAAGTTAAGCTCTGTCAACAGCATCTGCTGTCAATTACCAGAAAAAAATGTTTTACCTTAAAGTATAAGCACAAAGTTTTAAGCACAAGGTGTTATCATACATATGTTCTTGTATTTCCTCTGCTAAAAGACTTTTACTTTAATCAAATTATTAAATAGCGTATTCCAAAAGATGAGTGAATACTTTGAACGGGTAATTTTATTTAAAAACCATGCCAGCTAAAATTATGATTGTATTGCTAAGAACGTAGAATCTTGTTACAAACGACAATAAATAATGTCAGAAAGGACATTAGGCATAACTTTGAATAATTTAGTCAAAACAAATTGTCATGGACACAGTCTTAAATATTGTGATGACAGTGACATCTTGTGGTGTGCTAAGTTACAGGTATTTGGTACATGGCTGTCCACCATTTCTCAGCAAGAGCTAGGAGCCCACTATAGGTCCTATTTAGTTACCCACTATTAAGTCAGAATGACTTAAAATTATTCAAAATAAGGCAAAAGATTGACTCAACAGGACTGATTATGAAAAGCTTTCTCTACTTTGATGTCATATGCCAATATGTCTGTGTGCACTGCATGAAGTTGAACAAACCTATGATTTCTATGTATAAGTTGTATTCACTAAAAAATTCTCAGTAGACAGATCATAATGGTGTTTTATTTCTGGAGGATACAGTTGGGTCTGGTTGTTTTAGATTTGATACTTTTATAGATTTAATTTGTTTACCACATACTGGGTTAGCAAATGTTTGATAAATACGCATTAATACCAACCATAACACAGAAAAACAACATTTTTCAAAGGAATAGCCACAATTAAAACTCCTGCTAGTTGGACTTGGCCATCTGATTGGATGAATCTGCTAGCTCTCGTCTGCCCATTTGTCCCACCCCCCTTAGAGCGTATTTCAGGAAGTAACATTTTAACCCTGACACAACTGCCGAGGTTTTAGCTCACAAATATAAAATACGTCGGCAGGAGCGTCCCATTATTTTAACAAAATGATTATGTACAAGCTATGCCAGCACTCGTTCAACAAAATTATTATTTATAATGCCAGCAATGATTCATTTGATCACGTCCAAACGTTACGTAATGAATATGCATGAGCCTTACGCATCACATGTGACGTGAGGTGTCTGAAGTTGAAAACACTGTTCATGTTATTGCTCCCACACTGAAACGTGCGTGCTGCTCAGCGAACGCAAAAAAACAAACAAACATTTGGTACACATTTCTTGGCTTTGAATTAAACACGAGATTTCTTTCGCGTATCGTCTTGTTTTCATCGAAGACAGTTTAGCCTACCTGCATCCTTGCTGCTAAATTTTAAGTGACAACAGAGCCTTCAATTTAAGGTAAGGCCACGCTCATTTGAACACATTTACAACGATTTGGTTAATTAAAACGAGGCAATTCAATTCGTCTGACCAAACACAACGCCATTATGTGCATAATTTAAAAGAAGTGGTTTTGCACGCATGGTGTTGTTGATGTAAATACTTCTTGTTTCCGTGATCTGCAGGCTTAGGGGGACGGTAACGTAAACAAGCGAGTAATGGCGACTGAGATTGAAGCATGGACTACTGGCCCACAAAACGATGGTACGAACATTAAGCCTATAATTCTCTTTAATGGTTAGACCACTCTTTTATTGACTTTGGCTAATGCATCTAAAAAGTGGTCGTTTAAGCTGTCGTTTTTGGAGACGAGGTGAGCTGTAGTTGCTGTCCTGCTCCACCATGTGCTCACAAATGTTTGCATATACTGTTGTGTTTGCGGTTTACTCGCGAAAACGGTGCATGTGTATCTTATTTCACATAACAATATTTTACTGCACGATATTATAGCTTTGACAAAATGACTCCTGATACAAAACCAATTTGGGAAAAGGTATTTTAATTTTCTGCACATACACATACTAGGAGTGATCTCCGATGTCTCGCACTGTGTTGATGTACATTTCAGAATCTGAAAACTAAAACGCAGAGGACATTCAAGTGTGTAAGATATCAAAAATCTAGATAAACCGCGACCAGTTACGTAATTCATTACGTTACGATTGTATAGCATTGACATAATTCGATATCATGTGTGGATTCATGCCATAACACGTCTTTGTTAACGTTTGTTAGAATTTAAATACCAAGCCTCCTTGCTGAATTTCCCGGATGTTTATTTCTTGCCACATGGGTTTGAATATGATTTATGAGTTACGTGCGAAATGAGAATCCAGCTGGCTTCTTTACTAGTAGTGCTCAATACTGCGCAGCAGTATATAACATATATACAGTATTATACATAACCACAATGTGAGGTTCAGTGAATTATGTACTAATAAAACTGTTCAGACGGTGGTATGGCTCATGTGCTCTGTTACTGCACATTTTGAGAGTGTACAAACAATTTGAGCAGTAGGTGTAGAGTGCTGTTTTTGTGTAATTTAATCGTATTAGATTTTTGTGTAATTTAAGATTTTTGTAAGATGTTTTTAAAAACAGATTTTTACATTTGATTGACTTAATTAAATGGATATTAAATATTATTCTATGACAGTTTTTATGAATAAAATAAGCATTTGAAATAGAACATTAAAGAATTATGTATGTGCAGAAAAGAGAGAATTACAAAGAAATCAATTATCTTAGCATAATGTTCAAAATGTGGATTTAAATTTTGTTTTTCAACAAAGTACCTAAATAAGCCAAAGCTGACATATCGGATAAGACGACTTCCATTTATCATGGCATACGTTGGTATTTACAGTTAAACTGTTGATTACAGTCACACCCCAGTCTCCCATTTTGCTACATGATATGAGGTTCAACATGATGTTTTTGGGTGACTTTTTCAAACTCTGGTACAGTGCTACTGTAGGTGAGATGTATAATGTTTTTTTTTAAAATTTTCTTACAGAAGGCACTATCGTGTTAAAACCTCAACCAAAAGTCAAGTATTCATATAGACTTTCATAGGTCACGCGTGCCTGACCCCCAGTTAACTTCCGGTTTGTGTTTGGCTGGAGTCTAATAATATCAACTATTTATATTATTTTACTGTATAATAATTGTATTAAATAAACAATTTGTTGATTTTTTTTGTATGGTTATTTTATTAAGTAAACAATTTGTTGAATGGATCCTATAGTTTGGTTACATTTAAACAAACCGTATGGTACCTTGACATCTAGCGGTTGAGCTTGGCATCGGAGTCTAAATTCAAAAATATTGGAGAGACAAGTAAGGTAACGGTTTCTTCACAGTGTCTTTTCATTGTTATCAGAAATAATCTACAGGCACTCTATTGTTTGTGAATGTGTACCAGAGGTTAAGTTGGGGTCACAAAAGTGTGCATGTGCAGTAACGTTTGTTTATGTTGTTAAGATGAAACCGTCTATATATTGAGTATAATATGAGAGATCCTGTGCGGATCACTCCCCATCATAAATGTTACCATCTTTGTGAAAGAAGCTTTCCTTTTTCCTTTAGATTATCAGTCAGGAGACAAAAGCACAAGTCGCTCTTTCCTCTCTGACCACCTGTTCTTGACCACATATGCTACTTTTACCTTCAGGCTAATTGGTCCTAAGCACTGGACAACATTACGTATGCTTGCGGTCTCCACTCCTTAGTCAGCGCAAGTGATTATGCTTCCGTAAATTTCACAGATTAACTTCTATTTATGTGAATCTGTTTACTGTTTGGGCCTAATGGGTCTATCGTGTGTTGCTGCTCTAGATTATTGCACTAATGCAGACATCGTCACTTAGTTTCTCCTCTGATTGTAGCTAGTATTTGTGACATAGGGTATTTATGACCCTCAGGGCCACTCCTACTACTTCCATGTGAATATGAACCCTCCACCCCACCCTAGCACGCTGTGCATTGCCATATGTAGGCAGATTTGGCAGAAGCGCCAGTGAGGCATCAAAATTAGCAGCGTCAGCTTATCTGCCTGCTTGTGTTGTTCCTTGTGTATGTCTTTGCCTTATGTGTAGTGCAGTAAAAGCTTAAGTGTTGTAGGAGTGCTTCATCTAAAAATCCTGTCACCAACTCACCCTAATGTTTTAAAACCTTTATGAATTCTTATTTTTGTAATCTTAAACCATAAGATTGACCTAATATTATAAAAAATATATAATATTTGTTTAGTGCCGTAAAATTGGATTTCAATAATTGGAGTTTATGAGTTGTTTCAAGTGCACGTTTTACCATTGTCTCTTTTTCAACTGAAAACTGAAGCTTTAATGTGTTTTGGCTGTTTGTTAACAGTTTGAGGGTGGGCTTATAAAATGAATAAATGCCTTAGCTAGACAACATAAATATATATATTCTTAAACATTTTGTTGTAGTGCTTTAGCCACACTTCTCAAATGGGTGCACCTAGTTGTAGTTATTACTTCACAAGTTTCAGTTAAGAAAACAGTTTGAGTCCTTTCACTAAGGGTCCTTCGCTAGCCTAATTCTTACTTCTATAACCAAAAGCAAACTAATCCACGCAATACTCTTCTGTTCCTTGTATTGAAATAGAATAAGCAGTAAAAGGTGCTTATTTCAGCAAAGACCCATAGAGTGCAGATTAATCAAAACGTTTAATATATTCACAATCGGCCGGAACTCCATATACTCCGGTCTGTGTGAATGCAGATAGTTTGAAATTGTCATGTGTACATGAATTTTTTAAAAACGCTAACTTTTTTACTACGTTGTTGTCGTCATGTAAACGTACCTTGATTTACTTGACTGGCCAACTTTTTTTACAAACATCAGAAACAAATCAGGTGAAAATTTTTAATTAAGATGTTTAAATTCTGCTTCGTAAGTGCCATCTGGAAAATTTGGAACTTTTCCCAAGGTTTATCAATTGTGAATATATGAGACCTGACCAGGTGTGGCTGAAAAGGTAAACACTTCGGCTTTGATGGTGTAAAGTCTCTTGCTCATGAAGTTACACGGAAGACTGCTATTACTCTAAAAGTTTTGATTCTTCGTCTAAATACTCTTACTATAATACTTTACTATGAGGGTAAATACCAGCTAATGACAAGTCCTGGGGATTCACTGCTCTGCACATTTTGTTTATCTCTCATATCTGACGCTCTCAGTACAGTTCAAGGAGATTTCACCTGATATACTGATGATTTTAATTAGGTGTGTTAAAGAGTAACTTTTACAATGTCCCTAAAATTACATATCATGCAGTGTTGTATATTACATATCTGTGCGTGAATGTAAGCAGTCTGGCTTTGGAAAAAAGGAGTCAACTCATGCAAATTAGTCATCTGTCGTTCTAATTTCAGTTTCGCGTCTGATGTGCGTCACATGGTGCAATGCCCACCTACTTTTCATTTGCGACACTGAGACGCAGTATGCGGTAGACCAATCACAGCAAACTAGACCATCTGACCAATCAGATCAGAGTAGGCTGACAGAAAGAAGGGGATTAGACTGACGAATCGCCGAACAAATAATTTGAGAGTCAGTCAAGAAGTAAGGTGGTAATAACTGCCTATTAGATTTTTTTAAATAAATTAAATATAGAAATTATTTATTAGAAAGTGTTTTTACCCCTTGTATGTACGTAAACTTGTTGTTGTACTCTCCATAAACCAAAGTAGGATCTAAAAGTCACAAAATATCTACTCTTTTAAAAAGGGAGATGTACAAAATGTGCAGAGCAGTAGATTCCTAGGACTTAAATTAAGAACCATTGTAATATATCAGGTGTACCCCTTTCTGTATAACAGTGGAAAACATGGAAAGGCTGAAAAACTTTCCAAAAGACACTTTCCCATTGGCAGGCCAGGGCTTTCCTTCGGTCAAGCTGAGCCAATAGCCTCTGACCTGCAACTGCCAGGTCAAAATCAAGTCGTGTCTCCATTGTCAGGCCAGTATCGGCAGCACTTCCCTAAAAACTCGCCATAAACCCGCCTCTCTGCAACGAACGTCACACAGTCCCACCTGCTGATTTCACAATCACACAACAAACATGATGGAGAAAACTGAGGTTGTTTGTTTGTTTTCTTTAGAGTGCGCTTGGTTACTTGAATTGAATTGAATTGAATTGAATTGACCTTATTTGCATTTCAGAAATAGGTGGACATCAGAAAACAAAAGGTTCCCGACAGACAACCATTTAAATAATGTGCCTGCCAATAATTATAGATGTCTATAAAATTTCACAAAAGGTGACTTTCAGTTAATCATTTAAAGAATGTGGCCATTACGTTTTTTATTGAATCCACAGAATCTTTAAATGTCTTAAAGGGGTCATATGACACGGCTAAAACAAATAATATTATTTGTTTTAGATGTAATGCAATGTGTATGCTAGGGCTGTGATGCAGTGGTGAGATGCCGACCGCGGTGTTGAGGTCATCACTGCACATTTTTTGTATTGTAGCGCACAGTAATGTTAATTGGTGCACTGTGTGTTTTTTTTCTGTGTGCCGCTACAAGTAGAGAGGTTACGGTAGTTTGGATCCTCGGAAAAAATGATGAGCAGTTTTGGTTACTCTTAGTTCCGAGTAACCTAAAGTGAGTAATAAAATACTGTTGTCTGTCGTTCTTCAGACGCTTCAGTATTTTATTTATTTGCCGGTTAAAGTTACAGGAGTGCATATGGTGTGGGATGTGAACTACAAACACAATAATTAATTGTTAATCATAAATTACTGTCTTTCGTCCTATGTTCAAGTGCTTCTGGGGGAAAAAACTGCTTCCCGCGCAAGGAAGAGGGACAGTCCATCAAACAAACATATGGGGGATTTATTTTGTGTGTGTGTCTGATTATTTTATTATTAAATGCTAGGTTTCAGTACTTGTGATGTCTACAGATAATGTTCAATAAATTACCCACAAACACGGGCATAAAAGACAAAAGCATAACGTAAACAGTGAGTTGCAAGTGCTTATAGCGAGGCTTCTCTTTTGTGGTATAGGCTGGGTTCGGATGCGCGCCCTGCCAAAGACAATGATCCTTCCGCAGGTTCACCTACGGAAAACTTGTTAGACTTTTATTTCCTCTAGATGATCAAGTTCGATCATCTTCTCGGCGCTCAGCCAGGGCCCGCGAGTAGCCCCGGCGAGGCCGATCCGAGGACCTCGCTAAACCATCCGATCAGTAGTAGCGATGGGTGGTGTGTACAAAGGGCTATTATTTACAGTTGACAACATTAGGTAAATTGCCACTCCATTGAGCGTGTATTCAGTGCTGCTGGCAACATTGTCACTCCGTTAAGAATAGGGATGGGCCTTTTTCAATAATTTCATATTCTAATATTTGAGCTCATAAAAAACCAATATTAGTTTATTTAAATTAAGTTAATAAAGATGTATTTTTTTACGTTTTTATTTAGTCACAATTTCACATCAAGCTTATAATTATCTTTAAATATTAATAACGCATTAACATTATATACTGTAAATAGTTTTTTTAATTTTTAAAAAATTAGCAACGTTGGGAAAAAAGAAATGGAAAATACCTAAAAACTTCATTTAAACCTGCACGGAATGGTATAATACAAAAAGAAAACATACAAAACAAAACGAACAAAATGTCTACTGAGAATCTGTGATATTGTTGTCTTTGTTGTTCATGGTCATTGTCTGTCTTGTTTAGCTTTGCATTGCATTTTCATCAATAAATAAGGTATTTATTTCAACTAAGGTAACTAAGGAATCGCAGCGTGTTTTAAAACAAGGAAAAATGTATTTACAGGCTGTAACCTCAAAAAGTCTGCAAGTGTATGATATCTGTTCAGATTTTAAAAGTATTTTAATGTATTCCAGCCATAGCAGCAAAGAAAAAGATAACTCATAATTAATGCCCATGGTTTTATTCAAGAAGCACAAGGTTCAACAAAGTTTGGTGCTGCTGGTATCTGCATACTTTTGGATGTATACCAATGTAATTTTTGTCTATGCATGGTACAGGTGTGTTCTCATTAGAGCAAGAACTGAATGAGGATGGGCCCTATGACAGTGAGGATCTGAACGAGTTGGAGGTGAATGGCAACTGGACCCCTCAGGAAAAGGCTTTGCATGAAGCCAGATTGAAAGCCAAGGCTAAGCGCAGGCTGCGTAAATCATCCTCTCGAGACTCCACCAGGGAATCTCTGTCAGAGTCTGTTTCAGGAGAGCCCTCTACCGATCCAAACAGCCCCAAGGGCAAAAATGCTGTGAATGACCGAAAGTCACGGACAGGAAAAGGTCGAGGACTACCTAAAAAAGGTAGGGCTGTAAAATGTAGGACTGTCAATTGTAGGGCCCTGTGATTTCTGCGATGTAGAAAATTTGCATAGAAACGGAATTTGCTGAATGGAAAATGGAAAAAGATGAGTACATACTAAAATGTTTGAAAAAAAGAGTACTTATTTTGTCAAATATTACTCTTTAAACAATAGTATTAAAATTTAAGTAGACACAAAACACAATTAAAAAGGAAATGTATTGGTAAGATGCTGGTTTATAATGTACAACTTTTGTACAATGGATTTCATAGGGATCTACTATTGATTGTTTTTGCATACGACTGGAATTAGATGTATGTTATATAAAATAGTGAAAATAATATTTTGAGCCAAATTCTTTGTTACTTGGAAGAACCTGTATTAACTAGATTTCAGATGAGAGCTTAAATGATTAAAACTGATATCATGCTGTAGAAGTTTTGTGCATATAAATATAAACCCAGCATTTAGAGCCCGTTTACACCTGTATTTAATGCTGACCACTTGAAACTGAATCACCCAAAAAGGAATCGGGGGTTAAACAGAGCCAATAATCTTTAAAGATAAACATTTTGTATTTTACTTTTGTCTTTGTTTCACACCGATTCCTCTTATGACCAGGTGGAGCCGGAGGTAAAGGTGTGTGGGGGGCAGCGGGTATGGTGTATGAGGTGGAGGAGCCCGACTCTAAGGACCCTAATTATGATGAATTTGCACAGGTAAGAACACTTGCGCAAAACTACTATATAACGTTTAGAGTAGGAAATAAACAATTTGTAAATACTTTACTTAATGTATGATGTGTAACTAGCCTCTCACTTTTTGAAGAGTGGCCTTAGTATCTGGATTGTGTTCACCATGCTGTTAGAAACGGTTAAGGCTTTGCCAATCGTTCATCAACCCAAGCGCGTATCTTGTTCCACAAGCAGCTCCTTAATATTATGACAGGAAGACAGATGTGCTGTTTTGGTTGAAAGTCAGTAATACTGACTCAGTAATTCTTTGTCTCATAGTAAACATTAAATGTGTTTTTCTAATGCCAATCTTTTGTGTCTTTATCAGGGAGACACTGTTTATGCCACAGTAGTACCAGAGCTGGATGAGAAAGAACTTGAGAAGACCATCAACCCCATTGTGCATGAGTACTTTGAGCATGGAGACACCAAAGAGGTGGAGGTGAGATAAGTTCTGGCATATACCAAATAACAGAAGCTTTGTTTCACACCAGAGAGGAAAAAGTTGACTGTGATGTTTGCTTTGTTTAATAGATTTACAATAAAGAGCATCACTGTTTGACATACAAGTGTCTGCTAAACGCATAAATCCATTACAGTAACTTTGATCCAAAACAACCTAGGAAAACAAACCCATTACTTTGACACTGTTATAACCATGGTTTTGTATTTAAACTACAGGGAATTTTAATGAAAAAATGTTAATGCTAAAAAGTTAATTTGCACCACAGCACTTTTTGCTGCATTCTACTGTATGTCGTTTTACATGCGTTTTCTGTAGTTCTTTTTGAGCTTTGTAATGTTTGTAATCCAAATTTCTATCTGCTTCAATTTTTTACCTGGTAGATGCTGCTGAAAGAGTTGAATCTGGGCCATCACAGATACGAGTTCTCCTCTCTGGCTGTTTCTCTGTCTTTGGAAGGCAAAGCTAGCCATAGGGAGCTCACATCACGGCTTCTCTCAGACCTGTCTGGCAACGTGCTGTCTGAGGATGACATGAAGCGTGCTTTTGACAAAATACTGAAGGAGCTGCCAGACCTCATATTGGATACACCAGAGGCCCCACAGGTTGAGTAATGAATCAAAACATAAACTTGACTAACACAAACTCTGATGATAAACTTTAGTGGGGAATATAGAAAAAATCTGATTTTGTTTTATCTTGTAATAGTTTGTTTAATGTACACTAGTTAATAAGTGTGTGTGTGGTCGTGTGTTAATATATACCTGAATAATTGATTTATACCAAAGTCCGTTTATGGAAGTCGTGCTACTTGGCAGCTGTGTTTGCAACGACTCTGGGCAGGTATTTACAGCATAGCAAGTCCACAGTCCTATTTACTTGAATTGGGGAAGGCAGCTATTTCTAAAATCGCTGGCAAAAATTACAATTAGACAGCATGTGCGCTGGCAAGGGCCTCAAGAGAGCCCCACCGCAGAGAATAGTCAGTCTTTATTTGAGATGCACCAATTGACTGGCCAGAGACTGGAATCGGCCGGTTTTCACACAATCGGCCGGGACCGGTGACCGGCCGGTCAGTCTCACGTCTTGCCGATCTTCTGTTGCCCGCGACGCAGGCAATAACGCCCCAGCCGTCAGTACACTCAAAGCCGCAAGTAAACGTGTAAACGGCGTGCGCACAAGCCTGTCTTTCACGGCTTGTTTATATTTGCATGTAGGTCCACCGTACCGCGAGTCTCTGCTGACTGACACGTTAAAAGGTGCACTATAGTTCATCTCCCGTTGCTCCATCTACTCGGGGTGTGTATGCTAACCGTGATGCTAAAAAACTCTTGACACATGCTAAACTCACGTTGAAGTTGTTCACTCGGTGTAAAACAAACATAAATTCCATTCCACCTGAGTGCTTGTCTTACGTTAAAACTATAGTTATTTCACTTAGGTAAGATGACATTCAACACGACTACTTATTTTTAAAATCCAAAATATAAAAAATGAATAAATCAACCTATATATGTGATTATCTGATTCAGTTCTTTACTAACACAAGAAATGTGATGATAGAATGATAGGGGAGTTCAGCGAGAAGTTGCAGCTAAAATGAACCAACCCACTTCTTTTAATACTACAGACCCAATTTATTTTACAATTCAGAAAATAAAGCAATGTTAGTTTCATGAACAGGAAAGTTTTTGGTTATTGAAAGTTTTTCTGTTAAAAGACATTTGTTATTATGAAAAAATGTGCATTGAAGAAAAGTAAATATGGTTTACGGATAATCGGAATCGGTAAAATCAGTATCGGTAGGTTTCACTTATAATAAAACCGGAATCAGCCAAGAAAATTGCTATCGGTGCATCTCTAGTCTTTATCGATTGACGTTTGGCTTGTTGTACTGGAAGGCGGGACTTCCTTCGCTAGCGCCGCCATATTGAGTGTTGCATTAAAGTTGTAAAAGCAGCGGAGCATCTTGTTAATAAGAATATCTTTGTTTATAGTCTTTGCACAGTAATAAGGATGAAGTAGGATAGATATTATTTCTAAACACCAGGAAAAAAATCTTGTTGTAATCCATTTGTTATTTAACTAATGCATGTGAACACATTCTCCAAATAGCCTGGTTTCTGTCTTTACCTCAGATGCTTGGACAGTTCATTGCACGAGCCATGGCTGACCATGCCTTACCCATGAGTTTCCTTGACTGTTACAAAGGCAAGGTGGACTGTGACCATGCCAGGTGAGCTTGGTGCTGTTTTTTGCTTTTTAAGTTTATTCATTTTTTACCAGTAATCTTGTGTCCAGATTATGAAGTATTCTGTTACTTGGTCTAATAACCATTACTGGGTAAAGTTTCTAAACATTTGCACCCCCCCCAATGGTTATCTTAAACCTTGTGCATTTGTTGGACAGTTTATTAGATAAAATTCCAGTTTTCCCATTTAACTAGTTTGGTTGGTCCAAAGTACAGAGGGAACATTTATTCTAACAACTGTTTCTAAATCTCATGCATTTGAGAAAGGTTGTGGTTGGGAAATTAACATCTGCCAAGTGCCAACTACTGAATGCGTAAATTTGGAGGGTAATTTTTCCTTATCAGCCCGCACCTGTGATGAAGGACCTGTTTCAGATAAGACATTGAAAAGGAATGCTTTTGCTTTGTGTTGTCACGTTTCTTGTAAAACAGATGGAAGATAAAACTGTTAACGTTTTAGTGGCACTCATTTGTACAGCTCGAGCTTGCATCATAGTGCACTTGTAGTCAATTCCAGTTTTTCTTATTTGGGAATGCTCTAAATGAACTTAAAGATCTTCCTATTAGACAGTTTTGGGATTAATTAACTAATAACTATTGTTTTGTAATTTTTTCAAAATTTGTTTGTGTCGTTTGATAAATACACTGTTTATTTTCTAATGTGTACAACCTTTATAACCTTGTGTTAGAGCTGCACTGGACAGAGCATCTGTTCTGCTCTCCATGAAGAGTGGAATCATGCGGCTTGATAACGTGTGGGGTGTTGGTGGCGGCCAGAGGCCTGTCAAACATCTCATCAAAGAGGTAAGATGAGGTCAGAAGTCCCTGATTTGTCATGGGTCAGTTTCAGAGCATGTGAGCGGAGCAGAACGAGGAGCAGAGCGTGCGAAATCTAGTTGGAGCGAGTTTTTATCCAAAGGCCGGAGCGATCGCTCTGTCTCGCTCCGGTCACACCACGAGTCTAGGGCATGTACAAATCCATCTAAAATTCACCTGTGCCTTCAACAATTAACACACCTGTCAGCCTACACTTCAAAGACTAGGCGACTATCTTTAGCGAAGCGGCACGGAGAGTCGCTTCTGGGACGCTTTTGAAACGTGCCGCGGCGCGTCTGGTGTAAACACAAGCATAGACTTGAATGACCAAGATCAGTTCCGGTAAACGTAACGTGCCGCAGAGCGTTCGGTGTAAACGAGGGGTGAGGCTTCGGATGAAAACGGCAGGTGTTAGGCATGCAGAGGAATTTTTTATTTGAGCGAGCGTGGAGCGATTTCACCGGAGCGGGATGAAATTGTAGGTAAGCGGGGAAAGGAGCGGTCTGGTGCGACTTTGAGCGGTGGAGCGGGGGGAGCGAACACCCACATGAGCAGGGAGTGGAAATTATCTCCGCTCACATGCTCTGGTCAGTTTTAAATGTTATTGCAAATCGAGTTAGACAAAGGAGCAATCAGTACTGGCATTTGGCAACTTGGGTGTTGTATATGTATCGGTTGTTTTTTGCTATACTAATCCAAAGTATTACTTAAAGCCCTCCTAATCTGGAAAAGGCACATTAACATGTTATTATAAGCTAAATTTGAGTCGCCAGTGTGTGTGCCGAACCACCCTGTAATTATACAAATCCATCCATTCAGATTTTCGTAATCTCATATAAACCACAACATCCACACTGAACAGGCTATTGGCGATCTCCTAGAAAAGTGATGTCACTCTGATAATGCCCGGCCCATGACCGCAGTTGTAGCCAGTGACAAGAATGTCTCTGAAAACTAAGGTGTCTAAGGTGTGCAGTTGTCGGTTGTAAAAACGAATATCGAAGTCTTCATTTACTCCTGACATCTGAGCCTCTGAAGACACTGTGGATTAGTTTGATTTCTCAACGGAATGCACAGAAAACATGAGGTGAAGTTACTTTACTCCGGGATGCTTCACAAACAAATGTTAGTAAAATGCTGGATTCATGTTAGGTTTTTATAGATCTGATGCGTTTGTTCCGTGTATTGTCACGTATAAAAACAATGTGCCCGCGTTTATAGTACCATTGTCACGTATAAAAACAATGTGCACGTTGTAAAGACATAACGTGTTTCACTCATAGAGAGCATGTTTTCGGTTTTCATAGATATGATGCGTATTGTCAGTGTTTCACGCGTTTTCCATTGTCACGTATAAAAACAATGTGCAAGAGTGTGAGTGTTTTCGGTTTCATAGATGACAGTGCACGTTTCACCACACGCAATGTGCACGTTGTAAAGACGTGTTTCTTTATAGATCCACTCAGCGCGTTTGTGCATTCACTCAGAAAACAGCGTGCTCCGTTTTTAAACAAATAACATGCTTGTCTTATGTACTCTCATTAATACAAAACAAGTGTTTTGTTTTTGAAGATGAGACGGTGTTTCTCATTCGCTTAATGGCCATTCTCTTCAGTGTTGTTGTTGGAAGAACCGGCTCACACAGCCCTGCGCTTTCTGCTGGAAAGTGGGCTGAGACCAGCAGCTCATTTGCATTTAAAGAGTCACACACCAAAACCCTGCTTTCCTAACTGGCAAAAATAGACTTGTAGGGCACAGTATAATAAAAGATCTGTGGGGTATTTTGAGCTGAAACTTCACAGACACATTCTGTGGACTTCTAAGATTTATATTACATGTTGGAAAAGGGCTACATTAGAGGCCCTTTAAATTCACTGTGGTGCACATTAGATCACATTATGGTTGTCACAATATACAGGTATAGACAATAACCATGGTATTTAAAACCATGGTTATTTCATACCATATTGTATTACCATTTATTGAACAAAATAGAGAAAACCAATTAGATGCTTTTCACTGATGGCATCATTTAAAAAAAACATGATTTTTTTGGCCAAGATGGCAAATATATTTGTCCCTGCTTTTTTGCCATACATATATCACAGAGTTATGTTGTTTTACAGATGAACCTGTTGTTAAAAGAGTACCTGGTGTCAGGTGAGCTCTCTGAGGCTGAGCACTGTCTGCGAGACCTAGAAGTGCCACACTTCAACCATGAACTGGTCTACGAGGTAAGGTGGAACATTCAAAACCTATTCAGTGTAGCCCAGGATATGTCTTGTTTTCCTAAAACTCTTCATAATTGGCTCATTAATTTTATTTATTTGTATAATTTGTTAAAAGTATCATCTGAATTTAAAATCTTAATAAATCTTCTTGCTAACCAACGGAGTGAGCGCACCTCCGTTATACCCAATCAGCACTGCCCTTGCCAACTGTGTAAACGTTAGTCATAAATAAAAACCAGAAAGCGGGAGACAGAGAGAGAGTGGGATTACTTGCGCGTCTCTGCCCTGCGTTGCGCATCTCACACGGGGAGGAACCGTTTAAACTTGACGCGCACATACAGCCTGTCATATGGCAATGGCATTTTATTTATATAGCACTATTTTATACAACAAAAGTTGATCAATGTGCTTCACAACAGAGAAAGAAAAAGAACAAATTTATATATGAAAGGCTTTTTCAAAAAGGTAGGTCTTTAAAGTAGACTTAAAAGAAGACACAGATGAGATGGGCAGTTCATTCCAAAGTTGTGGAGCAACAACAGAAAACGCGGGAGCCCCTGCGCTTTAGCCTCGACTGCTTTAGATGAACGTAGAGATCTAGTTGCCTTCTTTTCCATTAGTAGATCAGAGATGTATGAAGGAGCCAAACCATTCAGCAATTTGAAAACAATAAGATAGATTTTAAAATCTTCTCAGGAGCCTACAGGCAGCCAGTGGAAGGAACTCAAAACAGGAGTAATATGAGTCCGTTTGTGGGCCCAGTCAAAAGTCTAGCTGCCCCATTTTTGACCTGTTGTAATCGGGAGAGAGCAGTGAGTTGCAATAATCGAGTCTGTACGTGATAAAAGCATGAATTAACTTCTCAAGATTGTTAAAAGAAAGAAACGGCTTAGCTTTAGACAAGATTTCACCGCAGCATTTATCTGCCTATCAAACTTCAGAAGCTCATCAAAAATCATACCCAGATTCTTTACACAGGGCTTAACAGGGGTGGACAACCCACCAACATTTAAATTAGAGACAACCAAAGAGTCTGAGGGACCGAAGACAGTAATTTCTGTCTTATTTTCATGGAAATTCAGGTAGTTTAGAGCTAACCATGCCCTCACATATGCCAGACAGGCAAGGAGAGCACCCAAACCTTCCGAATTTCCGAGCTGTTTAAACTTGACGCGCACACACAGCCTGTCATACTCGCGCGTCTCTGCCCCGTGAAGATTTAAAGGTTATAATGGGAGTTGTATTTGTTTTAATGAAAGTATAATAGAGTACACTGGTATTTGGATTCTATTGGTGTTGTGTAATCTGGCAGTTGGCAACCTACAGAACAACAGTAATTCCTGTTTCAATAATACTCAAAACTGCAAAAATGAATGTTTTATAATGGTTCTAATTCAAACAATTATAATTTCTGAAATGGTTTTGATTTTTTTTTTCAGCAGAGTAACTATACCCATACTGTGCGGCACTATATTGAGTTGAAGCTTGATTTAGAAAATTTTATCACAAATCAAATCGCAATGTCTGTCAAAAAAAATCTAAATTAGATATTTTCCCCAAATCGCATAGCCCTACTTTTAAAACATATTTAATTTATGTAAAATGGTACTCTGGTAGAGAAGGAAACAAAAAGTATCACAGTGCCATGGCAACATCTTTACAGTGTCTTTGCGCTATAACACCTATAAAATGAATGAAAAGGATTCTTATAAGTAATTTGGAGATTTGAAAAGACGATGTCATTGTCTGAACAATGTACAATTCTAGAGGGTTAAACAAACGTACTTCTACTTGCCTTGCTAGGAAAGTACTGTCTTAGAACATTTAAGGGACAAAGTACTTGTAAATCTATTGACTACACCTGCCGCTTAACATAATACAACTTAAAGTGAAAAATCAGCTGCTGACTTTATTTTAATAAATGACATTTGTTCAAATGCCAAGAATTGTGGGTTATATGTGGCAACAAAGTATAGACTTCAGGTGTGCTTTGAAAGGTTACAATCGAAGGTTACGTTCATAGTGTCCTTGATTTTTCTGAAATAAGATGTCCTCATGACGTATATGTCGGTCAAATGCTTTGGAGGAAGCCTCAGTCTCTGTCTGGCCTCATTTGTAGTACAGAATGATCTCATTTCAAGACTGTGTTCCAACTGTGGCAAAATAAATCTACTTGTTGGTCATTTTACATCTTGCTCTCGTTTTTGTGTG
Organism: Triplophysa siluroides; assembly: GCA_006030095.1. NCBI lineage: Eukaryota > Metazoa > Chordata > Actinopteri > Cypriniformes > Nemacheilidae > Triplophysa > Triplophysa siluroides. The sequence goes on from VCII01000913.1 coordinate 1,494,142, forward strand.
ACTGACAATTGCACAAGGACTTAACTTCTTTTCTTCTTTCTGTTCCTTTTATTTCTCTCCTCTTGGTTTCATTTGCTGTTTGATAGGCTGTGATTATGGTGCTGGAGTCTACAGGTAACACAGCATTGCAGATGATGGTCAAACTCCTCAAGGCTTTCTGGCAAACTGGCCTAATTACAGTGGACCAAATGAACAGGGTTTGTACTTAAAAAAAAAAAATGTTGATGATGTAGTGTGATTCATTCTCTGGAACCAGCAAAGAAAATGTCAAAAAAGGGCAGTATGAGTGAACATGAAATAGAAATTTACCCCGTTTACTTTAATGCATGTTCCTGGCATTATTGTAAACTTTTCTCTTTTTTGTCATCTTAAATCATTTTCTAACAACTTACTTATTCATAACATTCTTAATGAGTATGATAACACTAGCAGGCCGGCATGTACACATATTAATGTATGAATGTATCAAACACAGGGCTTTCAGCGTGTATATGATGAGCTGCCTGAGATCAGCCTGGATGTACCTCATGCACAGTCCATTATGGAAACCTTTGTAGACCTTTGTTTCCAGGAGTCGGTCATCACTAAACAGCTGAGAGATTCCTGTCCAACCAGGTCAGAGACTGCAACCTGCTAAATAATATGTCTGTAAAATATAGCATAAAATCTAGAAAATAAACATTTTAACATGTATAATAGGGTTGTTACGATTCACGATACTGATCTCACGATGCATTTCTTTTTCGTTTTTTTTTACAAAATAAGTTTAAACATTAGGAATGAACAAGTGCCTTTTTATTATTTCCCAAATGCTGCTCATTTCTTTAAAAAAAAAAAATATATTATGTCAAATAACAAAACTAAATAGCAAATTTAAAACAAAATTCCAAATCAAAATGAATAATACAAAAGTCAACAAACTAATAATACAAAAACAAACTTAAACTTTTAGAAGCTTTTCTAACAAAAGTTTTTTCTAAACTAAACTAAACTTTTTTCTAAAGAATTATCAGCTTATCCACATTTTCCAAGGTTGCTGTAAACTCAGAGGCCTCTGCTGTTCAAAACATGTATGGCGATTAATTTAACATCTCATCGGACATGAATCGTCACAAAATGTATTTTCAACCGGCTCACAGTGAATCGTTACATCCCTAATGTATAAGCTTGTGAGAGTGGGTACACATCAAGTCCCGGGCACCTTTTTTTGGCCGCCATGAGGAATCTGTGGAGGAGCTCATCGGGGAGTTGGATCGTTCTGATTGGCTGTTCAGGTCAGAGTTGGCATCGACTTGGTGTGTACCCACTCTAATATGACTGCGTCCATGTGTGAATGGTAGAATTTACCTGACGGTCTGTTTCTTTGACCAGCAGAGGGCGTAAGCGTTTTGTGAGTGAAGGTGATGGAGGAATCGTGAAAAGCTAGAAGACTTGAAAGAGCTCTGACTGGCCCCTAATGCCCCGCAGACTGGCATCTCCTGCAACTTTCCTGGTTACTGGCTAGTACTCGGAAATTTTCAGCCTCAGAAAAGTTATCAACAATTAGAGTGACAGTTGAGAAACGCTGTTCTCTCCTCTATTACGACTTTGCTTCATTTATGTTTGTGTGTTTTTGCAGCAGAAGAGCTGCAGTAAAAGAAAGAAGTGAACGGAAATCAGCTTTGGCTTTTGATAGCCATTAAATATAGTTTGGGTTGTTGGATTCATTTTGCTTTGTCTTTTCAGCTTAATTGCTTTGTTTTTTCTTTAAGTGTTCACTTGTTAGTGTTCACAGTGGTCTCTCAATGTCATTTTTTTCATGCAGTGTAATGCATAAAATATGAATCACTCAAAAAACGAAAGTATTAAAAGAGTTGTATTATTGAAATGAAGCGCTTAATCATAAATTGTTGGGCCAAAATACATTTTATGTGATTGGGGTCAATTCTTTTTGTTTTAATTTTATTGCATGCTCAGTGGCAAATTTGTCCTTTCTTTAAAATTATTAATAGTTACCTATAAACGGCTCATATCTGTGTTTATCGATGTCTCAAATTAACAGTTTTTTGGGAGGGTTAACTGAGACCTTTGTCTGGTTTTTGATTATAAGTTTGTGATTTTCTCAGTGCTTATTCCTGATTTATCTTAAATGCATGTCAAAATGTTTCTGGATAGTTCTGGTTCACACATCTAGAGAACTTTTTGTATGCTTTATCTGCCAAAGAATGGAGGAGAGTGCATCACCTCAAGCTCAGGCTGACAACTGGGAGAATGCTGTCTGAGAATGGTTATTTCCCATTTTCATAGCAGCCTTGTTTTGTACGCTCTCTGTTTGTTGGTGCACATCAGAACAATCATTTTATCAAACTTTGTGTTTCAGTTGACAACAAAATCAGTCCATTGTGCAGGCAGCTACAGTTTACAGTATAGCTAACACTGATTTGAAGTGGTAAGCTTAATTTTTGCAAATGCCGCTGGTTCAGTAAATACTCCTTGTATCAACAATGAAAGACAACATCCATATTCAACCAAAAAATATTTTTTACATGGGATCTGTTACTTCATGGGGACACTTTTTCAAGGATTTTCCCCCAAATGTTTCAGACTCATTGAAAATACATTTTGACACTAATTATTTCAATAAAATGCAAAATGTTCATATGCATGTTTCTTTGTGTGCATTTCCATACTTTTAGGTGCAAATATTTCAAGTTCCACAATTATTCATATAGTCGTCCTGCATTGAGAGAAATTCAAAATGTATTTTGAAAGAATTTGTTGGAGACTGGCACAATAAAATGCACACCATTCTGCATTAATGTGCCAGATATAGACCGCAAACAGGATACAATTGGATTGAACTACATAATTATGAAAATATTTGATATACTCTGTATTTAAAATACAACCATTTCTTGTTATTTCTCTTCCCTTAGGTATATTTGTAAAACGAATTAAATGATGTATTGTATCACCTTTCCTTAATTATTCAGTCTATTTGCATAAAAGCGTCCGCTAAATACCTAAATGTATATTTTGTTGAAGATTAGTAGTTCTGCCGTTTGATAAAGGATCGCAGTATTACAGGCATTGATAATTTTGCCACCACAGTCCAGATGGTGGCGGTACTGCAGGGAAGCTGTTTGTCAACCCGTAGTAAACATCACTTGAAGAAGAAGAGAGAAAAAACCGAGCATACAGTACGTTTATGTGTAACTGTTGTGTATTTTATCGTGTATTTGTTTTATCTTGTTCGGTGCACACACGTATCAGTCACACAGTAATGCTAAATGAAAATGTTTCGATTTTTCTTTCGTTTAATTGATCTGATTTGATGTATGTTTTATGACGCTACTTGTCCGGCTCTCCAATGAATCGAAAGTTGTATTTCGAGTATAATGTAAATTTCATTCCTTGTTAACTTTATTGTAAAGCAAAATAGGGACTGTTTATTTAGAGTATTGATATTTGTTTTACAGTTTAGACTCCAGTGTATTGTATCTTTGAATCAGTCCCATTTGGCTCCCACTTATGTGCTAATGTGTTACTATTTTAAAGCTTCTCTTTGTGCTGAAACCAACAACAACAAGAGCAGGAGCAGTATCTTTCAGAAGTCTTTTAAATAGCAGAAACCGAAGATGTGATAAAGATGAGTAACCCTGCAATACGCAGCCCAATGTACTTTACTAAAGCCAAAGAGGAGGAAAAGCTCTGGATACAGGGAAAGAAAAAAGAAGACATCCAATCCTTACTGGACAGGAGGCCAAAGACTTTTACCAAAGCCTGCTACAAGAGAGCAGTGAAGGAAGACCAAGAGAGGCATGTGATGTGACAACAAGGAGTGTGAAAAGAGGAGCAGGTAGTGATGGTTTATATAACGTTGATAAGAAACGTGATAAAATATAGGCTATACTTTGAATTGACTGATTGTTAGATAAGTGTCTGCCTAGCACAAAACGTTAAATATTTAAATACATTTCTATTTATGAATCACAGTAAAAACATTAACCAAAGGACAGTACTTCATAGATTGAAAATAATCAATCTTTATGTTGTGACATGAGGGCAAAATCGAAGAAGACGAGCGGGACGAAGATCAGAAAGTGGTCAAGTCCAAACGGGTGGCACTTCAGAGCGCAATGGCCACAAACTTCTACAATATGCCCAGGAGGGCAATATTCAGGGCCTAAGGGACCTTCTGCAACATGGCTGTGACGTCAACTTCCGTGACGATTTTTTCTGGACAGGCGTGATGTGTGCAAGTAAGGCAGGGAAGACAAGGGCTGTTCGGCTGCTCCTGCAGCACGGAGCTGCATGGGTGGGCGTAGTGGACAAACAGGTGTGTAAAAAAACATAAATTGATATTCCAATTTGTTTTAATATTATTGTAATACATTGTCTGCACAATGCAGATTCAAATTTTCTCTTATCTTCCACTTTCGTTTACACTTCACACTTTTTTTTTTTCAATGTAAATGTGCTGTATATAGCCACTGAATTACCTAAGGCCAACCATTTGGTTTACATTCTAGATTTCTGTCTTTATTTACATTAATGCATTTTGGCTGACACTTTTATCCAAACTGACTTGATCTGACATTTCATCGCCTTGGAATCATAAGATTCTATCTGCGTTCGGAGTAGTTTTGAGAGATTGAGAAAGTTTTGCAATTCATATAGCAAAAATGATATGTGGAACAAATCTCTTTCATTCGTGAAAAAGACAGAGAACCTAAATGTATTATAAATGTACAATATCAACATTTGTAAATTGGGGATTTTGGGAACAGATCAAATGCGGATAGAACCTTCTTATTCTGAAAAATCACTTTCTTCTGGTTCTATCTGCAAAACATTCATTAAAGCAATGCATTTTTAACCAACACAAACAATTTATTTATAATTTTATTAAAACATGAAATTAGTGTTGTAACAATGTCTAAAAAAAGATACATTCATGTGGTTTTTATGACATTTATTTCATATTTTATGACACTATTTTCTTGTTTAAGGTAAGCATAAAAGGCTGTGCTAATTGTTGTATCTAAATGTTTTATCCACAGAAGTTGGGGCTGGTAAAATAACCTTATAGAGATGATAATGGCTGAAATAACATGATGATGTTAATTGTTGTAATTAAGTTGACACTGTTGTCTATTTGGCCTTATTGGCTTCACTTTGTAAAATGTAAGGCATTAATCGCATGAGGGTGTATGTAAACACAGGAATTAGGAACCTAGCGCTGTTGGCTAGTGTTGTGTCTATAAATATGAATATAAAAACTCCTTAACGAAACCTAAAACAAAACAGAAAAAATACTGTAGTTTGAGCTGCTCTCCTTTGCAAGAGTATCAATAAAGCAGTCAATCTTGAGGTTTCTTTTAAACATTGTTTTGTTTTGCGTTGCACTGTATCTCAGATATTTCTCGGATAACTCAAAACATTTGAGGCAACTGATTGTATATATACTAAATATATATTTAGTGTTTGGTTCATCTTAATTTAATGCATCTCAAAGTTTTGAGTATTGACAACTTTAATTACTTCACGTAAGTAATTAAAATATCCCTCTTATATATATCAAAATTTTTACTTTATCTAAACTTAGTTTTTTAAGGAACTTTAAATGTTATTAAATTAAATTCTATAATTTCATGTATTTAAATTGTAGTAGCAACGTTACTTTAATATTTTGTGGCTACTGATTGCATTGTTTTTATAAGTTTCCAGTACTCTGAAATCAGTAAACAAAGTACAAAAATGTTTTATAAAACATTAGACATCCCAACAGTTCTGTGCAACAAAAAGGCAAACCAGGTCAAAGAAAATAAATTGAAATATACCTAAAGGAACAGACATTATGCAAACAAAAATAGTTACAACAGTCCAAAAATAGTGACAACAGTTCTATGCAACAAAAAGGGGCACCAGGTCAAAGAAAATAAATTGAAATATAACCAAAACTGGCATTTTGCAAACAAAACAGTTCTGTGCAACAACAAAAAAAGCACACCTGGTCAAATCTGCTGTCTCCAAAGTTTTTTAAACCTTTGTGACAGAAGAAAATGACTGTGCATGAATCAGCAAGTCATTCTTTAGAGCCAGCACCCTTGGCTTAAGTTTGCCATAATCAAGACCCAAAAGATCCTTCTGAATAAACTCAAATGTGTTGCCCATCTCTTTTGGATATGAAAGATCCAACGCATAGATTAAACCAAACATTAGAGGAAAAGCATAAGAGAGTATCTGCAGGTTTATGACAACTTCATTCTCAAGGATCAAAATCTTAACTGGATTGTACTGAAGAGCAATGTTTGGGGATGAATCAACATCTGGCTCTTCTGAATCTTCCTCAATCTGTAAAAAGTGTTGAAACACAATTACCAAATGCTATTTTACCAGTGTAAAAAAAAACTAAAATGCTGAAATATAATACTAAGAAATATGCAGAATACGTGATTCACCGTTTATGTTTTGAAGAATTTTGAGGGGTCTTCTCTCAGATAAACGAGAAGTACACAGAGCACTGTTGTTCGTATTGTGTGCACATCATGTTGATCCTTAAAGTTCACATTGAAACCAATGTTAAAAGTTGAACACATGTTTAAGCCAGCACAAAACCAAACAATGCTAACTTGACATGGAATATGTGGGCGGATGATGGGATGATGTGAGTGTAGCGCGAATCGTTTGGTGGACGTTCAGCGATGACTCACATTTAGGTAAAAACCACCACTAGATGGCGTATGTTTGACATTATTTGATTATGGTTGAATCTATTTTTTCAAGTCCCACTTACTCTAAACTTTAGTGTAGTTGTTAAAACTATTTACTGTTAGCTTAAATCTCTGATAGATGTTGAATGAACTCAAAAAGAATTGGCTCGCAGATAGAACCTTATAGAACCAAATTATAATTTGATTTTGTAGATAGAAAATGTACACATAAAGAAAACATGGCATAATGTAAATAAGTTGGCAGAGAATAAGAATATGTGAATAACTCAATTCTGACAAAAATGTCAGATAGAACCTAATAATTCTAAGGCGACTATTTGATCGGTATGTGTGTTCCCTGGTATTTATAGGGATAAAACATATAATAGATGTGTATGTTCCCTAACAATGCCATTAAGCTATGACATTGGTAACATAATCACTTTGTCTTTGTCAATTATTTTGACACATTTCCTCTCTTTGTCTCCTGTTCGGAATGCAGGGCAGAGATGCGCGGGATTTGGCCGTGCAGGCAGGTCACCATGACGTGGTGAGAGAGTTGGAGCAGTTTGGTGTGTCAGAGAGGGCACCCACTGCAAATGGAACAAACAGGTTTGACCTTGAATAGCTTTTTTTGTCAAAGTCTGTGTGCCTATAACTTTGGTTTTCAACAATTCACCTGGAGAGCTTTACACATTTAAACACTTCAGAATTTAAATGTTATTATTATTGGACAGTGCTGTGTGTTTTTTATATAATTTGAAAGTATTAGTAATTCAGTGTTTTAAAGCAAATGTTTTTTTCGACACAAGACAGAAAAAATGTATCTTTATGTAACACATTATGTCTGTGTGTGTTTCAACAGTGTTCATTCTCAGTGGTGTAGTGTATGTGCTGTGCATTACACAGACAGCACTCAAACACACAACAGATCCACGCTGCACCAGTTCAGTGAGCTCCGCCCCCCATCCACCCCGCAGTACTGCCTGCCCTCTACCAGCAACAGTTTTAAAATGATGCTCCGCTTGGGATGGGACCCCTCTTCCGGTCTTGGACCCTCTCACTCTGGCCGCAAAAATCCAGTCGGCACAGTACTTAAGAGGGACCAAACTGGCTTCGGGTATGGAAGGACCCCACAGCCTAAAGTCACTCATTTTCAGGCTAGAGATCCTCAGGCAGTGCAACATAAACCTAAAGAAAAAAGAATAAGACAGGAGAGAGGATCAAAGCTCAACGTTAAAGAACTAAAGAGAAAAGAGGAGAGAGACAAAATATGGGAAAGAGACTTCCGCTCTTCATTTAATTTTGACCTCTGAGACCCTAAACCTTATGCTGGGAAGTAGCTGCTGAAGCTGCAGCTTGTTACTTGAAAGCCACAAATTCATTCAACCATAAAGATTGTATAGTTACAGCCAACTGCTGATAGCTGGATCACATTTATATATTAAGTGGTTTGTACTAAATTGTCAATAAATGATTGTAATAAATACTCATGATTTTATTTGTTCATTTTGTTGTCTTTGTAATCCATTTTGTTGAATGCAAACAGGAATTTGGTTGATGGCCAAGGTGCTATTTTCCTTTCAGCTAACAAGATAATGATTCAGTCAATCTCAGACATGAAAACAAATAGAATGTTGTATATATTTTCTTGTATTTTACATGCACAAAAATGCACTGATACAGTAGTGGCCAAAAGTGATCTTCAGTGGGCAGATTTGCACAATATTTTACAGTATTAGATACAATTATTTGGAAAAAATTACAACTTGTTTGTGTGGTCTTCCTGGGCTGTTTTTATTTGACAAAGTTCAAAAACTTTATTCTGGTATAATCTAGTATAGTTTATTTATTTGTGTGTATGTGGGCCCTCATCTCACAAATTCATTTATTTTGTGTGTTCTGCAACTGTGTTTTCAGTTTTTATGAATTTATTATTTATAGGTTTGTGTTTAGGTAAAATTATCATTTTTGTTTCACTCTGTGATCTCTGAAATAAAAAATATTGTTTGTATTTGCAGAAAATGAAAATTGGGTAAAACAACTGATGATCTCTACAAACCCCAAATACTGCAAAAAGTTAATATTCACTTTTAAGAAATTCAACAGGAATATTTGTAAATTTTTTCAGGTAAAGTAAAATTTATGTGATAACCTTGATTTTTATCATAGTTTTCATGTGTCATGCTGTCAGTCTTTCACATTACCTTTAGATGACTTTGTCACTTCTGAGGTTTGAACATCTAGAAATGCTGATTAAATTAAACTTTGGAATGGTCTCGTAATTTTTCCCCGGCTGTACAACCATTTAGTGTTAAGGTGATAAACTTAGAAAAAGTAGCCGAATCTTACACTGCTCAGATATTTATATAAAAGAAAAATTATTTGACCAAAACAAAGGATTAGCGATCATCCGGTTTAACTTTTGTTATTCAATTTCAAGAAACCTTATGTATTTAATCTTAAAGATATTTGTTTAACATTTTGATTTGTTTATAAATGTTCTGTTGGTTGTATTCTGTTCAAACAAAATAGTCTCTATACTTAAGATTAACTCCAAAAATATACAGAAAGTAAAATCTGATCTCCTGATTTTATGCTTGGCTCTTACTACCAAGGTACCAGATGTTTTCAAGGACGGTCCTCTGGAAGGAAGTTGGAGGAATGCACAAAGTCAACATGTGACAGTATGTATCATGTACCTCTGTTTTTACTTCACTGCCTTTAAATAAAATGCTAAATATCTGCGTTTCTTTAAAATAAGAATCTGCCTATTATTCACAGACAACATTCCTGGTATTTTACATTATATTATCATAAATATATTAACTGTAACTTCTCTCACATTATTTGCCTGGCTTTGCTTACTGCTGAGAACGGAACTGATTGAAACAGGAAGGAAAAGGCAGGAGTGTAGCTTCTGATAAGGCTTCCTCCACAATCTTTGGCATTCGGTGAACACCCTGCAGTCCTTTGCTACCTAGTCATTTGATTTCTGTGTATCAGCCCTTAAAACAACCAGGTACTTTAAGACGGTGAGTTCAGACTTTTTCAACAACCTTTTTCTGAAAGTCATGATGGTTTGTTGTTCTTCTTGTTATGGGACTTATTTAAATAAATAAATAGGTTTTTATCTTTCGAAAAGCATGCATTTATCCAAGCTTTTTTTCTAAATTCTCTCCCTCTATTATGTTTAGACCTGTGGTCGTAAACCAGTTGAAACAATGGGAAGTGTGAGGTTTCCTGCAATGCTTTTTGTACTCTTGTACAGTGTAAGCTCTCTGAAATATCAATCATAACTTCTAAAACTCATCACACTGTGGGGTTCAGACATTCATATTTTTCCTGTGTAAATCTGATTCTGCTTTCAGACGGTTGTTCGGGTAGCTGATGCGGTGATAAAATTAGATGTGTTTCCTGAAATTGTGGATTACAGCAGTTGCAGGGATGAGATGCTTCAGATAGTAACCAAACCAGGAGGTCTTCTGCAACAAGAGCTTAACAACAGTACAGATTTTAAGTTGATGTGGAAAGCTAATGCAACATGTGAATGGAAGATTCCAGGGGCCAAACATGAGCACATGGCTGCACTGAAAAACTATGCAGATGCTAATCCTTCATTTCATGAATTATTCAACATGAAGCTTTACAGCAAAGGCAAGAACATCACAACATACCAAAATGAGTTTCCTTTTAAATCTCTTTACTTCCTCCTTTCAGATGCCATGCAACTTTTAAGTAAAGACTTGTTTCAAACGATTTATTCTGGCATAGCAAAAGAAGAGCTAAAAACTGGGGATTTGGTCAGATTTGGGACTTTCTTGCCAGCAAGACTGAAGTATAGTGATGCATTAGAAGATATAGTAGATGTTGGTGGGACTATTTTTAACATCACTTCTTGTTCTGCGCTCAACTTTGATCAAAATTGTCAATCAGAGGAAATTGATCTGCTGATTTCCCCCGTGGAATCTTTCATGGTTAAGGAAATCAGGACTGTAGATAACACATTAACACAGGTCGCCTTGGTGAAACATGCTTTCAGGAACTCCTTCGACTGCAAGTCCTTGTTCAGGTAAGCAGAGGAGAGCAGTAAAAGCTTACGTTTTCCATATGATTCGCTGACTTAAATTTCCTCTTTCCTTTTGTTTGAAGGTCAAGCTCCAAACCCGAGAGGTCCTCTTCTAATTTGCTTAGTTCCAGTTTAACGAACCTGATGGCTTCTTTTTTGATGGTGTACTTATACACACTGGATCTGTAATATAAACAACTCCATATGGTCTCGAACCATACAAATCAAAGGCAGGATTCACTAAAAAAAAGAAATCCTTAAAAAACTGAAATTTCCTGTAAACTGGAAAAACAAAAATATACCGTAAAATATTTTTCTGTAAAATTATAGGATATGACATTTACATTTACGCATTTGGCAGACGCTTTTATCCAAAGCGACTTACATTGCTTTATCCTATATATTTTACATAGGTATTTGCAATCCCCTGGGATCGAACCCACAACGCTCTTACCACTGAGCTACAGGAAAGCTGAAGGATATGTATTAAATTGTTTTCCACATTTTTCATGTAAATGTGTTGTGTTAAATAATGTTTTTCCTGTAAAATTACAATTTCTCGGGTTTTCTTGTAAATTTGCATACATTTTCTGTAATTTTGACCATATTTAAAAAATATATATAAAAACCTTTGTCAAATTTACGTGAAAAATCGGTATATAAAGTATACAGAAAAGAAACAAAAGAACAAATCACAGTTTTTTAAAGTGTACCCAATGTTCTCTTAAGTTTTAAAAATAAAAGGAGAATTTAGAAAACAGTGTTGTGCTTATGAATTTTAAAAGTATTCTCTCAAAATAATTTGCACTAAAATGATAAAGCCTAGTTTAGATTTGCCTAAAGTCATTCTATTACTTATACCAACAGAGGGCGCTTTTTAAATGCACCTCTCAAGCTATTTCAGTTACTGTTTTGTTTAAAAAATACATTGTATGTTGGAATGCGTTTATAGAAAATGTTTTTTCTTCGTAACTAGGTAACTCGTAATCAAATGTATATATTAAAGTTTTATAAATAGTCTGTAAAAAGGGTAAAAAAAGAGTTGAGACTTAATATTTTGACTTAAAGTTGAGTCAGAATATTCCCAGGGTGCAGAGAATGTACACTAAAAGTTTAGCTTCATAGTTCGAATCTAGAGGTTTACTGGAAGAGGTGAAACTTTGTATAATAAAACAAAGTTGTCAAAACAGCGTGCGCACGCGCATGAGAGAGAGCGCGCGAGAGAGAGAGAGAGAGAGAGAGAGAGAGAGCAGAAAATTATTCGCTCAAAGATGATGTTGGTTACGCTGACGGCCTCCTGGCCAACGTTCATCCCTAGGATAAACCTGCTACAAAACTAAATGCTACGGAATTCAACCCGACTGAACATTATCTAGTTCCGATAACCTGAACAATGAGCAGCCGGCGGCGACGATGCAAACGTCAGTTGATCAAGTTCACTCAGCACATTGCTCGATTGATCTCAGGAACTCTGAAATCAGGTAAACGTAAGAACTCAACATCTTTTTGAGCGTTTTTTTTTAAATGCGATTTAGTGCTTTGTGTGGCATTTAAAGATTGTTCGTGCAAGTCAATAAATTCTTATTATTCATTTCGTTTTTCCTAGTTAACATGACTTGTTTTAGGAAATTAATATTTTAAATCTATTCATCTATGCCATGTAGTCAGATTGTCTTGTTCTTATAGTTACATACATTTTGGAAGAGCCTGCTATATATAATTGGGTTATACTTAGATGTTAATAACAAAAACTTTCCTGTAGCTCAGTGGTAAGAGCATTAACAACGCAAGGTTGTGGGTTCGATCCCAGGGTATTGCACATACCTATGTATAAATGTATAGGATAATGCAATGTCACTTTGGATAAAAGCGTCTGCCAAATGCGTAAATGTAAACAAAATACAGTGCTTGACAGATCCACAGTAATCCATGTACATTGAAACAATTGACCATAAGAATGACCGTATACATAAAAATGTATTTAAGCTTTTTATTGACAATATATTTCTTATTTTAATCTACATTTTCTGTTAAGCATCGTATCATTTAGTAAAATCTTAATAAAAGTTATTAAAATGTATTAATTTATAATGTATGAATAATGTGTTTGCAAAATGTATTTACACACCAGTCAGACTGGCTTGGTCTCATACAAAAATGGAAACACTGCGGCTAGTTATTACATGGGAAAGTGGTAATATTTTGTAAATTATTGCAATATAAGCATTGTTTTAATAGCTCTTGTATAAACCAGCAAGGAAAATCAAACCTAACTGGAAGACGTTAATACAGGTTCACCTATATTCCACGGTACGTATTGGTTTTAACTAAAAGGGGAAACTTTTATCTAATTGTTGTCTCACTGATTTCAGTAAGTTTCTGCTACATATTACTATTTCATTTTATTTCAAATCAGTTTCAATCAGGACTTTTTTTTATTCTAACAAAATAAGCAATATAACAAAAAAACTCTCCATCCTGACAAATACATTTTCTACTAAAAAGTGTGACAACTAGTCGTGGTCTTCCCTTTAAAATACCTCCACTTAATCAAGTGCTGTGTCTCCAAAGCCGCTTGTCCTCTGTGGGGATGTGGGAGGGTTGTAACCTATCCGCATTGTAGTGAGGGAAACCCTCTGGACAGATGGCCAGTCCATAATATAAGAGTGGTTAGCTTTCGATAAAAAAAGGGTAACAGTTTGCTATCACAAGTATCCACAGCAAACTAACTATGAATACTAAAATTCATATTCTATAGGCTTACGTTAGAATGGCTGAATTCGAAATCACACCTGTGACACAGGTCTGAAACCAATATCACAATATTAAAAGTATTCATAATACAGCAAGAGAACCATTTCTTAGTACTCAACTCAACCGGTTTTTGCAAGTATTTCTAGATTCAATTGTTTTTTTTTTATTAGAAGGTGGAAAGTTCTGAAATTGTCAATCTGCCGCATTGTTAATCACTGCACTAACTAACCCTTGACAACTTTTAATACATTCACTAATGATCCTTCAGTCAGTACAATCAGTGTGGTCAAAATTATATTTAAAACTCAAAATTATATATAAATACAATTACAATATTGAAAAGGATCAACTGCTGTTTTACTGTTTCCACATGATTATAAATTAATCTTTCTGTCTATACTTTTAAAGGCTATCATTATGGAAATGCTTAATATTTCATGTAAGAGTTTTAGATTTGCTACGGTAAGAAAGAATCATGTTTGACTCCCGTATAGGTTGGATCAGTGCTGTAATATCTCAGAGATTATTGCTGTTTTTCAATATGAATAATACAAAGACGTTTACACAACAGTGATGTATAAGCCACATCCCTGATCATACGACTGTAAATCAACCAGTGTGTTTTCCTCCATTGTTTATAGGTCTTTTCTATCTTGCATCTATTCTATGAATTCAGTAATAAGACTGTGTAGCTTATTTTGATTTTATTAAGCTTCTATTGTTACTAGGTGTAATACAATCATATCCAATAATCTTTTTCAACACCCTTTGTGCTATATATTGAAATTGCAGTCCTATTCATTAACAGTCGAAACTTTGTGGATGAGAGTTCTAATTAATTTCATCTTTCCCTTGCCTATGCTTAATATCCTTGTGGGACTAAATATAATTACACACTCCATCATTCCATAGCCCACCATGAGACACTGATGATCCCTTAATAAAGCCATAAATTAAGCATTGCAGACACCAGTATCTTTTTCAGGTAATTTAATATGCCACATTTCATCTGGCTTTAAGGTTCATTTTTTGGCATGTATATTTGGCAAATATACAGACCAATCGGGTTAAATTGTTTGTTACAGAAAACAAAATGTATCTGTATGCTTTTTTTAAATTAGGTTTTTCGTTCTACCAAATGAAATCTAAAACCCACGAGAACAAACACTTGACATTCCTACATTGCTGATTTCATTTGTTACATCCTCGTTTTATATTTCTCCAATTAAACAGGTTTCCCCTTAAAAGCATCATAAGCCATGGATAGCTATTAAAACAGCAGGCATTCATAAAAAGGAGACTGTTGCTCAAAACTACCACACTGCTTACAGCACATTGTGGTCTGTAGAAAAGTTAAAATTGTATTCTCCTCAGACCCAAAATAGAGTAAAATACCCAACCCGGCTGGAAATACCATATTCTGCTCTGCTGTGAGCCTTTAATAGGAAATCTTAAATTTAATCATCTGTTAATGGTGGATATAGTGTCATTAGGGGATTCTTTGTAGCTGTCTGTTGAGTACTCAAAGTAAATGTTTTTATGTTATTGATTTAATATTTAAATTATATTTTTTAATGTTGATATGTGTCACGATATGGAGACAGAACCCAAATGCAGAAAGCAGTTACACAGAGACTTTATTGACAAAGGAAATATAAAACCCACGTGGGGGTAAAACAACACAGAACTAGGGAAACAGAACAAAATCGACCTGACTGAACTAGACAATAAACTTCACAATGAATTTGACTTGACTTAAACAAACTAGACTCAATGAGACTAAACCTTGACTTGACACGAATAGCAAAGTTGCACAATGCAAAACAGCAAAACGAACCGCCACAGGACAGCAAACACTAAAGGTGCGTCCCAAATGTATACATGTTGTAGTATAAATAGTGTGAGTAGTGCGTTCACATTGAAAATTCGCTAAAAAGAAGTGAACTTTAAGTACCCGGATGATGCACTTTTTCAACCGAAAATATGAAGTTTGGAGCTATGGACACTTCACGAACTCAACGGTCGCAGTTTCCCTTACCTAGCGGAAGTGAGGCGGGGCTATCAGATATTGCTCGAGCAAAACTTTCCTTCAGAGTGATAATGCTTCAATCTGATGATGACTAAAGTATTGCTGGGCAAAACAGATGAAAACTACATTAAATATACAATGCAGAAATAGATTTTTATTCACACCCATCGTACCGTGCGCTCATCTGGGGACGGATATACTTCCGCTTAGTATTCCATTTGGGATGATACTACCTTCTAGTTGAGTGCATAGTGCATCGTTTAAGAACATAGTGTATAGTATGTCATTTGGGACACAACTTAGAGCAATATATAGGGAGCAGATAATGGGGCGAGGGGCATGAATCAATTACAAGATAATTAATGGAGAAACGAGGGGGCAGGGTCAAGACACAAAACAGGAGAGCACATGGCACACAAAACAAACAATGGCCATGTGCTTGCACACAAAACATGGGACTGTCAGAATCCCGACTCAAGACTAGAAAAAGCATGAACAAGTTGGTGTCAGATATGTTAATTGTTTTTTTTTCTTCGGTCAAGAATTGTAAAAAGCACTAGGCATGAAAACTCCTCTTTGCCCCGCCTCTCTGAAACGCCCACATTTTTTTATTGCTCTGAAAAGTGAGGTGTGCTATGATTAGCCAGTTAACCAGTGCGTAGTGATTGGTCGAATACTGCATGCATGTGACCGAAATGTAACACCTCTACCATATTTGGTACATCATGTTCCCAAGCAATGGTACTGACAGGTGATAAAATGTCAAGGGTGCTTTCCTTATCAATTCGAGCCCGAATCTGATCCGGAAAATGAAGATGATCAAGCCAATACATTAACTTTCCCTGCCGACTTGAGCAGGATGTAAATGATTGGTAAGGTTTTTAAAAACATATGTTAAATAGTTAGAAACTATAGCTAACTGTTTTACCTTTTATATACGACGTTATAAAGATTTTTCGCGACTCAACAAAGACAATAAACCCCATTATAGAACACGACATTTGTTGCCTCTAGTTGGAACATAATTACTGATTATTAGGACTTATGTTGTCTTTTTTTTTTCACGTTGCGCTCGTGTCTGCATTTGCACACAGAAACAATATGCTCTACAGGACAAACTCAACTCAAATTAGTCCATAAAGTATTTTACATTGAAAATATACTAACATGCTGCGAATCAGAAGCGCCAGACTCTCCTAGTAATGGTTGGAATTGCCCCACTTTTTAACAAAAGCTTTCGTGCACAGCTGGCCTTGATCTCTCCCAGGTTCATGAAGCAATCATCTGTGAAATGCGCTGCACATGTCACGGTTCTCAAAAGGACTCAGATGCAGGTGAGGTAAACACAGTTTATTAGCACAAAGTTCACAGCAGAAAATAATAAATCGGCAGGGCACTCCTGACCAGAACAAAGATAACACGGCCGGCTGTAACCTCCATAAGAGAGAAGAAAGGCAGGGCACTCCTGACCGTAAACACAGCAAACTCCGCTGGCAGTAAAACTCCATGAGTGAATAATCCACTGAAATCCAAAAAGGAACACGAGAACCAAAAAAGAGCCGTAAGGGAAAATAAGTCCAAACCAGCTCACAGGATGCCTCGTTCCGGGATAGATCAAAAGGTAAACTCCAAGCACTACCAGCAAACCACGGTACAAACAATTTGCATCGCCACACGGAGAGAAAGCCAAAACGAGCTGAAATAGAAGGAACACAAATGAGGAGCAGGTGAGGGTAATTAACAATACTAAGAGCCTAAATGGGGTACCAGACGTGAGAAAAATGCAAAAGACAAAACACAGCAACTAAATACAGAAACAACCCAAAATAAAAATAAAACAAAAGGCAAAGCCTGACAGCACACACTTGAATATTCGGATTGTACTGTTCTGGAACAGTATTGTAAATAAAATGTAACCATTCGTTTTTAGTTGTCTCTTCTTTTGGAAGGGCAAACAAAGAGGCTTTCTTTTGGCAACGAAACACACAGCGTCTCCAGGACATGGGTGCGACCATGACGATACAATGAGATCTACAAGTACGCCCACCTTACTTGCGTATAGATTTAGGCGGACTTAGTTAAGTCATACCACGGAATGATGTAGATTTGTGGGGGTGTGGTTACACGAGGCATTTCAGGCAGGTCTTGCTTTTAGATAGAATGCATCTTTTGTTCCGACACAATTAATTTTTGCAATTTTACGTGTCTAATACATGCATGGGCAACTTATAACACACCAAAGACACAGAAAAACACGTATTCGCGCCATATGACCCCTTTAGGGTAGAATGCTTGGTGAGTGTGCTGCATGAACCTCTTTTCTAGTGTGTATGTCTTTCTACTAAAACAACTGTTGAACAGGAACAGTCACTGAATAGTTCGAAGTATTTATAGACTGAATGGCTTTGTGTGATCAGTGTGTGTTATCACATTTCACTCTTCAAGTTTGCCTAAAAATTATTTTGTTTTCATTTACTTACCCTCAAGTATTTTGAAGAATGTAGGAAAGCAAACAATTATGTGGCACTTAAAAATAAGGGTGCTTAAAAGGTTCTTCACAGCGATGCCATAAGGCGCTTTCCAACTAGAAAAGTTCCGAAACAAAGTACCAGAACGAGTAAAGAGGGCTGTCTTTCGTGAACTAAGTTTTCCCTTAGACGTTTTCCACGATTGCATTTGCACCGGCAAAATTAACTATTTAGTGACATTAGCCGGTCGACAGCAACGTCATTTAATGGCGTCAAACAACCAAACAACAGAAGTTTGGCCAACAAACATTTGCTTACATCACGGGGGGTTCCTATCCTGCTGGTTTACACCCTGCTTTGGAGAAGGAGTTAAAGTGTTCCCCCAAAAAGATTCTTTATGGAACCAAAAGGTTCTTTAATGGAATCGAAGAACCTTTAGAAGCACATTTTTTTAAAAGAGGGAATTGTATTCAAGCGAACATCCTGTAAGTGTCAGAACTAAATACGCCCTTGTTTCTGAAATAACTGTTATTGACACCAGGCCCAGCGAACGGCAGGTTCTGGAATACACCTATCTATGATGACATTGATAGGTTGAACACCGCCTCCAGAGAAGAATATCAACGACTACTTCTCTAGCCCCGCCCACTGGTTCACGCATGACAATTCTGAAGTAACACAAGTGGAGCAGAACCAGATAGAGCGAGCAAGCAATAAACATGGCGTTAAAGATCGCAAAATATTGTGCAGTCAGTGCCTGGTTGTGTAAGAACACAGTCGCTGCATTACGTTCCTTTGGATTCCTTTGAAGTTTATTTTTAAAGACATCCCGCTCACGTGAATATAACATTAAGCGTTTGTTCAATTCATTTCACAAATGCGAACAAGGCACAGTTTGATGCTGGATTTGCAGAGAGACTAAAATTAAAAAGCAGTGATGTGCCGTCTATATGGGATCTGATAGGAATGGCGCAGCAATCTCATGTGAGTAAAACATTTTTGTAGTATGCGTCACTATTGCTTTGTTAGCAATAAGCAAGTAAGTTGACTATGCAAACTTCTAACCAATCAAAGCAGTGGGCGTTTACTTCCTAGTCTTCAATACGGCACGCCCATTAAAACCGAGCGTTTGTAGAGCCGGCCTCTAGACCTGGGTAGAAAATAGCCTATTACTTATTGATTTTGACGTTTATTAATGTAAAAACCACACGAACGTCATAAATAGACCTCATACAACCGTATTAAACAATAAAAAAGCCCAGTTCATGAGACCTTTAAGAATGTACAATTGTCATTTTTCCTACTATGGTAGTCAATGGTGGCCAATAACTGTTTGGTTACAAACATTCTTGCAGATATCTTTCTCCGCGTTTTTTAGAACAAAGAAATTCATACAGATTTGGAACAAGTCGAGGTTGAGTAAATGATTACCAGAATTTTTTTGGGGGGGTGAACTGTCCTTTTAAGATCAAGCCAGTAAATACATCTTTTCACAACTTCTATCGTTTTAAATATCTGAAAATCTTCTCATAGGTAATAGTGTTTAAATGTTGAAAATACATTGTCATAAATAATATAAATTGATATTAAGTATGCAGAAAGCTGTCTTCATCTACATTGAAAAGTCTATGATCGGACCTCCAAAAATGTGCCTTTTATTGTCTTGATTTCCTGCAAAGCTCTGTTGTATATTTCTCCTACCATACACGAAAAAGGATATTTAGGTAAGCTTCCTAAGTAGGTCTTTGTTTTGGGAAAAAATATGTACAAACCTGTGCTTCCCTAGATCTGTAAAGCTGAAGGCACCAACCTATCGAGCACTGTGCAGGACATTCTTCATGAGAAACTGGGACAGCGGTATTATGAATGCCCTAAAGGAGACACCACTCAAAGTTTCTCTCTTTAGTTACCTGACCTGCAAAGGCACCGTAGTGAATATTTAATAAAATTCACTAAAATAGGCCTGCTGACTTTAACAAGACTTTGACACTATGAATGTTGACCTATACTTATTTAATAGCTGCTTAATACTTTCTGTTAAGTAGGCGAGAAAACAATAAAAAAACTTTAAATAACAACAATATCACTGTGTTACATGAAGATTCAAACCTAATACCAGCCTAGCAAACATGCAACATAAGGGGGACATTCAGATTATGTCTATATAACGTCTGTTAGTTTAAACCCACTTTTGTACATCTGCTGAACTAGGACCCTTGGACGTCTTTTGGGCGTTTTATATGTATGACACTTTCGAGTCATTCTGGGTCCTCAGGTGACATCATTTTTACATTATACAGAGACGTTAAATAGACTTATTTTGCGCTTGTCTGTGTTCAATGGGATTTCATGAATAGGAATGGAATGGAAACAAGGTGAAATTAAGTACCAGTTGCTCAATAAAGGTACATGTTTGCACATTTCTGCACATATTGCTTACTCTTACCAATTGTTCAAACATTATGAAGTAGAGGACTACATTTCCCCAGTTTCCCAGTCGGGAGACTGACAATTAAACTAGGCTGCTACACCTGATCTCAAATCAGAGTTACTGGTAATACAGTGTAAAAGAAAACATGAACCTGACAAAGCAATCTGTAAATGTCACTCGCCTTTCATTACTTACTTTTACTTTTATGCATTTGGCAGACGCTTTTATCCAAAGCGACTTACATTGCATTATCCTATACATTTATACATAGGTATTTGCAATTCCCTGGGATCGAACCCACAACCTTGCTCTTACCACTGAGCTACAGGAAAGCTCATTATTCATCAATAAAGCAAGCGTTTGCATAAGTAGTTTCACTGGACCTGCCAGTGCCTTGGATTATTAAAGGTACAGTTTGTAGAAATCGCGGCACTATCAAAACAACAACAATCGGGTAGCTTGATGACGCTGCGTAGAAGCGTGGAATGATGGGAACGAGGACAATGTTAGCGGAAGAGGTAAAGTAATAAAGTTTTATAAATGTTGCGTTTGATGAAATCATTTTATTTCATTATAATGAATTAGACCCGAGTAATGTAAGGTTTAAACTAAATTGTTAGTCATAGATGTTACAGTAAATGTCCAATTCGATGCTGTGATAACACAGCGCAGTTTTAATTGTTTAAATCAATCATAGTAAAAGTTATTTTGAGCGTACCCACATCATTGCAATAATGCTAGACGGACCGACGGTACAAACTTCTTCCGCATCTGTCTACGACAGTGTCACGCGGTTGCTACGTCAGTAAAGGCGGTAACAAAGGGTAACGCGGGTATGAAGCCATTGACTGGCGACTAAACAGCCCCGCTCCACTGTTTAGAATGGCGATTTTCTCAGGATTTAAAAGCAGTTTGAAACATTTGAGATATTGTAAGTACTCAGCTGAAAAAAATATATAACATTGGCCTAGTGGTTTTTGGATATTTTACTGCAAAATTCTTACAAACTGCACCTTTAATAAAAAACAGTACAAATAGCCCACCTTGTTGGCAGAGACTATTTGCACCAGCTCCGCCCACCAATATGTGATTGGAATAGAGAAAGTGTAAGAACGACGCCATCTCAAATAGCTACTCCAGTGGCGTGAGGTGTGAATACTGTATAGCTTGGCACGGGAGACTGGGATTCTAATCCACCTCTTGTTGAAAATATTCCTTTACCTTTTTCTATCACATCACAGATCATAAAGGAATTTGTTTTCAATAAAATTGATTTAAGACTTAAAATTCATTTTTATACATAAAGTTAAGGTTTAAGGTAACTTTAATATCTCAATAAGTTGCCATCATTTTAATATTTTTGTTATAAATGTAATGATTTACACTCTGTTATCATTGCATAATGTTTAATGTACAACAATACTTAGGTGCAAATAGTAACGTTATCTGCTACTATTTATAAGTACCAATAGCTACTACTATTTCTACTTTATCCAAAGAAAATACAGCCATTTTCGTTTAGTGTAAATAGCATATCGCTAAGAAATGCTGCTATTTTCACTTAGTATAAACAGAACCTACTGCTATTTAAACTTATTGTAAATAGTATCGGTCGCTATTTTCACTTAATGCAAATAGCCGCTGCCTTAAAAATAAAGGTCTTGGTGTCAGTGTCTGTTTAAGTGTGTGAATGCGTTCATGTCTATACTGAAAACAATGTTTCTTCAATGAAGAAAACAAGTTTCCCAAATTAATGACGACAGCCATGCATGTGCTATGTTGCAGATAATGAGGACGAAGACCTGGAGAGCACGACGGAACGGTACCAACCAGAAAATCTGGAACAACTGCAGTCGCAGACCCATTTTTCCAGACAAGAGTTACAGCTACTCTACAGAGGATTTAAGAATGTGAGAGTTCAGTTACAGTACACACCTGCTGCTGCGATTAGATATTAAAAAATGCTATTCACTTAAATTGATTTAGTACCTTTGCTCTTGTTGCAGGTATTCTTGTCTCTCATTATTTCTGTCTGATCCTGTTTTTTTTTTTTGTTAGGAATGTCCAAGTGGAGTTGTGAATGAGGACACATTTAAAAACATCTATGCTTTGTTCTTCCCAATGGGAGGTTGGGTAACCCTTTGGTGTTTTTCTGCACCTAAATTTATATTTAGTGCCTGGAGTTATGTGCACCGCATAGAGCAGTGTGTTACTCCTCCTTGTGGTGTTTCACACATTATATGGATTTTTGATGTCTTAGAAAGACTTTAACATGTTGTAAAAACATTGTATTGTAACGAAATGAAACCATTGAATGAAAACATTAAAGCATAGCTTTGTTTGTAACAAGAAGGCTCTTATCATTAGATTTCTTGAGATCTTATGCAAAAAATGTCTGTCACTAACATGCTTATGTCATTTCTTTTTCAGATTCAGAAAAATATGCATATTTTCTCTTTAATGCATTCGATAAAGATCAAAATGGCTCACTTAGTTTTGAGGTAAGAATATTCAATATTTTTGAAATTACAAATGTTAGACACATTATGGGTTTCAGTCTATACTGAAGATAAGGTTTAGGCAACAGATACATTTTCAGATGTTGAATATAATCAAATGTTTTGAATTGAAATTTTACATCGAACTTCTATTATTGATTTGTTTTATGATTTCTTTGGGAGTTAAAGGCTTATCTCTGTTTGCAGGAGTTAGTTTGTGATCTCTCTGTTCTGTTGAGGGGCACTACTGAGGAGAAACTGAATTGGGCTTTCAATCTGTATGACATCAACAAAGATGGACACATTACTAAAGAGGTTTTAAATAAACAAATCAGATTATTCTTGAAATGTATTTTTTTTAATATGTCTTTTTGACTACATTGTGCATTTTGTGTAATATGACATATTAACATCATATTTTTTATATCTAAGGCTGTTTAACTCTTATTTTTGTTTCAGGAAATGTTTGATATATTAAAGTCTATTTATGACTTAATGGGGAAATCTATCCATCCCAGGCTTAAAGAAGAGGCAGTATGGCAACACGTCAGAATGTTCTTTCAAGTAATGCTATTATACAAATGGCATAATTGTTAAAAATCACAAAAATACTTCATACTTTAATACTTCATCACATTTTTTTCCCCTCAGAAGATGGACATAAACCAGGATGGTGTTGTTACTATTGATGAATTCATTGACTGCTGCCGGAAAGTAATGATTTTTAATCTTGTTTTTATGTTTTCAATAACTGTAACAAATATGCATAATAATACCACTGTTGGCTCTTTTGGTCTGTAGGATGAAAATATCATGCAGTCTCTTCAGATTTTTGACAATGCGGTCTGAACATCAGCCAGGAATTGACTTCAAAATTGGATTGACTTCAGACAAGAACACTCATTGGATGTCAGTTATGAACAGCTTATGTGGTCCGTTCTAGACTATCCAAGACTGCTCATTAATGTTTTGGATATTTATGTTGATATATTTATGTAATACTTTAAATACTCTCATTCCCCGAAGGTCACATGTAATTTAGAACTGACTAGTGAATGTATGTATTTGTAGAAGTTTGAAATGTTTACTTAATGTAAAATAAATGTCTGTGTTAGAACAGCAGCTGCAGATCTGTGTGTTGTGTAGATGTGTTAGACCTACATTTCAAACTGGAACTCGCTCTAGCCTTGAAATTTACCCCCTGGACTCCTTGTACTAGTTTCAGCACTTAGGGTCAAGTTAGACTATGACCAGAAGTCCTTATAAAACAAGATTAGTCACAATGTCATGTCCCACATCTTGACAGGTTTACGAATGGCTTCTTATGTGTCCCATTTTTTCATGGTCATCTCTTCACCAGAGGCCAGTTGTATGAATTAAATTCAATTCAATTAAATTGATGGCTCATTTGTTTATTCTGACATTTTAACCCATTTAGTGGTCCATGTACAGATGGAATCAGTTTTATTGTATTAAACATCAATTTATGAATTCTATATAATTATAGATCTCTAAATGACTGATTATTTCTACAAAAATGATGTAGTTTTCTTGTGTAAAGATCTTAAAATTTGTGATCAAATTATGGTCTCCCTGGTCTCCCCTATATATTTGCTACCATTGTGACACCAAAATGATAATGTTTATGATTTTCTAATGTCTGACTGCATCAGTTTTTTATTTTAACCCTCAGTGTTTCCTTATTGATTTCTGTATATCATGTAGTCACCTATCTAGTTACTGTTAGTAAGTCAACATGTGTTTTAAAAGATGAACAGCAGCAATCAGATTGTTAACATAGTAACAGAAATCTGAGTTCTCTTAGAAACGGGTCATATATGGTCATAAATAAATGTGATTAACACTGAGCACAATAAGTAAAAGCAATAAAATAACTAATTATTGTGTCATATTCTAGTTCAAGTAATTGATATTGTGATAAATTTACCCTCAAGGAATGCCACATTTTACAGAATATTCCTGATATGGTAGATACAAAACTTTTTTTATCTGTATTGAGACATAAAGTGTAGGTCTATGCTAGATAACACAATTACTAACAGGTTGTTTAAAGTATTACTGATACAGTAATTGACCTTTTAATGTCCAGAATGTTTATAATGTAAAATTTTTTGCAAGTTGTGTTTTACTGTGAGTGTTTGTTATATTTTATTGTATGAATTCTTTAAAGACCAACTGTCCAGATTTAGATGAGTGTTATACATTGGGTTGCTGTGAATTCTTAGTTCCTTGCTATTAGTTAGATACAGTATATGAGTGTCATTTCTTAAACTCTCCACCAGCGGGACTCAAAGAACTACTTTATTTAACTCTTGGAAGATTTGGGTAGTTCAGGACTATTTATTGAGAAACATGCATACACACAATATGTAATTAGGCTGCAATTTAGATTTTTTTTTAGCAAAATATCGCTTTATCCCAAAAATGACTGTTATCCTAAAATCAATTATTTTCATCTTAAAAATGATCTTGCAGGTTATATATGATTAAAAATGTTGAAGTGAACCTTTACATTTAGGGGTAACAGGAAAATAAATAAAATTACACCTAATCTCTCGTATTGTTCTTTCAAAATGCATTAAAATATAATTGCTCGATGCACGACCTGGAAAGCATATTTGTGTCAAACACTTTCGTAAACCTCCACCATTGCATCTGCTGTTTTTTTTTTTTTGCTGGACAGATGCATCTAAATGACGCCACAAGTTACCTAAAATGACAAAATTGGTTATTAAATGTCATAGTTAAATGTCAAAACAGAGTACAGCATTAAGAGCGTCCCTGAAGTTGAAGGCTCCTCATCTTCAGTTGGCACTGCCTGTGTTGCTGGTGTTTCTTGAGAAATTAATAATGCACACTCGGAAGAGAGTCTCCTAACAGCCTCATTCCCCTTAGATGGGCTGAGGAAGAGCGCAGGGATCTGGCGGGTACATATGTCTGCATTAGCGAGGGAAGATAAGGGGGTGCCGAACCACTATGGAGCAGAGTCTTGAATTTGATGCGAGCCACTATGGGGAGCCAATGTAAATTTAAATCGTGGGTCTAGAAAAGTTTGCAAAGTTAGGATTCTTATGGACTACAAATAATGCATTTTCTCTCTGACTTGGCGTATCGTAATTTCTGCCAGCTGTTGGGCCATCACAGATGCTTTTTCGACCATTTCTTCAGACAAAGAATGGTCCACCATTTTAAGTAGTGGTATCATTTTGGAGGCAGAGACATACAGTACTTCTTGTCACACAGCTCCACCATTGCCTCATATAGGAGACAGAACTACAAGACACTCCCCAATGTAAAAATACTCCTCAAGTGTGAGTGGAGAAGTATCAGTTTGTGCGTGGGGAACATGAATGCAATTGGAAATCACCCGAAGATGTGATAATAGCGTTTAGTTACAATTGACTCGCTTTATAAGTCACTAATTTAACGTCACAAGGGGCACGGATTACTTTTGTGCTGAATGTATTTTAATTTTTGTATTTACTTTTACTGATTTAACTTTCAACCAAATATCTTCATAAATATCTTCTTGAAAAAACAATGCATATCCACATATTGGATGTACTGGAGGACTGTGGGTGAGTTCATTAGTAGCAATTTTGGGGTAAAGTAACTTATTAAGGAATATAAAATACAATTAAAAAGACAATATCCCTTTTAATTTAATATCATGAAAAGGCAAAAATACTGGATGCAATATTTGTGTGCATGTTTTAATATATGGCCTATGAGTAACAGCAACAAAAACAGTATAAAGGGAACCGCAATAAAAAACAGAAATAACAGAAGAAATGAGGATATGGTAAAAAAACTGGCACGCATCCTATTTATACTTAAGAATCTGGCCCTCAAAGAAAATTAGTTGAAGACTCCTGATGTAACGCAAATGCACACATTGCATACAACCAAAAACTTCAAGCTGTGTATGAACTTAATACATTTGAGTATTTTATGTTAAGAGCATTTCTTTATATAAAATGAAAACATTACATTTACTTATTTTATTTTTTTGCAAATCAACATTAAAAAACATCAAAGTCACTTTTAAACAAAGCAACATGCAGCATAACATCAGTAACTCATTGCCTGACCTTGACTTAAACACAGACTCCACTCTTCAGCATAGTGGTGACCCATAAAACATTTAATTTTAGAAAGGAAAAGAGAAAAGAAAAATTCTGTAGTTTTTAAGGAAAAATACAGAAAGCGGTGGTTGCCAGTAAACTACCGTAAAATAACGGGAACATCCTGTTTTATTCATCCAATCAATTCACAGCGGAAAACATGAGCCACACCCACTATTCATCTACGAAACATGTCAGGATACTGAAGACGATCACCACTTCTGCTTCACAGGGACTGCAGCATAACATCCATGACTTGATGTTTTATTGTTGTTTAAAGTCACCGTTATTGTGATCAGTGTTTGCTTTAGTTGGGCTCTTTCATTTACATTTAGTCATTTGGCAGACGCTTTTATCCAAAGCACCTTACAAAGAGTTTAGGGAGCAATAAGCGATATGTCATACAGGAGCCATAATACATTGGGTGCCATTGCAAAGTTACTGGCTTCAACAAAACCTAGACCACTACCTGTATAGGGAAAGGGTTAGTGTTTCTTTACTTTTTCATTTGTCTGTCAAGTATTCACAGAAGAGATGGGTTTTAAGTCGTTTTTTTAAATGTTGTAAGAGATGTGGTTGAACGGACAGAGTAAGGAAGAATGTTCCACCAGGAAGGAGTTGTGAATGAGAATGAGCGGGAGAGCGATTTACTGCCCTTATGGGAAGGCAGTATAAGACGCCGCTGGTTTGCTGAACGCAGGGATCTTGATGGGGTGTAGGAGTGCAGGAGGGTGTGAAAGTAAGCCGGTGCAGATCCAGTGATAGTTGTGTAGATAAGCATTAGTGACTTGAATCTGATACTGTCATGATTCCGCTATCATGTCATGTTTATTGTTCTTGCAGCGGAGTTATGGCATAGCCTAGGGTTTTGTGTGAGAAAGACATGGCATGGCTTAGATATTGGCTGTCATGCGCTTTCTCGTGTCTCGTCTATGGCCCCGCCCCCCTCGTTACCTTCCCATTAGTGCTTTATCCCCAGCACCTGTTCCTTGTTATTTATCCTTTGTTCGTCTCCCTATTTAATGCCCTTGTTTTCTCTGTCCTGTGCTCGTTTGTTCTTGTTCCTTGTCGTACCTGCTTGCTCTTTTGGTAATCTGTTCCTACGCTGTGTCCCAGTGTTCGGTTCCAGGGAGTGCTCTTATTGAAGACGTTGCGTCTTGCTTCCTGTCTGTGAGTCTTCCCAGTTTTTTTGGTATAGTGTCAGTTTAGTCTACGTCCCTGTTTGCCTGTTATTATTTATCCCTTGTATTGTTGTTTTACCCCCTCGTGGGTCTTTGTTTTGTGTTTTTGTAAATTAAAGCTTTTTGTTAACCCCTTCATCCCCGCTGCTTGCATTTGGGTTCTTCCTCACGTTTCGTGACAGAACAAACGAGCCCAAAACTGAACCCAGCAAGCAGCCATGAACACTGGCCGTTGTCCTGTTGCCCGTCGCCTCTGCAGTCTTCGCCAGGGGAGTGAGACTGTGCATGAGTTTGTGGAGAGGTTCCTCGACATCGCCGGACAAGGCGTCTTCGGGGAGGAGGAGCTGGCGGTGCTGTTCAACACCGGTCTCAGAGACCCACTCTCCCGATCGGAGATGAGAGCGATGAGGCCGTTGGACTTCGATGCCGTGTGGCTAGCCGCCGCGTCTCGTGCAGAGTCCGCGACCACATCGCGCCCTCAGCCTCTGCAGCCTCTCCACAACCTCGCGGTCTCACTGGCAAGCGGGGGAGACGGGAATCCTGGGGGTCCCCGTCCGACTCCTCCATCACGGGGCTGGTCGTGCTCCCCACCTCTTCTCCGCAACACACCTACCGTGGGCCGGTCGAAGAAGAGGAAGCCGAGGAGGGGGGTAGTATCCAGTCCGGTGCAGCCGGCGTCCAGGTTGGGGTCCTGTCCGGTGTGCCAGTCGGCCTTCCAGCCGGTGCTACAGCCGGCGTCCGGGTTGAGGATCTGTCCGGTGTGCCAGTCGGCCTTCCAGCCGGTGCTACAGCCGGCTATCCAGTCCGGGTGCAAGCCGGCAATCCAGTCCGTGTTCCTGCCGGCCTTCCAGCCGGTGTCAAGCCCCACCCAGCCGGCCTTCCAGCCGGAAGCCAAGCCTGCCCCTGTTCCCCACTGGACTTCCCCCGTCAATCCCCTATGACTCCCCCTAAGACTGTCCCACCCTACCCATACCCTTTTGGACTGCCCCCTAGGAACTCTTGTTTTGCCCCGCCCCCCTCCCATGTCTGTTATTTTTATTATGCCACCCTAACCCAAGTGTGATATTTGCCTGTCTGCCCCTAATCATGTTTTCTATGTTCTGTTGGTTTTTGTCTGTTACCCAGTCTGTCTTGTCTTGTTAGTTACCCCTTGGTGAACACCTGGAGGTGTTCACTTAAGGGGGGGCTTATGTCATGATTCCGCTATCATGTCATGTTTATTGTTCTTGCAGCGGAGTTATGGCATAGCTCTTATTGAAGACGTTGCGTCTTGCTTCCTGTCTGTGAGTCTTCCCAGTTTTTTTGGTATAGTGTCAGTTTAGTCTACGTCCCTGTTTGCCTGTTATTATTTATCTCTTGTATTGTTGTTTTACCCCCTCGTGGGTCTTTGTTTTGTGTTTTTGTAAATTAAAGCTTTTTGTTAACCCCTTCATCCCCGCTGCTTGCATTTGGGTTCTTCCTCACGTTTCGTGACAGATACGGGCTTCAACCGGTAGCCAATGGAGAGAGATAAAAAGAGGAGTCACATGAGCCCTTTTTGGGCTGTTGGAAGACGAGGCGTGCTGCCGCGTTCTGAACCAGCTGGAGCGGTTTTATAGCCTTTGCAGGAAGACCAGCAAGGAGAGCATTGCAGTAGTCCAACCTTGAGATTACCAGGGCCTGGACAAGGAGATGTATCGCATGCTCAGTGAGATAGGGACTAACCTTTCTCTTTCATCCTTCATTTGATAAACTG
The DNA here is from genome assembly GCA_006030095.1 of Triplophysa siluroides. Lineage (NCBI taxonomy): Eukaryota > Metazoa > Chordata > Actinopteri > Cypriniformes > Nemacheilidae > Triplophysa > Triplophysa siluroides. The sequence continues at coordinate 1,524,147 of VCII01000913.1, forward strand.
TATTTTACTTTTGGCTGCTATGACAGTGTTTTGTATAAAACATAGTTTTTGTAGCAAATCATTTCAAAAGAAAATGTGATCAGATTCTTATCAATCATTTATTCTGACGTTGTTTAGTTTCTAATTGGGGAGTCTGAGTGAGCTTTCATTGAAGACCCACATTTCCTGCAACAATCCATATAAAGAGTTTTTGAACAGTGAAATGATCTGCTTTTAATTTTTGACTCAGACATCAAGAATCAGTGTATGAATCTTAACAGTGGTGACCAACAAATGAAGGCTTACTGCCGCAATGCATGCTGGGAGTCATGGATGGGTTTTGTACTATGATGGTACCCAGAGTGCATTGCGTTTATCTTAAGAGGTTTTTTGGATGCCGCCATTGTTGAGACGAACAGGTTTATTCTTGATGTCTGCTAGTCCACTCTTTAATGTGCACGATGTGTTGTTAAAGACCGTTAGACTATATTTTAATTTCATACATTAAAATCAATGAGGATAAAAACATTTAACTCTTAAACAGGCAATGACACTCCCAATAATATATGACATGAAATCAATTTGGCTTTTTCCACTTGTTTCAGTTTCAACACATAGTTATAAAAACTAGTGAAACTCTTAACATAAAAAGCAAAGGGTTAAGATCCCAATTAAAGCAAACACTCTTCACCCTAATGGTGACTCAACAAAATCATCAACATGTCACTTTGTTAATTCTCAATAAGAACTTTTGTAGACGTACAACAGAAATAAAGTGACAGTGGTGTCTGTAAGTGAAGGTGGTAATAGTGTTTGTGGAGTTGAAAAAACTAATAACTATGGAATTTCACTGTTAATTTCCCAGAGAATTTTACAGTGTTTTTCCATATTTTTTACAGACGTTTTCTGACATCAGTTTTTTTTCCTGTTAATTTCACGGGCATTTTTTACAGTGTAGAACATAGAAACATAAGGATTTCTGAGGCATTTATGAGTATTTTTGTGTTTAGCTTTATAACAATAGTAAAATATTGTCCTCAATGCAGCCATTAGTACTTTTCACACCTGTCAGCTGAAATGTCCCTGTTCTCCACCAGAGGGCACTCCCCACATCTCCCGGAGTTTTGTTATTCACTACATTACCCGTAACCCTGTTTTTGCATTTGCACAAGCCTTTCCTTTACACATAACAAAGAAACATAAGGATTTCTCAGGTACTATATAATGACTCGGTAACAATGACAATGAAATGATGTAGTACAAAAACCTGACTAGTGATGATGTGAATTACAAGAGTGTGGTGTGTAATGCTATGTCAATATCATTTCACATACCTTAGCAGTGGTGCTGCATTGAAACAGACAAGCTTTTAGGTATTTGCTCTCAGGTCAGAAAGTCCAGGAGTCTGGTCTAGTGCCTTTTTGACCATCAAATTTAGCATATGTGCAATGCAGATGGAATGTTTTACACAAAGCTCCCTGGCACAGGCCATCATATTGGCTGCAGCATCTGTAACTAGACATGTTTGCTTTGTGCCTTATTCCCCATTCCTCCATGCTTATCTCTTCTGAGCAGATCATTACAGATTGTTTGTCCAGTCATGTTGAAATAATAGGACATGTATAATGATGTAAGCTGAAGTGATTGAACAATTATCCAACTATCATATTATAATTGAATGAATGAATGTGACAACCATTTGATTGACTTTTCATGGATAGTCTAAGTCTGTCATATGACAATAGCTCCAATATGAAGAATGAATTAATTAATTAATGAGAGCTTTAAAAGACGCTACCTGGCATCTTTGGACATCTGCAGAAGCTATTCAGCTATTTCAGGATCCGTCCAGAGACGGTCCATTCTGACAAAATATATGGGCCTTAATCTTAAATCACAGAGCGACACAAGATGGGGGAGCAGATTACAAAATGTTCAGGCTATATGGTTTCAGGTTGTAATCCAGGCTTTCATTTTATGACATGACATACAATCTTTTGCTTCATAATTGATTTCTAAGCAGTATAGGTGGTAGAACCCCCTCTCCCATCTCACAACTGTTTAGCATCTCTTTACGCAATCTACATTTACACATCCCAGGTCTTTTGGTGTCTCCTAATCAGCCCACATGTCAAGATTTGCGGTGAGATACAAGGACAGCGCACCCAGGCGCAGACAGGGTAAGGGGTTAACACAGACTTTTAATAATAAAACAAAACAAAAACCCAAGAGGGAGTAAAATAACAAAGATAAACATGACAGATAAAACAGGAACACAGACTAATTCAACTAGACAGGACTAAAAAATAACATTTACCATATATTACAAAACACTACACTACACTACACTGACAAGTGTAGGAACTCTCAACAGGAACTCCCCACATGCAACGAATGACAATGAACCAGCACAGGACAGAAAACACAAGGGCATTAGGGAACAAATCAAGAGGGAACAGGTGCGGGGCATGAAATAATTAACAATCAAAAATGAAGAGACGAAAGGGCGGGAATAGAGACGAGACCGGAGAGAGCATATGGAAGGTCAACAGGGCCAGAATGCCTCTCTCCACATAAAACAAGAGGCCCTGCTATGATCCTGCCACTAGATCAAGATAAACATGACATGATGGGGCAGAATCATGACACCACAAGCTCCCTATGGTCATGAATCACTATACTGTCAATATACATTAAACTTCACATATAGAAACAGCTATCGGTATACTCATGGTTAATCACATGTAACAAAACAAATTATCATTCTACAACATCTACTAAATTTAAAGGGATTGACTGTTTTTATGAAGTCCACTCCAGTTTTGATACACTAATGACTTAATGTCACCAAAAAGTCCAACTAGAGAATTCAAATGGAGCAACCAGAAGGATGTTTTTCCTACTATGGTAGTCAGTGGGGTCCAAGAACTGTTTGGTTCCAAATATTCAACCAAACTTTCTCTGTGTTCAACCAAACAAAATTTATACAAGTTTGGAACAATTTGAGAGTGAGTAATTACAGACAGAATTTTCATCGTTGGTTGAAGCTTTAAGCACAATTAGTGAAACGCTGAGAGAAGACTATAGTGGAAGGTATGCTTTATAAGAATGTGTTTCTGAATTGCGTTAAATTGTAAAAAGATTATGTGCAGCAAGTTACTTCCAAGATCTAATGTCCAACAAACAGGATCATACAGTGGAAAAGAAACTAGCGGTGTGGCTGGATGGACTTCATAGGAGCTATCATGCATGCATGTGTCAACTCATATCAAACTATCAGATATCAAAGCCATTTTGTCAAGCGGAGATATTTTCTTGATCAGCAGGTGTCATGTCAGCCATGGGCCAGCCTAATAAAACTTGTGTCGAAACAGCTGTCTATCAAAGATAAGAGTACGGTTTTGTCAGATGACACATACTTGACAACTAAAGACTATGTCATGTGTCATCCCTGGTTCGTAAAGGCTGGATTTAAGACATTATGCAAACGTCAATGTTTTCTACAATCTGTAATATTAAACACAATGAGAAAGTATATTTTATGCAAAAACTACATAAACTGTTATTTGTACATGTATTAAATTTTTTCCGTTCATTTCTTTTCATCTGTTTCCATGCTTGTGCATGCATGCGACATAAATGGCAATGAGACTGTCAGTTCTATGAGGAGGGAAAAATATGGCCAACTGAGCACACAATATGAAAAACAGCCACCCCACTGTTGTGTTTGGCTTTCAGGACACAAACACAAGCTTAACATTAAGACTCAAACAGTGAATACCATTCCTTTTAAAGAGAGCAGAGGAACTGACAACTTACAGACAGTATACTGAAGGATCCCTATTGAGGAAGAAGAATTAATTCACTTCATTAATCTCACTGTATTTCGGTGAATTCATGTGACATTTTGGATCACAAAGTACATATGCGCATAAGTATCTGGATGGGTTGTCAGCACTTCCACAATACTGTAATAAATCTGATATTAATTGTATTGATTGATATAAAGATTAAAAGTAAGAACAAAGATCTTATTTTCTTTTCTTCATTTTTATTTGATAGTGATGTTGAGTGTTTCTAATGCTTAATATAATGTGATGTGTTTCAAAAGGCAGACAGTTCATCGAGAGGGCTGAAAGATAAAGCCTTGTCTGGATAAGGATTTGAAATAGCGTTTTGTTTTGTTCCATAAAATCATATCTAACTTTTCTGTCCACTACAGGTTACAGAAGTTTCTGAATCAATAAACAGAAATGGCCCGATTAGCACTGAGTACAGAATCGGTTCCTAAGATTCCAGAAGCCAGCTGATTCACTTGCCTATATAAGGGCATTGTTAGGCTGTGCTTGTAAGCAATGCAACGTTACTTCGCAGTTGATGCTCTGGAATAGAACCGATTTTGCGCCAGGAGATGTTTTGAATGCTTTTTATTACTTAGTTAAAGGTCACTGTAAATACACATTGTCTAAAAACGGATCAGAAAGTTTCATAAGAAAATAATCATATAGCTACAAGGACAACAATATCAAGCGGATCTTGACACAATTGAGTGAAAATCACGAGGGAATGAAGATATGCCAAGCTAACTTGGCAATGATTAACAAAAGTAATGAATACTTTTATGAAACTTAAGAATTGCTTCCACACGTTTTTCATATGCATCCTCTAGTGATTTATGTTTCTGTGTGTTTGTGTGTGTGCTTCCTGTTTTTTTTTAGATATCAGTGTTGTTGGACTCTATGGCAGATGGTCTCCTGGGCAACTCAGACACATTTTCTTACTGTGGTCACTATCAGTGTTCTTATATGACTGATGTTATCAGGTCTGAAACCCACTTCAGGGTGAAAAAGGGCAACTGTTAAAATACCCCTAAATTTAACTCTGAAGAGTCTGAACTGGATCCTTGTCAAAGCACCTCTCTCGCTATTTTTGAGCCTAAGACAAAAGCTTTGTTTATACAAGGCCACTTCCATTAAAAGACTGTGCATCACAGATTTGTTCAAAATGAATTCAAACAACCTAAAAGCAGATCTGGCAACGGCAACCATGTTTCTATGCTGTTGACTGTGTCAATTATAGGGTTAAGATTTAAATACTGTCCTTATAAAAACATTATCAGTGCTTGAAATATTTAAATCTTGCAAGAGTTGTGAATAGTTAAAAAGATGAGATTTAAGAACACATCTGATTTGCCTTGCAGTACGTGGCCAAAGAGTCAAGCGGACTAAAGCCTTTTCACTACGTGCTTTTGCTTGAGGTCACGTGTTACATCACCACAGCCCTGAGAGAACTTCAGGCAAGAATTCCTCGGCTTCAAAGGAGGACAGAAGAAGACAAGGAGGCAGAGGAGGAGAAGGAGGAGGGAGAGGGAGAGGTGTAGGACCTCCTGTGTGAAGTCTGTCGAGTGGAATTCAAACCCAGGGTGCTGAGCAGGCAGTGTGGTGGGGTGCTGCCTCCTTGACGGAACTGACCAGATGCAGCAGGCACCGGACAAGACATGCACGTAAGCCCCACTCCGATTCTGTTCTTCAGTGGTTCTCTTTAGTGTAATTTCTCACTCTTTTCCCTTTTCTTCACCATACATCTTCTCTAAGATGTATTATTCTGCTGTTATGTATCATTTTATAACTCAGTTAGAAATAGACAGGAATACTTTTTAAATACATTTTAAAATGTTACATCTATGTGTGTATACTGCAAAAAAAATGAATACATATGATTTGAGATTGGATTATTTGGCTGGTTTGTAGGGTACTTGCTTAAGCATGTCTTGACAGTTAGAGTGCCTGGACTGAAATAACCACACAAGTCTAGAATGGGGTTTTCACACTGGCCTTCAGTTTCTTTACTAGGCAACGTATACTTTTATATTGACATATATAGCTAGCTGTTGGTTGTGTGGATTTGGTCCCTAATATGCAATTCAAGACAAGCGACTACACGTGACTATTGGAGATTGGTTAGTTCTGCTTTTGCACTTAAATTGCCCATTATTGGTCAATATTAGTAATAGTTGGGGATAGGAAAACCTAATACTAGACCCGCATTTGAGATCTACATAAATAAAAGCATGTCACTGCAGTGGTCCCTAGGCCACTGGTTTGACAGACATCAGCATCTGTCAGTAGAGATTTGTCATACTATCCCTTGGCATAAGGAACACCATCTCTCTCACTCGCTCTGTTATATTTCCGACTCTTTTGCTTCATGGCCCTGACAGCACACCACAGAGTTAGCTCCGACACAGTTTGCAGAGATACCCACTTTTAGCCAAGCGGTTTTATGACCTCTTGCAATGTTTGTTCGCCTAAAAGCTTTTAGTGATTCAAGGAGCTTTGGACTGTTAGCTACTCTCACGTATAAGAAAATGAAGACAGAACTATAGATTGTCTGGATTAAACTGTACATTTATGCATATTTTTCTCAGAATAATTTACTGAAAAAAATTGTTGGTTCAACTAAAAAAAAGTTACCTGGTATCCTCAAAATTTTAGTTAGTTCAATTAATTTAAAATTAAAAACAAAACATTTTTTACACTGTTGTCAGTGAGATACAAAACAACTGTATTTTAATATATTGCTCTTTGATAGTTTTAAATTTATAATATTAAACAATTTAATGGTTTTGATGTTAATGTATCAAATTAGTAAAATAACTAAAGATGGTTCAATTCTATTAAAGTCTAAACTTTTATTAAATATCAGCTGTTTAAAAAAAAAAGTTATAATTTCCTCTTTTATTTCTCCCACAGGACTAAGGGCAGTCAAAAAATCAGTTGATAGAAGTCTAATAGAAGATAAAATTGATTTTGACTGTTCCAAATGCAAGGAGGTGTTAATGCGCAAAAATCACTGACAAAGGACCATCAAGTTAACACTTGTTAGTACTGGAACGTTGCACAAATTTCAAGACGAGAGCGAGACTGTAAATTGAAACAAAAGCCAAGACATCAAGAGTCTCTTTCAGCAACCAGTTAGTTGGAAGGAGGGGTAGCTATTTTAATTCACAGTACCGAGGCGCTGCATTGAGATTTAAGTACAACAGGGTCTATAGCCAAGACAGAGAACTAACATTATCTGGAAAAAATGGAGCATCTTCCTCAGACAAAAGGCAAAGGAGTCTTGATGTTTGCTAAGAGACGCCAAAGGATGGATGAACTTTCCGCAGAACAAGAGGAAATGAGACTAAAGAGTATATCCGAAGATGCATTTGAAGAATCTGAAGTAGAAATTGCAAAGCCAGCTCCACAAGAGGAAGGTACACAAATTCGACTAGATGGCTATGTTAGACAACCACACCAGTTTCAAGAACAGCCATATCAGCAACAGATTTTACCTCAGCCAACAAATGGTTTGAACGATCTGAATGCATACCAAAGTTCGACTGTTTCCAGACCCCTCGTGCCAAACAGAACCGCTAAGCCTTTCCTATCTGGTCATAATCAGGGCTCAAAACAAGCAGTCAGAGGTGTATCCAGTTCCACAACTAAGAAACCTGAAAACATATATTCAAAGTTTCAGTACCTGTTCCAGTGAACACAACCCCACAGGTCTGGTCCCCCACAGCAGACATAATTGCTTCACGAGATGAACGTATCGCTATACCCGCAATCAAGACAGGGATCCTGCCAGAAGCAAAAAGGAGAGGAGCGAGAAAGTCAGACTTGAAAGAGATGCAAATGTCTCAAAAGAAAGGTGAACAAAGGTCATTAATAGAGTCTGGTCCAGAAGAAGACTTTCTCAGTCTGGGTGCTGAAGCATGCAATTTCATGCAAGCCCCACGGATCAAGCAGAAAAACCCTCCACCTGTCTTACCCAAGCCTGTAATAAACTCCGCCCATCCTCCCTGGTCTGCAGAAGGTCGTGCCTCCCGCAGTCCCCTTCCGTTATCAAACTCGGGTACAGGTGTGGGAAACCAGGTACAGAGACCACCTCAACAAAACCCATCACAGCCAATTAGCAAAGCTTGGACCTCATTGCCATCCCAGCCAATTTCACAGCAGGGTTGGACTCCAACCCAGACACCAGCTTTGTTTCAATCAGCCAGGACTCCACCAGTCTCACCCCATGCTGGTCCCCCCCAGTCTAAAATGTCATGGACTAATTCAACTGTTGCAAACTCAGTCGCTTCCTGCCCACCACAGCATAGAAGCACAAACTATAATGCACCAAAGGCTTCATCAGCTTCTCTTAAAGGTTATTCATCAGATGCAGATGCTCCTGAGGGACTGAACCTCAAAGGAAAAGGAGCTGACCTGTTCGCTAGGAGACAATCCCGGATGGAGAAATTTGTGGTGGATGATGAGACTGTGCAAGCTAACAAGGCCAGATTTCCATCACCAACATTTTCAATGCCAAGCACTTGGAAATACTCTTCCAATGTTCGGGCCCCACCACCGCTGTCCTTCAATCCCATTTTGTCTCCCTTTTATCCCCTAGCAGCGGTTAAACAAATCCCTTCTGCAATTAGCCCAAAAACTGAGCCCAAAATAAAAAAGGAGAAAGCCAAACCACCAGCCAAACATCTAAATACTCTGGATGTCATGAAACATCAGCCTTACCAGCTGGATTCCTCACTCTTTACCTACAACTCCACTCCAGAGGCCATGGAAACAAGCTCTAAGTTGTCTGGCCAAGCACAGTCCCCCATATTTGAGCCATCCATGATGCTCTCTCCCTCCCCAAACAGTTTAACCAAAAGTTTACAGCCAGTTAAGCAAAATCCATCCAATGCTAGTGGACAGGTAAGTGTGTCATACGCCTTTACTCATAAGTCTCCATCAGTTAAGGCCACTACCGCTCCTCTTTCTGTTGCTCCTAATAACAAAGGCCAATCAAAAACCTGCCTGCCCCTTGATAGCCCTGGGGGAAATATGGTGATATCTTCTTTCCACAATAATAATGAATTTATTCCAAGATGTACATTGCCAATGGCTCCAAGACCAAAGTTTTCGGCCAAAAAGTCAACCACTAGAGGCAAGCAGTGGAAACCAGTCATTTCGCAACACTAATTGATTAGATAAAAAAAAATCATTATAAATGACACATCTTCATACATTTTACAACAGTTCCATAGTTTACAACATGCAGTAATTGAATCATATATCGCATATCAGTTTTTAGACATGGTTCAGATTGCACTAAAACATTCTTTTAATCATTTCATAGTATTAGCGCACTGGAACAATTACTCATAAATTCTGTGTTTTGCAGAATAATGATGAACTGATTGATTGGTGTCAATATTATAGGAAAACTGTTTTCTTTAGTTCACGTTTGTCTTTAGTTTTATTCATTTGTATAGAAATTTCATTGTTTTACTGTAGGTTTTTATGCTGCATATTTATTTTTCTCAGCTTTTGTAGAGAAAAACACTGATAAACCTTAGTATTCTTTAATAATTCTTTAATATTTTTTTTGTTTTCCAACTATAATTTTAACATTTTGTGTAAAGAAGTGAAAAGTGTCTCACTCATTGTTTTGTCTGGCCATGTAAAGAATCCATTTATTATTTTTATTTCAACTATCGAATGCTGAGTTTTGGCCACATAAGTTTCCAATCAACATATTGGCTCTCCCCCTTGTATCGAATACCTTTGCAGTTGGCCTCATGAATCAAAATGTGTTATTGATGGGGAGGAAAACTTTTACAGGTCAAACGTATAATAAATTATTAACCTAAAAAATGTATACTTTTATTTTAGTGTTATTTTATTTAGTTAAATAACATAATTCTAATATGTTAAGTGAAAGGTTTTGCACTGCTTATTAGACACCACAGAACACATACAAGTGTCATGCTAGAAGCAAATACAATTCGGAACTCTGTTACTTCTTGTTACTTTCTGTTGTCTTGTTCTTTCAAAACTATCACACTCTTTGACCTTCCCTTAATAAATACCACTGTAAACCCTGTCTGCCTTACTGTTTTCTCTGCTCTTGCTTTTCTATATTTTACAGATGCATGAACCACAGTTCTCTTCTTACTGCTATTTTCAAGTTTCTCACAATTCTCATTTCTATGCAGTAAATAGCCAGTGGATTAATAAAAACACACTATACATGTCACATTTCCATCAAATCATCAGACTACATTTTACTTAAATCAAAATGTGAAAATCATAAATGATTTTTTTTTTATCTAATTATTTCTTCACGAAGGTGTCATAGTTGCTCAGGCACTGTTATTTTTAGCCGGCCATATGGCTCCTTGTAAAAATAGCTCTCCAATCGCCATCTTCAAATAATACAAACACTAAGACATTACGTCTTCTAAGTAACCTGATAAGGTAAGTACTTAAATCACTCTTCTCCCAACTCGAAAACATCCCTTTTCTTTAGATACTTTTGGGAAGTTGATTCAAAACTGTTTGGCTTAGTGGGTAATGCTGTTGCCTCACAGCAAGAACGTTCCTGGTTTGAGTCCTGGCTGAGCCAGTGTGGAGTTTGCATGTTCTCCATAGCTCTGTGGTTTCCCCAGGGTCCAAAACATGCAGATTAAATGAACTGGAATCAGTAAATTACCCTTCGGTCTGTGAGTGCTCTGACTGGCCATCTGTCTGCCTGTGGCCTGAGATGCTGGGATGGGCTCTAGCCTGCCTGTGACCCTGTAGAGGACAAGCATTTTTGGAGGATAGATGATTCTGTGCTAACTTAATGAACATTGATTAGTTACTGCATGTTCCACTGAAGCCCCCCTACCTTCCCAAATTAAGAGTCTTGTTTTTGCTGTCAAAAAGTTATAATGGCTATGTAGATTTTACCATTTGAAAGACACTTAGTTTGTCATCAAAATGCTGGAGGATACATGTTCAACTGCCATTTAGACCATCTAATAATCATGTTGAAAACGGTATTGAGCATGAGCAAATACTGTACAACTGCAGACACTGAAACAGACATTAATATCATTCTCATGTCTAAAAAACTTTTTTATTTGTACATTTAATATAATATGTAATAATAATGTTATATGTGTTGTTATACTGTGTCCACCAAATGAGAATGCTTAGGCTTTAGTTTTAAGTGAGAAGCACTTTTTTGTATTAAGACAAGTTTATTTATTTACTTTAAAATCAAAGTAAACTTCTTTTTTATTTTTTTTAAATATTTTTTACATTTCATAGAATGTGCCTCAAGAGGGCCTTAAGATTCAGATGTTTTTTTTTTTTGACACCATCCAATTTGTGCAAAAAACAACCCCTATCCCACCTACATGGAACAAAAGTTTCCTCTGTCATGGGTATTTACAGACAAAGACCAGAGGAGGGCAGTCTTAACGCATATCATGAAGCATATTTGTTATATTGTGTTAAAATCTTAAATGAGTCCTGCTACAAGATTGAGAAACTATTAGTATCATGACTTGTTTATACTGACTCTGACTCTCACATTCTTCCTTGTTTGTAGGGATTCAGCAGGAGCCGTTCTATGTCTCTCCCCCAGAAACCGTTCTCTGTGTCTCCGTCATCTCCTGTGTCCTCTCCCACCGTAGGTGTCCATCCCGCACGTGAATTACTAAACAGGCAATATTCATGGGTGGAACAACCCAAAACACCACTCTCTGCCTGGGAAGAATTTGATCAAAGCCCTGTTAGTCTGGATAGGGCCAATCTTTCTAGAACTCAAAGAAAGTCATTACCTGAAACACCAGCAGAATGGAAACAAAGGGTGTACTACGAGTCTTTCGCTGATCCACAAGAGATAGTGCCAATGAAAGCTGATAAATCCACCTCTGGCACATTTTCTTCAGTCACAAGAAAACCAATCTTATATGGACCACCTTTTCGTCCTGCACAGCCTCTGGGACCCAGCAACAGGTACAACAGAGGTAATTCTCTGCCCAGGAGTTTTAAACCATCACTTCAAAGCTATTCCAGCTATACACAATCACAAAGAGTCAGTTGGAAATTGTGATGAGTTATCAAAAATATAGCCACTGTCCTTCTGAAACCTTGTATTTCCATATCTCGTGATTTTCTATTTTTATGAATCATTATTATTAATTACCCTTTATGTTTGTCACTGGGTTTTGCAAATGTCTAACCATTAAAAACTATTAAAAACTTTGACAACACAGTATTTAATCATTTAAAACATAATTTATTTTATAACTTCCTGAAAAAATAATTTGGACATCCAAGCTTTTGGAGGACAGTGATATACAGTCTTAAAAAAAGTGGCTTAAATGGTTCTTCACAGTGATGCCATAGAAGAACCATTTTTGGTTCCATAAAGGAACCATTCAGTCGAAGATTCTTTTAGGAACCATCTCTTTCTTACTTTTTTATAATCTGAAGAACCTCACCAGGAACCCTTTGTCCAACAGAAAGGTTATTTTGTTGTTAAAGGTTCTTTATACAACTATTTAGATAAAAAAGGTTATTCTATCGCGAAGCACCTTTATTTTTAAGAGTGTAATGAAATTATTATTTTTGTCATCATTTAAGGTTGAGTCATTATACTCTCATTATACCCTTTTAGACATCAAAGTTTTAAGCTGTTAAAAAGTCTAAGATGATCTTTTCCCTTCCACTACAAAAGCTTTTAAAAGAGATTATATACAATTTAGCAGGTTATTTTACACTCCAGATATTTTCAGTGGTTATTGTGTTTTCTTGAAATACTTAAGTTTTTGGCTAGTTTTCTGTTTTTTACATAGAATGTACTTATCTACATTTACACAGGAAAGCTTTCTATGACATGATGTCAGTATATAACAATGATTTACAAGGGCTATTAATGTGGATTTATATATAATATATTAATATATTATATATAAATGTTAATTTATAATGAAGAGTTATTTTTCAAAAACTTTAAAATCTTTCAAAAATCTGGATATTTTATTCTGCATTCCAAGAAATATCAATCAAAGCAGTTGGTTTGTAAAAATAAACACAGAGCTAAAACATGAAAACAGAATCTAAAACATGATTTGTGAAATTAAAAATGTTACCTGAAATTAACTCTTCAAATGTTAAAATCACTATCAATTATTAGAAAACTTTCCTGTGATAAAAGTCCGGTGACTTCACTGTGGTCTTGTATCACTGATGGACCCTTTGTCTCTATGGGAGTTCAACATTTATATAAATGTTCAATATTTATACTTGGTTGCATTTGAGAAGTGCTAAAGGATCTTTCGAATGTGCTTAATTGTGTTTACTAGAATGAAGGACAGCTGTAGGACGTTATGGATTTGCACTTGACCATTCCTAGTGAATTAACAATGGACACAGGGTGGAAGCATGAAAAGCACTCTAACACTACATTATACTGTATTGTTTGCTATGCTCACAGACAAACGTCTGGCAAAAAAATATATAAATCAAATGTTTTTGAATTATTTGCAAGTGAGAGGACATTCAAATTATTATTATATTGTTCCATTAAAGACTTTAAGAAATTAGTAACATTTTCAATCTGTATTATTTGAAGAGAATGCAAAATTGAGCAGTTACTTTATTTACTTGTAAACTGTTCCATTTCAGTTCTAAAGTTTATCGAGCCGGACCATCAGGGAATTCTTAAACTAAAGTATATCATAAAAAATATTTGCTGGTTAAATAAATGTATGCTATACCATTGCTCTTTACAGCATACTGCAAGTTTTAGCTTAAGTTTACTAATGCTATCAGGTCTTTAAATAACAGTCACATGGACAAATATGATATTTGGTGGATTTTTTCAGCCTTTCAATACTGTATATGAAATGTCACAAAACTTCAAGCAAAACAGGTTAATAACTCATGTTAATTTTAGAAGGTGAAACACACAGTGAAAAGTACACAGAACACAGTTCCATTAAAGATGAATTCTTCTCCAACGCTACTTTTAAATAATGAAAGAGAAAAGGAATAATGTCAGCTGCAGTGAAGTGAGAATCCAGCCTGAGCCCTACGGAATGACAAGTTATGTAATAGGCCTGTGTCTTTTCCTCTTGAGGAGGAGTGTGTATGGGAGGGGGGTGATGGGCTGGGGGAGGGGTATGGGGGGTTAGCTTGGAAATAGAGTGACTAAAAGTATGAATTATTATACACAACTTTGTTTGGAATGTTTGAATGAACATATGGCATAAGAAACAGGATGGCTGTCGTAATCCCACTAGCACTTTCTTCTTTAAACGATAAATATAATAATCCTGAAACGACAGACTATAAATGACCTTGACATCTAGTAATGACTGGATTTTTTAAGCTGATTCTCAACTTTTACTCTACAGACACTCACATACAGAAAATCTAATGCATACAACAACCCCCCCAACCAACCATGCCCCATACCATGGTATAGCATTGTGAGAGGTTTTGAGTGTTGAACACAGCTAAAATTAGCCTATTGATGTAAGCTGGCGTTCCACTAAACCCTCACACACCCCATAACAAGTCAAGAGCAGAGTGGAAGACAAAGACAAATCAGGCCGGATCAAACTACCTTTGAGAACACACAGGTAGAATCCAAGACACACAGAGCTCCAACAGGTAAGAGACACAGACTTCCTTAAAATACTTTTTGTTGGGTGGACATGACAGACACGTTAGAGTGTTGAGGGTTGTGTTTTGTAGACAGTTCAGACAATGTGATGACAAAACATATCAAGTTGCTTTTATGATAAATGACAGAAATCTAAGCGTGCCTCCAAAAGTCAAACATCTCAAACCAAGAAAACTGATGATGAGTAAATATGCACATGATAACTAAAACCTCACTAACAATGAATAAGAAAATATTGTTATTATTTTAAAAATACTTTCCTGAATCTTTTACTGTACTTTGAATAAAGTCCACTTAGTTTGTAATATAAATGTACTGTTACAGTATTAACAGCATACTGTATATTCACAAAGACCCAAAGCAAATGCAGTATATGTTTGATTATTCTTGTATTAAATACCTATAGAAAACCAGTCTACATACGTCAATTCAAGCATTAGAAACTGATCTACAAAAGACAATTCAACAATGCATTTGAACATTTTAATGTAAACTGTGGATTGTGTTACAAAAGTGTCTTTGCCAAGATCAGACCCTGAACACAATGTTCAGTCACTTCATCATCAACAAGAAATGATTTAACTACATGACACATGACATCTTGCTCAGTAAAAAGAGTTGGCTTATGTTAATGTAAGTGTCACCTTTATGCTTTAAGACACTTTCCACTAAACTGTTAACATGCATTATTTATCAACTTTGATGTAGAGTACGAGAGATACTGTATGTGGTGAAAATTGAATGGCATAACATTGCAGTTATAATATTTGGTAAAAGCATGGAATTTACTGCTAATACGTGAATCTCTGTCATTTATGTATTTCAGCAATACTGGGATTTTAATTTAAAGCACAATGTCACAATTCAGCACCCTTTCAACGCGTGAGAGGAAGATGCAGGCCGCCGCACTTTGCCATGAAGTGCAGGGCGGATCCAACGGTATTACCTTTACTCACAACCATTACCCCTCCATCCAAACCCCCTCTCCTGTTCAGCACTGCATGAATTTAGAGCACAGAGTATAGCCGCCAATCAGGCAGAGAAACGGCAACATGTAGAGAGCGGTTCAGGGCCACAGCCTCGTACCAGCCATAAATAAGCTTGTGTGCATGCTCTGCTGCTTGTAGCGGCGAATCATTCCGTCATTGTCACAGGCTATTTCTGCAGGGGCTAAAGTTGGGAGGACGGGGTAGGACAGCTGTGCTGTCTGGAGCTGAAATAAGCAAAGAAAAAAAATGTGAACAACAAAAGATATCACATTATCCTCTTTAAACAACAAGTTCACTGTGCATTAACATGAAGGGAATCACACATTTAACAATATATATTTTTAAAGTGAACATATAACAAGTAACATGTATTGAAAATACATCAACACCAACTTTGTAGTTGAATAGCACCCACATAAGCCAGAAACTCATTTTGAGCATTTGTTTTAGGCTGTGTTAAATTAATTTCCAATAATACAACATTGTGTGACTTTAATGCAGGTGTCACTATGGATCTCGGAAAGAAACTTTCCACTCCCAAAGACATTATGCTGGAGGAGCTCTCTCTCATGTCGAACCGAGGATCACGTCTATTCAAGATGCGACAAAGGAGATCGGAGAAATACACGTATGAAAGTATTCAGAATGAGGCCAATACTATGTTTAATGTAAGTACCATTTGATAAAAAGGGTGAGATGGCTTGAATACTGTAAACTGTCTCAGATATGTGATTTGACCACAAATTCCTCACTTGATTATTGATGGTAAATTCTAAACATGGAGTATCTAAAGTGTTTTCGTGTCTGTGATGTCTTGTAAATGTAATTTGCTTGTTTGAACGTCTGCATGATGACTTTGAAAGTAGAAGCAAGCATGTGCTCAGCTGAATGAATGGCAGGCACACATGGAAGATAGCAAATGCCACGTGCCCAATGTCCTTCCAAATGTTCCTCCTTTAGGGTCAGTGCTGCCATGCTCCCTGACAGCCAACTTCATTTATCACTGTTCAAGTGCATGAGTGGATGTGTGTGTGTGTGTCCGCGCGCACATGCTTTTTGTACTATTATGTGCCAAAATGCATTTATTCAAATTAACGTTTTTGCACAAACACAATTATTTTACACATTTTGTAGCCCTAAAAGTACCAGGGTCCATAGCTAATGCTACCCATGAATAACATAGAGTATTCTTTTACTGTTACAGTATACAGTACAAATAATTACCAAACATGATTTCTTACTGTCTATAGCTAAATAATAGGAGTCACCAAAAATATTTAAAGGAAACTGTTTTATAGAGTATGAAAGCAGGTCGCTTTTATGTTTGTTTATAGCACATTTTGTTTCTAATTAATGAAGTTTAACACATAAATATATGAACAACACTATTTTGAAAAATATTAAAATAACAATGATGTCCACTCACATCAAATAAGGACTCGCATATTAGTTTTATACAAAATTGATCGTAGTTGGAATGATAGCCCTTTATATAGCATGAACATTGAAGAACAAACAAAACAAGCAAACCAAGCAATAAAACAACAAATACAAACGAACTTCTTATACACAACAAAACACAGCATAATGTGCCACGAGATATAGAACGTTTTGGCGGCAACAAGATTTACAAACGTTATGTGCCCCAAACTTAACTTCCGTAGACCAACACAAAGCATCTGTAACTGTTGAGTAGATTAAAATTAATTTATCACAATTAATATAGAATAAAATATTTATATTTTTTTAATATTTCATATATATTAATATACACTACCGGTGAAAAGTTTGGGATCACTCACTCACTCATTCTTTATTTATATTTTTTTCCACAACTAAGAATAATAGTCCATGCAGTGGCGGCTCCTGACAAATTTCTCAGGGGGGGCAACTTTTGCGATTATGGCTAAGATGACCTGTTCAATGGGTCAAATAATAATAAATTAAGTCAGATAGCTAACTAGACAGTGTTACATTGCATTGATTAATTTGGTTTTCCTGTTCAACCACTAGATGGCAACACAGATATTAATAATACATACTGTACAGTATTTTTGTAAAGCTATATCAATTTAAATGTCTCAAATACAATACATTTGGTTCCACAATAAAACACTTCCACCGTGGCCATCAACAAATACATTGTTATCTTCTAGTTAAATCACTGTTACAACAGTCTACAATTTATAGCCATCATGGATGCCATAGCGATAATCAAATCAAAACATATTATACTATCACCAAAACTGTAATTAATCAAATCTTTCCATATTCAGTATATATTTGGCTGGCAATATGCAATCAATACAACTATTTACAATTCAACATTTGGAGAGTACAACATAACACAACTCACCATTTAATAACACAGTCAGTTATCACTTGTATTGAAATTTTGAAAGGTAATTCCCTCAATGAAATAATGGAGTTGCTGTTGCTAACGATGACGATCTTGTTGTCTCATTACGCTTTCGCGCACTGTGTGTGTCGTCTGAGCACGCATCAGTGCATATGACGAAATCACGTTGCGGCGAGCCCTCCCTGAGCCCATAAAAATGCATTGTAGGGTCCAAAATTTGAAAAAAATAATCTCAACATGTAAGTCTATTAGAGCGCCTGGGGCGATTTTCAATCTGACTGAAATCGCTCCAAGAGGATGAGCGGGAGAGCGATTTACTGCCCTTATGGGAAGGCATTACAAGACGCCGCTGGTTTGCTGAATGCAGGGATCTTGATGGGGTGTAGGAGTACAGGAGGGTGTGAAAGTAAGCCGGTGCAGATCCAGTGATAGTCCTGTAGGCAAGCATTAGTGACTTGAATCTGATACGGGCTTCAACCGGTAGCCAGTGGAGAGAGATGAAAAGGGGAGTCACATGAGCCCTTTTGGGCTGTTGGAAGACGATGCGTGCTGCTGCGTTCTGAACCAGCTGGAGCGGTTTGATAGCCTTTTCATTCAAAATAAATTAACTCAACGTTCTACACTTTAAAAAATAAAAGTGCTTGAATAAAAGGTTCTTCACAGCGATGCCATAGAAGAACCATTTTTTGGTTCCACAAAGAACCCTTCTGTCAAAGGTTCTTTAAAGAATACCACAATGAACCTTTTGTGAAACAGAAAGGTTCTTCAGATGTTAAAGGTTCTTTATGGAACCAAAAGGTTCTTCTATGGCATCGAAGAACCTTTTGAAGCACCTTTTTAAGAGTTTATTTTAGCACATTCAAAGTAGTTACCCTTTGACACCCTTTGATTTTTTAATAAAAAATATATTTTCTAGAAAGAAATTAATATGTTGGCAAAGTTATATTTTTGTATATTTAAGTAATTTCAAACCTTAAAACCTTCAGATTAAGACATTTTAAGAGCATGAGAAAATTTTTGTCAAGACTGATTCAAACTTTTGACAGGTAGTGTAAATTAAATAGAAAATAAATTGTTATATTATAACAAAACACAGATCAGAAGTGAACTTCAGAACAGCGCATGCGTCCGATGAAATTGTCTATATAATGTCTAGATCTTTCCTGTAGCTCAGTGGTAAGAGCAAGGTTGTGGGTTCGATCCCAGGGGATTGCAAATACCTACGTATAAATGTATAGGATAATGCAATGTAAGTCGCTTTGTATAAAACCGTCTGCTAAATGCATAAATGTAAATGTAGACAACTGCAGTGACACATTTTTCATATACCAATTATAAATATAGATAGCTGGTTTGGTCCTTCTAACGAAACCATTGAAACATCTTGACAGTAAAGATTTTAAATATAAAACATATAATTCTTTAACACAAAAATAAAAAAATAATAATAACGTTAATTGTGTTCTCTGCCTTGCACAATAAATAATTTCCATTTCCATTTTATTGCATTTTCCACTTGAAAACATCATTACCGTAACAAATCCAACTATGTCTGAGTGCATGAAATTTACATTATAAACTCACATTATAAATTCTATTAAAATGTACGGAAAAAAATATATAAAATATTTATAGAGGATTGCTTTTGTTGGAAGTAACGCACCTGCCATCTTTCAAATGGCTACCAGGTTAGCAGATGTCTTTAAATTTCTAGTTAAGAGTTTAATGTTTTCTTTTTATACCGTGTACACGACAATATTGATTATCATTACCGATAGTTTTCTAAATAAAAAAAAATGTAACTGTCTAGTTACAGTAAGTATGCTCAAAATAAAAATGTAGAACCGCTTTTCATGGTTTGAGTTAGTGAGACAGTTGACAACATACGACAACATACTGTTTGGTGTATGTATGCAGACTGCAATATCAGCAAATAGCAAAGTGACAATTTTGATGTTTTGAGGTTCTCAAACTGCCCCAGACAGGAATCAAACTAGCAATAAAGCCAGGATGTGAATCAAACACAAGGAAGACAATGGCCTCTAGTGTCAATCATTAGTGTGTCTCTTAAGACCAGGGCAGTGAGGTTTACATGCTGCACAGCTTACCAGTTGTGTTCCATTCCACATGCACAATGAGCTATGTCCACTTTTTAAACCATCATAATAAAACTGTAATTTCCTTGCAGAATGAAAATCAGGGTAATGCTGAAAATGCAGGAATTCCATCAAAAACACCACCAAACACACCAGATCCCAGAAGCGCAGGAAATCCTGAGGACATTGCACCTGGTAGGTCAAATCATCAGTTTTAACAATAGACAGGGTAATGTTTATAGTAACATATTTATAGCATATAAATAATAAGACACTGATAATGAGACTTATGTTTGAGAATTTCTGAAATTAATATTGTTTGCATTAATTGCCACACACAGTAAGAAGCTTATAAGAGTCTTGTAAGATTATTTGAAAACTTTCTATTTCTAGAAAAGTGAATCACACTCTTAGTCATTTTAAAAGGGCTATAGTCCTAAGTGTTTTTTTAGTATACGTGATTATTTATTTTAGTACTAAATATAAGGTAAACCTATATTTTTTTTATTATTTTTAGGTTTCTATTGCAGGGTAGTATAGTTTCACATTATAATTACAGTTACAGTAAGTTTCATTTCTTTATTTACATTTAGGCATGTAGCAGTTGGCTTTATCCAAAGCGGCTTACTAGAGTAAGGAAAACAATAATGTTTATAATTACTTTAGTTCCACTCTATTCACTGCAATTCAGATCGATATGTTCACCCGAATAAATTCTTTTTTTACAAAGGGGTATGTTTTATCCTTAACCTTTGCTTGGTACTACATGCAGTGTTCACACAAGTGTAAACAGCAGAAACTCTCACTTTCCCCAGGATATGGAGGCCCCTTGACAAACATTCCTCCAGAGAGATTCAATGCCACAGCCATGCCCAAATCTTACCACTCCCCCTGGGAAGAGGCTATCATCAATGACCCCACACTGGCCGACACTTTCAAACTTCAAATGCCTGTGCTTGAGCCTAAACATGAGAGTCCTGACTACAAAAGCTTTAATAGGTATAACTTTGTGTCCTAATGCCATCATATACAATGCACATGAATAATGTTTCCAACGTGAAAAGTTTTGTTTCATTTAAATTTTGGAGTTAAAAATAGTCAAATACAAGGGTTTACAAGATTTTGTCATTATTTTGTCATTTTTACTTTAGAGATTTTAAATATCAAATATAATTTTTGTATGACATTGTGGGAAATGTTGCAGTTCTACAATATTAATAGAAATAGTATCTACACAAAACAGCACCACCCTGAGGAAAGAAACGGTACCTGCACCACACACACCTGCCTGTAAAGTTCATGTAACCCTGAACAACATGGTGTTTTTTTTTCCAAAATATTAATGTTACAAAACTCATTGACATTATTAACAAAAATATAGAAACACAACTAAATCTAGATAAATGTTTGTTTTGCAGGGTGGCAACACCATTTGGTGGTTTTGATAAAGCCCCGCGAGGAATAACTTTTAAGCTTCCAGAGGTGGACTTCAATGCCCCGAGATATCCAGAGCTCCAGGATCATACAGCCAAGCGGCCCACTTTCAACAGGACCGCCCAGGGGTGGATCTCTGAAGGCCTGCCTGTCATTTTACCTACTGTCTCTCTAGAGCCCTTTGAGATCCCAGAGTCTGAAGACCTGTAACATATTCAACCCTTTCATGTCCCCTTAACCAACCCTCCTGATTGCAATAGGATGTTAGATGTCATCTTGAGCTGCTGATTTTAGACCAGCTTTGTTGAAATATTTAGAACTGAATTTAGGACTGCTGGTCTTTGAACAGCTTTTTTACATATCATTTTAGAGTGGATGCCCTAGTCTAGTGGATCAGAATTTAAGGATCACAAACGTAGCAAAAAATAAATGTGTTAGGAAGCATTTATCAGAATCATTATCCAGTACATGCCATTGTTCATGTATGTACGTATAGTTTTGTTTAATAAAATCACAATGCAATGTTTAGACAATTGAGTACCGCAGAGATGACGTATTTTTGTATGAAAACCCCAGAAGCAAGTTAGCATTTTAAGACTTCCGGTTCCTTCGCCCCAAAGTCTTTGGGTTTTTTGAATGGGTTTTTTGGTAAATCGCCTGAAATACAGTAAGGTCTGTAGTCTATATCTTACAAAACCTCTAAATACTTTCAAGTTTAATCTATGACATAAAAAACACCAGTTATAACCCGCTTGTTATTTTTAAACCTTTATTGTGTTTTTAAAAACGGCGGTTGCTAACAAGTTGCTAAAAACGACTGATCCTTTGGCGGGGACGTTAGACGTCATCGCGCATATAAATCTCACTAATAATGTCTAAAATTATTGCTGGGGATTAATTCACGGAGTAATTACTGGAAACACGTTTTAAAAAAAAGTTTTTTTTCGAGAAAGTTGTCAGAGGATTGGTGGTGGTGATATCGAGCGACCATATTGCAGTCTGGTTACAGCCCCGGATTTTTTACCTCTGCCGATTGTATTTAGGCTCCAAAAATAGCAAATATTGTGTAAATCTGTAAAGATTATCTTGATAGACAAAACGTGTAAACATCATGAACATTTGTAAATCACAGATCTTATTTTTTGCGATCTTTCACAAGTCAATGGGAAAAATGATTAGGCTTTCAGTCGAGGCCCAGATAGCACAATCCATCTGGCTTACGTCTATTTGACGTCTACATTTACATCTGCAAGACATCTGCAATACATAGTTTGCTCATCTGCAATACGTCTCGGAGACGTCTGAACGTCTGTAATACGTCTGCTAAAGATCTGGAGACCTGCTGCGTAAAAACATCTGCTAAACATCTTAGAAAGAGCAGCTTTACATCCATTCTAAATCATAAACATCTTACAGACATCTTCTAGAGGTCTATATGACGTCTGACAGCAGACATCTCCCAGACGTATTGCAGATGAGCAAATGTATTGTAGATGTATGTAAATGCAGACGTCAAATAGACGTAAGCCAGGTGTATGTGTGCTATCAGGGGGGATGCTAATTTACTTCCGGGTTAGCCTACAAAAAGATATAATCTCTGAGCCACTCCATACGGGCTGCATGGAGAATAATTCATTGTTGATTTGCATCAAAAGCAAAGAAATTGCTTTTCAACAGTGTATCTCCATCAGCACAAATTGCATTTTGTCAAAGACTTGTATTAAAAACAATAAGCATGCATCAATGTTTAAAGCAGACAGTACATTTTATTAACACTTGATCATACTGTGAAATTTGAGGAGTAGGCCTACAGTGGCACATAAAAAGTCCTAAAGGTTTTTGTGTATAAAGTAATCATACCAAGGTAAAATAAAAATCAGTACATTTTAAAACTGTAAAAATATTACCTGTCAGTACATTTTAAAATCAAATTGATCAGGGATGGAGTATTAGTGGAAACAACCATGTAAATATATTTTGTGTTAGTGCCTAAAAATTGTTATTTTAGATTTTTGGTGAAAGGTATTTCTGTCTTGGGGTGATGTTTAACATGATAGTTACACTTTGCTTGTATTGTAGTTCCAACGAGTGATGTACAGGACCTGTACAAATAAAATTCATATTTATTCAGAAAATGTATGTACATCTGTACCTAAAAAAACATGCATTTGTCATAATTCATTATATTGCACCTTTAAAATGAAAGTTGTTTCAATAGTGATAATATAAATTTAATATGAACAACATTAAAAAATGGCTTAAATATCCTTGTATATCACACAGTGAATGAAGAACCCGTTTACTATAAAGAATATTTTGCAAGGTTTTTTAAGCACATACTGCAGTATATTCGGAGACTTCAGCAAAAAAATCATCACCCATAACAGTTTCTAGAAGAATCTGTCTCAGTTACACTCTGAGACGTAGCAGACATATATTATCTTCTGACACTGGCTATATTTACAGGGGTCATAAGTAGCCTTGAATTTGACACTCTCTGAACTACAGTTACAATAAACACAGAGACTTCCAGACAGTCAGCAAATGCTTCCTATGGCTCTGTCCTTTGAGCTCTTTATTATAACATGCATTCTGTGCAGCTGTTTTACTGTTACATATTTTTTTATGAAGTCAATAAAATACCCAACAGCACTACATATAAATCCTAAACTATGCATGTAAAAGACAAAGATCTTAATTGCTAAAGCCACTATAGAGTTTCAAATTTGAAATCGTATTAATTTAAAACACAGTCCATGGATGACTATGATTAATCAATAAAGGCCTTGTCAAATTTTTTACAATTTTCTCCACATAACTCCATTTAATATTTTAGTGGGTCTCAAGATATATTACAACTTCTTGGTGGTCCTGAAATAATTTTTTGGGGAATTTAGTGGATGAACACTGTTACTGCAGTGACAGATACACATCACTGTAAGGCTGATGTAATCTTTGTTTTCTCAGTGACAGAACTGTTCACAGGTCAGACGTCAAGGCAGTTCAAGCCTGCAGCATTGTTCCAACTAATAATTCACACAACAATGACCTAGAAATACTAGTTATAGCCAACACAATATGGGCAGTACGATAATGTAAATACTGTCCTCTTCTTCAAAACCAGAGCCACATGGCATGACAAAGGAAGAGAAAATAAAAAAACTCAAACGACTTGAACAAAATTGCATTTGTAAATCTGAAACAAATGTGCGTGTATGTTCACGTGAAAATGTAAAACATATAGTGAAAATTACCAAAATAAAAAAGGTATAGTTCGAACAAAATGTTCTTACATTTCCTCATTTTTAAGTGTTACATGCTACCTTTTTGCCCCAGTTTTAAACAGAGTTTTCGGTTTATATCTCTGATTTCATTTACGTCATGTTGTTTTAAGTCCTGGCATAAAAAGGATTTCCTCAGCGTTTCTGCATTAAGCTAACAAATAACACCGTCACACAAGATGAACCTAAAAACATCAATATAGCCTAAAGATATTTGATAACAACCCTTAAATATAATATGCTATATGTAATATAGTGTACACATGTGCATGTTTTTATACAACAAGCTCTGTAATGCTGTTCAGAAATCTGATGTCAAATCGGTTGTTCGGCTTGTGAGTCTCGTGAGGAGGATATGACTGAATCCACGCCCTCCAAACACGCTGGTTATTCTGCGGAATGGCAGTAAATAGTGTAGCGGTATATGAGGGGCGGAGTCTGAGCTTCTAACTCTACATCTATCAGAATAATCTCTTGCTCGGGATCTGAAAGGACAACATGTCAGTGAGTGTGGAGCAGGAAGGCAAGAACACGGACACAGTGCTGCGGCATTATTGTTTATAGGCCTGTAAAATAATCTTTAGGATTTATCGCGCTTTATGACCGAGCAATGAAGGATTCCGACAACAAGTAACTTGAGCTAACCGTGCAGAATGAACTCTCAGCTTGTCATGTGTATGGATAAACACGATTATAAAAGCAGGATTTGACCGCCAGTAAACTGGACACGTGTAGGTAAGCCGTGTTTGTTTATTAACTGCTGTGCCTTATTTTGGGGCATCATAGGCGCGTTCTAATGCCACAAAATGCGGCATTGAGCAGGTCACCGGATGCGCATGCGCAGTAACAGGTGTACAGGCATGCTGAGCGCATTTCTGTTTGTGTTTATCATCTCCTTTATCCAAATACCGTTACATAGCAATATCATATGGCCTCTTTTGCATACCTTCATTGAAGAAAATCCTGCTTGTCAGAGACAGTGAAGGAAATATCACATTTTGCAGTGTTTCAGTGTGTGTTTACAAAGACTGTAAAATCCGTTGTTTTTAACTATTGGGTGCTTCAGGATTTCTTTACCCTCCAATAATAACTGTAACACAATTTGTTATTATTCTAGCAAGTAGTGTTGTTTCATAAACAGTCTGTCTAATGATAATAATGTACTTTTCTATTTGAAGAAGAACTAGTCTTCTTGATTGTATTTACTTTTTGTCATGTGCATTTCAAAAGCACAACAAATCCTCAGAAAATCCTTTATTCTTGCACATCTTTATGTCATACTTTGGCATACATCCTGGATTTTTTGTGATAAGGGGCAAGAATTCAGCATCAGTGCTGCAGCTGCCTACAGCCCATCATTTTCATGCAGTAGCCATGGCAATGGTCCAGCATTTACAGTAATATACTGCGACACTGCGGCAACAAGTTCCACATTCATCCTGACCCTGGACACAGAGGATCTGGATGAAGGATTGGCGCTTAAAACTGAACACCAGTCAGATTTCTGTACACAATACTCAGCCATTATCAATGACACTGGTAAACCGCTTGCTGCAATAAATGCTATCTATTTAAAGACATCACACATTTATGTATGTCTGATATTTAATCAACTGTGGAATAACAAATAATATGATACCATACAAGCATGTCTGTATATTTTAGAAAAGATCAGGTATATTAGATTTTTTTCATGGGCTTGGTGATTTACATCAGGACTAAAATGTCAGGCATACGCTGTCCATATTTTATGAGTAAGAGCTGAGCACAAGTGCCTGCAGCATGTGACATGTCAGTAGTTAAGATCGTTTAAGAATTTAGTAGCCTACTATAAATGAGAGTTGATTACTGAACACTGAAGAATATTCTAAAATATTCTAAAGTTACATAGAAAAGCATGTATCCTAATGCATGGTCTTTAAAATGACCTGTTCCAGCATTAATTACTCATAAAGTGTGGTCTGATCTTCACCTAAGTGCAGTTATAGTCAAAACAACCTAACTGAAATAGTTCTGCAAATGCTGTTGTTAGACAATTAGTTGAATATAGCTGAAACGTCAGTTAAAATGGTTAGAAATTACATTTTAACCATTAAATGTATAGATTAGCTATACAGTAATTTACAGTAAAGTTTTTTACAGTATTCCGTTCATGCTTACAACTCTTTAAATAGTAAATATAAACATTCCTCTATTTGAAAAAATGGAAAAACAAATGCTTTTGTGAGCATCCATTACAGTAGAGAAGGCATGTCTAAAGCATTTGAACCAAAAACCATTATAGCAGCCATTTTATCTGGTACTTGTCATTATGCCGCTCAGCACTGAGGTAAAACCAGTGTTAGTCTGGCTGAGTATTTGATGTTACATTGGTGGATTGTTCCAAATATTACAATTTCATGCCACTGCAAAAAAAAATGTCATGATGTAATATGACATACAGTGTACAATATATACAAACAGTATTTACTATCCAATATACACACACAAAGTGACTAACGTTGTGGCTGGTGCAATTGTATCAGGCAGAATGAAACAACTGGACAGAATTCTGGGAGGCACTGTATGTGAGAACAAGTTGTTTCTTTGTGAGTATGTTCTTGTTCTGACAGTTCGGCAGTACTTTTTGGAAAGCTGAAAGATAAAGTGAGCAGAGTATGAGAGGTTTTGATCTTGACTCATGAAGGCCCTGGAGGCAAGGCAAACAGCAACCAATAGTTTTCTGAGTTGAGCATGCAATACCGTCTGCTCATGCGTCAGATCATGTGCTATGGCTGCTTGTTGATTGTGAGTGAGAGATGAGGAGCAATATGCCTTAAATGCTATAGGAGAAAGGTGCTGCAGTCCCGATTAGGACAAAATGGAAATTGCCTGATGTGTTAGACATTTTAGCTCTGGATTATTAAAAACTATAGACCGTTTCATCTGACACACGTGCGCCTGACCCCCAGTTAACTTCCGGTTTGTGTTTGGCTTGTGTCTAATAATATAACTATAACTATTTATATTTTATTCATTAATGTTCATATTGATTTGTATTATTATTGTACTGTTCATTTTATTAAATAAACAATTTGTTGAATGGGTCCTGTAGTTTGGTCGCATTTAAACAAACCGTATAGTACATTGACATCTAGCAGTTAAGATTGGTATCGCAGTCTAAATTCAAAACATTGGAGATACAAGTTTAACCAATTATCCCTCTCTCTCATCACCATACTTTTCTGTCTCACTCTCCACTGTCCTATCTATATAAGATGCTAAAGGCCCAAAAAAGAAAACCATATAAAGCCTTTATAAAAAAAAAAAAGTTTAACCAATTAACGGTTCTTCTCGGTTTCTTTTGATTGTTATCAGAAATAATTTACAGGCATTCTATTGTTTGTGAATGTGTACCAGAGGTTAAATTGGGGTCACAAAAGTGCGCTTGAGCAGTAACGTTTGTTTATGTTGTTAAAATGAAACCTCTATAATAAATCTCATTCAGATTATTAATATTCAATTAGACATTTGGTTGCATTTTACATTCATATTCTGAGTTTAACCAGTGAAAGTCAACCTAGATTGAACTTTTCTTAAGTTTTAGCAAACAGTTTTTTGAGCTATTGACCTGTAGACTTGAAGATATAATGAGGCATAATCTCACCACTGCATACAGAGTTCTGAAAGAGCAAATGGGCTAGTTTTTTCCAAAGCTTTTCACCATACTTATAGCACAGATCTCAACATTTGGTGGTTTAAATACCCATGTGAAGTAGCATTATTATAACTGTCACATCCTTAACGGTCCATATTCCTGATATATGCTAATATAACTATTTAATGTTCGATAAGAGCCATCCTTTCTCCTTTCTCCATTTGTTTTTTTTTTGCTTCTGGTTTATTCATTTTAATTCACTACAAACAAAGTATGTAGTCTCTCAAAAATGGTCCTTTTGTCAACACCTTTTGTAACACGTGTTTGTAGAAAACGTGGATAGAGAAGGATATTTTTCTGTTGTTTAGACTATCAGCAGGGGTTTGATAAAATATAAACAGATAGTTTGCTATCAAAAAGGTTCTCTGAGTGTTTATTTGTTGCATCCATAACGCAAAATGTCATATCATAGCTGGAATTCCCCAAACAGTTTTTTGTGGAATTCAAGAATTAATAGTACTCTCTATGATCTGTAAACCTATAGAAAATGTTGCTTTTTATTGCAATGGGAGTTCTTGTTATAACAACATATCAAATGTCTGTTGTAATCTAAAGTACCTTTTAATCATTTAACAACATTGATTTTCTTTTCTTTTACAATGTCTAATCTAATCTTCTTTTTCCCCTCGCTCTGTAGGTCTTCCCTTATTAGCCATTGTTTCACCTCAGTGCCTGTCCTAAGGAGTCCTTATGGATAACCCCCTTCAATGACCTCCGTTGACTTTGCTGGAAATGCTCAGGAGAGTAATGGATTTATTTTTCCATCTGCATCCCTACCCTTATTGCCCGAGTGCCTGGATGCAGTTAAACCCAAACAAACAGAGGAGACATAGTGTAATCATTGTCACAGTTACAGCAGGACTGCTAAAGCAATGTGCTGCAACTAATGGCTAGATGTCAAACGCTCGCATTAAATGAAAAGCCACTGTGTTGAATGATTCGCTCATATCCCAATGGTGTGCTTTCAAATCCTGCACATTGAACGAATTGCAGTGCAGTTTAACAGTTTTACTCGGTTTGTATTGCCACTAGAGCACTGTGAGGTTGTCCGCTCTTGTCAGGTACTGGGACTGCTGGGCGCTAATGTTGCCCAAGACAGATACACCAACCTCAAGTTGCTTGAGTAATTGACTCCGGCTGTCTGCTGGAGAGGGTCAGGCTCCAATCTTATGGCATGGGTCAAACTGTTTAAAAAGCCTGGAGGCAGCATGGCTGGTACTGGTGCCTGTAGCGGGACTGGGCTAGGCAAGTCCTACCAGCCAGGCAGCATGATCTCGCTTGCCCTGACCAAAGGTCTTCTTAATGAGCCAGGCCAGAACAGCTGTTTCCTCAACAGTGCTGTGCAGGTGAGTGAAGTGATGACAAAATATGGATGTTGATGAAAGTCGAGTGCACTTATTCAATCTTATGAGGCACCGTAATAATATGAGCCCTAATAACCCCTACCCATTTACTGTGAGGGTTGCGCTGAATGAATTTCTGCATCGCAGAAAAAGATAGATGCACTCAAATCATTCATTTTCAATCACACCTTCAAGTGAACAGTATTGATAATATAGGAAAGAGTAAAATACGGCATGGGGGGAATGGGGCGATTTTGGACACTGCACTTTTTTGGGCATGTATAGAAATGCCCCCAAAAAACAGTATATGGCTTCTTATTGCAGCAGAACTTGGATGGAACATGGTGTTGTTTGATACTGTAGGCTGAGGACAAATTTAACACCAGTTTCTTACAGGTTCTTTGGCAGCTTGACATCTTCAGGAGAAGCCTACGACAGCTCTCTGGCCATTTCTGCTTGGGTGATGCCTGTATTTTCTGTGCTTTAAAAGTGAGTACCGAAAGGTTCCTGCTGTATTTAGACGACATTGTTTGGCATCATTGACAAGCTTCCAACACATTGTTTAAAATTGTTTGAAGAAACTTGTTTATAAAACAGTAACAGGAAACTTTAGAACACAGAGAACAAAGGAATAACTGGATGTTAGGTTAAGATCAGTCGTGGCCTAATGGTTAGAGAGTCGGACCAGTTCGATTCTCAGGGCTGGCGGGTAACGACTGAGGTTAGAGGTCACTTTCACATAACTTAGGCCTGGGACACTATAGATGATATCAAATCTTAACCGATTTTAAATCTATGGGAGATCACAGACATTAGGACAGTTTTATTTTTGAGCAATAAAAGCTCACAACATTTGGCTAAACCTTGCTTGCTTTCTTTGGCTATTTTGGGTGTCTTGTTGGAGAAGGCTAGATATTTACGATTTGGGATCGGGGCGCCAATGTGATTGGGAGCAGTAAAATAATCTAGATGACACCACTTATGTAAGGATTTTTATACAAAAAGCCAGTTGAGATAAGCTCTTAATTCGCTGGGGGTGCAAAGTAAAGTCTTCAGTTGTGTGGCCAGCCTTATTTACCTACATTCAACCTAAACCAAACTTGAAATATTTTTATACAATATTACAAAAATGTAGTCTGTTGTGTTCTGTGGTTGCTAATAAAGTTAACACACCTGAATCATTAAATCAAGGTTTGTATATGCTGTCTGAGCGTTAGAGCAAAAGAGTAAGAGACAAAAAATGTGCAGTATTTTAATTTAAAACCACTGCAGTAGACTGAGTCAGCTTACTGCTGTAGGAGACAACCAAACTGGCAAAAAACAAAAATGTTCTCTCTAAAAACTATACCTGCATTTCTGAGTTTGTGAGTGAGAGGCTTATGGCTCTCTTCGCCTCTGTTTCTTTTTGCAGAGCATTTTCTGTCAGTTCCAGCAGAGTAGAGAACGGGCTCTGCCGTCGGACACCTTGCGTCATGCTCTGGCCGAGACCTTTAAAGATGAGCAGCGCTTCCAGCTGGGCATCATGGATGATGCTGCAGAGTGTTTTGTATGTCTAAAGTGGTTTATACATCATCACTGTGTCAACATAACTCATTAAAATAGATCAGGGTCACTGCTGGCGTTTACTTGTTGTGACCATCAGAATTGCGTGGTCAATGGTCTTTAGATTTCATGAGCTTTGCAGTTTGTGTTTTATAGTGTAACTACAAAACATAAAACCTTTGATGACCTTTAAGCATCATAATAGTGAACACAATGACGTTTTAAGGACAATCTATTCCCCAAGAGACTGTACAGATTTTTGGCCGGTCACATTTCTAGATACAGATTTTTTTCTATACGTGTTGGGTGCATTGGCTAGTTGTAAACTGTATGAGGAATCAAATATAATCGCTGAATAATTGTAATCCTATTGGCATCAATTTGGTTTATTTTGAGTTGCTTTGTGTCTTTAATCTACTTTGTGATATGTGCTTATGCTAATAATAATGACGATGATGACAAAAATAACAGTAGGAACTATCAGGTTCCTGCTAAGAATAACTCTAGAAGGCAGTCAGGTATCAAAATAATCTCATTTCCCATTGATCATTGCTGTTCTTTTCTGTACATTTTGGGAGACAGGAGAACATTCTGGAAAGGATACACCTGCACCTCGTGTCTGACTCGGCAACAGAAATTTGTACTTCCAAATCATGCATCACCCACCAAAGTTTGCCATGACTCTCTATGAGCAGGTACTTTGTCTTTGACTCATGTTCATTGTTGCAATTACATAATACAATTGACTTTTCACACATTTAATGCAATTATTAACCCAAGCATATTTTAAATTATTTCAAGGAATTAAATTCTTAATTCCAAACAGTGTTTATACACTATACAAATAGTAAAACGCGACCAAAATAAGACTTATACAGTATAAAAGCACTATACAGTATGTTATATATTTATGTTACTTATCCAAAGCAGTCTTTTAAAGTACAATGTTTGGGATCTTTCTGCTGTTATATTTGTTTGGTTAGACCCTCACTTTAGTTTCTTTCCCTGTATAGTTTGTTTGTCGTAGTTGTGGGGCATCATCAGACCCTCACCCTTTCACTGAGCTTGTGCACTATGTGTCCTCCACAGCACTCTGGTGAGTGAAATCATCAAGGGGTTTGTATTCTGTAGAGAAAGTTTTCTTTAGTCCAGTTTACAAATATCACTGTACTGTATGTACTTTTTATTTGTTAAGAACCCTTACAATGAAAATTCTGAACAATGGCAAAACCCATTTACTTCTATTGTACAAACCAATGCAAGTGAATGTGTACCGTCGTTGTTCGATTACCAACATTCTTCAAAATATCTTTTGTGTTCTGCAGAAGATAGAAAGTCACACAGGTTTGAAATGACAAGAGGGTATGTAAATGATAACAGAATACAAATTTTTGGGTGAACAATCCCTAAGTGGATAGTGTCCCATTGAACCATTCTAACCATCTCATGGAAATTGTAGTCTGTGACAGGGACAAAAGATAACATTTGACAGCTTGAGAAACTGCATAGAAAAGCATTGTTTTCATTGAAGAGTTTAGGTAACATTTATTACACTGTCTACAATTAATGCTGCCTCTGTGCTCTTTTATCAGTCAACAAGTGGAGCGTGTCCTGGAGAAGACAGACAGACTGCGCTCAGACATGTTTGGTGAACTCCTGCAGGCAGCTAACACTATTGGAGATCTCCGCAACTGCCCAGTATATAAACTCCTATTTTCTTTAAACAAGTTGCATGCTCACCAGATGCTGCCAAATTTGTTTATACTGTCTTTTTTAGAGGCATGATGAACTGAAATAATGGGTTACTTAATGTAATCCCTGGTTCTTTGATAACAGAGTGAACTGTTTCACGGAAATTACTTTAGGCATGACTAAATCCCAATTCAGACCGTACTTGTTTTCTAAACGGGTTTGAGTTACAATTCATATCACCTGATATCTGTGATTTCTGGAACTGATTCGGACGGGACTGAGATTTCTGTGTATATTGCAGAGGTGGGAATGTCTGTTTTCAACCTTTGGGCATTGCAGAAGATTGCATGCTTTTGATGTGTGCATTGCTACTGTATGTTGCAGTATGATCAGTTCTTTTAATGGCACAGTTCACTCAAAAATGAAAATTCTGTCATCATTTACTCACCCTTGTGTGATTTCAAACCTTAGGGACATTCTTATGCACAAATTAAGTAATTTTGAAGAACGTTGGTAACCGAACAACAATGTCCGTTATTGACTTCCATTGTATGGACACAATGCGACTGAATCATCATCTTTTGTGTACCACAGAAGAAGGAAAATCATTTAGTGTTTGAACCACTTAAGGGTGAATAATGAATGACCGCTTTTATATTTTTAGTGAACTCTCCCTTTAAACTTTATCTTTGTACTTTGTTTGTTAATTATTTAACCCATTTATTTAATTTCAGTTAACCCAATTGAAACTCGACTCTGTTTTTAAATTCAAATAACTTGTGGCTGTGGAGGGAAGAAAATGAAAACACCTCAATCTGTTGTCAAAGAACCTGTGATTTTGTTAGGTAGCCCATAATTCTTGTTCAAACCTCGCTCTGTGTTAGTACCATAGAAAGTACCAAAATGTTGATTTCCCTCATATCTCATTCTCCGGCTGTCCGCCAAAAACTGTCACCTGATTCTCTAAAAAAACACTAAAATATTAAGCAAACGCCTTAAAAACTTGAAATGTGAAAATGAAAACAGGAAGTGCTTCTGGACCATTGTTGTTCAAGCTCCTATTCAAGCTGGTTTCTTCTTGGAGTGCTAACTATCAACACATCAACAGGAAACTAGAACACAAGAAATAAAAAATGCACGCTTTAAAAATATTGCTATTTCAATTTATAAATCAAATTGGCTTTACATGTCATTGGAATTTAAATTATATTAAACCGATTTCCTACTAGCATTTTATATAACTTTTTACATATCAATTTCAACTTCATTTTACAAGACGTTTAATATAATTTCCATTGAAGTGACTTGTGAAGCTAATTCCATTTAAATGAAAAAAATGAAGGCAGCTTTTGTACAGAATTTTTTAAGTGGAGGTTTTAATTTTGTATAGTGCAAGTTTACAAAATAAGTGTAAAGAGTTAAGGGGATTTTTTTTACTTTCAGCATTGTAAATTTGCAACAATAACACTGTTGGGTTATTGTGAAAATATTCTGCATTTGCTTTATTGTGACTGTTCATGTGGATAAAGACACTGTGTTTCCTATAGTGTGTGCATACTACAGATTTCATTTCAGTTTTTATAAATTATTTAAACTTCAAATGAGTGCTGACACAGGAACAAGGTGTCTGATGGTATCTGTAAAGCATCCAACATTTTTTAGCATATCTAACATATCTTGACCAAAGACTTAATATATGGCCGCTAAATAAGGATGTTGATACCTTGACCACATCTTAATCTTGTGCTTGTCAAGATACAGTATTTCTCAGTTTTAGATAAACAAGCTTTACATAAACATCTTGTTAAATCCTTAGTTCAGGGCAACAATAACAGTTCATTGCGATAGGTTACTTGTTTTTTTTAAAGCGTGTCATGCCCCTAAAACCTAATTTTTCCATCCCTCCTCTTGCCATTCTTTGAAATCCTTTTGAGATTATTTTTTTTTGCTAAAGATTTGTTTCCAAATGTAGGTTATCCTCCAGGGGTTGCAGGTCATTTAGAGCTGCTGCTTCTAGGCACCGAACAGTCATTTTTTGCAAAAAAACTTTTACATAACTAACATTTATTAAACTAATTGTTATGTATTTTTATTTCTAAATATAATTTAGTCAAATGTAATTTAGTCACGCTCTTGTGCATTGCAGAGTAACTGTGGGCAGAGTATCAAAATCCGCCGTGTGCTGATGAACTGTCCAGAGATTGTCACTATTGGCTTTGTCTGGGATGCTGAACAGTCTGACCTCACTGAAGACGTCATTCGCTCTCTAGGCCCAAACCTCAATCTCTCTGGGGTGAGGGTCAAATCTCAATTTTGATTCTATTGCATGCTGGAGGATTATGTTATATGTCTATTCATACACGCAATTACATTGACTCCTAGCACTTAATCTGACAAAACTAACACATCTTATCATATATTATAGATGTTTTGGTATAGAATGTTGCATGGTTGAGAAAGTCCAAGAGGATGGGAATTTCCCATCACACGGGCAACAGGAAAATATTCTGAATTTCTTTGGGCTATACATTTATTAGAAAATGGCACATTGTGACTCAACCATGCATGTCATTAAAAGGCGAAATGCAAAAGGCAGCTATATGTATTGGACAATTTCTGTAGCTTAAACATGAAAGCATAGTGCTTCAGAATGGTTTTCTCATCTTGCATGTTTTTATTGTTCTCTCTTTCCTAAGCTGTTCTATAGAGTGACTGATGAAAATGCCAAGAAACGAGATCTCCACCTGGTGGGAATGATCTGTTACTCTAGTCGACATTATTTAGCGTTCGCTTATCACAGCAAGTCTTCCAAATGGATCTTTTTTGATGATGCAACTGTAAAAGAGGTATTTAGCGCACATTATACAACAAAATCTTTTGGAGTAGGGTTTTCTGTAATGCCAGGCTGTTGTGGTGCCATGCAATTTTAAAGTTTGTAGCAATGTT
Source organism: Triplophysa siluroides (assembly GCA_006030095.1). NCBI lineage: Eukaryota > Metazoa > Chordata > Actinopteri > Cypriniformes > Nemacheilidae > Triplophysa > Triplophysa siluroides. The sequence goes on from VCII01000913.1 coordinate 1,560,001, forward strand.
CAAAGTAACGAAGGAAGGAGGCGGTAACCGGCAAACGTTCAACCAACTTTAAATAAAACAACAAAAGGAAAGTAAAGGGCCACACAAACATAATAAAACATAACATAAAATCCAGGCGTGGTTTTCTCTCATCCTTCACTGCTGTCGCTCCTCCTTTTATGCTTCCGGAGCTCCTCCGTGAGAGATGCGAGACCGGTGCAACGCGCTGCTGACGCTCATTATCACTCACGTCACCGGCTTCGCGCCGTTCCCTCACGACCCTCGTCCCGCTCTCTTTGTCACAAAGTTATATTTGGGTTACAATAAATTGATAACAATGGCTAGGATGACTGAAAATAATTAATTGATTCTAACTAACCAAATGGCACAGAACATCTTAACTACCTACAATAAGGACATTTGTCAATAACTGGAGTTAGACAAAAGAGCTAGTAAACCTATCAAATATATGGGGGTGGTATTTTTTATTGGTTCTGAATTACGAGTTGTGGCAATTGGTTATGTTCGAGAAAACCAGACTAATGCAGGAAAACTAAACTTTTGACAGGTAGATGTTGGTGACATATTGGAAAGATTTTGTGACTTTAATAAAAATTACTGATTATAGAGTGCAGAAGATTGCTTAAATACTGGGGAGTTACTCTTTTACAATCTTTATTAGTAATATGACAGAAGCCAGTGCACCAATGATATGGTCAGATTTTCTTTTTCAATGTTCAGATTGGCTCCAAGTGGAAAGATGTGGCATCTAAATGTATCCGGGGTCACTTCCAGCCGCTTCTCCTGTTCTATGCCAACCCGGATGGTACTGCAGTGTCTAATGAGGATGCTCCCAGACAGACCACCATGTGGTCCCGTTATAACTCCCCCCTTAATGGAAAAGGGACAGGTGAGACAACCCCTCATAGTGGATTCAAATCTGTGTAAACAGAAATGCACCAATCTTCTCTTATAATAAGAGTTTCTATCCAACAGTTAACAAATGACAAAACATGTTATTCAAGCTATTGTTATAAAATATGTGTATAATAATGATATATTCAATTATTTAAGAGACTTCTGTATTACAAAGAATGTGCAGAGTACCTTTTGACAGGAGCTGTGAGTTACATAAGTTGTGCTTTTATCCATTCCGACATTCCATTTGTGTGTCTGATTTTGAGCGAAAATCCCAGTTTTATGGTGAGCATTTACTGGGTGGATGAGTTGATTTCTGCATGGGTCTCTGAACTCTAGAGGACAAGGATTATCACCCACGCGCTCACTCTCTCTGCCTTTCACTTTATCTCTCTCTGTCTGTCTCTCCTAATCCCTTCACTCTGGCCTCTGCATAGCGCTGTTATCACCCGTCCCCTCCACCGAATCTCTCTTCCGTTCTTGCTTTTCTCTCACTGATGTGATAAATGGATATTCTGCCCAGGCTGTCATACTTACAAACCCCTATTGGAATGGGAAAGCTTTCTTATTTTCCCATGAATATCTGTAAGTAGTTTTACTGTAATTTTTTTTACTCTCTTTTTTTTCTGTTACTTTATTTTTATGTTATTTGTCAAAACAGATGGCCACTGAAAGCAAAGTTTTTGCTGTTGTACAGTACATTTTCATGCGCAGTGGGATGCGACAAAGGGCAGAATGCTGCAATGGTAACTATTGCAGATCTACAAGCCATTTTTCATCGGTACTGTTGAATAAATATGTCCACTTAATAACTTTCATGCTCTGCTGAGCTTTTGAGTATCGTACCGAGTCTTTTGGAGACTGTGAAAGGTCTTAATGTGTTTGCTGGATTTGTTCCTCTGGTACTTTTGGAAGGATGTTTAATGTGGGATTTGTGCTGGCTTGCTCTTCTGGTCCCTGCTGAGCTTTGTGCTTTAGACTGAACTGGCAACATTTCTGCTGAGCAGAACACCAGTGCTGTCCCTGTAGTGAAGTGATAGACTGCTTGCAGTGCCATAAGTTTATCAAACTTTTTACTGTCCTCAAATGTAAGTCTATAATACAACATTGCCAATTAAAGTTTGGCTTTAAAGCAATGTTTTTGCTGTCCATTACTGAATGGGAAGCAGTTGCTTTTTATTTTAAATGTATTTTATTTAAAACCAAATAGTATTATTAACACTGTTGCTGTTGCTGTATTGTTATTCTGCATATTTAACAGATTTAAATGTTAAATAAAAAATGTTAGAGGTATACTCCTATTCTCTTCCTTTTTCTGTCCATTATTTCCTTTCTTCTCACTTCCTATAAATATTAATGGCAACAAAAATGACAGGAACATTATTAAGAATCATTCAAACGTGTGAAAAGTTTAAAGTGGATTGTCCTCGTAGTCAGATTGTTTTGTGTTTTTTAGTCTCATGTGTAATAGTGTATGTTTTCCTTCACATACATTTTTCTATTTGCTAAGTATTTCAGTTTTTTTTTTTACTATGTTATTTAATTTGATTATATCACTGTGTGTACACTAGTCAGTGGCAGATTTGTTTAGCTATTCACCTGCGGGATGTGCAGTAATCCGTGAGCTTGTTTTTTCCTCCGTAAACATCTGGGGCAGTTTACAGGGTGTCCTATATAAACACATAATAAGCAAGCGTGTCCTCTTTCTCTCTATGCAGAAGTTTACAGATGGAGCAGAGATGTAATGTGGTTTAGGAGGTCATCTCTACCCAAAGCTGTTTGCTCAGTTGAAAATTTGATTACAAAATATACAGTATATATCACATATTTGTAATCTTTATTAGCATAAACCCCATTACAGCAGTTCTGCTAGGATAGAATATGACAGGATAGACTTTGGATAGATGCAGTTTAACAGGATTATTGTTAATAATAATAGATTAATTAATAATATTTTTTTTTCTGTGGAGCACAAAGGAGGTTTGTATAATGTTTAAACTGCAGTTATATAACTTTTTTGGAGTTCAACAGCTGGTTACCATATGTGTACACTGTATAAAACGAGCAGCTTGGAGAACTTACCAAAAATGCGTAAACTTTGAAAAGTTTTGAAAAGCGTTGCATGTAGTATGGATCTGGAAAAAAAACATTTGGTCTAAAGTTTAATTAAATGATTTCTCTCTCTATTATACAGACACTCAGCTGTCAGGCTCTAGGAAACTGGACAGTGTGAGAGATGTGAGTGTTGGTTCCCAACGAACAAATCAGGGATCCCACAAAACAACAATGCAGTCTTCTACCACTCGATGTAAGTCATAGACATCAGCACATGTCCACACGGTATTTTATGCCTCATAAGGGATTGCATTTGAAAATCACTGTTATGAAAATAAAGTGCTTTCCAGTATTGATCTTACCAAAGTCTTTCTTTTCAATATCCCAGTTAAAGTGCTTCCAGAAAGTCCCAACAGGTACAGGGAGTCTTCCAGGGAATTTTCTCATCGAGGACAGAGGAGAGAGAGTGAAAGAAGCTACCGAAGATCAGACTCCCTCCAACACAAAGGTACGTGGATAATCTTTTTGCTATTTCATAGCTCCAGAGATTTTATGGAGTTTGATTTAAGTATCAACTTTGTCTCAGATGTCTCTTTGAACCTTTAATGGAGACATTTGTCAGATTTCTGGGTGTTTTTCGCAGAAGATCTGAGGCACCGGATCGATCTCAATGGTATCTAGGAGAAATAGGAGAAATACTAGGAGATGTAAAAAAATCTGAGTACCTCACTCTGTTCAGTTTGTTTTTATTAATTTGTTTAGTAAGTGTTAAGGTTTTTGCACATACAGTCTGAAATTTTCGTATTTGGCACTCGTTTCTATGGTGTCTCTGAATTTTCAAAACACCTTTCAAAATCCTTGCTACGGATGCGAAAAACGCAGAAAATGGAATCCAGCCCGAATTTTTTTATGAGAATATCAGAGGTAGTGTGTAAATGTGGTTGACACAACGTGAGGTCGTATTTATTTTTTAACGTGCAAAAATTGTGGATGCAAATTTCGGTTTCTATGTGCAATGGGCTTTAATGTGCAATCAGTCATTATTGCAAAAGAACTCTGACAATGTGACTAAGGTCACTTCGCAAAGTGAATTGACTGTAAGACAGGAGATGAAACCCCATTACAATGTTGTTTAGTGGCAAATTGTTACAATGAGTTTAGCATGTAGAGTACATAACAGTTACAGATATAACTTTTTCATGAAACTCATGAAACTCTGTTCCAGTAGCTCAATTGATAGAGCATTAGGTTTGCAGTGCAAGGGTTGTGATTCCTAGGGAACACATATACTGAAAAAAATTGTAAATTGAGTGAAGTGTAAGTCACTTTGGATAAAATCCTCTTCCTAATGTGTAAATGGCTGTCCCTACAATCAAAATGAGGGTTTGTTTATACTTAAAGCGACAATAAGCCGTTTTGGTGTATGGTTCCCCCATGTGGTTGATAAGTGCAATTGTCTGTTATAAATGTCGTAAATATTGCCGCTGTATAAGCTTCCATGTGGGCAGCGCAATACACGTGAATTTGTTGACTAGGCAGAAACAGCTGTTACATCATGTCACTTCATAAACTGTGCATGTACTATAGCGCTCTTTTGGCTCCCGCGGGTTATACTACTGGGCTATACTAATATTTAAACTAGATTCTGAGGTAGCAGTTTGTTGTTAACCGTTAACGTGCTAGCTACATAGCAGCTAACGTTAGCTACATAACACATTTGCAGTCACCCAAAACACAACACATGGACGTAAATGTGTGTAGTAGTACACACATCTTCGGAAACACACTCGCGTAACAGGTGTTGTGCTTTGTGTAATGGGTGCAATCAATAACTTACACTCAACTCGATATTGGAATAGTGTCTAGCACAGTAACTATAGACACCGATAACATTAGTCTAAGTGCATGAACTAAGGAATCAGCAACTTTTGGCGGGGCTTGTACCGGCCCGAAAACCAAAGTTACAAGTGCAGTTTCAGCCGATAGGAGGCTGCTTAGGAAGCAACAGCAGTGAAATTCGTCCAGTTAAAAGTTGTCCTACCACTAAAATAATTTTAGAGACATTCATTTAAGGTCAAAAAGTTGCTTGTTCATTGTATTTGGCAGACACTTTTGGATAACTTACAGTGCATTCAGAGTATTCTTTTTATCATTATGTGTGTTCCCTGTGATCAAAGCCCAGTACATTGGGCTGTGTAGTGCTTTACCAATTGAGCTACAGGAATGTAACTTAAGGAATTGCACAGATAGAAACCCACAATGTATCAAGGCAAAAGTGAGAGAGAGGGACAGAGACAAAAAGAGAGAGAGAGACAGACTCTGAAAAGTCTGACCACTGAATGCTGTAAAGTACTTTGATAGAGAAAACTGACAAAACATTTTCTTTATTTTTGACTTCGGGCATTTGCTGTAACAGACGGAGCAACTAAGGGCAATTTACTCAGGAAAAAGTTTACTGGCTAACCTCCAAAATAACAGCAAACCATCTGTCCTGTTATATAGGGGCTGTAGCAAGCATACATTTGTAAAAAGAGGCTTAAATTCATGTAAAAATCACTATATGACTTTTTTAATCTTTAAAATCTTTAAAATAAATCTTTACTCCTATTAGGGGAATAAAATAATGAAATTCAGGGCAGTAAATTAAAAGCACTATGTATCGAACTTGGACATCAGACTTTACAACAACCTTTTTAATTGATGCTGATTGAAGGCTAAACTAGAGTGTCTCTTAATGTTTTTTCTGTGGATGTATGAACTGTCTGAACAGCAAGCTTTTGATGGAATTCCCCCCCCCAATTTTTTTTTGTCTTTATAAGATGTGTTAAATCCTCGCTCATCCTCTCCCCCTGAGAATGGCCCGAGATCTCATTCTGACCAGAGGCAAAGAACTCTCCCCTCACGAGTCTGTCGAGCCGAGCATTCTTTAACATACCCTCGCGGATCACCCCAGGAGTCTCGCTCAAATCATGGAATGGCAACCAGCGCCATCCGTCACAACGACTCATCATCTCTCAGCCATCGCGGGTCAACGAATCTCCCCGAGCGGGGCAAATCCAAGCCCTCGTGGAGACCAGTGCGTGAAGTCCTAAATGTCGACAGCGTGTTGAGTGAGCTAGAACGACGTAAGCAGCAGCAACAGCGTGGAAGTCCACGATGCGTCCGTCGCTTTGGTCAGGAACGAGGTCTGATGAAGGAAAAGCAAAAAGGTCTGATGACTATCTATGAAGATGACTCACGGTTAGAGACGGAAAGCCAAAGCTCCCAGGAGTCCCAGCGTCAGATGATGGCAACGCGGCCTAAAGGCGGAGCTAATGTAGCCCAGCGGAGCGATAACTGGATGATTCAGAGGACGGAGTCGGGGTACGAGAGCAGTGATAGGTTAAGCAGTGGCTCCACCAATCCAGACTCACCAGGTGTGGAGAACTTCACAGGCGAAGAGCTTAGAGCCAATCAAGATGTACAGCACCTCAGGTACGGAATATATTAAGGAAAAATACACATTGTCGTTGTCCTTCCTAAAACTCGGATGTCTAATTTCAGGACATTTTTCAGGAAATTGAGAAACACTGTACTTTTTAAATGATTAAATACTGTGTAACACACTACATGCGTCTGAACCCGTCAAATTTCTCGCTCTGACGCAGGTCTGCATCTGCGTCTTTGCATTGACTTTGCATGTAATTTACTTGCGCAAATTGCTTAGTTTGGGTGTGAACACAGCATTAATCCTAACTGAATTTTGTCTGTTTCCTTAGGGATCAAGGCCATAATAGTCAAGGGGACTCAAAAACGGAGGCAGTGCGGTCTCCACTGTATCATAGTAAGTATTACTTTAAAGAAACCCCCCTTAGGCCTGGCATGTCATCAGAAATACAGGACAAATAAAGGACATCCTTACAATCAATGTTTACATTTTGCTTACTATTTTAATAACCACGTTGAAAAACTTTAGTTAACCTCTTCAAATAATCAGGAACCTCAAATGATAGCATTAAAGTCATGTGTATTTTCATTCGCATTGCTTTAGTCCCACAGGAAAAAAGTATGTAAAGTTATAAATAGTGCTAAAAGTGATCAAAGACAAAAAAACTTGAAACAAAGAGTTAATGGCCATTAGCTATATAAGAATCCTGCAGAAATAGTAGACATATTAAAAAAGCATCTTCTTAATGACCTACTCTGAGTGCCAGCACAGTACAACGAGAAATATGCAGTGAAACGAAATACTTATTGTGGAACCATGACGCAGATAACATTCCCCTTTCTGTATTTAATTCCCCTTTCATGTGATGCAACTCAAATTCACAATGCCAGTTGTGAATTAAATCATGGGTTCAATTCCCAGGGAATGCATGGATGCTATAAAACATACAGTATACCTTGAATGCAATGCAAGTGGCTTTGGATATACTGTAGTAACTGCTAAATGCATAAATGTATAACATCATTTTCCACTATTTAATTAATTTTCTCTAAGTTATAGTAATTTATATTAATAAAGGATGCAGATTTAAAAAAATTCTAACCAGCCATTTATTTATTTATTTTAGACTGTTGTATGAAGCATCTGGATCTCTCTTCCCCTATGAGATAAAAAACTATTTTTGCTTTCATGCTTTGGAATGGAAATGCTGTTTTTGGTAAAGCTACGTGCAGAACTATACTAGATAACTCCCAAAGAAAGGAGTGCCGCAGAGCCATTAGTCATCTGGAGTTTTTCCAGAAGGCTTACAGAACTCATCTACAGTTTTGTCATGTATCCTTTGTGTGATTTTATGCAACCGTAATTCTCACAAATTCTACAGCAGCTTGCCAGAAAACTGAGAAAATCCCCATCCCTCTCTCTCTCTTTTGCTCTACGTCCCCTCCGACTCTGTAAAAAGAGATCAGCTTGAATTTGAAACATCTCACAAAAGAGTGATGCAGTATAATGAAACATGGGAATGAAACAGGAAGAGAGAGACTCTTTACTGTTGTTGCACTGCGGGGCCGTTTCAAAATCAAGCTCTTGATATCTCTGTGTTTCAAAGCTGCATTTAGTATTTACCATCTCAGTTTCCCAGAAGGCCTGGAAAAATAAAGCCCTGCTTGCCACAGAGGGAAAAAACTGAAGCTTTTAAACGGGTAGGAGAGCACACAGAAAGAGAGAATTACAAGTGGCCAGAGAGAGAGAGTTAATATCCAAAAACAACATCAGTTGTCAAATGTATTCCATGGGCTTACTAAAGCCTAACTTAGACTTAGCAGCACATGTCATATCCTGTGGCTCGATCCTCACATGGAGCTCAGCAGGTTGGCAGGAAAGAGATGAATAGTCTGTCTATTTATAAATAAGTGAGTAGGATGTGTCCTAGTGAGTGTGTCTGTGCCTGCTGTGATCAGCTGAGGGGGATTTTGGCAGCTAAGTTGCTCTGACACTACACACCTAAGCCAGAGAAATAAAAGCAACCTCTTAAGCTTCACTATCTGGTTTATGTCCATCATTTCAATCTCAGAAAATAAAATTTTCCATGTATTTCTGTTTTATGTCTCTTGTCTCTTTTAGGCAAACAAGGGGTTAAAATTCAGGGACAGAACTCAGAACATCTCATTAAAGGAAGTCCAAGTTCAAGGTATTTACTGGCTTTATCTAAACCTAGCAAATATATCACAAAGTCATTGTTTGATGGGTGTATTTTTACTTGGTTAATTAAGGCAAAATGGATAGTTTACCCCAAAACGTTATTAAGTATATACTTCAGTGTAAATCCAAACATTTGACAAATTTTGAAAATGAAAATCATTTGACAGATATGTACTTACAATGGAAGGCAACCATATTTTGCATATTTGTAGTTTTTTGTTTGTATTGACAATCTGGGCAAAGAATATAAAAAATAATGTTTGTCTATGTACTGTGTGCATATTCATTTTTGTATTTATAAACACAAAAACATACACATGCATGCAAATATATTCACGAAATAAATCAATTTATTTATTTACATTTACCGATTTTAATAATATATAAACCTTGTTTATAAATACAAAATTCATATGTACAGTACACAGACATATATTATGTAAACACAAACCTTAATTCTGGATGCGATTAATAGCAATTTATCATTTGACATACCTGAATATAATGAATATTTAAATACACCAAAACATCTATACAGTAAATAAATCATTTTTTACAGAAGGAAGGTTAGATATTCATCCTGCACTTGCAGGAAAGGGGGCAATGCAGAGAAGGACCCATTGGCCACTGAACTTCAAGCAGAGCAGCAGGAAGTTTCCATGCGATGGCATCATAACCCAGAAAGCCCTCTACTGCGACGCTTGGGCAAGATCAGTAGTCCCGAGTGTAACAGTTCTGATGAACTCACAAACCCTCTTTCAGAGCCAGAAGACAGCGCTTATCGCTCCAGCACCAGTGAGGTGGCTCCTCACGAATCATCGGGCCTTAATCGCTCTGGTTACATGCAACCAAGGCAAGAGTCATCCATACCTACATCAATACCAACTCACTCCAAACATGCACAACGACCGATTGAGATAAAGACTCCACCGTTTCGTCCCAGAACCTTACAGGAGATGTCACAGACCGTTTCCAAGGCGTCCGGTCGTGCCGTTCCATCCTCACACTCCAACGCAGTACACCGAAGAACAGAAGTCAATTGCACATGCCCAAGCTCATCCGACGTGAGTTCAAAATCAGGTTCTGATCAGGAGAGGGGAGAGCAGGTGTCCAGTGAGCCTGAAGAAAAATCTTGTGGTTGGGAAAAGCCTTCTCCAGTTGCATCCCAAGGATCAGGAGTAGCACTGACCACTTATTTCTCTGTGGATAACTGTATGACAGACACATACAGACTGAAGTATCACCACCAGAGGCCACTGGTTCTCTCCATGCCTGAGCCCAGAGGACCTCTTAGAGACGGGAGAGACTTGGTGCACATGAATTGCACGGAGAGCCAATCTGAGCGTGCCAAAACTAAACCTGACTCTGGTATGTCAAACCTCATGCTATGAATTATTTAATCTCTTGACTATTGATTTATGTATTTCATACAGTTAAGAATAGTTCAACCATGCCACTGATACGTTTTCACAATTACAGGATTAGTTCAGCCCAAAATTAAAATTTCCATATTTTTCATAATTTACTAGGACTGAAAGATATATGGACACATCGCAAATGTGCATATCACAATGGTTTGCTGAATGACTGTATTACTTCTAGCAGAGAGATTGGCGAGACAGGGAGAGATGCTTTTATTTCCCAGAAAAAAATGTGAAGCATGAATGCTAGTTATATGACTTTCAGTTTTTAAATATACTTTATATCATTTATTGATTATACATAATGTCTGCATTATCGCATGCGCATATCCTACATAGCAATATTTAGCAAGGCCACGTTTTTTGTGTTTTATTGATATTATGCTATCCCACATATGATTTCCTTTATTCAGCTGCACATAAAATCATTAAAACATTTAAAACATTCAAAATCATCAAACCATTCGACACTATGCCCATTTTTAGTTCACAGCATTGGAACCTCCTAAAAGCCCTTATATCCATCTCCAAGTAATAAATATGCTTTCATAATCGAAACAATAGACTTTTATGAAACAATTCATATTTAGAGTCTATGGATGGAGCTCTAAATTTAAATGTGGTTGCACATTGATAACTTCAAATCTCATTGTATGTTCTTGCATGTTTCGTGACCAGTTGTCATGTGAGTTGTGTATATGAGTTGTTCGGGCCACATTTATGATGGACATATGCTTTTTGGAGCTTCAACATTATTGGACCCATTCAGTAAATTTGGGATGGCATGAGGGTTGTTTAGGAGAGAATTTCCATTTCTGGGTGAACTAATCCGTGAATAACACAAAGATTCAGCATCAGATAATAAGCAAAATAACCTGCATTCTTGATTTAGACATAAATATACTGTCAGTTGCCTTTTATGAAAAACTTTAAAAAAGAATATTAAATACTTAATTAACTAAACTAACCTTTACAGGCAATAGCAGCAATAAGCCCACTGCTAAATGGCACCCTGTCTCTTCAAAGGGACTGGATGAACATGGATATTTGTGAAGGTCATGGGTAAGTTCTTCTTTGCTTTAAACATTGTGAACTGCACTAAACATTAGGTAAAAAAATGCAATCTAAAATATACCAAAACATTTAAAGGTTTAATGGGTGTGCTAAATGACAATTTTAATACAAGTTTAAAGAGAGAGACCCCTTGTCGATTGGACCATTTCATCTTTGCACTTACAACTGTTTAAACCCTGTTTAATAATTAGCATAAATGTCAAACTATACTGTTTTACTATGCCGTTCTGGCTCTTTAGCCGGGCAATTCCAACGTTAGGGATGTGACATTTTCAGTCAAAACTTGAAATATAAATTCTCAGAGATTGTATTAACGAACAATATGTTGAATCAGCTGTTTATATTTTATTAAACCCATGATAATAGAGTCCAGACATCAGAAAAATATACGATCTATACACAAGTTTTCTATTTTAAAAATAGAGAAAAATTAAATTGTCACACGGATGTGACAAAAAAGAGAGACTTCACATGGGTTGTAGTTAAACCACCAGATAGTGATATCTGAGCTCTCAGGATTGTAAAAAACCTTTGGTAAAAACGTACTTTTTTCATCTTTATGTTGACATTTGCATGGAATTGCCCAGCTATTTCATATTTAAAGCTTATTTTATTGAAATCGAACAGACACAACCCAAAAAACAGCAGTGTAAGGAGAGACAGTCACAAAATTGCTCTGCGAATTATAAACTATTTATAATATTTTACAGTTAGCATTAAAAAGAGGGTGTGTCCCGACATTTGACTGGTGCTTTATCATTTAAAATGTTTAAGAAATACATACAATATAATCAGTTTATTTTCTTATTAGGTCCTGATGAACCAGTGAGAAATAATCCAGAAGAATTGCCAAAGAAGTTGACTTGATATAAATTGTTTTGCAATTGTAATTACAATGTAATTATGAAGACAGAGGGCAATGTATGGCAGACTCCTTGTATCCTCTTCCTGTTAATTGTGACGTCTGATTCTCTTAAAGAGCCATCCACTGGAGGGCAGTATGCACTTTGGCTTGAAATATTTGCTTGTGAACACGAATGACCATTTTATGCTTAACATTGAATCTATTGAATACCTTTTACTGAACTCCGACTGGTAATATTTAAAACAAAAAGTTCTAGTCTTAAAGACAAACATAGTATATGTGTCTATGGCTTTTATTTCACTGCAAATGGACCTTTGTAAATACTCCCATGAGGTTGTCTGTGGAGTGCCTTCCTGCAATTTTTCATGCAAAATATTGACATGGTGACTCGAAATAAATGAAAGTGTAAAATGATACCCACTATATATTTTTGGAGATGTCTATGCATTTATTTTTATTCTTTGTTTAATAAACTTCAAATGTTCCAACGTTGATTTATTTCTGAGAGCGACTCGCTGACGTAATGCATTTCTGTTTTTATTAGGTACACGACATGCAGCACAGAACAGAAAACAGTTCACAAAAGGCTTTGAATATCAAAACTCAGTGCAAATGAAACATGGTTTACATGCACACACCTTCTTTTTTAACCTTACTTTGTATACATTAAATACAGGGCTGGCAATTCCTGTAAAATATTTAGTGTAAACACTAAACAGTTTTGAATCCTCCCAGTGCATTTCTAACCCCTTTTGAAAATCCTCTTGGCATCAACACCATCATAGTTATAGGTCTGTGGAGGAATAAAACAACACTGGTTTGTGCAAACAGACAATACGATTTGTGGACATTACGAGGTGATGTTAAGTCATCTACTCAGATCTCTTATCAGTTTAGTGTTTTACTATAGGCCTGGATTATGTGCTGGATAGCAAATGTTTGCATAATAGCAAAGCAAGATTTTACCTGTACAAGTTCACCATCGACAATCTTCCTGGTTGTTATGAGCACCTTTCCATTGTCCTTGCGAGAGAAGGTGCCCTTCAACACGTCACCCTCCATGACCCAGGATCCCTGTGATAAGAAGGTCAGAGGTTAAGTTAAGTCTGAATTAAGCAGAAATAATAAGACACGTACGCTGGTTGGTCTGTGTCTAACTGTTTGCTTAGGAGGCTGCTTGAGTGTATGCTTATGGTAGGGCTAGAGGGTGTCGTAAAATATACACAATCTGCTGTACTGAACTTTTCATGGCTCCCTCCAACCAGAAAAGAACAACTGTGGATTACACAAAAAAATGAACCACTGTATGACTTATTATTTATGGCTGCAAAGATTGTGTATGCTGTAAGTCTTAAAGGTATATATGACCCTGATTTAGTTGAAGCGGTGAAAAAGAATTCCAAAGCAACGTTTTTATCATTTGCCTCAATACAAATACTTTTTGACATTCTCTATTAATGCTGTGATAACACTACATTCTGGACGTTACTTTTGTATTGAAACTTCACCCAAAAATTAACATTCTGTCATCATTTACTCTTGTCATCTCAATCCTGTATGACTTTCTGTCTTCTGCAGAACATAAAAGAGGATATTTTGAAGCATGTTGCTGACAGAACAGCGACGGTACCCATTCACTTCTATTATATGGACACAATACCAATCTAAGTGAATGGGTACCGCTGTTGTTCATTGAACAACATTCTTCAAAATACATTCTTTGTGTTCTGCAGAAGAAAGTCGTACGGGTTTAAAATGACAAGAGGGTCAGTAAATGACAAACCATTATAAGAGAAAAAAAGTCTAATCTCAAATCAGACATGCTTACACTGAGCTCAGTGCCATCTGCCAGAGAATATTCAAAGTTGACACCGAGAGTGAATTCTATGTCCAGTGTGCGGAAAGCACTAACTTCCTTCACTATGAACTTGTCACCGGTTTGCTCCAGGGTGATCTTCAGGTGGTCATGTGCAGCCAGTTTCCTTTTCACCATGTTGATGCCTGTTAACACATGCAAATGCATTTACTGTAAATAATGACACACTCAGCAAGTCTGGATATTGTTTATAAAGAGTGTTCAAGCATTTGTTATTAATACCAAAGACTTTACATTTGTACAATTCACAGTTCAAAGAATGCATTCATAAGCATCTGCTGAATTTGACGTTGATGAATTTGATAGTAATTGCTATCTTCATTTCAATCTGATTAACTATAAAAGCTCTTACCCATTTGTTCCATAAACTTCTCGTAGTTCTCATTGCGGTCAACTTTCCAGGAACCATTGAAAGTCATGATGACGGATTTGCTGTGATCCTAATGATGGCCCGGCTTTACCCCACGCCTCCCTTTTATACCGGTTTCAGTGACAACACACTTTTTTATCTGAGAATTATCTTTACGCTGATGTGGCTGAGTAAAGCTCACAGAGTGTAAATTTGACCCTCCCTTCAGGCTATACATTACACTTCCCAGCATGCATCACTCTTTCACCGATTGTGAAAAAGAGTGGAGGCTTCGATTCATTCCATGGGAACAAGCGCTCACTTGTATTGGATGGTCAAATGTTTACGTCACTGGTGGCTGTTGTTCGCACACAAAGTCCTGCTTTTGTTTGAGTTAATCGCTGTTTTAACTGTGTGGGGTGTGTCTAGAGTACACATGTGGTGATTGTGTGGTTAGAACTCCTGTGGCAGTATAAATAATGCAAATCTTTACGCAATGATTTAGAAATATTAATGAAATACAGTTTCAAGCATTTTGTCCATAGTATGCACATTCCAAACCTGCACAATCTCTTCTGATGGAGTACAGATGACTTTGTTGCCATTTTTAATGTGAGATGACTTTATTAATAGGTCTCAAATATGAAACGACAACATTTTGAGTTTGTCCCTTTTTGGCCAGGAGTTGAAAACAACCCAGCATTTAGTAGTGTACAAAGGTCAAATCCATGCAACATACAATGAACGCATCTAAATAGCACTGGAGACCTGCATGAAAGGTTAAAGGAATATCAATGTTGGCGTATCATAACTTCATTTGTAGCCTTGGATCTAAAATATTGATAATCTCGGATAATGGTGCATTTCATCATTACCTCAACCCTAATCTTCTCAACAGTTCAATAAAATAAGACCTTTGAGGCTGTATTGTCTATCTTATTGAACCTGGAGATAAGAAAAGAGGTGGAACCACAAAAGAGATGAAAATTGATTTATTGCAAGTTTAATTGCATAACTGCAACTTCACACAAATCGTAATGTTGTACTAGACCTTAAGTGAACATGCAGAATTAGTAAAGACAATACATTTTAACAAGATTTTGGCAAACTATTTAATCTAGATTTTTATTTGTCTGCATTTCATTTCATGCATAATTCATCAAATCAGAGGTGGACAGTAGTGAAGTAGTTTAACTCAATTTTTAAGTATCTGTACGGTACAGAATCAGAATCAGTGTTTTTACTTAGAAAGTAAATTTGTAGATTTTTTTGGTTTATAACGTAGTCAAGTAAACATTTTCTATTACTTTTACAGAAGTATTTTTCACGAGTAAAAGTAAGACGATTTTAATATAAGTTTTAAACAGTAGGTAAAAAAATATTTATGAAAATTAAGTAAATCAAGTAAAAAGTAAGACATTAAAAGTGTAGCAATTCTAAATTTTCCACTTTAAAAACACTCTGGTAAATGCAGATTAATGTACACCCATGTATTAGCCTATGTATACAAAATCAGATGCTGTTTAAACTTCTGGATTTTTGAATGCTTTGTAAATGTAATCGTTCTTTCACTATTACCAGTGCATTTACTGACTCCTTATACACAGTTTAACAAGTCACTGTTGACAAGTTATCTTTTTGCAGTTGACTTGATTTATTTTTGGACAGTACCGCCTGCAGCTGTAGGGCTGTATGCAGTGTTCTTATCAACAGGTAGTGGTCTGGCTTTTGTTGAAACCAGTAACATTGTATTGGCACCTTTTGTATGCTCCTGTATGACATATCGCTTATTGCTCCTAAACTCTTTGTAAGTCGCTTTGGATAAAAGCGTCTGCTAAATGACTAAATGTAAATGTTATCATTAGCAGTTGACCTTACAAAGGTTTTCTCTCTGAATATGCTTTAGCAGTCATGTTGTGTGCTGTATTTCTGTCTGCTATTTAAAGTTACATTTCTAAACTAATTCAAAACTAGTGATGTCTGCTGAGACATGCTTTGTAGCCCACAGTTACAATAATGAAGCATGGTTCTCAAGTGTGTGTGTAAGTGGCTATATCTTTAAGGTCCTAATATAGTGTAACCTCACTAGTTGAATTAAATGTGCAGGTTATGTGTTGGTAAATGTGATGTTAGCCACTAATAATGTTTAGGTGAGGTTAAAGGTTGGGGTGGGACACTGAAAGTATTATTACCCTCATTAACAATGGGAGTCTGTGAGACAATAGTATTAATATACTGAAAAATAAATCCTTACTTATAATGTGTGTATGTATGTGAGAGAGAGAGAGAGCACACTGGAGTGTTGCGACAAAACTTGATTGCTTCTGTAATAATTAGTGGATATATCATTTGCAAGCAGCTGTTATGGCGTGCCTTATTATTTTTTTCGGTATGTGTATAAATAACTGGGGACCTCAGTTAACTTTATAGTAAATGAGTGTGCGTGCGTTTTGATGTGTGTATGTGTTTGGATGGGGTGCTATAGAGACTACAGAGGTGTGCTATGTAGGGTAGTAAGGGTAGTGTGCCAACAGTTTATGTCCAGGAGGTAATGTTTAACTGTACAAGATACAAATCAAAGATCATTTCTCTGATTAATGTTGAAAGTCTAAAAATTGTAATTGTCATATCATTGTGCATCAGAAAGGTTTCAAAGTCTAGAATAAAGCAATACGCATGAAGGAGACTTGTTTAGGTGCCATTGATATTGCCTGTCTTCAGATTTAACTGTTTACTTTATTTAGAGAGATAAATATGCAAAATAGCAGCAATACAATATGATTAAGTCGGAGCAATGCTTATTTTCATAAATCAATACAAACAAATCAAAATACTATTTTTCACAAGACATTCAAAATAACTTACAGTAGCCTATGCTGCATGGGTGTTAATAAAATCATAGTGTTATAGGTAGATTTCCTATTACAGTAATACATTTCTCTGCAAAATTAAATGAATACAAACTCCCATATCAATTAAATAGCTAACTTCTCAAATACTGAACACTCACTTATTTAGAAACATATTTAGAATATATTAACTTAATAACTAACATCAGAGTAAGTTTGTGCTGTTAATCAAAAAAGAACTTGCTCATATGTATGAATGGCACACTCTCTGCTGCAATGTAATTCTTAGTTTACACATTGTCATAGGAAAATTTCAAATAAAGTTGTTGAGGCTTAAAGAACTTATTACACTCATACTGTAACAACATGTGTTGTGTTCATACTTGACATCTTCAGATTATTCCCTAATTAATGCACAGTTAAAAAACAGTTTTTTAAAGTGTAAGTGTTATAATGTTGTATATTAAATACAATATATTAAATACAATTAACATTAAATATTATTATATATCCAATATCAACACAAAGGCAAAAAAAACCAAAGTGATTAAATGAAAATAACAATTTTTGTTCACTGATGAAGTTATCTTAATAAGTATATGTTCCTAGACTTGCTAGTGACTTGAATAATGTCACATCCTCTAGTCTAAGATAAACAAAACAGGATAAAAATAGAAAAAAACTAAGCATTTGTAAGTTGCATAGCCTTTTTATAATAGGTTCCAGTTGTATTCATTCTAATGTTCCACCTTAAATCAATTATATAGTTGGCACTCAAGGTACTGTAGCATCAAAGTTGACCAAATGGACGAACATCTACATATTTTCATGTAAAATACGTCCATTCTTTAATACTTTTCCATTATGTTTCATTATTTGTGAATCAGAAAAAATTGGCACTTCAACAGCAGGGGGCACTGAAGAACATTCTTCACTGTGTCTACATTTGACCCCTCAGATGTGAAAAATAAATTGATCATGATGAAAAAGCCAATTCACAGATTTCAGAATAAACATAAGAAAGCTGAGAACATAATGACAATGACATTGCTGTGGCTCCACTGGTTGTCAGTTAGGTCTTACGTGAAAGAAACCACACTTTCATTGGCTCTTTTTTCCCCTTCATGGTTATGGGTCCTCTGTATTCCAAATTAAACTGAGGATCAGCGTTCTCCGCTGACAGCAAACACCTGAGAAAATGACACAATAACAGCATTACATTTATTTTAAACTAATTATTATCTAATATTACCTATAAAGTTGTTCACAACCTTATAATATTTAAACCACATTGTACATTAGTAATTTGATAACCCTTTACAATAAGGTTGTATTTGTTGAAATTTATAAATATAGCTAACAATAACCAATATAGTTTTTTTGCATTTTTTTATATTTGTTAATGTAATTAAAATGTTAAATCCAATACAATTGTTCATGTTATTTATTGAATCTGAACTAATATTAAGAAATACAACATTTTATTTAAAAAATGAATTAGTTAATGGTAAATTTAACATAAACTAACATTAATAAATGTCGTAGAAGCTATGTCCATTGTTAGTTAATGTAAGCTAATGCATTAACTAATCGTTACTAAATACAACCTATTTGTGTAGTGTCACCAGTAATTCTGTACTACCTATATCATAAAAAGACAAATAAATGAATAAAATGCATTTTCAAGGTCTGACATGATTGTCTCACCTGTATGTGTACTCAGACATATTTATCTTTCCTTTCTCTCCTGTGGTCTCTGTACGACTTGTCAGGTTGACTGTATTTCCAAACAGGCAATAGCGGGGCATTCTTTGACCTATAACCCCTGTGACCACCTCTCCTGTGTGGATTCCAATGGTGATCTGCTCCAAAACATGGCAGTTAGAAGGTAAACATATAAAGCTTAAGAACACTTTACATAACCCTAATATCAAGACATGACTCTTAACAAAAGTAAATTCATCATAAATTACAATGGAACATATTTTGGGGTCTCTGGCATTCAAAAATGTGAAGAAAAAAGGATCAATCTTTGTCATCATTCTCCATTGCCCGAATCTGATATTGCCATGTTAAAGAAGTGCCAGAGTAACACAGCTTTATTGTTATAAGGATCAAACTGATCTGGGTTTATTTTGAAATACTAAAGGAAATTATGATCTGATGGTGTCTGCCTTTGCCAGACTGTGCACAAGCTTTAGTATGAGTCTCACTTTCTTTGTGTAAATGTGTGTAAATGTGGCCATGCCATCTGTCTAATATAGCAGGTTCTCTTGTGTGGATGCTTTTAGTATTCAAGTGGCATATCTCTAACAGTCGCACATATAATAACAAACCTGTGTCGTGTGGTTAAACAAAAGCCCCTGTTGAGACTACTTCAGACATGTCTAACGTGTTTGAGATCTATTTTTGGAGCTATTCCCTGAGGCGGATCTTATCTGACATTATCTTGCAGGTACAAAAAAATGGAGTATCATATTTTTCAAATGCTGAGTAATGTTTCGAAAAACAAGCACCTCTAACAAGTAATTAGCACTGTAATGTACAACTGTACATGTATTTACAGCCACAGCTAAAAACAATAAATTGATTTTTCAAATGAATTTGAAATACAAGGCATAGAAAAAAAGCATTACCTTATTTGCCCTCAACTGTATGGCTAATGTCTTAAGTATCCACAAATACTATTTTGTAAAATCAAACACATAAATGTGAGATTGGACTCAAACATCTATATTTCGCCTCCAGACAGCTATTTCAGTCATAGCAAGACCACAGTCCTATCTACTTGAAGATATTTATATATACTCTAGATATTTTTAAAAGCTCTGGAAAATCACAATTTAACATCATATATCCCTCAAAGTAAATATTAAAGAGTACCTAACATATGTTTTTTAGGCCCTACTTTGGTTTATGGAGTGTCCAACAACAAGTTTATGTACATACAATGTGTTTAAACACTATAATCTCGTAATAATAGGCAGTTATTCCTACCTTATTGACTGACTCTCAAATGATTCGTTCCGCGATTCATCCGTCTAGGCCCCGCCTACCCGCTAACCTTGTGTCATGTGATTGGTCAGATGGTGTTGTCTGTTGTTATTGGTCAAACGCGTTCATCATTTGTCGCAAATGGAACCCCACTACCATCATTACAGGATTACGGTTTACATGTGGTTGGATGTCATGTATATTATCTGTGTAGCTAGAGATGGCGGCGATTTTACCGTACCAATTTGAGCCCGAGTCTGACGAGGAAGCATCAGAAGACGCTAATCCACAACAAACTCCACCACGACTGGAGCAGGATGTTTGTCAGTGGCAAGTGACAACTCTTGTCATACAAACTCCCAGTGTGACAACACGCATGTTATGCTTTTGCTCATCAATGAAATAAAATATTATTTTTTTCTTAAAATACTGTTAATACGTTAGTAATACTATTATTTCGTCTTGTTCGTTGTCATGGTACATGGAGCATTTCAGAAAGTCGACGTCATGAAAAATGATGTATATGAAACCCAAATATATCTATATAGGTGCACGTGCGGCAAATGTGTCAAAATACAAAGTTAATAGTAAATAAACTGCAACTCCCCAGAAATAACGGCACATGCTAATGTTAGCGTTATATGCATTAGCTAAACACAGACATCCATCCATCCATCCATTTTCTACCGCTTGTCCGAACTACCTCGGGTCACGGGGAGCCTGCGCCTATCTCAGGAGTCATCGGGCATCAAGGCAGGATACACCCTGGATGGAGTGCCAACCCATCGCAGGGCACACACACTCACGCACTCACGCACGCACGCACGCACGCACTCACACCCTACGGACAATTTTTCCAGAGATGCCAATCAACCTACCATGCATGTCTTTGGACCAGGGGAGGAAACCGGAGTACCCGGAGGAAACCCCCGAGGCACGGGGAGAACATGCAAACTCCACACACACACAAGTCGGAAGCGGGAATCGAACCCCCAACCCTGGAGGTGTGAGGCGAACGTGCTAACCACTAAGCCACCGTGCCCCCCTTTAAACACAGACATAAGGTACAAAAATATTTCTTGAAGTTCAGAAAAAAATGAATAGTCACACTTACAGGCTGTGATTCGGTGGAGCTAACATGTCCAAATAGAGTTGGTATTGCCCCCTCTTTCAGGGATAGTCGTTTCACATATCCTGCAGTGAACGCGCAAAGATTATTAAAGCAATCTTCGGTGAAATGACGCGCGCACTGTTAAACCCTGGGGTTACTCCTTTGGTATCGTTTGAAAAATGAATTGTAACCATTTTTCTCAGACGTGGTAGTTAAAATAAGACGGACTTAGTGTCACGTAGAACACAGGCTCTAGACATGACAGCATCACGAACGAGCGACAGTGTTTGGGGGAGGAGAAATACGTTTTCACGGCAGTCTCAGCAAAACATAGGCGGGGACTATGTATAGTGACGTAGATACGCGGGTGTACTAGTCCACGACTCGTTTGTGTGATTCAGAGTCGACTCCCATTTTTACAAGCAAATAACTTTGTTTATCACCTTCGGACTTACAACTTGGCAGACAGCTTACTTTCAAACACGGCAACATAACAGACTGCATGAAATGGCATTTTCATGATCTCATGTTAGGTACTCTTTAAGGTATAATACAGTTTTTATACAGTTTATCAATTCACTATTATAGGGTTTGGAGTGTTCAGGAAACTCTGGAATTGCTATTATTGTGTTTTGGTTTGCTATCCATCTCGTCTGTAACAAAATACGAGAGTAACTTTTCAGTCTACTTTAGTTCAGTAAAGAATAATAACAGTCCACCGGGTGTCTCGTCATTTATTTGTGTTAAATTATAAAAGCACAACAACTATTTAGTAATCTTTTATAAAACTATATATAGCTATAATATATAACAGTAGCTTACAATTTACTACAGTTTACTAGTGTAAATACCAAAAAAGTGTACTACAGAATTACGCAGCGCACAGCATCCAATGCAAATAGCATTACTGATTATTGGTTTTGACTAGAAGGTCAGTTACAGCTACCTCCACTGGGCATGCGCACTTCAATACCGCATATTTTTTGTCAATAATTGTATTATTGTAAGGTTAGGTTTAGGGTTGGGGTAGGTGTAGGCGTTAGCTGATGTAATTTATTGTATTTATGTGGCGAGATTCTGCACCACTTCCGGCGTAGCTGTATCCCTTCTAGCAACAACACTTAAGTTGTCACTTAACAACCGCATAGTGTGTTCTCTGCTTTTGTTGCATTGCTCGCGTGCAGTGTAAACACTTCATACTAAGGGTGAGTTAAGCTCATCCTTTATCACTGTTGCAATGAATTGGTAAATCACGTTCATGCAGTCTACTTCAAAACTTATATTTAAACTTCATAATGTTCTGTAAAAGGATTCTCTGTAAAACGGTTGAGAATTGTCCAATTAACATGAGGTCAAACATGTAAAATCAATATTGAAATGCTATCAGAATAAGTGGGAGGGTTTTGAGCGCACAAAGCGCTCTGGTGACGTTTTGACGTGAACCAATTAGAGAGCTTTTTGTTTTTGTTTGTGTTCCTACATAAACACTGTCCGGTGTCGAGTCCTCTTTCGAAATCGGTCCCCTTTAGGACCCTGTGTGATTCTGTTGCCTAAAATAACTTCTAATGGGTACCCTTTTTAGCGCCTGGTTGCAATTCTGACAAAATTACATTGCGATATATTTCGCTAGTACTTTGTTAAAATGACCATTACTGTCTTTTTACTTAATGCTTCATATAATAATATAAATAATCTAAAAAAAGTCTATGGGATGTGAAATCAAACAAATCTCGTTCTTACTGTTTTAGTTATGTTCTATAATAAAACCATGGTAATTTTAAAATATCAAAAGTGATGTTTTTTGATTGTTAAGCAGATGTTGACCCAGAAAACTGGCGTGTATGTTATATCAAGCTTATATGCTCATATGTTTTTCGTAAACTCAAATTTCAACATGTCATTTTAATGCTTTTCTTTTACACAGCGTATTTAGCTCGCTAGATGCTAACGCAGCTTTGGTTAGCCATACAACAACTTATCGAGATAACAACTTTGTGACCAGGCATTACAACCTAGTACCCTAAGCGGATACAATTCACACGGGGACCGAATTTGTCATGACACCGGCGACCAGCACGTACAATATATATGTATTGTCAAAGAAATGAACCAAATACAATTTTAAATAATACTTTTAATGAATGCTAACACAACTACCAGGCGAATATAATGTGAAGAAATCTGTTTATTTAAAAATTATTTAGCAATTTATAATAAACCGTATGTCGAACTTATGTTTAACAGTCTTCTTCCCCCTATTGACCATCCGCCACTGCTCATGGGACTTCAAGCGGGTTCGGTACGTGCAAGTCTGCGTTCAACGCATCCTTGATATCAAGAACATATCCGGGTACATTCATTCTCTATCCTTGTGTTCTTGAGTATTGGAAGCGTACTTTGACAGTTATTGATGACGTAGAGCGAGAACACAAGGACACGAGACCCCTGAAGAACGCATATTGAGAAACGGCCGATATCTCCTGTAACATCATCCGCTTGTTAAGCCTGACATCACCTACCACCAATATATAGGGAAGGTCATTTACTGTTTCCTGGCTCTATCAGAGACGGAAAATAACAAAAAATGCTAATATACATTCATGGCGTGATATAATACTACAAAAAGCACCGATCCCATCCTTTATTTCCATAACAAAACCACAAATGGACACACAGCAATTCATTTCTTATAAAGCCTGGAGACTGCTGTGTATACTGCTAGTTTATAAATGTTTCACTTAAATGTGTGATATAAATAAAGAGTGCTCATAAACGGCTGTTTTAATAATATCCTCCACTGAAATCGGTGGAAGCTTGGACCCGTAAACAATATTCCTTACGTCCCGACTTAACAAGCGGATCGAAATCTTTGCATCCCCTCGTGTATGTTGCTAAACAAAACAAAAATAAATGCAAGGAGAAAAACATAGGTTACTTGATTTTCCTTTCTTGTAATGTAACTGAAGTCAATATCATGCTGTTCTGCTGATCTTCAATTCAACAGCACTTTTTCTCGTGTAAAACTGCTCAAATGTCCTACTTGTACTTGAACCGGTAGTAAATCATACTGTCAAGTCATTGACTCAGAGACTCTGAGATGAGATTTGAGCAAACATTTTTCATATATTATGTCCAAATAGTTCAGGGGTTCTGACAGAGAGTGCTGAGATATTATAAAACACTTTAACGGAGGAAGATAAGATGTTCTAGAATGAAAAGACCTTAAAATAACCTAATGTGTAATGCACAAAATATGTCGAAGCTTGAAAATAGGTTGAAGTGAAGGTTTTAAAGAGGCACTGTTTCTAAACAAACTGAACTCTGAGTGCTTACCTGCACTGGGTCCTCATCCACTTTCACCTGCCCAGCAATCTCCATCATGTCCAGGGCCAGGTGACAGATGGATTTCGCATGATGGGTGCAGGGCTCCGGGAGACCACTCACTGTCATGTACTTATCACCAACAGTCTCCACCTGTGAGTGCGAAAACAAACATTTGGAACTGAGGATTTCCATTCAGAAATGATTAATGTGCCCCGTGCTATGATGAACCTCACAGGCTCAGATTACAAAATACTTTCTATGGGAAAACATGTTAAACTATTAAACTATTTACCATGGAACTAAAATGCACAATAAAAATCAGCCTTAGTTTACTGTGATGTACAGCAGTAGGCAAGTTAAACAAAGCAGAAGATAATATCCCCCTATCATCTACTGTTAAGAGATCCAAGTTTATGATACTTTGCTTTCATTGCCCCCATTTCTTGTTCTCCAACCCAATACCTATCCTGATGTATTCTAAAACATCTTTGGAGAGAGACTAGTCCCTCATGAGACCTTTAAACCACATAGACATCATTGGCTTTAAGTAAATATTCCTTTTTTTGGTGTGCTGGCCCTCAAATTCTACCGTTTGTTTGGTTAGCAAAGCCACATGAAGTGCATTCTTGTCTGTATGCCTAGGATGTAAATCAAGGACATCTTCTTTACCCTTTTTTAAAAGAGCATTGTATGCGCTGCATAGTTGGGGGAAAATGCATAAAATCTTAGGAGCATTTGCATCCCTTATTTCCCAGTCCAAATATATTACAGTATTTATCGAAACGATAAAGACAATTTTGAGTGACATCACACGACAAACATTTTATATTACCATCCATAGAATTCCAAAGGACCATAACACCACAAGCAGCGGAGATTTATTCATTAAAAAGGCTGTTGATTTTGTCTGTTAAGCTTAGTGAAATAAAATGTAATGACCCTTTTATATTGGTTTAATGCTGTCAGAGTTTAATCAAGCAATAAATTCAACAATCCAATTATATTTTAGGCCACACTTTTGTTCTGTTTGAGATAGCCAAGTTATTTACTTTAGTTAATTAAGTTAGTTATTAAGTTATCCACCCAAGAGTACGGTAACACTACTGTTTCATTCAATATTATATGATTACCATATGCGTTGGTAATCTTAAAGCTTCAGATGAAAAACATTAGTAAATTAGATTAGGCATAGGCAGCATAAGGCAGAAGCTTTGTGGCGATAAGTGAAATCTGGATTTTTTTTATTCTAGTTAGAGTTTTTCCAATTTACCCCATTAGATTTTTGGCCCTTGAATTTCTGAAGCTCATTAGTTAAATAAATTTGTTTACAGCAAGACTTTCATATTTTGGAGCTTTACAAGGCCAGTGGCTTGGAGGTGGTTTAACATGTGATGCTCATTGTACCTTTATTTTTGTCAATGTATCTAAATAAATACTGTAAATTTAAGAACTATAAATTACATTAAATATCTCTGCATGTGCCCCAAAACATTTGTCATTGAGCATGGTCGCAAATTCATTAAATATAAAGTATTAAACATGTTTATGTGTCCTTAAGACCTGAAGAATTTTGAAGGCTTGAAACATTGTTTTATTCCTTCAGCTACTCCCCTGAACCGAAAAGACAAATCTGAAAAGACACAATTTCCAGGTCGCCTCCCCTCACCTTGTAGACATAAGGGTTCTTCCGAGAAACGGTGAGAATGTCAAATCTGGTGTAGATATCGTTGAGCAGGTTGACAATTTTAATGGCTCCCTCTGCAGACGCATGTTTACTGCAGAACGCATTGAACCCCACGATGCCGCTAAAAAGAATTGTCACGTTGTCATAGCGCTTAGCCGGTACGGGCCGTTTGTGCCGCAGCTCATTGGCTACAGAGGGAGGCAGTACTGAATACAGCAACCTGAAACAAGAAGACATTCATTCTTTTTATGCGCATTCCTCAGTCAAACATATTCATTGTACTTAGTGTCACACAAAAGAAAGATGGGGTCATTTTGAGTCATATTGTCTCTTTTACTGATGTGTGGCCAATCGCAGTAATCCAGTTGTGTTTACTGCAGTGTGTGAAAATGCTGTTCAGCAAGACATAATAGACTTTATCTCGTTCAGAATTAATTATTTTGTTAAATTCCCGCAAACTGACCCTGGAATATCGCAGTACTACACAGAAGGTTAAGTGCTTATTATCCTCAGAGCTGTTTGTGTACTCGCTCCCAACATATAGACATTTATCCATCTGTTCCATCTGGGGGATTTATGGGGCTCTTAGTAATGCAACATGATGAAAAACAGATTTAATCATTTTCATCATTTCATTATCATTTCATTTCATTTATTTATATTAAATAAAATAAACAAGATTTAAAATAGTATTGATCTCCATCAAAGCTATATTGCAGAAAACACGCCGTTCTCACATACACTGCACTGCCATGGAAACTGCCTTTAGTATTATTGTCTGGCAAAGCTCCTAAATTATGGATAAATATGGCCGGGCTTGCTGCAGCTAAGACTTTCAAGGGAAACATTTCAATGATTTGGTCTGCTCTTGGTATCACAAGAACACAAAACAAGCTACTTATAAATACATTTTCGTGGTATTTTTTCAGACAGCATAAATAATAGACGTTATGCAGACCAAGCAGATCCTGTATGTAGTGAAAAGTAAATAATTCAACAGTGGGATTCACAGTAAAAATAACAACCAAAACAAACAATCTGCTCTCTTTGAGGCGAGACTAGCACAGAATTCATCTGCATATAAAATGCTCTGCATTATAATCAAGTACAGAAAATGCCAAAGTCGCATTTTAGTATACCAAATTGACCAATTGCACAAGTAGGACACCTGCTAGTGAAGATAAGATGACACTATTCAGCACCTTCGGAATATGGCCTATTTTTCCACCTTTATCAAAAAGTCACATACATCCAAGAAATAAATGCACAGGGTGGAAAAACAGAGAGGGCAAATTTGAAATGAACTGAAATGAAATATTTGTTCTTAGAAGGACTTCAAATCTGCTCCGTGAAAACCATAAATACACAACAGCAACTCATACGTGTACTACTCAAGGTTAGTAATTTGCAACACGGATGAGAATATATTCTAGTGGCTAGATGTTTACTAAAGCCTGCCTTGGCAGAGTCATTTCGTAAATTCACATTACAGAATTGTCTCATTCTACACTGGCAGTTGTGTAGCTGCAGCCGGTGTTTACTGTCTGAGAGAATGGGAGAAGGAGGACCAAGTGATGTTCAAGGTTCTCCACCAAATTTAATAAACAAACACACAGCTCACTCGCTGAGGCAGAACCCCCCCCCCCCGGAGAGTGCAAACACTGCCTCACTTTCCAAGAGGGAAAGAGGCGACCATCTTAAACCAACATATACTTTTTTTTCAGGATATTGTAAGGCTTATGCCGTTCTAATAATTTGATGTGAAGAATTGTCCATGTCATATATCTCAGATGTTACATTACAGAGACCTGCCATACAACATGTACTATTACAATCTTTGCTGCAATCATACATTGCTTGATAAGAACATTCCTTTCCACACAGCTAAAATTACATAAATGTTTAAAACAAGTGTGAATCTTCATTTAAACAAGCAGGTTTAACACTACAGCATCTATTTTCATATGATTCCATGTATGAATAAAAAGCTATTAAAATGCTTCACCACTTGGGTTTCATTCAATATAATATGCTCACTCAGACAAGGAATTCACCAGGGCATACTGTGACCTAACACCATTGCGTCCTCTGGATTATAATAAGAACCTTTATTTCCCGAATGTGGCATGCCGGAAGCCTGACCTGTCTGTCTTCTTCTTCTCATCCTCCAGGGCTCGGAGCGTGTGCTGCAGTCGGTCAGTAAGGATCTCCAGCTCCTGGGTCAACTTGTACTCTTCACGAAACTGCTCACCCAGCAGCACAAGGTCACGGGTGGCATCGTGAAGGGGAATGTCACTTAAATAGAGACCTCTCCTCGTCAGGTCATCCAGATTCATAACACTAGGATAAACAAATAACAAAAAGCTGCATTAGGGCAATTATTTAAGGTACCTCAAGTAAAACTAAACCCAATTGACCCGTCAGGAAATGGGTATACATATAAATGCAGAGGAAAATTTTAAATTAAGCAAATTTAATGTTTCTTCATCTAGATGAATTGGCCGTAGCCTTAAAACAATTATTAATTTCCTTAAAATGTTTTTACAAGTTCTCGGTATTTAAAGTGTTTAGAAACATAGTATTTGCATTTCTTTGAGTCTTTGTAATAATCATCCCATATTTTTGTTCTATAATTTTAGAGTTGCCTTCTTAAAGGTAGACTTATTTTTTCTGAAAATGACATAGAACTGATAATTTTTTTTGATGGTTATATATGGTTAAAATAAAATTAACTAAAGCATACTGTATTAGTTATTCATATTTCAGCCAAAGAAATCAGATATTTTACTTTTAGTATTTTTAGTTAATTGATATTATTGGTCACACCACCCGTTGCAAGCTGTGTTTTTTGTGTCTTAACCAAATAACCAGCTCATATAAAGCAGTGATGATAAAAACAAGCAAAATTCACAGCTAAAATAACATGGCCTAAGAAATAACTGAAACAACATTTATTTGGCTATTTGCCCAGTTATTTCTAAAAAAAAAAAATGAATGCATCTATACTACAAGTTGTGTTTTATGTCATGCTGTTTATGCTATCTTCTTCATAAAAGTGCATGAGTTGTATACATGAATGAAAACAGGGGCTGTCCACCATCTAATTTTCTATATTTAAAGTTCATGTGGAGAGCAGGAGCTATATTGATAGATGCAATATCAGTGTGAGCTCCAAACCATTCGGTTCATCTTCATTATTGCACATGGGTTTACCTTGGTGAGCACAGAAACAGGATGTTTTCAGTCTCTGGCAGTGAAATCATCTGGCCCTTCAGTCTGAGACAGCTGATCTCTGTTCCTGTGAGTTCATCTTCATTCTCAGCAGTCTCTACGTTCAAGAGTCCCTCCTACAGGAAGTCAAGGCAATTTCATGTTTCATGTTCTCTTGTGAGCAGCGCATGTAAATCTTTGCTGTTCTACATGTTTTACTCCCTGCACTGTGTGTGTGATACAGTATGCAGAACAAACTCAATTTATGTCACAAACCATTAACCACCGAACAAAAGGTTTCAGTTAATGAGTGTTGATGTTTTTGTACGCATGACTGTAGTGTGTTGTAGGTCAAACAGACCTTACTCCGCAACACAAAGACGGTGTTGATGTGAGACAAGATGCCATGGAAACTGAAGTCTATGTGCGGCCGCACCAGAGAGAACACCGAGGACAGGTTACAGATGCCAGGCTGCAGCTGGAAGATAACACACATAACTTGACACTTTTTCTCCATCACACTTTATTTAAACCATCATATTTATACTTTAGAAATCTCCCATTTTTCACTTTTTAAAATAAACGATTCTTTTTGAGCAGACAACCTGTGGCAGAACTCTGAAGATGGCATTGCCACACTGCGTGAGCATGAGGTCTTTGTCAAACATCAGATGGAATGGGAAAGCCTTGCAGAAGGTGTAAGGACTGATTCGTGTCTCTTGAGTTCCGTTCTCCTCGAAACCATCCAGGTCTTCGTAAAATGCCTCTTCCTCTGAGTCCTTCTCTTCAATCAAGAACTTAATGTGATCGCACTCTTCACTCTTCTGCTGAATTACCTGGTGCACCGTCACAAAAAAATATTTGCAGTCTTATTAGGGGACTATATATTTTTTAAATGTTTATATAGATTGCATGTAGACTAAGCAAAAGGAAACACTACTGTTAGTCTAATTGTGGGTGTGTTTAATAAAAAGGAATGTCTAGTATATTTATATTATGCAGGACACACTCTCTAGAACGGTCTCTTATTTTTCCCCCTCAAGCAATGTTCCTGAAAATGGTCCTAAAATTGTTTTCATCGCAGACATCATATCATGTCTGAGCTGAATGCAGAGAAGCTGTTGTTTTTTCTCTCTCAGCTTGAAGTTGAGCCCATTTCACTGACGTCAAGCTGCTGTCTCTTTGCCCTGCCGTCACCATGACAACGCTAGCTAACATTTTTTTCAACAAGTCAGGTGTTACATTTGGAGGGTCTGTCGATTGGACTCCCTCATTTCACACTAAGCCCAGATGGAGAGAGAGAGATAGAAAGAGCAGTCTGCCGTCTGGGAAATGATTAGCTCTTATTGGTTAAGGGGGATTTATTTGGAAAATAAGGCAGAGACTACAGCGCAGTGTCAAAGGATAAACTTTAGGGAGTCCATCTTACCGTTGTGTACCCATGGACCCCTCTCAGTGAGATAAAGACAACAGCAAGCTCTGCTCCAGTGGGGTTTTAATGATTTTGGTGTAGTGCACTTTATTGTTTGTTTGCATTGCTGGAATTCATACATTATTATTACTGTCCAATGTATCTTCCTAATTTAGTAAATGCTAATAGTCTTGTCAGACGTACTGTTAAGGAGATTTGTGTATTTTAGCTGATACTCTTGTTGTTGGATTGAGTATATTGAATAGTTAATGCACCAATTATATGCACAAGTAGTCATGCCTTTTGAGGTGGATAAAAACAAGACACGAGAAAGTTCATAGACACGCCAGCAGTAACCTTTGACAACCTATCTGCCAGACAACAGACAATCAACAAAATGACAAAGCACAGGCACAGGCACAAGCCAACCTTCATCTCAATCTCGGTTCCATGAATCTGCTGTGCAACGGTCTTGATGATCCCAATGACGATGTCCTGGAGACCTTCTCTCTCGGAGTAGTAGTGTAAAATAAGGTTGTTTCCTTTCTCTGCATCCGTACAGCGGAAGGAAGGCGCACGCATACCAGGGTAGATGGTGCCCAGATGGTCATGCAATGCGTCCAGATTCTGAGGGAACAAGCAGATCTTAATGTGGTCATGCAATAAAGTGGGCACAAGGAAAAAGGATGAAACACAGTCTGGATTTTTTAAATGACAGCATCAAACACATAAAAAACACCAAAAGTAGCAAAGACATCATGAGAGTTCAAAAATGATATGTTTGCCAAGTTTTAAGATGATGATGTTGTTCTCAATATTATCAGCACCGATACAGTAACGATTCTACGGTTTAATCAAACAAAACCTGTATTTTTTAACCTAAAAACTAAACCATATGCAATGATTGAATACAAAACAGTCTTGTTGATGAATTTTGGTTGACATAAACATAGCCCCTTACTTGTAAAAATTCACGAACATTGGAGCCCAACACTCTGAGGATGGTGTCATAGCCTGATTCCTGACAGAACTCAAAGAACATTTTCCCAAACAGTTGTAAGATTTCTCCTGCATCTATTTCTGTTGAATCCAGTTTAGTATCAACACAGGAAAGAAAAATAGTAAAATGTCACAGTTGTTTAATGATAGAGCATTCAGTTAAGTTAACAGCAGCAAATGGCATTCATGATGGCATTCTGTCACAATCTACAATACCACAATATCTATATAGCCCAGTCAATAATAATAATAAATCTGAAGATATGCCCTATGGTTTTGGAAAAGATGTTTCTGTGTTTCAAAAGGGAAAATTACTGGACTGCATCAAGTGCACTGCACTGAACTTACTAGGCATAATTTTCGGGTGGGACATGTCTCCACCACTTTTTGGAAGAAATTAAGAAATGCTTGCAGAAGGTGTGTATTGTTTAAGGGCCATTAACATCTAAAACTTGTGGAAAACGCAGAATGCTCTGCTTTCTCACCATCTCCCGTTGCTCACACGCATAAGTTATATTTGCGGAAGACAGAGAGCTGTATATCCAGTAACGCACCCTCTATGAAATGCGTGCATTATCCGCACTCGCGGCACTTGCTTGTGCATCCAGTGTCCAATGAACAACTGACGTTTTGTAGTGTAGTGCACCACAATAGCCATGTGACCTTCCAAATGACAGGAGTCGAAAAGCAGAGTAGCCAATGGACGGCCACTATATATGATAAATATTCCCATCGAGTTAATACGAGTTATAATTTATGAAAGTATTGTTTTTGTCATCTCTGTCCCCACCACTTTTCAAAAGAAAGTTACGCCACTGGCACTGCATTAGTGACAAAAAAGTTGTGGGTTTGTTTCAAAGGGATAAAAATTGAAATATGCTAAAAAACTATGGACTGTTTTCACACATTAATTTGGCACCACAGAGTTCTCACTTTAACCTCAATTAAACTCTTTGGCGAAGCTGGAGAAGACTTGGTGAATTTAGTTCACTCTCCCATCTTGCCAAAAACGTATGCAATTCTGGACAAAAGTACTTTTTGTAAGTGATGTTGCATAAGGCAGCAGAAACAATGTGAATATGTGTTATAATAAAAGCCAAAAGCAGTCCAACTAAATTTTGTATGCAACCTTTTGATTAGGTGTATGTGTGTATGTGTTGGGGGGTATTTTTACATCACAAGAGGTTCATTACAAAATTCTAATAGCAATATACAGAATATTATAACCCACCCAAAACAAAACAATACATTCTTACTCAGAACTTTGCTTGCAGCAGCCACAAGGTCGTACGTTTTGGCATCCTCATATATAATTCTGACGAGAAACTGTCCCTCTACATCAACTTGAGCTTCTCTCCTAAAAGAATATAAATTTACATGAGATTTCTTCTATATAATACCACACCATTGAATTGAATAAAAATATTTGTAATTTGTTAAATATTATTATGTCATGGCATAATAGTTTAAGTGTGTGTGGAGTACATAAATACAGTATACTATTAAGACTCAAGTCATAATGAAAGTGATTTAATCATCCCGTATTACAAGGATAAGTTAGAAAAAAAATCAAATAAATTGACCAAGTATGATGACCAAAAAAAATCTCAGTACAGCAATACTGAGTATAAAAAACACAAATGTAATTTATAACATCTTGTACAGTTCACTGAGAACATTGATAACCTTGTGATAATACTAAACCTCTGGAGTAATGCTGCTGTAACTTTGGGTCTGACTAGTATAACATTGCCAAAACATTCAGTGAGACTCACAACTTGAGCCGAAACAGACTCTAAAACATGTTTACATTAAGCCCAGCTGTGACTTGAAAAGGCTGCTCTTAAAAGTCACGTCAAAGAGACGAAGGAAGTTAAATAAAGCTGTTTGTGCAAAGGAAAAAGTTGTACGTACGTGACCTCAAGCCCACATGTTGTGCTATGATGTCTCATGCTCTGAATTCATACTGAGTATACTGTAGCAAAGACAGGCTATCACAAAAAGTGTGAAACTTAATTTGCAATTTGATTATGTATCCAATATATTTTCATTATCGTATGGATATGTCTTGTACTGTACCCTTGTACTTTTTGTACTGAAATTCTGTTTGAATTCAGGAGTAGAGAATTTCCCTATATAGGTCTGAGAACAGCTCATGCACAACCAACATGCACACAAAGTCTTTTCAAATATTGAAATAAAATGAAAGATTGGCCATGAACTCACTTAATGTCCTCCCATATATCGGATCCATAATTTCTCAGCACCAGAAGTTCCAGTGCGTGGTTGACAAATCCGTACTGCAAAATAAGAAATTAGAATTTAAAATTATGATATTTATATATAAAACATCAATATATGCATTTATATTAAAACAACATAATCATATGCGTTGACGAACACTGTTTACATATTCTGTTAGAAGCACTATTTATGCGCAAATCAAAACATGAGCTGTGCGCCTCTGAAAATAAGTTAATGCAGTAGGATAATTAAATATCTAAAAAAAATACTGTCAAATCTCAACAATATCTTATTTCTATTGCTTATATTTACCAGGCGATGCCACTGTGAACTACAGAGCAAACATGTACGGCAATACTAACCAGAGAATTCATAAATATAAGGCATGTAAAAACCCCCGTCATATTTTGCTACATACCATATTTCGCCAAATTCTCCAATTCCCTGTTTTCCGTTAGATTAAAATACTAAACACAAGCACACCAGCATTGACACCGCATTCAGCTGTTACGGGAGGACCACCATTCCTGAAACGAGCCCGTTGTTATTGACAGAGGATGTAGCCAACGGGAGCGCAAGGACGCAAGAGCTACGCGCAGTTGGTTCTCATTTCAGATCCCGTATTCAGGAATTATACTACGTCAAAATAGCTCATAAATATTCATTACGCAATCTCACGTTGGCACAGAAGGACTATCTGATTGGCTGTAAGGGAGCCGTTAGTAGGTGGACGCTAGTCAGTAACGAATCCTGCCATGGCGGAAGGCGTGGTTCATAAATATTCATTAGATCATTTGCCGCTCCAGGAAGGTTACTAAGCAACGTCAGCATGACCTTATTAATATTCAGACTCGAAGCTTTAGCCAGTGAGATTGGTAATTACGTACTTTCATGCCGTTTACATATAATATATTATCTGCTCTCGGCATACATTATTATTGTAACGTGAGTTAGTAGAAAGTGATCGTGATTTTTATCAAATTAATGTAAAAACGACAGGCTGATCTCCTGTTTTCTATATCACAAGTTCATCGACAAAATCAGTTTTTAATCTTTTTTATGTAGAGAATCTAAATAAAATGTAAATCTAAATGAATATGAAATTCATATAGTGAATAAAAGCCAAATATATTTCTTCAGATTCTAGATTTTTTATAACTTACAACATTCCATTGAAACAAGCACACAATTAAACACATCAAACCTTGAGTCAAGTATGTTTATTATAGATCTATGACAAAACAAAATATCACAATGAAACATTAAAAATGTTTCCTTAAAGAATGATTGTGGTCAGGCTCTGCAAGCCTTACTCCACTGACTGTGTAGTACAATGTCAATGACATGACCCATGTGAAAGTGTTCTAGTTAGATTATTAAAATAGAACTAAATGTCTTTATACGCTACAAATCACTCTTGAGAATGTAAAGAAACCATCAATCAATATAGATACAAATGTGAATGCTGTTAGGAAGTCAAGAAATAAATCACTTTTACCAGAATAACAGAGGTTCAGTCTTTTAACATCTCACAAGAACCAGACAATGCCACTGTGAATAAAATCTCATTGAAACCCTTCTAATGAGCATTGTTTGATAGATTGTTTGGCAACATTCAACACTTGGATGGTAATATTCCTCTGTCTCAACTAAAAGATACACAGTGACAAGCATTAGCCCACTGTTTCCTGGTTTCCATTCATGGTCTGAAGGATTATTTACGTTTCATCCACTGGGTTGAGCTTCCTCTACATAGCATCTGAAAGCAGGACATTTCCTTTGATCACAGGCCTGGAGGAAGTAACAAACACCAGGGATGTTGGCGGGAAAGTTGGGTGGAAGATCCTCTCTCGTCCGGGGAATAAGAGTGAACTCTGGACAATCCTTTAACAATCTGGAATGGAAAATTTGCTCAAAAATACGGATGGAGGTATACTGTATAAAGTAATTTGAGTAATTATTCTAGTGATTAATCTGATATTTCTGATCTGAATCATATTTTGTTGCTTTTAAACAATCATTGATTAATAAAGTTTTGCATTTAGTTAAAATCAGACAATTATTAACTGTTGATATGTTTTTAAATAAAAAATACTGTACAAACATGTTTAGATTTCTTATTAATAATATTAATAAGTGGTTAATTAAATAAACTACCCAGTATTATTGTAATAAACAAGCAGGAGAGTGACATCTGTTTGTACCTGTATGTGGTGGGACTGACATTTATCTGTCTGGGCAGGCTACAAGACTCAAACTTATTGGCTAAAGAAACGTTGTTGCCAAAAAGGCAGTAGCGGGGCATTTTAACACCAACCACACCAGCCAGGACCGAGCCTGAGTGGATTCCGATACGCATCTGAGAAAAAAGAAAACAGTTAAACATTACAAATTTAAGCTTTGAAATATATATTCAAACCATGTGTAAAATAACTATTTCTGATTAAATTAATTAAGTTAAATAATGTATTTTTTAAAGATATCAGATTTAGCAGCCTCGATCACAAAACCAAACATAAATATTCTCTTATTTTCCTTGAGATAAGTTGTATCTAAGAATATCAGTTTTATCAGCTCTCAAAGTCAAGCAGAAGTTTTAATATGTTTTACATAAAGTTTTATACATAAAGTGATTCAAAGATCAGAGTAATACATTATAAAAACAAATAACAAAACAACATGTAAGAAAAAAATTAAAGCTAAAAAAATGATATTGCTATAGGAGCAATTCTATTGATTAGTTTATGAAATGTGCTATATTTTGACTTCTGAACCTCAAATTGATACATAAATTGTTAGATTGTAAGTCATGTGTACATATTTGTAGTCATACATTGTTAAAATATTTTTTCAACATCAGCAGAATAAATGTTTACTGATGAGAGAAAGATTATTTTAAATGGATAGATATTAGATATGCAGAATGTACACAGAATGCAGAAAACTTGATGAAACACTGACCGTAATGACCTCCCCCATGGGAGTCATGACCTCATCAGACAGTTCCATCATCTTTAGAGCCATGTGAGCAATCTGGACAGCGTGGGTCGGACTCTCTTTGTGTAACCCTCCAGCTACACAGTATGCGTCGCCGATGGTTTCCACCTTGAGTGCGCAAATGAGGACATATAAAAGGTTACAGGAGCAGAGTGCTAAATATTTCATAACACACCTCTGGGTATATTCAAGGTTAATAGTGCTGAGCTGCCATAAATTTGCATTTGCCATTTTCATTTAGGTGTTAACTAAAATGAAACAGAACGGCTGTGCAATGAAGTTAATTTAACACACAAAAATGTATGTTCAATTAATAATTATGCAATGAGTGCATTACACATCCAGGCAAGTAGACTAACACACCATTTGTAATTCTGGCCACCCGGAATTTGTTAAGTGTCTTACAAAGTGAATGAGAAAGATTCAAAGCTGTTTTGAATCCAAAACTAGGTTTATGTTATAAGAGTTGCACATCTTGACAGCTTGAGAGACATTAATTCCCTGTTATTGCAAATACAGTATGGAGATGTTTGAGGCACCCATCAAAAACCAGCTGAGAAATGTGGGGAGAAGACGAGGTGGATCTATTTTAGGATTTAGCCGCCTGTAAGAACGTAAGCAAAGCCAGACACTAAACTAAACTTGGCTTCCACTGTCTTTTACAAGAAATTCATCTCAACTGTGTATGAGAAATTCTGCTTTGTGTAGACACTACAGATTACATTAGCCAACATCCCATCAGTTTATAAGTCTGCTTGTCTAAAACTATAATAATAATTATTTGAGGCCAAGATAGTTGAAAGTTGAAGAAACAGCTTTTGCTTTCTGTGAGCAACATATTTTTGTACCCCCTTTATGCAACGTTGTGGAACTAAACCACCTAAAAACACCAGAAAGAGTAGGTAAAGTATCTTTTACTGTTCTTTTAACAATATCACCCACCTTATACACATCCAATTCTCCGCAGTGGTGGTCAAATCTAGTGTACAGCTCACTAAGCATATTCACCACCTGCATGGGCGTGCATCGTGAGCAGATCGCAGTGAAGCCCACAATATCTGAAAACAGCACCGTGACGTGATCAAACTTCTTCGCCGGCACAGGGAGCCCCTGCCAGAGACGCTGAGCGACGTTCCCTGGAAATATTGTGAAGAGCAGCTCTACCGTCCTCCTCTTTTCTTCTTCCAGTGCCTGATGTGCCTGTTCCAGGGCGGCTTTGGCTTTGCCCAGCCGCTTTTTCAAACCATCCTGGGCCTTGGTCTGCTCCCCGACCAGAACAACGTCTCTAAGTGCGTTGTGGATGGGAATGTCAGAGAGGTAGAGGCCCCTACCTGTCAACTCTTCTAGCTTATCAACACACGGAGAGCCGAGGAAGAGGAGTGCACTCATCTCTGACATGAAGATCATCTGTCCCTTCAGGTCCATATGCTACAGGGAAAAGGTCGAGAGGATGTTTTATCTTTGACTGTTTTGATCTGCCATGGATATGTAAAAACATCTTCCACGAAAATGTATTTTACATATTTTGCATTTTACAGTACATACTTTTTTCGGTGTTTTGCATAACTTTACAGACTCATAGTTTCATAGTTGTGTCAAGTCACCCTAACCTTATTATTAAACTTATTTCTGCAACATAATTTTGTTAAAGGGATAGTTCACCCAAAGATAAAAATTCTGTCATCATTTACTCACCTTCGAGTTGATCCAAATCTGTATAAATGTATTTGTGTACAGCAACTGATACCTCCAAAGAATAGCTCATTCATTTTCACTACTAGTGCTTAATATCAGTACAGATCATTTAGGTAAAATAAAACATTCAGTGTTTTCAGTATTAAAGGGGTAGTTCACAAGGGACAGTTGAACACAAAGATATTTGGACGAATGCAACAAACAGTTCTTGGAACCCATCGACTACCATAATAGGAATATTATTTCTGATAAACATAAATAAAGATATTTTGAAGAAGCAAAACGTTCTAGGGCACCTTTGACTCCTTGTAATTTTTCCTACTATTGTAGTCAATTGGGTCCAAAAACTGTTTGTTGCATTCGTCCAAATATCTTTGTGTTCAACTGTCCCTTGTGAACTACCCCTTTAACACTGAAAACACTGAATGTTTTATTTTACCTAAATGATCTGTACTGATATTAAGCACTTGTAGTGAAAAAGAATGTGCTATTCTTTGATTCTATTCATAAAATAAATGTTTTCATCTCAAATTTTTTGATAGGAGGTATCAGTTGCTGTACTATTTCGTTCTTGTGGGCATAAACACGGAAGATCTCATTAGAGGCTTTGAAAGGCAAACCTTTAACTGGTCTTGACATTTGGAGCCATGTTCGTTTCATCATCTGCGTGGCGCCGGGCTTCATTGCTTTGCCCTTATTATACTGATCTACTGCTGTCCAAGAAACTGAAATCTGTATTTAGAAAACAGCTCATAAGAAAAACCTGTTCTCTCAGATCAACGTGCAGAGAAAAATTCCCTAATTACTTTCCACTGACTCACGTTGAGCTTTTTAATCGTCTAATCAACATAAACCCTAAGACATTCTTTGATAAGCCTTTCTGTTTGATGCCAGTGTGAGAAAATGACCCGCATGAAGTTCACATTTCCAACTTGATTTAAACACAGCAGCACCATGCACAGCAATGCATTTCAACGCATTCAAAGCTGCAAACTGTGATGTTTTTCCCCAAGCAATAAGCCTGTTGTTTCGAAAATTCTCAGTTAGCAGTTTCACATAACGGTTGGCCGTTGTTTGCATCAGCTTTTAGATACAAGGGCAGAGAGAGAGAGAGAAAGAGAGAGAGAGATCGGAAAACAGAAAATACCTTTCCGAGACTGTCTGCAGAGCTCGTCCCAGGCTGTTTCACCCGCAGCACAAACTGTGTGTTAAGCATGGTCAAAATATCCTGGAAGCTGGCGCGTATCTCAGGTGAAACAATGGTAAAGTGCTCGTTGAAGGCAGATCTCCTCTGACCTTCTCTGCAACGCCCCAGCCTCCTCCTCAACCCATCTCCAATCTGCATCAGGCACATTTCCTGATCAAAAAGTATGTGGAAGGGAAACGTGGAGTAGAGTAGCGACAGGGGGATGTCTCCAGACGAATGTGTCCTCATTGGGCTTGGCGTGAGGCTCCTGCCATCTCTGACCACCACAGAGTACAGCAGATGAGGCTGATGATTGGCCTGTAGAGCACCACTGTCTTTACCCCCAACATCCATTCTGACCTCCACCCGAGTGCAGTAGAGAAAACGCGCTGCCGCCTGGATAATACCCGGGAAGAAGAGCTCAGTGGTGGGGAGGGGATTGAAGTAATAGACAGTCAGGAGTCCTGGATCTTTGTCCAGACAGAGGATGGAGGCTTGGTGGATGTAGCGCTGTACCTCAGGAGTGGGCGGTGTGCTTTGCTTTAAGAGAACATTAAAGCTGTTGAGAAAATCATGGAGCGCTCCCCCCACTACTCTCAGAATATGACCATCCTCTTCGTAACAGTCCCGAAACACCTCCGTGCCTAGAGAAATCCTGAGAGTGTCCATGTGGATACCTGAAATTTATTGTACAATTCATTAACAATTAGGCAGCCGGAAGCCATGTGGGAATTGTATTTTTGTCATGTATGCTTGTTACCTGTTTTTTGGGAATAGTTCCTCATGACATCTGATAATTGTTTAGATTTCTCCATTGTCTGAGCTACAGCAGTAGTGCATGCTAGAGGGCTTTGGAAACATGTATTGAGCCAGAGTCAAGAATTATTTGAATATGTTGAATGAAACATGGACATTTCTCATTGTGCCACATACTGTAGTGTGTACCATAAAACATGCATTCTATAAAAGGTTTATAAGACTATAATAGAATGCTAAATAATAAAAAGAAGCTACATTTTATGATAAAATCATATTGATATTATACTTTATTAAATATGAAAAACTATATTAAAAACAAACGGAGAAAATAATGATACATAGTACAATGACCATAAAACTGGAGACGGATTTCTAATGCGTGACAGTTGTATTGATTGTACTGCGTGCAAATTAAAATGCTCCTAAAATCGTCCAAATAATGAAAC
The DNA here is from genome assembly GCA_006030095.1 of Triplophysa siluroides. Lineage (NCBI taxonomy): Eukaryota > Metazoa > Chordata > Actinopteri > Cypriniformes > Nemacheilidae > Triplophysa > Triplophysa siluroides. The sequence continues at coordinate 1,601,073 of VCII01000913.1, forward strand.
GGTGAAATAAATAACAATGCCATTAAACACTGTCAGATCAAAGGCAACATATAATAAGGAAAAATAATATCTTACCAAGTCACGTCTGACTGCTCTTTCATGACTCTGACCATTGCATTTCGTAATTTCTCGAACTAAAAGTAAGGGAAAAAAAGATCTTTATATACATTCTATATGTCTGTGTACATATATAGCCTATGTGTGTGTGTGTGTGTGATATGTGTGTGCATTTCATCTGAATAAATTAATAACAAGCGCGTATAACAAGCCTAACCATTTCTATTAATTACAATGTTTTATTTGGCTATTTGGCTTAGCATTTTACGCAGAGAAATATAACGGTTTCTCTTTCTCATGCAGAAATGTATCAAGTCAATAACAGACATGTGAAATTACCTCCGGGCACACCAGTTTTCGGATGCTCTCGCCCAGTGAATGCAGATTAACTTTGCTCCGGCTTGTTTTGCGTCTGGGAAGAATGTTGGCAATATTGCCCTGCACCTCTCTGGATACTGGCAAAACACTCACTGCATTGCCGTCTTTAAAGTCGGCGGGTTCCTCATTTCCCACTACCATGGAAAAGGGGCATTCGCCCGCAATCTTAAGATCCTTCAGTTTAGCGCAAAACATTATTTGCGTAATAGTCCTCTCCAAACGCGTATCCGAAATAATTAGGCTACATGGTGGGTATCCGTCCGTTACAAGCATAAAAGCATTCTTGACTGATGATGAAAAATATCACCCCAAGAAATATCATTTACCCGCGCGCACACGTCTAACCCAAGACTAAGGTATTTCAAACTTATCAGCACCCTATCCGCCAGCACATAATATTCATAGTAAATTAAGGTAGCAAATGACGAGCCAAGAATAATTAGGTAAGACCAATCACAGACGACACTGAAGCTTCCAGCTAACCAATAGATGCACTTGCAGACAAATCTCCTTAAAGATGCAGAATGCTGGTCTGGGGATTTTCTTTGCAAGACGCATAGGTCTGGACATGCGGTGTACCAGCATGCGCATCATCCGGTGGACACCTGGAGTTGTCGGATGATTGAAGAGGATTGCGTGTATGTTTGCCCGGTTCAGATTATTTCAAATGTTTCCCTAGATGTATAGCAAATATTTAAGTGGTATATCACGCCTTATTTAATTCAGGTTCCGATTGATACTATGCGCAAATAAAAACGCTCTCAACATTTCGGACTTTTATATGTCATTGCCATCTCAGCAGCAAACAGTCTGAACACATTCAGGACTTTTGGCCACCCAGATGTCTGGCCAGAGTCTAGCAAACATAAATTACCATGTGTGAGCTCATTAGCCTACAGTCGCACTGACTCACATACAGACAGTTATGTAACGGACTCAAGGTATTGCAGGTTTGCCTCACGAAGTCCTGGTAGAATAGAATAGACAGCCATACATTGGCAGACTTATGATGGGCATCACGCTGAAACAACTTATACACAAAATACATGCTGGTATCAATGAAATGGATAAAAAGGAAAACAGATCAGGAGTACAATGGCTGGTTTTTGTATTATAATAATACGTCGTTTTTGAAGATTGCATTGGAGATGTGAGAAGAAACTGGCAGTGCAAAACAGATCAATAGCATATACACAAATCAATGAAAAAATTGACTAAAGTCAGTAGTCAATTATTTTGTTCCTCTATAATCTTTGGTCGAACACAAAAAAATGATCAATGACTTGTTCCAGAAATAATGGCTTTTAAGATGAAGGATGAAAGATTGTCCTAATGTGACTGTATCATATAATGTCAATCCACTTTTTGCTATTTGATATATAGATTTGTAAATACAGCTATTACTACAGTATGATAATACAAATCAATTACTATTATTTGGATTCTTCTTGGATTCTTCAGAGAAACGTCTGTGACATTAAAATGACGGCATGTTATGATATGTACAGGAGAATTTGAAATGAAATTAGTGTATACAGTATACACTGAATCGAAATTAAGAATGCCATGTTAGCAAAAGTCGGTACTGAAAGTTGTAGACATTGAACCCCAACAGTACATGCAACTTAATCAGCTTCACGAGAGCACACTTATAAACAAACCAGAGGAACCATGTGGGCAGCTGCACCACAAAATCACTTTTTTGTGGGCAGGGCAGATGCCATATTTAATATGAAATGAAAACATTTCCAGTAGACAAACAACACTAGAAAACAAATGTTGAAAATGAGACATGACTTCCTTAGGAATGTCAAATCTAGTGAATGGGCTGTAGTTCTGTCCCTCATACCCTGGCCTGGATCCTTCATCTGTTGACATTATGCTTTCTAGAATGTGCTTTGATCACTTTATGTGCATAAATGGTTTGCTGTTATCAGTAACTCTGTCTTAGAACTGCCAAGAAAGCACCCAAGAACTCCTTCTAAAAGACAGAGAGTTTTGTAGTTAGTTGAGGGTCATCCTCATTTGCCTTCTGTGTCGCTTCTTGGTTGTCTGATGTCTGTCTCTGCCCACATACTTTAAATATCGCACAGCACAAGCCATACTAATCATCTCTGTCGTGTCCCCTCCCCATGCACTTTCTCTCCATGCATAAACCTGACAAATTAACTGTCTCGTGCTAAAACAGCACTCCATTAGGAATCCATTGCTTTTAACGCTATTTCAAATTGGCAGAAAGCCGTCATTTTTGTTGCCGGGGATGTGAACGTCTGTTTACACCATATAGCGTTACTTTTCATTTTCTTTCCCTCAGAGAAGCTGTAGTTCTATTATATGTAATTTTTTGCCCCTTTCATTTCAACAATGCAGCCGTAGCTAATGTGGAGGTCTCTATTTAATGTGCTCACATTACAAAGGGTACTGGCACACAAATAGGCCTACGTTTATTGTACCACAATCTATCACTGAATAAATTAAAAATACATCAATACCAAAATACTCTGTGTCTGTTACAAGCATGACTCATTTAATCTTGCCATCAGTTAATTAACTAACGTCATGTTTAGTACGAGTTTCTAATGTATCCCATTGGTGCCAAGCATGAATAATTCAAATTCCATGGGTGCTGGGAGACATATGCCAAACCAGAATCACTGCTCGATCTGTGCCTAATTTAATAGAGCGATGGGATTGATTTTGAAGTTTGTGAGGACCGGAGCCCTCAGGGAGGCTGCTGATTGGCTGGGTGGCTTCCGTAGCGATGCAGCATGTCCAAAATCTTGTGTAAGGCAGCGTGACTCATTCCTCTGAGGTGGCAGAGGGAACAAACCTCTGTGCTGCTGATGAAACCAGGCTGCGGCATGGTCAACAGTACAATGAGAGCACATTGGTTGAGCAGGTGTGTGTATCTGTGTTTTTCATTTTGTGTACACTCTCAACCAAATTAACAATATTTTAAATATCTAAATAGGAACAAGAATGATTTAAAAGGTGAGGGGCACATTAAAACATGATAAGAATTATTTTGAAGAATGTAGGAAAGCAAACAGTTCTGGGGCACTTTTATACCGTTGTAATTGTTCCTACTATGGTAATGGTGGCCAATAACTGTTTGGTTAAAAGCATTCCTCCAAATATCTTTCCCTCTGTTCATCAGAACAAAGACATTTATACAGATGTGTAGCAACTCGAGGGTGAGTGAATGATGACAGAATTTTTATTTTTGGGTGAACTGTCCCTTTAACCACAAAGTAACATCCCTGACCGTGTGATCAGCCACAGTAACAAATGTTAACCTCTGCAGCCAACTGGAGCTATTGAATGCTCAAACACGTCATTTTTTTATGTACTTACATTCTGTATAAATGACAGGAGACACATTAATTGCGTGAAAGTTACGATTGAGAGCTCATAATGCCACAGAATACTCAAACAGTTTAATTCAAACAGTGCATTCATTAATTCAAGATCTTTGTTCTTAATACGAGGGCAAAAACTGAACAGTTGATTTTCCATGCGGACACAGATCTTGGACTAGGATTTATGTGAGCATGATATGAAACAAACTGCAATATTGCATTAAACAACATTCTGTCTTGTTCCATGAGAATCATTGCATATCCTTCCATTTCATTCTAAACAGAAATGCCACAAAATTATTCATAAATGTCAAATGTTTCATGATAATTAGCGTTACATAAATCTCATTAAGTATGATTACAATTTAGTGCCAATATTTGCTGCCAACTGTGATTCCAACATTTAGAATCAATGTGAGGGCTTGCGTACAGTAGGTGAATTTTAGTGGCAATGTGCAAAACTATTTACAGACTTCCACTCCTCCAGGAGATTAGTCTCGGCCAGATCCAGGGAGAGAACCTGGATCATTATGTAATATTGTCACTCATTTATGAACGCAATGAAGCAGCACTGGGAGTTTGTGTATGTGTGTGACTAGAATGTCGTAGCTCAATGCCATAGCAACACACCATCCACGAGAAAAAATGCTTTGCCAATAATGGGGCTAAAACACTTTTTTCCAAGGGAATATTAGCTAATCGCCTATTTTTCTACATGATTTTAGCAAGCACATCTTTGAATGCTCATGTATGTTTTCAAAGCGCCTATTAAAAAATCTTGCTCAAAGGATTTTGATCTTGTTTGTGGGCTACATTTTGCAATTATTTTTGCAGGGGGCCATTTATTCTTCAGAGGCTTTAGACAGCGTGATGAGCAGTTAAATCAAAGTGTTGTAGGCAGACTGGCCCCAGGCAGCTCAGTTCATTACAGCACCGCCACGATTGCTGTTATTATTTTTAGCAGTAGTACTTGTGTTAAAAGTAGATTGGTCTAAGCACACTAAGAAAATGAATGAAATCGATCATTTATTTCACCATTTCTCTGAACAAAAGCAAATAAGGATTTCTTAGAAGATGCACTATAATGGCAGTCTGAAAATAATCAATCATTTTACCAAAAACTCTGCTGTTTGCAAAGCCCAAAAGCGATATGTAAACACAAAGCAAATGAATTTAGATGCATGTTCAAAGCTCTTATCCATGATTATTTGAGGGCACTTGGGCAGTGGCCAAGGCAGGAGACATTCCTCTGGAGCATCCTCACACGGAAACATCACAAACACATTTAAAAGCTTAAATAATAGAGAGAGTTGAGGAGGGGGACTGAAGTGGCTCTTTCTCCTTCGCTGGACTCTTTAAAAAAACCTTGAGCCAGAAAGGAAAAACCAATCAGAGCTGTCCTATTAATATATTGTTTTACTTAACACGTTTATGAATTGACTCTTACAAAAATGTCAAAGAGATCCCAAGCGGTCAGATTGGGCATATATGGATATTTTGTGCTTGTTCCCTACATTGTGACCATGGACAACAAAAAATTGTCTTATGGGTCAAGGATTGTTAGGATAGGACAATATCTGGTGGAGATACAATCGTTAAAAACTCTAAATATTGAGAACATTGCCTTTGAAGTTGTTAATCAGAGGCACTGTAGCAGGCCATCCAGGTTTTTATAAATTAAGTTTTTTATTTTTTATTTTGATGCTTACAAAAGGTACAGGCTTTTACTAAAAATGTTCCTTAAGGCTGGTTTGTGATCCAGGGTCACAATTGTGGTTTTATTTAGACTTGCTTATACAAAAGAGAATTATGACCTGTACCAACAGACTAATGGCAACTCGAAAACAGAGACCCCACCAGCATATTTTTCCATCTTTCCATGGTCAAAATCTTGTAATTTTTTATAAGGGGTCATATGAGCATTGGCAAGGGAGTCAGTCATGAAAATGATCATCTAGTGCTTTTTTACTACAAGGATTTTTCAAACAGATTAAGTATAAGTACAGCTTTCCTGTATAGCTCAGTTAACAAGGCAAGGTTGTGGGTTCGACCCCAGGGGATTGCAAACACCTATGTATTAATGTATAGGATAATGCAATGTAAGTCACTTTGGATAAAAGCGTCTGCCAAATGCATGTAATGTAAATGTAAGTGAGATTTAAACAATGGAATAAATCACAGGGTTTTATTTGTTCTTAGGCTCCTAATATGGTCATCATATGTTCAGTCTGTAAGAATGTGTTATAACTATGGGTGAAATCAATACATTATAATGATATGATCTATAGATGCTGGTTATTTCACCACACATTCTCAGCTACACTGAATAATCCACAGAACAATTTGTGAGTTGCAACAGTTTTTAAACATAAACCAAACCAGCCAAGTCTCCTTTCTGCAGGGTAACTGTGCCTTTGTCACTATGCCATGGCATGTTTACACATATAGAAAAGGGATTTATCACAGCTTCGTTTAAAACCCCACGTCATGTGTTTACAAAAAAAGACCCTCGACTGCCACCCTCTGCACTTAAAAGGTAACCATGATAAACAATCGTAGGTTTCCCACAGTGCTCAGCCCATGACCAGACCTTTTAAGACTGGAGCACTGGCGCTCTGTTTACTTGGAGGAGAAGGGCAAAGGGAACCACATGAAGAACGACAACTACACATCCAAATAGCAACCTGAGATCCAGGGCTACACATCAGGAGACAAAAACATGATGGTCTATATCTATGTGTGGACACAGCTGTCTCTATAGCAGAAAATACAAGAAGTGTTTGCCCAGCGAACTGTGAGGTACCATATGGCCATACGGAACAATACAGGGCATAAAAAAAGAATTCAAAGTTTAAACAGTTGTTTTAGAGAATTGATAGGTAAATCCTTATGAGGAGAGTGGGGTTTTGTAGTTGCTGTTACATGAGCCATAGCTAATTTAATATAATAATTTATTTTATAAGGTATTTGGCAAAAAATACATTTAATTTGGCCTTTGAAGTAGAAAAATATAACCGTAAGGTACACATCTGTTACACATACAACACACACACATCTGAACAAATATTTCACATTGAAAATAAATACCTAATTTCATCTTCTTAATTTTATCTTTTTCATTTTTAAGAACAATGACAATTTTTACTGCCTATTCAAGCTTAAGACATATGGCCCACTGTGGACAGACGTGGACACCTGACGCATAATTGCCTTTTGTTGTTTTTGTTACATTCAGGAATTACGATAAGCTTACATTAAAACTAAGCAGACTACAAATAAAACCCTGGAAAACCAAATTGTTTTGAAAGGGATATCGTTGACATACTGTATGCTATTTTAAAAGCCTATTTCCTACTTTCTTTGTCACCAGCACCAGTATTAGTTATAGTTGTATAGTTCATTGACAAAAACCACTCATGCTTTGTTGGTGTTCAAAGACATTCCCCATTTTGTTTGACACAAACCAGCAAGCATCTTACAACTCACGAATCTCAGACACTTAAAAAAGTCTAGTCCACCCAGAAAGAGAATGTTGTAGAATACAGCTGGTGCATTTATGATTTTCAAAGTTTATTGGTTCTTATCAAACCTACAGGTCACACTGACAACCAGCACCCATCAGCATACGCTTTGGCTTCTTCTGTTCCTTGGTGTTCTAGGTTAATTATATCTAAAACATGACAGAACATGGCAGGCAGCCTTGGCCTGAGGTCAGCTGAAGACCTGTACAACAGTGTTTTTCTAAGTTGAATTTGCAATCAGATCACAAGGGCTGAAATGTCAAATATGATGTTTACAAAGGAGACTGATAAAGTGTGACATTTTGGAGTATTCCATCAGAATTAATCGAATGATTTCAAAATGTAAAAAACCTTGTGGATGGTGTGGATGCGTTCAGACATTGAAAAAGAGGTAATTACGAACTTTGTGCGTTTGTATTTGTATTGTAGGAGCCATACAGATCATGTTCTATTCCCATTATGAGTGTATTTAGTAAAACAATTCTAATATTTTATACCTGTTCTAAAGCTTGTAAATTCAGCATACATTTCTGCATAACAGCAGCAGATCAATAGCAGCGTCACAAAGGATTTGTTGCTGGATGGGGAGGCTGGTGTGAGCTGTTATCAGTCTTTACTGTGAAACTGGAGCAATTTTTCATCTTAGCGTGACAGGTGATGGGCACAGATGCACTGATGTTCCATTTAATGGATATATATAATGCAAATTTTCTGGCATTAGGCTACTAAGTGATTTTGCACTCTCCTTATTGACCTATTGTCGCATACTGAATACCACTAGTTGAGTGTAGTTGAATGTAGAAAACCAGTTGCCTTAGACATCCAGCATGCATTGCAGCATTAACTATGCATTTAAATAGCTTATTTTTTTATTTTTGTTGTGTTAGTATTAATGTGACTTTCAGTATCAAATTTTGTAATGTTCAGAGTTTTCTTACTTTGTTTTGTGTCATACTTTTCAGTAATGTCTACTCAGTTATACCACAACATACCATTTTATACCTGATTATTTGTAATATTAAATAATAAGAAAACTAAACAATGTTATCCTTATAATGTATCAACATGCAAGAACACAACCCTGTTGTACTATTTATTACTATATTATGTATATATAAATGGTTAAGCAAAAGGCATTGATATTTCCATGAGACTCAAATTAATAACCTTAACCTGGATCTAACCTATTTCACCAAGGTAGTAACACTGTCTTAACATTAAATATTTTTTTAATAACGTTAGGCTAACAAATAAGATCATACTATGATGCACATCGGTCATAACCTAATATACATTAAGCTAAAATAAGCCTACTTAAATAACATTAAAACCTAACTGTATCTCTGGACTCTGGAACGTTTTTTTCAACTCTAATAATAAGAACTCTAAACCACACAGACGCTGAACTGATTTAAATGTGATGTAGACAAGTTTGAGACGATCCATGACCATGATTTTGATCCCACTGAGTCTCTGTTATGACAAAGTAGAACACTTTCTGGTGTCTCCCTCTAGTGGCTGATACTATATTATCAAGGATTTTAGACACCATGCATTTTATATAATATTTCTATTTTCATTTTATACGTTTAAATTATACAATTGCAAACACGTAAATAAAGCGATTATGTCATGCTAATCTGAATATTTGAAGTTACGTCTGAATATTATCAACGTAACGTGACGTTCGCTCAAGTGGGGCTATCTGATTGGCAGACATAAAGAAGAAGGCAGGGTCCAGTCGGCGAATTAAACCTAAAATGCGCGTTCGACTGCGCAGCGCATACGGATCGATCTATGACATCAGGTCATAGCGAGAGCTAATTAAACGCATACAAAGCGGTCTGTTCTCGAATAGCTCTCGCGGTACTTCAATATCATACGCGATCAGTCTGCGCAGCATGAGCGAAGGCTTCGTCATAGTAGATTTCATAAACTCTTATCCGCTAGTTCCTTTGGTAACACAAGTAAACAAATGGCGCAGAACACATCAAATGAACTGAATACAATGCTGTAGTTTACACGTTTGTTGTGAAACTCCGGAAGATTTTATACTGTATGAGTGAAAACTGGATGATTGTTTTACACGAAGCCGATTTGGTGTGGTTTTATTTGGTCCTAACAAAGCATTGCATAATAACTGTTTGGGAGATGCAGTAATTAAGATGGACGACGATATGTTTTCTACAACACTTGCTTACACGAAAAGTCCAAAAGCGTCAAGAAGAACAACGTTTCAGGTATTATTATCATATAAGAGTCATAAACTATAAAAAGGTATAAATCGCTTATGGAGCTGCTAGCCATGTTGTTCAGTATTACAATCATTAAAATAGACTACACATGTTAGTTATGTTGTTGTTGCATTTCAGTATGAGTTAGAGGCATCCGTGTCTGCTAGAGCCAACAGACTAAAACCGAGTTTTACGTACTCTGAAGACTTTGACGACGACGATGACTATGGTATAGATGATGATGACAACGACGGTGAGTGAAACAATGTGGTCTGGAATATCTGTACTTAAATATAAAAATATAAATGTATATTTAGAAGTGTATCCTTTATCCAGTACGTTTATTGCAGCAAGACACCTTAATCTCGTTAGGTCACAACGTTAACCTGTATGCAATTGAACTCTCTTATTAAGACTACCCATGTTCTTACTATAGCAACCACAGTTTCACCACAGACAAAAACACAAATGTTGGGTTACAATGGTAACCATAGTTTAACCATGATATTAAACCTGAAAAATGTATCTCTGCAGACATGCTTGGCAAACTTCTTAGGATACAGAAACAGAAAAAGGACAGATTTAAAGCCGGGAAGACAAAGGGCAAGATAAACGATTTCAAACTTTCCGACGATGAAGAAGAAAACGTCAAACCCCACAAAGTATCTTTCTTAAAAACCAAAAGGAACAGCTCACCTGTCCACACTGAACAGCTAGATTCAATGAGAAGCGATAGCCATGGTTCTTTCCATTCCAGTCAAGCCAGGAGTACCCCTCAAAGTCCATGGAATTCTGTCACTACCGAGAAAATTCAACAGTCCGATTCTCCTTCCTCCTCTCAGTCTGACAAGCCTCAACCAGACAGCACTGTACAGACCGATCAGTCAGAGTCCGTAATGAAGATGAGAAATCAGACAGAGTCATCCTTGGTGAGGAAGAGTCTTTCAGAATCTCCTTTGCCACTAAATTCTGAGAATAGCCGATGGGAATCTTCAGTCCCCCTTCCATCAGAGGGCTCTCAGTGGGACGGTCCTGTCTCACTGCTGTCAGAAAAAGAACACAACCAAAAAACGTATTTTGGTGAAGAAGGTGAACTTCCCATTCCTCACCCTCGGGAGCGAAGTGTTAAACCAAAACATCCCACAGGTGAGGACTTAAAAACTGTTTTCTTATTGGACAAAGCACAAAAGATTGTCATAAAAAAGCCAATATATAGATCAAATTCCTTTATTGGAAGCAGGTTGTCTTGCACAAGACATGTCCCCCAGGCCCATGCCCAGGCAGAAGACAGGAAATATGTGCGACAGTGGTCAGTTAGAAGAGAACACACAAGCGGAGACCCCGGCCTTCAGCGGTGTAGCCACCTCCTCCATGTCTATAGTGCTCTCCAACACATCGTCTTTAGACAAGATTCGAACCTCTACCAATGATAGTGCACAGGTGAGAATTTTCAAAGATAGCATAATATTTAGTTTTATTGATTAAAGGCTTACGTAATATTTGTTTTAAATATGCTATGTATTTCTGTAATCATTTATCCCCCAAACACAGAGGATGCCTATCTGATGAACCCAGCGAACCTCAGACCTCCTTTCCTCTATTCATACTGTATTCTTGACTGCTCCCCCTGTCATGCATAAGGCGTGGGAATTGTCCTATTGGGCAATTGAACTGTGCTGAAATAGTGGGATTATAACACCTAGTCCTGTTAGTCGAATCTTTGTACATTATGATGCATTGTTTATATTTTTATATTTTAAGTTTAGAATGTTGTTTAGTTAGTATGTTGGAATTGTCAACCAATGAAATCATACAGCCTGTTGATTCTGTGGTTATGTGTTAGCAGTAGCTCATATCTAACGGAAACTGTCGGTTTAAAAGACAAGTGCAGTTTAGCAGAAGATTTGTCACTTTTTCATTGTAGGGTCAGGGTGAAGACTCGGCCATATCAGAAAAGTCCAAGACAAATTCCTCTTCAACACAGAAACACATGTCTGAGGCTCTGACAACGGCAGAAAGCGGTAATTGTCTAAATGTGATTAAGAATACTAGTATATTGGTAATCTCTGACTTGTTTTGTGACCTTATCACATTTTGTTTGTGCACAGTAGTTATATATTAATAAGTTAATGAATCATCTTTATCTTTGATTGTGGTTACACTAGAAGAGAACAGAGAGGCAACAGAGTCAACATCCTTTGAGGAAAATGTAAGTCAGATTAACAGTGAAAAAATTATTTATTATTACGTAATGTGTTAGAAGTCTTTTCAGATTCGATTGCTGATTTGTCTCTAATTATTGCAGTACCCTGTAAATTATGTTTTTAATGCAATTCAATTAATTAAGTCTTATTTTCTTTTTGATCAGAAGGTTTCTCAAAGCAACCTTGACCAAACATTCACTGTACGAGTGCAAACTACCAAATCAACAGACAGGTGAATTTGTTTAACCCCTCATACTCCCTTCAGATCTGCATTACATTTTTTTTCACTTATATGATTGTGCAAACTGTGCATCATTTCTGAGTGCTGTGTATTTATAACAACGAGGAACAAATTACTGAGTGCATTGCGGCTTAGATGACTGACCATTGAACACCTATTAAAAATGTTGTTTAGACACTAAGGACATTAGGCTGTCTGTCATATAGTTCTAGAAAGTCGAAGAGCTCCTACACCGCAGAGTCTAAATACCTGGGAACACTGAAAATTCTGGATCAAAAGATGCAGGAGACCCAACAGATTCCAGATGCCGCCGATTCACTAAGAGCTGCTGTGTACCAGGTTAGACAAATCATCATTTACTATTCTGTCATGAGGCTTGCATCTGTTTTTCTCATAGAAATTTGTTTATTTTATGTTAAAAAAATTACTAAACATTTCCCCTCAAAATGTAAATCTTGCACAAATCGTGAGTGTGTTTTGTCCTGTATAGGAATGGCTAAAAAAGAAAGAAGAAAACATCAAAATAAAAATGAGGGCAAAGAACCTGGAAGGAAAATTGAACGAGGAGAAAAGGCAAAAGGTAATTCTGAGAAACCAAGTGATCGATTCATACATTTTTTTGTCATTTCATATCCTCAATCCTAATGTTCTTCCTAGGAAAAGCTTGCAAAAATAGCAGATGCTAAAGCCTCTTATGATGCCTGGAAAGAGAAAACAGTGGACGTCATCAGAAAGAAAGTCAAAGAAAAACAGGAGGCAATCAATGAACAACAAATGGAAAAGGAAAAAAAGCAAGAAAAAAAGGAAACAGCAGTACAGGTCAGTGTTTTTCAGTTAATTATTAAAGTGGTGTTATGTTTCTTTAAAATTTTGATTATATATTACCCCTTTGGTTGGGATTTCTCAACACAGAAGCACACACAGACCCTACCACTGAATACATTTTATAACTATATTTTATAACCATTTTAATCTTTCACATAAAGCTATGACAATGTGAACATTTTCAAAAGCAGGTTTTTGAGAAATGGAAACTGGATCATGACGAAATCCTTAAAGAAAGGATGAGGGAAAAGAAACAGAATGAAAAAAAAGAGAAAAAACAGCAGGTCAGAGAGAAAGAAGAGAGGAAGAGCGACTGTACCTCTGCTTTCATTCAATGGTAAGAAGGACATTTGTGTCTTTTATAAAATCGTTTTAAAATATTTGTTGTGTTAAATTGCTCAAAGTTGGTCATGCTGCAGTCTCTCAAGCAATTGCTTCATTACAGTTTTTCTCGATTGCTTAAACACATTTCTGGAAATGATGCCTCCTTTTCTCGAAACACAAATCCCTAACTTCTAACACAATTTCCTCAACATCCTATTTTCAGGTCAAATTGAAGCTCTCCACTCAAAAATTCATTCAAACTTACTAAAAAATCTAACTTTTCCTCTCAAAAACACTCACACTACAACATAGTCTTAGACTCTGGCGAGATCAATTCTAAACACTGTTTAAATAATAATGATTTAATAATAATTTGACATCTCAGTGTTTATTACAATATATACAACACGAAAGAGTGCAGATAGAGCAAAATGCAACAATGAGCTTTAGGAAAAAAATTTACAATTACAAAATGAAAGTAGATGAAGTAGACGATCTTACAAGACAAGAAAAGGTCAAAAATCAAAGAACAATATGAACTGGTCATGCAACACAATACAGAACATGACTGCATAAATAACATATACATCTAGGCATTTAGCAGGCGCCTTTATATAAAGCAATTTACAGAGAAGATAAAGGAAACAATAAAGCGATTTGTCAATACTGTGAATATGGCATCCTCTGCACCTTTGGCCCAATTTCGCAAATGTATACTATAGCAGATTTGTTTTACTGTAAACAATTGTCTCTGAGTTCTGCAAAAATACAGAACATGTAAAAAAAAGGGGCTGCAAATACAAATTTGTAAACTTGACAATCACATGAGAATGTACATGTGCTACAGTTTACTGGATACAGAAGAGTGAATTCTTTTCTCATATAAAGCTCTGTTACTGTGCACTGTGATTATACTGTATGTGTACAATAAGTAAAGCCCTGTAGATGATTCTAGGATGCAATTTCATAGCACTATCACTTGTGCTCCTATTTATATGATTCTGAGATTCTGATTGGTGTGTCATGCAGTGAATGTTTACTGATGGATAAATGTGTGCTATTTGAGATTACATTGTGACACTTCAGTTCATTATATTATGTGTTTGTTTTCTGAATGAGCACATTGTTAACCCTTTGCCAAATAAGGACGTTTTTGTAAGGGGTTTTGCAGAAATCGCTAAAAGAATTGACATGTGAGTGAAAACAAGTGAAATGTTTCATTTCATGTGTCATTTTTTTGAGAACTGAATGAATGGTTTGGAAAATTGTCACAACTGTATCCGTTTTTGTGTGTTAGCAATCAAGAAAAACTGTAAGATATTTTTGTAAAGCATCAGGTTTCAGATTAATAACTGCCATTTAGGGTAAAATACCATAATGTTATTTACCTTAAATATTAGGAGTGCGCAAAAGAAGAATGTTATTCAAGAGAGAGTAAGAGAAGAACACGAGAATAACAAAATTGATGAAATGGAGGAAAAATATGAAAAGGAGGAAAGAGAAAAAATGGCCTTGGAGATGTATGACAAATGGATGGTATGTTACAGTAAATATATATTTGTGTAATTTGCAGTATATTTGAGTAATTTGCAGTTCACTGCCATTCATTTTATATCAAACCATTTACAAAATATTGTAAGTAGCCTACATGCTGTACTTCTGTGTATATAGAGCAATATTTTGGTGAACACACTATGAGCGTTATTTTATCATGCTGATGGTGATTTTTGTGGTCTCGGCCATTTTATCACAGAGAAGAAAAGAGTTTCAACAAAAAAGAGAGAGAAAAGAACAGAGGATAAATGCGATTCTTCAGGATGAGCCCCTTCCACCATGGAGCCCCCCTAATAAAACCATTCCGTTTGGAAAATAAGCTTAACTAATGGTAATATCTCCATTTTTTTATAAGCTTTGAAATTATGTGAAAATATGCAATTTGCCACTAAAACTAAAATACATTATCATCAAGGTGTCTTTAAAGGTGCTTTATGTCAGAAATGAATTTTTATGTTTGTATATTATTTAACATGTCACTTAAAATAATTCAGTGCTGTTTATAGCATTATTTTAAAGATTATTAAAGGCATTTCATTTTTAAATGATGTATTATAGTTATGTATAAATTTATGGGATTTATTTAGACGTTGAAAAAAATTGTGAATAGTGAAAATTTGAACCATTTTAGTGCTTGTTCTGTTTGGTGATTATAACAATTCTGTTTAAACTCTGTATTGCTTTTTGCAATAAAAAGAATATTGAAATCCTTAGAACATCATTGTTCCTAGTTTATATGCAGATGCATGTAAATTAACCATATGAGTCATGGTGACTTTGTATATTCTGCTCAAGTGATTTGTACTTAAAAATTGTACTGTAGGCCTACATTTTCCCCTCAATAATTTACCTAGAAGCAACATTTTGTTTTACCAAGCTGATTTCCTGATTCTTACAATGTTACCACCTAATCAAAAATATGCTGAAAAAGTATAGTAGAAGAACCTTTATTTATAACTTTGTGAAGGGGGTTTGCACTGTTGCAGTCCAAAATGTAACACTAAAGCAATGAAAATTCTACTGAAATATGGGAGATGAATAATAGGAACTACCTTAAACAAATTTGGTGCCTGGAGACCAGGGCAGTTTTTTAACTGATTAGCAAAGCGTGACCATGAGATGGCAACATTTCTAGTCATGAACATGCTGAAGCTAAAAGCCATCTGCTTGAAATAAAATCCCTAATGCAAGTCTAAAGATGTATGTCTGAAGATAAATAGTTTTGTGTGGAGATAGAAATTCATTACTGTAGATAACATGCTAGAAGCTTTTTGCGGGACATACAATAGAAGACGTGTGACAGGATCAATACTTTGAGTATTGACTTCTCTTGTACCAAATGAGTATTGACTGGTCAACCTTTTTCTCTCAGATGATTGATCTTCCATGGGCTGGTGGCTGATCAGAATAAGGAATTTATAAACCAAATACATCTTTTTGAAGAAATACATTTCCTTACTGTTTTAGTGAGAATTAATTTACAGTATCCATTGTGTTTACGTTTTCTGGTTACTTCTTTTTTTTTTTAAAGCAAGATTTGTATTCCAGTCCATATTACTAATTCCACTGCACATTAGACAAAATGTGATCATCTATGAATATTGGAGGTTGGTCACTGCACATGTAGTCTATTGAATCTTTGGTTTTGGCCTCCCTTCCAGACAGATTTGAATTTGTCATATGATCTTATGTAAAATAAGTATATTTTCGATTGGTGAATTTGAGGTCTACTTAAAATAACAATAGATCTTTATTCTGTTTTTGTGTAACTGGTCATGCAACACAATACAGTATACAACTGCACAAATAACATTTACATTCAGGCATTTAGCAGATGCTTTTATCCAAAGCAACTTAAAGAGAAGATAAAGGAAACAATCCAAAAAGCGATTTGTCAATAGGAGGCAATGTAAAAAATATGGCATCCTCTGCATCTTTGGCCCGATTTCCCAAAAGTATACTATAGCAGATTTTCTTTGCATAATAAGTCTTCTCTGAGTTCTACAAAAAATACGGAACAGGTAAAAAAGGCTACAAATACAAATTTGTAAACTTGAAAAAATCACAAATTTGAGGGTTTACAAGTGCTAAAGTTTACTGGATACAGAATAGTGACATTTCTCTCATATAAAGTGTGTACTGTAAGTAATTATACTGTATGTTAGTATAAAGCCCAGTAGATGATTCTAGGACGCACAATTGCCTGTGCTCCTATTGATATGATAGTCTGCTTGTGTTTACACCAGACGCGCCGCGCCACACGTCAAAAGGGTCCCAGAAGCGGCAGTTCGCTAAAGATAGGCCTAGTCTATTTTTGACGGATGCCGCACAGCACAGCAAATTCAAAATAAATGTAAAAAAATCATGTCAATTTCAAAATGAACACCCTGGGCAGACTCCCGATCGTATTTCACAGTCACATATCCCTCACATAAGACCATAAATGGACCACGAGAGGTTTACCTCGATCAAAACCATGATTATTTTGTGGTGAAATATTGTTTTATGATAATATAATAACATAATAATCATGTTTTTGTTTTGTTTCAACTATATTAAAAGCATGGTTAATTTTCGTAAGGGGACTCATAGCAATGAACACAACTATATGGCCTACCAGACAAACATAACTATTTATCCAACTTTCTTTTAACCCCCAAAAATCATAAAAAACAAAGTCGGACAGGCAGATCACCTGGTCTCGTGAATTCAGCCGCTTCGCGTTTGAGACGCTCCTAGCGTACATTGGCACCGCATTGAGGACGGAACAAAACCTCGCCGGACCCGTAACGTGCCGCACACGCGTGCAGTGTAATACTGTGTGTCTGTGTTCCACGCTCTGTACTACTCTTCGCGCGAATTCATAGCTCGAGTTGAAAATGTTCAACTTGCGCGGAAGAACGCCTCAAACGAGCCGCCCGGTTCTCGCGAGTTCGCGTCTCTGTGCATCTTTGCATTGACTTTTTATGTAATTCGCGTTTGGTGTGAACACAGCATAAATTAGGGGTTAGAAACACGCGAAATGTGAATCGCCCCAGATATATCAAATGGACTATTTGTACGTAGCATTGCAACGTCCTTCCGACTTGAAATCATGATTTTTATTGACAAATGTAATGCTATCAATGTAATGCAAGTAAATGCAATTCCTGTCCATAACTAAAGGCCTATGTAAAAAGTGTAATTATAACGTTTAAAGTCCCGGCGAACCGGAAGTTGCGATCGTTTTTACTTCCGTATTCTGACACATTTCCGAGTGAAAGGAATTTTAAAGGACAAAATGAGTGGGCGTGGCTTGCGTTTTTCACAGCGAATTGATTTGATGTGTAAAAACAGCTTTTGCATTGATTTTGAAATGAAAATGTCAGCAGACTGAGAGTTGAAGGGAAGAAGTTAACTTTATTATTCAGGAGTTGAGTATAAAACATATTAGGAGGTGAACTTCTGCTCATTTAAGATCTGTCAAAACACCCACATTAAAGCATGTTAACATCACAAACATGTATTGTTTTTAATTAAGTGACCGCCCTAAAAATAGAAATAATCTACCATGATCTCACCATGCACATATGCTGAACACTGTTACCGGAAATGACTGAGCAGCATCGAGTAGAATGCAGAAGACTATGTGCAAGTAGGTCATTACCTGCATGGATCGAGCTTGTCCAAGAGTGTCCAAGACATGCAGTCGCCTTACTGCCCACTGTGTTTCTGTAAAAACTGTTTACAGATGAGTTTTATCCACTAAAGTAAATTAAAAGAGGGATTTTAAGATTGCTAAACACACACTTAATGATCTGCACAGCTTTTTCAGGGTAAAATGCATTTGAAAGAAGAATAATGAACACCTTTAATAGACTATTTGCTGCTCCATTCTATTTTTATCTTTTGATTTTCTATTGAAACCCATAAACAGGACTGTGGGTTATGAGTTTGTTAGTGAAAATGATCCAAAGGTCTGTATGCATCTAGTAGAGCTGTCACAATAACACATTTTCACTACACGATTATTGTGATCAATAGAATTAAAGATAATGATATTATTGCATACTGACATCAAAAAATATATTATACTTTTTGTCAAATTGATCTTCAATTTGTTCTGTCTTTTTTTGGCTAATGATTTGCACTCAAAAGAGTACTGTTTGTGCCATTGTGGCTCTTAACGCAAAAGTTTAAAAAAGTGCTAAATTATTTACGATATTACAGTTTTTCTCGATTGCTAACACACAAATCATGAAACAATTCACCATTGTCTGACAACTATAAACACATTCTCAGAACCATACTCCAACTTCAGAAAACACAAACACATAATATAATGAACTGAAGTGTCAAGATGTAACTCAAATAGCACACATTTATCCATCAGGAAACATTCAGTAGCAAAACTGATGACACACCATTCCGAATATATAGTATCAATTGGAGCGCATGTAATTCTGCATCCTTGAATCATCTCAAGGGCTTTATACTTCTTACTGTAAACAAACAGTACACACTTTATATGAGATACATTTCACAATTCTTTATCCAATAAGCTTACCCTCAAATTTTTATTTTGCAAAAAATATACTTACAAAAAAAAACATTTCCTGTAAGTATCCTGTAACGAAAATTGGACCAAAGGTGCAAAGGATGCCATGTTTATTTAAATATTTTTGCAGTTGTATTATATATTGTGTTGCGTACCCAGTTTATATTGTTCTTTGGTTTTTGTCTACTTTTCTTGTCTACTCAATCTACTTTCAAAGATTACTTTAACAGTGGTGTCATTTGTTTTTTATCCTAAAGCTCATTGTTGCATTTTGCTCTGCACTCTTTAAGGTTGTATATTGTAATAGACAATGAGCTGTCAAATGACTATATTCTTGAATCCCAATAAGAGGTTTTAGTAACAGAATTTTTGAATTGATCTCACCAGTGTCTAAGACCAGTGTTTCTGAGGGCTTGTGTGTCATGTTTGGGGGGAAAGTTAGCTTTTTCAGCAAGTTTGAATGGTTTTGAGTGGAGAGCTTCATTTTGACCCGAAAATATGATGTTATGGTAATTGGGTGAGAAGTTATGGATTTATGTTTAGAGTTTCAAGAAAAGGAGCCATAATATCAAGAGATGTGTTTAAGCAACCGATAAAAACTGTATCATAAAATGGGTCGCTAACCGTGGTTTTAATATCACAGTTTTTGACAATACCGAAAATATTGTTGCAGCCCTACTCAATAGAGAGAATATTACACAAACATTTAGTTCAAAAGGCATGCATTTCAACGTTATTAAAAATACAACTCTTACAATGCAATTCAAAACAATACATTGATTTCATTACATGATTATAAACTAAAACAAATATTAATTTAACCTAAATATATTTAAAATAATTACATGAAATAATCACAAACAAATTTGTTAAAATTTTAAATCTATTTTTCTGTTACCAATGATATATTACATTGCATTAAAAAGCACAACGTTACAAACTGAAAAAAAGTTAAAAGTGATGTCACAAATCAGGCAATGCATATAGACATTTTCATCTCACTTTGTTAACACTTGTCCAATTTATGTTTTATTTTATATTGTGAAGTTTTACAAAGCAAATGGCCATTACAGTGCATCTCCCTGTGTAAATGTAAGGCTGATTGTATTTTGCTCATTGCGTGCTGTACATTTTTGTTTCACTGCCTCACTGCTACAAACTCTTCTCATTCTGTTAACCTGCCACACTTAAACACAGCCACAAAAGATCGTCTATAGTTCCTGTTCATCCAGCCATAGAGAATAGGATTGGCAAAAGTGGAGCACATGGCCACAATATGGAAAGCTGTATAAAGCAATTTAAAGTCTTTCATTTCCAATACACTGCTATCAATATCCACGGCCAGCTGGAAGGCGTGAAAGGGAAGCCAACTGATAGTGAATACCACCACTACGGCTACCAGCATTTTCGTTGTTTTCTGTCGCCGTTGATGGCGGTCACTACGGCCTCCACCAGGACTAATGTGTTTTCTTAGCTTGTTCCAGATCTGAATGTAGGCAAATGAAATTATACACAATGGCAGGCCATACTGTAGTAAAAACATGGCAATGCTGTAGATGGTTCCATCCGCACTGCTTCCAGGCCACTTTTCAGCGCAACCCTGAATCGACTGCTCAGGTGTTAGGTCAAAGGTCACGTATTCACGAAATATCGCCAGTGGGCTGGCAAGGATGGCGCTCGCAACCCATGTGACCCCAATGACGACTCCACACATGTCTTTGGACATCTTGGTTTCCGTGTGATGGACAATGCTACGGTATCTGTCCAGTGCTATAACATTGAGTGTGATGGTAGAAACATGCACTGCTAAGCCTTGTGCGTATGGCAGCAGGTAACACATTACCTGTCCAAATTTCCACTGTCCGTATAGTGTGTACATCAAAGTAAAAGGTAGACACAATGTGTTGACCATCAAGTCAGCCACAGCCAAGTTGACAATGAAATAATTAGTAACTGTGTGTAAATTTCTGAATTTGTAAACCACATATATTACCAAGGAGTTCCCAGTCACACCACAGAAAATAATGGTGCTGTAAGCCAAAATCAAGATCACTTGAACACCCACTAGTTTTGTACTGTCTTCCAAACCATCTAGCAAGTCGTCCTCAACATGGATAGCGGTAAGTGTACAACAGTTTGTGGACTCAAACTGGGAGCTCAGCATTTTGTCTTCAGATATGTTTATTTCAGTTCTTCTATCCATATTTATTTGTTACCTTAGGTAACTTAGTCTGAGGAAAAAGACAAAACCATTCACCATAAGTTTCTTATCAAAAGTTCATTATATGTAATCTGTGGCATGCTAAATTGACATATCAGTACTGTCCTTCTAAAACCTGGTCCACATTTTTATGTTTGCAATAAATCATAATTTTTAGTCACCCTTTTTGTTTGTCACTAGGTTTATATCTAACCAATAAAATGTATTATAAAGTGCTTGTCATCTTTGACAACACAGTATTTAATCATTAAAAAAAAAATGAAATTTTCCATTTCCTGAAAAACTAAAAAAAATTTGAGACCGAGGTTTCGGAAGGACAGTTACGATTTACTATGAACATATTATGTAAGAAAAATTCAAATCAGGATCCCAATTATTGTAATACATTGTGATCAGTGCATTACAATGAAATTAGTTAGCAAATAATAAAGTAATCAATTTAATTATTAATGTTCAGTAAATGCATTAAATGATCTACATTTATTTAAAAACTGTATTTCGGTGGAAAATCCTGTTTCAATAGAGACGAATCCAACATTCCATACTCTTACCTTTAGATGGTTTAATCCTATTGACGCTCTTCACCTTGTATCTCGCAAAAGAGAAAAAAAGACCAAATCCATTCCAACATTATCGTGCACACTTCTAAAAAACGTCTCCAAGTGGTCACATCAGCACGAGTAGTTACACAGACACAGCGTCTCCAAAGCGTCTGCTGTGGGGACAAACCCTTGCGTGAGCTTTACATGCGCAGTTGTCTGACATCGGTCTCCTGATCACACAACATGAGTTAAGAATTCATTTCAGATACATGAAACGTTCGGTAAGACATATTATTTTATTAATTAAAACATTGCATATTGCTTTTTGTATACTTGATCGAGTTAAAATACAGGTAAATTCCATTTACAAAGACAAGCAAGCGTTAAAAATAATGTTGACTCGGCTACACTCAAATCTAGAACAAGCTAAGAAATCATATTAGCACCATTTTCCTAAATATTTTGGGTTTGAACGCGTCGGCAGAGGCAGCAGTCCAATTTTTTGAAACATCGATTGATCCGTTTAAAAAATCGTAAATGAGTCGTTCCTGTTACGCTTTCGGTGATGATAAAGAGATCTTTCACTACAACGTCTCTCCAAACACTGGGTTGAAAATAACATTTTCAGAGTGTGTTGTGAAAGACAGTTGAATCAATAATTATTACATAATTAGTGTTTCTTAGCTTTCCTCATACAGTCACCTGTGTAGGCTACTGCTCATGGCACAGTGTATGGTGGATGTCTAGACCTAAAGCTCTGGCACAGGCCCCCATTACTTTTCTATCACTTTTTTGTTAAAACACCTGCTGTGTGTAAGAAATATGCAACATAATGCACTATACAAACTTCTCTTGCTTAAACCACTATTCCTACAGTGCAGCAATACTGGGGAAGGTAAACATGTTTGTATTTAAAAATACTGAAGTAGGATTTCTTCAACATACTTAACATAAACTTTATTAACATGGTTGCATGCACTGTATGGAAATAATGAAAGCAGAGATACATTTTCTTGCACATCTGCCTTGCACAATGATAACAATCAATAATTACATCTTTTCAAGAATTTACAATTAAAATATTTCAAGAAAGCAGTAATTTTATGGCTCCAACTAATATAAAGAGCATATTTTATTTAAAAAAAACAATATTCAAACAAGTTTGTTCATTTTTAACCAACTGTACTGCATTAAACTGTCTATAATAGCACATAGTTATCTCAGCCATAGTTACTGCCAACTTTTTATGTAATGTCCTAAACTAGAGCTAGTATATTAAATATTAATTTAATTTCTGCAAGTACAGAGCACAAATGTTTTTCTAAACAACAATGCAATTTTACAGACGTGACAAAGGTTTTCCTGAGACACTTTATAGTGTCTGAGACCTGTCTGGCTGGGGATGTATAGTAGTTTGTTTATCAAATCTTACCTTTCTCAAACTCATCATCTCTCCTTCCTACTTCCATTTCCCTGCTTTGCACATACGACTTCCGGTGTCCATACACACAGGGGCTATTAATGATCGAGTCAACATAAGATGATTTAGTTTCGTCATGTTTTCATAGCCTACCTCAGTAGCGTGTGTCGTCATTCTTGCGCACCTGCTGCGTGTGAACTGCGAAGCTGCAGTTGTTGCAAGGAAACACACAGACGTGCATTTCTGCGCGAAAGTACGGCTTTGTGTTTTGGGACAGGTTGAAGTTCGCGACTGCGTCCCTTTTACAAACGTGAGTTATGTTACTATGTTGCATATAGATCCGTTTTTGCCGCTATTATTAATGTAAATAATTACACTGACAAATAAAGTAAATTGTAAAAACTTAAAATTCATACTGGGGGACAGCAGATTTATAATGGGGAACATGCCCCAGTAAAAGGGGTCTAGCGACGCCCCTGGTGGATGTCAGGTAGCCTAATGTAAACTTTGAGAAAAACGGACGAAAGTCTGTCCAACAAACACAACTGATTCACATCAGGTATAAATGAATTAATGCATATAACGTCAGTCATTGTTGGCAGACCTATTCAACAAAATACTTTACTTTTCAGGATATATTGCTGTAGGCTATGATACATAATATTGCTTTTTGTTAAGGGTATTCAGCACATGCACTAGTCTAAAAATGATATAGTACTGCTTTAGTATTTAGTTTTGTTGGGATAAAATATTAGCCATTACATAACAGTAATTAATGTGATTGGGACTAACTTTTGTACTGATAAATATAAAGTTTTGTTTAATGATAGATGTAACATAAAAAGAAACCCCACATAACTTTAGTCGTAGTTATGATTAAAGTTTCTGTTATGTTTTTGGAAAGCAGCATTAAAATTCTCAGCCATGTAAGACCACAATGACACTATATGGTAAGTTAATTTGATTCGTTTCCATCTAACACTATATGTTATAGCCTATATACACCAAAATGAAAGTGTAAATGAGCTATTTCCTACACTGCTTGATCTAAAGAAGTCAAATCAAAATATAAGTTTCCTAAATTCATTGTGGCTTTCGACGCTAGAGGTTGTTGGCCCGAAACTTTCAAGCTCCGAGTAATGAAGCATTCACAGTACAAAACTTCATTTGTATAGAATACTGCATTTTATTATATAATAAAAATGATCAATAGCCGAAATTGCTTTACACTGGGTATGGGTCATTATTCACCATATTTGGGCCGATAGACGATGCCATAAAACCTGACTTTATAACAGTGTTGCTCGCGTTGTAAAGAAGACGCGTGTCTGCGCAGCTCGCGTTGTATAAAGAGGTAGCGCCTCACTTAATTGAATGTAACATCAGAATAACAATCCAATCAAGCCTCGCTCTATAACTGTACTGTAGCTTTCCTGTAGCTCAGTGCTAAGAGCATTGCGTTAACAAGGTTGTGGGTTCGATCCCAGGGGGTTGCAAATGTATAGGATAATGCAATGTAAGTCGCTTTGGATTTTTCTGCCAAATGCGTAAATGTAAATGTAAATGTTTAAAGATGTGTGTCTACGCAGGTCGTGCCGGAGCGCCTCACTTTAAAACGCCGCCCAACATGTCTTTAAGTGGCCGTAACTCAAAACGTTTCTGCATATCTTAAGTTAATTTTGAGTAGGCCTACTTACAGAATTGTATCTTGATGTCGCTATTCCGAGTTTTCAAAAAACCTCCACCTAAAGAATATGCCAAAAAAGGGGCGAGGTACTAACGCTTCTGTTTAAGTGTAAATTAATATAAACGGTCTGACCCAATCGGTCTGGAGTCATTTCCCTCGCCAGAGTAGAAAAAATCGCGATCTCTAACCAAGATTGACGTTTGCAATTGCACTAGCAGACTTCCGTTACACTTTACGGCTATTATGGCAACCTCTAACTGCAAACATTAAGCTTGTGCCTTTGGGTTCCATAATAAATATTAACCAGTCAAAATAGCACATTAGCTACAGTGGCTCACCGGAAGTCTTAACGCAAACAGCTCAAAGATTGCGGCGCCCATATAAAAAAAAATAAGGTGGTAAAGTGACAACATAAATAACCGTTACTGCGCTAAATCGACTTCCCTTAATTTCTGGTACACATTCGCAAACAATAGAGTGCCTGTAGATTATTTCTGATAACAAGCAAAAGAAACCGAGAAGGACCGTTACTTGGATAAACTTGTCTCTATCTACAATATTTAGAATTTAGACTGCGATACAAGCTCAACCGTTGTATGTCAATGTACCATATAGGGTTTCTTTAAATGCGATCAAACTAGGACCCATTCAACAAATTGTTATTTAATAAAATGAATATACAACCAAATTAACCAAATTGTTTATTTAAATCAAGTATTATACACTAAAATAATGATAATTTTTCATATCTACACTAAATAAATGAAATATAAATATATTATTAGAAGTTATATTATATATTATAAAAGTTATATTATTAGAAACTTGCCAAACACAGACTGGAAGGAATTTCCTATAAGGAAATTAAATTAATTGTTAAAAAACGTGTTAGCTCTCTTAAATTTCAGTGTGAAGGGTTTCTAATACTGTAGAATAGAGCTGGCTTCTTTAGTCATTTACAAGCTGTGTAGTAAATTGATATGGATTTTAATTCCCTTCCTGAGGAAAATGTCCAGTCAGACTAATTGACACAACAAGCAGTAGTACAACAACACTCCACAGAACACTAAGACAGAAATAACCTGCTCCCTGAGGTGATGCCTCTGATTGTAAATTGTGTAAGTCCTAGTGTTCTCAGCTGTTTAGGGTAAGAATATTGCAGCAAAATATAAGGAGAATTGAAAGGAATGTAAGAGAAACATTGTTGTTTGTACATTTTGTCAGTCCTTCTTGCAATAAAATATATTGAAACAAAAACTTTATTTTTATTATTTCATAGTAATCCTAAATAAAAAATAGTAGTATTTCCTAAATAAACAATAAATGTTTAATTGAAGAAAAATAGTTTATTTCTATTCACAGTGTGATTATTTTTTCAGCTTTTTAAATGCATGAAAAAAATAAATGCTAAACGATGCATTTTGCCAGTGCATGTAGAAAATGCAATGATAAAGAAGTGTCCTCATTAGTGTAGTTTTTATTCCCTTTATTCCCTTCAAAGCTACTGATACGCCCTCCCACCGTATCAGATTATCTCTATCTGTCTTTGTCCTGCTCATTCTAGTGCATGCGTTCTAGTATGGGCGATGACAGATGTCCTCCAGTCTTGGAGTAATTAATAAAAAAAGTCTGTTTGTTACAATGTGTCACATAATTCCAGGATATAACATATCACATTATTGCAATTTCAAAACTTGTTTTTATTTGAGTTTGAATTTATTTTTGCCTGGTTAAAATCTTGGGACACTGAAGTTCAGTGTGACTGAACATAATTGTTATGTCCTCAATAGCAAGTTTTAAAGAATTCAGTAAAGGATGTATACTGTACCAAAGTACATAGTGGCATCAATGTAGTAATATGCATTTGTGTGTCTCCATGAGCAAATAACCAACTTCACATATTTCTTATCTGCAGTGACAGACATCATCATTTCATTAATCTACCATTAAAACAGACTTTAAGTTATTTAAATGTACCAAATTGTATAATTATTATATGTGATGCTACCACATGCCATATCTCCATTAAATGTTTCACAATCCATCATTACATCAATCTTTGTCACATGTTTTCAAAGAACTCACTTTGTCCAGTTTTTTTATTCAGTAATAGAGTTGTAAGTAAGGTTAATGTTCAGATGATTTAGTTGCTGTTTCCAGATCGACAGCGGAGGACAAACTCCACCCGGAGTGTCTTCAAGATGCCATGCAGATGGTTGAAAGATTGATGACAGTTGAGAGGGTGTGAGGGCTGTCATAGTGCCTAGATACAAAAGGACCAAGACTCCAATCATAACTGACAGGAAAGCCCCTGTTCCTATGAACAGGGTCATCCTTAGAGAAAACAGAACATAGCAATATTATATGTAGCAATGTTATCCTTTATCGTTTTAAATCTTTCCACTAGATGGTGTTGTTCTCAGTCTTCATGCAACTCAGAATGTGACTCTACCACAATCAAAATGTGTTGTGAGTATACATTAACTACAGTGTTATCTAGTATAAACATTTGTTGATGACGTTCTTGTGAAAATAGTTGTATAAATTCTACCAATCTATTTATTAGTTCAGGCACCTCCATGATTATGTGTGCCCCCTTCAGTAAAGTGTTACGCATAACCTGGGTTACAGTTTGGTTCCAAATACAAGATCTGTCTTTAGCTCAGTACATTTTTGTGCTGTGAAAATAATCCTGTAGGTTTAAGATTTATCTGTTTTATATTTAATCTGATTAAACAGCCTTTTACAGAGGGTTACTATTAAACAATTTTTTTATTCCAGAACCGTTTTCAGGTCTGTTAATGGGGAATTGCCCGGGGAAACCCAGGTCACTGACATACCATAATAGTTCACAATCTGTACTTGTGTAGGAGGAAATTGTGAAATCCTGTTTGGCAAAAACAAGTAGACAAGTATTACACTTAAAACTCAAGGGGGTGGTTTCTCGGACAGGGTTTAAGACTAATTTAAATGTTAGAGGTGCCTTTATCGAAAACAATTTGCACTAACATATCTTAAAATATATCAGTGTGATTGTTTTGTCTCAAGATGACCAGTAATATTTTTTTTGTAAAGTATGTTTTTAAAAACGACTTAAATATCCTAATTTAACCAAGGCCTAGTCCTGTTTTAAACTAATCCCTGTCCGGGAAACCGCCCTATTGAGTTTAAACTTTGTAAACATTGTTGTTTGGTTTAACCTCGCCTGATTGTGATTTTTTAAGCACAGGTATGCTTTCTGTAAATGACCACAGATCAAGAACAACAAACACAGTTTTTTATCTCTTAGTCTACAGAGACACTGTCAAACTCTCAGCTCTTATCTCCAAATAATTTACCGGAAATTATAAAAAACGGTTTTCCAAAAATCGTCACAGTTGACAAACTCTTTTCAATACTTGTTATGGTTAAATATTGGTTAAAACCAATTTTTTCAAACATAAAGGGTAACCAAAAGTAATAATTAATAAAAAGAATCATCAAAAATGGAGATACGAGTTTCAATCCGAGGGTGACAATGTATTTCAATGCAATTCCACCATATATTTTGTTTTTATTAACTGATAGTTTGAAAAGAGATTGCATCACCATACAGTAGCAACAATACAAGATGTGCCACGGTAAGATCCAGTCAGCTTTTTGACATTTGTGTCATGTCCTCTCCTCTCCTTCCAGGCTGTTATGCGAGAACTACATAAAGCTGCACATGAAGGGTGTATTTTGACCTCATATATCACTCATTGGTCATCATCCAAGAGTTGACTTTTACATTAATTCATTCTTTAATTCACTCACTCATTATTATTTTTTAGAATAACAGTAAACTCATGAAAACTATGAAATTACACATTTTAAAAATTAAAACCATGTTTAATTTTGATATATTCAATATAAACACACTTTTTTCTAGAATTTGCTAAATCTACTTTTAACAACCAGCTTTATAAACAGTACTGAAGGAGTTCACATCTATTCTTGTCTCTTATTATTTTTTTTTGAATTTACTTTTCTACTTGTAATACTTTTATCTCAAGAATAAAGAAATTTCCTTAATATTTATTATATTGATATTTAATATTTGATTTTTTAAATGGAAGTGATTTCTTGTTTATTTGAACATATCTGGACTATTTAATCTGTCTAGATGTGCAGAACCCATATTACAGAACCAAAAGCAAACACAGGTCATACATTCAGAATATTTGATGTTGTTTTAGTTTAATGTACATTTTATATATTAGATTTAGAAAAAAGATCAAATCAGTTGTTTACAGCTGAAATCTAAAATTATTATAGTATTTACCAGTCATTTATATTAAAAATCATCAAAATCTTGATTTTCCTCAAAATTATTCTAATTAAAGACAGAAGAATGTTAAAGTAACTGTACTAAACAATATTTACTGTACATACTCTCAGAAATACTGTCAGAGATTTTACATCATAATATTGTGAAATTCATAATATACAAACACTTTCATGAATTTCATGTATTTTGTAATTGATCTTGTGCTTCACAATAATGCTCTATAGATTTTGGTATATCATTTAAATTGAAAAACATACAGCATGGCTGTAAATACACTAGAGTTAATAAAGAAACAATATAGAGAAATACTCTCCATAAATGTTACATTAAATTATAATTTACAAGTATAGACCGTTTCATCGGACGTGCGCACTCCTGACCCCCAGTTACCTTCCGGTTTGTGTTTGGCTGGTGTCTAATAATATAACTATTTATATTTATGTTAATATAATTTTTGTATTATTATTTTACTTAATATAACAATAAAAACGATTGGTGGAATTTTGTTGTATGTTCATTTTATTAAATAAACAATTTGTTGAATGGGTATTGTAGTTCGGTCGCATTGCATTTAAACAAACCGTATGGTAGGCTACATTGACATCTAGAAGCATCAAAATATTGGAGAGACAAGTTAGCCAAGTAACGGTTCTTCTCGGTTTATTTTTATTGTTATCAGAAATAATCTACAGACACCCACCCACCACCGGAAGTTCACTTGGGGGTCACAAAAGCGCGCATGCGCAGTTACATTTGTTTATGTTGTTAAAATGAAACCGTCTATAGTCGCAAAATGCAAACCATAATCAAACATTGATCAGAATTTATAGTGGATTAGATATACATGTATTCATGTATTATTGTGTAAATGTCCCAAGGTCAGGCTGTGTTATGCTATGTTCTCTCAGCCTGCCATCCACAGAGTGAAAGGAATAAGGATTGTGGGTAGTGTAGTTGAAGGTCCCAGTCCAAAGCAGATGGTGTACATCATTCCCAACAGAACAGTTAACGCCACACTTCTCTGGTCTCGGATGATGGATTTTAGACAACTGCAGAACTGTAACAACATTATATTTAATTTTAAAAGCACTATTCTTGCACCATTTTTTTAAGAATATAAAAGCAAAACATTTTTTATGACTATTATTAATATAATTAAAATGTAACAAGACTTTTTTATTATATTTTTGAGTATATTATTTATTCTGTATTATATTTTGTATTTATTTGTATGTTATTATTTGTATTATTTTTTACTATTTTAAAATATGACTATATATGAACTAAACTAATATTATGGTTTGGCTTAAATAAGTGTTGCATTTTCCTCCGATAAGGAAAACTTACCCTCTCTGTCTGCCGGCTCACAGGTGTCCCATACCTGCAGTACGTCACAAAATGTTCGCAGTTATTCCATAATAAGCTGTACTGGATCGAACCGATCAGTTTCTCGGCTCTCCTCGCCACGTCCTCGTTCGCCAGAGCCTGGTACTTTATTTTCATATCCACATCGTTCACGAGAATCTGAGCTCCGTATGCGAAATCTTCAACCGAATCAACACGCACACTCGCGACTTTGTAAATGCATCCTAATATGAGTCTTTTGTTGGTGACGACTGGTTTAATGAGCTGTTTGTTATTTGTTAATACAGGCATGATGTCGGGCATCAGGTGCGCCACTCTGTTCTCGCCCAGATAGATGCCGTAATGAGTGAAGAGAGTGCGCGGAACCTCCAGCAGATCTCCTCTCCTAAACACAGAGCATCTCACTGGACTCTTCTCCTCTTGCTGCCATATACTTTGAAAAAGTTTAAAATTTGAGAAAAGCAAGAATTTCTCAAAAAGAAATGTTAGTGAGTCTAGCATTTTAGTGTTTTTCTGAAAGAAAGCGAGGTCTTCAAATCGATGGAGAATTTATATGTATGTGTTTTGGGAGTGAGGAGGTCCCCAAGAATCTGATTGGCTGAAAGTTTCCCACACTAAAACACTCGACTGATTTAACTCTTATTATCGTGACTTGTTTTATCAAAATAATTAATTATCGGTGATACACTGTAATTGCTTTCATGAAAACATTTAGGCAAGGAATAGCTTTTACATTAGAACTCTTATCTTAATATTAATCACAGATCTACATTATAAAATGCTTGCATTCATGGAAAAATGTTACCAGTTTTGTATCATAAATATTTTTTGCAGTTATAATTCAAGTTTATGCTCTTATCTGAATGTGCACGTGTCTTTTTGTGGTGTGTTCTGTGAAATGTCTCTTACAGGATGGTCTTCCAGTAACAAACATAACTGTAATATAAAGTATCCTTTTCCACTTTCTATTTTTTTCTTTGCTATTGTCGTTTCTTTTGTATCAAATATTTGGAACTGTGATTAACAGGCAGTCTGAGGTCATAAGGGTAGATGTGAAACTGTGGTCACAACCGGGCCACACTCAGAGTGACGGCCGCTGAACTTATGCTGCCCTTGCTATAACCTCCCCTTACGATTTCACTGTGATCATATTTTTGGCTTGCAAGATAAGAGCCCTCTTGAGAAAATAAATACACTAAACTTAACCATGACTATACTGAACTTGAGTGACCTACGAAACGTGCATTCATTTCCTGTTCCATCTAAGACAATAGATCTAAACCTGTTTATGACATTTTTTAGCGAATTATGCTAACATAAAAAAGAAAAAAAAAAATTTACGGGAACAAAATAATTCAAACGAACAAAAGACATAAACCCTAGCAACTGCTTTGAAGATCTACAACATCCATAAAGGTATAGAGCCTTAGTTAGCTCATTATGAATCAATCATCACTAGTCACATGACCTACAGAGCTGTTTATGTTTGATATGAGACAAAACAAAACTGTATTTGTACATACACACATATTCTTGGAACAGGGGATTTGCTTAGGTCTTGATAGGGCATAGCAGTGTTGATATTAAGCGTTACACCACAAAGTTGACCCATGAGCCTCAACATACAATATCCTCTTTGTAAAAGCATTTCAAACCAAAGCATATTAATATTTAATGGTGTGCAGTATTATCCTTATTGTTGTATCCTAATCAAGCGTAGCGTCAGTTATGGCAGGTCACGTGAGTCTAGCTTGAATCAGCCGATCACATCAGGTGCAGCTAATCAACATTAACCAATAGTCATACAACACATCCTAGATTGCGTCCTATTTAAGTTACCTTTCTTTGCTCCTCATAGGCTGCTTAATCGTGCCGCACTCCAAACCCACCTCTATCCCCAAATCCTCCATGTCTGCCTGTATCTATCGGATCATTTTAATTTAATCCTGTTACGCATCATGAAATGTTCTGGTTCCCCAGGCGGGGGGACATGTTGCTGCGCCCCGCTCTGTCCATGCAAGGCTGCCAACCTTAAATATTGCTAATGTTTAAATATTTGACGATGATGGTCATGACAGAAGTTGGATATTGTATGTACTGCATTGATGCGTAATTCAGTCAGTCATTACACTAAACAACCTTAAAGTAACCCTGAACTTTTTGTAAAGTTTGAAATGCAATGACCTCCCATGATCACTGCAAAGGCTGTGACATTTTTTTATCTTTTGTTTGGGAGTCTGGAGAGTTGGCACGGTACTTCTTAGGACTTGTGAAATGAAGGCAGCTCTCCATCTGGTTTTAAGAGAGGTTCAGGCAGAGTTCAGAGCTGTTTAAGTTCACAGACGCTGAAATTGACTATAAGGTCAGTCCTGCCTTGTTGTGCTCTCTGTTGTCTACCAAATTCAATATGGTTTCCACTATGAAATCTCGCCGAAATGTGTTAGGATTAGTGATGATGAAATTAATGAAAATAAACAGAAAATAAAAAACCTTGTCATACATTTTTAAAGATGTGTAAACATAAATAACTTCACTATCTCTCCAGTCTCACTGCCCTAGTTACCTTGACTTAAAGTTGTAAATCTACGTCAGAGAAAGGAGTTTTTCCCTGAGTACTACTTTTGTCATCTCTGTGAACTTATTCTGATTTTAGATGTTTTCTCACCGATTGTTTTTCCACTGAATCCTGTAGTTGTATGTCTTGAACTTCCTACACTGCTTTTAAGGTAACTGTTGTTTGTTAAGTAGCTGTTGTTAGCACTTAGCCAACTAGCTTGAGCTTTTCACCTAGCACTTTTAGTCAATTTGAAGCCTTGAGCTGTTAATTGAGTAATTGGGCTCAGCTGTGAAGCAATCATTGACCTACTAAGCAATTACATTTACATTTATGCATTTGGCAGACGCTTTTATCCAAAGCGACTTACATTGCATTGTATTATACATTTGTTTCTGACTATGTGCAATCCCTACTGAGCCTGTTTTATATTAGCACTGATTTCTGTCCCGAAAGTGGCAGCCCTAGTGTGCAGACCGACGAGGTAAAGACCTGCGCAACTCCACTGAGCAGCGACTCCAGCAGGGCACGACTCGCTGTGTTAAGCTTTTATTAAATTTTTCTTTCCCTTACCTTCCTACTGTCTATTGTTTTGTGTTTTTTGCTACTAACATGTATTTCCAGTTCATTCAGACTGTTCACCGTAGACGCACTTACAAACGTACACAGCGGAGACCTCAGACCCATCTTCGGTCACTCTGCACTAGCCCTCCACAGTCTGCTTGTCTGGCTGTAGGGCTCTGGAACTGCCTGTCAACAAGGCAGATTTCATCCCGGCCTTCGCCAGTCAGTCTAATCTCAGTGTTCTGGCACTGACTGAAACATGGATCTGCAAAGAGAACACTGCTACTCCATCGGCCCTCTACAAAAACTTCAACTTTACCCACAGGCGAGGAGGGGGAAATAGGTTTGCTGAGGAAGCTACTGATAAGCTCTGTACAATCTTAACATCCTGTCTTGACAGTGTCTTCCCTCTTACCTCTAGGTCTGCACGTACTACACCCTCTTGCCCCTGGCTTTCTGATACTCTTCGCGACCATCGGACCAAGCTAAGGGCTGCGGAGAGGAAGTGGAGTCTAGAGGCCCTTTTGATCTCTCCAAGTATCAACATCGTCTTAACTCCTTCGCTACATACATCGGGGAAAATAAGTATTTGACACATCAGCATTTTTATCAGTAAGGGGATTTCTAAGTGGGCTATTGACACAAAATTTCCACCAGATGTAGCCATCAAGCCAAATATTGAATTCATATAAAGAAATCAGAACATTTAAGTATACAAGTTCAGTCATAATAAATAAAGTGAAATCATATAGCTGCAGCCAAAACCAAGTACTTTCAAAACAAACTGCATCTAACCCACGTCAACTTTTCCCCCTCTTCTCTGTCCCCTTCCAGCTCCCACCAATACCTTGCTGACTGCTGATGACTTCTTCACTGATAAAGTGGAGACCAGGCAATTCTCTGCTCAACGCATTCCTGATCTCTCTCTTACACCTTGCTATCCTCAACTCACTTCTTTCTCTCCCCTCTCAGAGAGTGATGTCTCTTCAAAATTCTCCTTTCCACCCGGCATACTGTTTCCATTTCCACTACAAGGCTGCTTAAGAAAGTGGGGATCAGAGTACAGGCCCAACGGACGGTTGTCAAAGAACTTTCCACTGTCGCTGAGAAAAGCAGCCACTGGGAGGAAGGAAGGACATATTACAGAAGGACGTAATATGGGCCACGTAATAAAATGGTGTTGTGTGTTGTATTATTATGCCATACGGGACCGGGGGCACTGAGCTTGCATTAACAGAGCCAGTGGGGCTATAACAGCCTTAGCCAACGGTTTGGCGTGTATGGTTACCTTGATTTTGGTAATGTGCTGTAATTGTATGCCACACGGGACCGGGGGAACTGAATGCGCATTAACGGTTTGGGTAGTCGTGGCCTAATGGTTAGAGAGTTGAACTCGTGACCAGAAGGTTGCCGGGTTCGATTATCAAGGCCGGCGGGTAGCAACTGTGGTGCCTTTGAGCTGCAGTAATAGCTGCCAACTGCTTCTGGTGTATATGTGTTCACGACTCACTGGACAGGTTAAATGCAGAGGTCACCATAGCTGTCAAATAGGTCACTCTCAGAAGACAGGTCCAGTAGAGGATAATGAAGAACTGGCCAGTGGCTGCATAAGGCATGGGAAATGTCCTTTTGGGCAATTCTACAGGCTATCTCTCCGTCTCTACTGCCTCAACTCACACACATTATAAACAGATTAGCAAAATATGGGGGGACGCGAGGACCAGATTAAGAGCCGCTAGGCTATGTTTATGTTTGCTAAAACGGTGAAATGAGCTGTATAATACAGGTGTATCATTTTAGTACCTATAAATATCTACATGTATAGAAACCTATACGTTAACATAATGGCCCCCTTATTTACAGACAGGCCCCCTCAAAAATTAAATTCTGGCTACGCCACTGGATGGAACAAGCTCTGAAATCAAAACCATCTAACAGACCAAAAAAGCCCCCCACACAAAGCAAAATGTTCAGTATAAAGGAACAGAAAGGTTACTAAACGGGTAATAATCCAGCAAACGGAAAGAAGTCAAAAACCACATGCTGACAAAAAGCACAAGACTGAAGAAGACTATGAAGTAAATGATCACCAATACAAGCAATGTGCTACAAAATAAAGTGCTAAATCTTTCCTGGTTTTCCTGTAGCTCAGTAGTTAGAGCATAGTGCTAGCGACCCCAAGATCATGGGTTCGATCCCAGGCAGGCCGTCGCTAGTGGGGTGAAAGTTGGTGACAATTCTAGGGGCCCCCACTGCCCAGGGGCGTCTAAATCGAACAGTTATACAATAAAGCCACCTGTTTTGTGTTTATGCTTTAGTCTGAAAGTCCGACACCTAGATCGTGAACAAAACCAATCAGAGTTAAGGCGGCAGGCAGCTCAGCTGAAGTATGCGTTGGTGAAGTTATGAGCAGGAGAAAGGATGAGTGAAAATGTTCCTGCAAAAATCTGAAATGTCATAAACAGAAGAAAGGAACTCAGAGAATTGCTGTATCCAAGTCTATTAAGACTTGGATCACTGGGGTTTTATAATTCTCGTGATGTGGAACGGAGACGGATTCATATTATCCAGAGGTAAAAACATAATAAAGTGGATGTGTTACTACGTGTGTGATGTTTATGGAGTTGTCAGTGTCTACGTCTTCCTATATAAAGAAGTAACCACATGATCATCTCCAAGCTGCTCTAAGAGTTAACTCGCATTTCACTGTATCCTTTGAGAAAAGCTGCTCACACTGAAACTCAAAGGTCTTTGAAGTCCGGTTAATTTGAACAAATTATGACCCACACATAAAAAAACAGTAGTATACTTGTAGCATAATCTGCACTATTAGTATACTGTAGTATATCATAGTTATGGTATAGTGTTGTATAAGTACAAAATTATATTATATATTAGTATTCTAGAAAACATCTTGAAGAATTAAAATATAAAACATTGACTTTTTATGATTTTCTTTATTTAAACAGTGCTCTGTACAATTTATTTTGTGGGGTTTTTACATTTTGTCATTTAGCAGAGGCTTTTATCCAAAGCGCCTTTTATAAAGATACATTTATTGGCTTTATTGAATTATATGTTATGCAGTCCTATATTATTTTCATTAAACATTAAGACTTAAGAAACATTTAAGTGGTCTATTTATTTATTTACATGACTGCATTCTTTAAACAATTTCAGTTATCGGATTACAGACTGATTGAAAAGACTATTATACAGTACTGCTGGTCATTTTACATCAGTTTTATTTATTATTATGTAGTAATGTATCGTCTTTTATTATTCTTTTATTAGTTTGTTTAAAGTCTTCATGTATTTATTTAAGACAATATTCATAAGATCATATAACATTTATAAACATTTAACTTTAAAAAAAGAATTTACAACAACATTACCATCTTCTGTTAGATGTAAATAGACAAAGTGATATGATATATAACATGATATAAAATGTCCCTCTATTAGTTGAAAGGCGGTGTGGGCCCAAATCAATATTTTTTCAGGGGGCCCTGACAGGGGGCCCTGAATTCTCTAGCTACGGCCCTGATCCCAGGGGATTGCACAAACTCCTATACAAATGCATAGTATAATGCAATGTAAGTCACTTTGGATAAAAGCATCTAACAAATGCATAAATGTAAAATGTAAAATCAGAAGAGTGCACTAAGCCAAACCTGAAACAAGAAAACATTAAGAAAACAAGAAAACAAGGAGAGCACATGACTGAAAAACCCATGTGCTCAACTTAAAAAACACATTTAGACCACAAGACAAGTCATCTCTCCTCTCATGTGAAAAGCTACCGAAGAGATGTTTGAACAATTAAGCAAAAGAGACTATCACCTTTTATACAGACATGCAGATTGCAGAGTTCCCGGCTGTAAAAGTGCTGCTATAGCTCGAGCAATAGTCTAACGCAGCTTCTATTATTCTTTCACTGTATATGATGAAATATTTTTAAAATTAAATAAACATCTACGCATAATTAAAATATATAACTATTATCCTAAGATGAAACATGCATTTTGTAATTTTGTTTTAGAGAGATGGAGAGAGAGAAAGGAAAGAGACTGGTGATGTTTGCGTACGTGTGCTTTCAACTGTTCCTATCTTTTCTCTTATATTTAGAATAAATTTCTGAACGAAAGTTTTTGTGAATCATGATTTGTTCGTGAAAGCGTTCGTACGCAGGTTTCACGCACAAATTTGTGCGTACGCATGCTTAGTGAATAAGACCCATTGACCGGCACATTTGATATCACCATTAATTTTACTGTAGCATTGTGCTGTTTGTACACTACCATATTTTATTTCATTAATGCTCTTAGTACTCAATAATAATAGTAATGAAAACATATTTGTGTACTTAAACTGACACAGCTATCATATCCCTGAGGTACAACTACCCCATTTTACTGCTGTACTGTGGCGTGGAAAATAATGATAAGACACAACGTTTACATTAAAGTGACCAAAGTGAAGTGTCTTACTAGAGAGAGATTCAGTCCTCAGCGATCCCTCCATATTTAAAACATTCAAGTGAACTTTCTTCATGTAAAAATGTAGATTAGTTTGTAGAATGAGAGCTGTACAGGTCATATCAAAATCTACTTTGGTCATTGCCAGTAAAAAAAAAGAATGACTCACTGTTGCAGTGTTTGTCCTGACATGACATTTTTGTTGTTATTAAGGTGGTGGGGATTCAACTATGACAGCATAGGTGTCTGAAGTGAAATGTTGAAAATGTTGTGAAATGATTAACTTACAATAGAGCAAAGACTGACCCATAAGCTCAGCAGAAATGCGATTGTGCTGTGTTATGGTAAATTATCTGTTTGGCTTTTTGTAGTTTGCCCCTTTATTTCGAATAATAAACATTTTAAACAAGCAGTGATATGCGCGTGATATGCTGCGTTCCCTATTTACGTACATTACTTTGTACTTGGACATTAGCATGGACATGTTGACTCAAATGCTGAAGCATTAACGGTTAGTTCTGAGTCAGGCAGTGAGTATGACGGGGTGGTGGTATCTCTTATTTGTATAGTGGACCGTTATCTCCATCTCTGAGTAGGACCTTGATCGGATAAATATACTGCGGTAGTCAACGGTCACTCACAATCTCAAGGATACAGCACACAGACTGCAGGACCAACATGGCCCAGTTCATATATGTGGCTGCTTTTATTCTTCTGCTGTCCACGTTATCGACAGCGGTAAGCGACACAGGATTTTACTTTCACTGCAATGGCAAATTTGTTGTAAGGTTTATTTGAAAATCTTCTTTTTCTTGCTTTTTCACCCTAAGCAGCTGAGAGGGGACAATATCCCATCACAAGACCAATGTAACCCCAACGATGGTTTTGTAAGTACGGCATAAGACATCTATTACGAATTCCATTTAAAATATTCAGTGTATCTGTCCGTGTTTTTAAGTGTGCTCACGTTTTTTTTCTCTCTTGAAGGGGAAATACTGCCCAACCACATGTGGAGTCGCTGATTACCTGCACCAGTACAAACCTGATGTGGACAGACAGCTGGACCTAATGGAACAAGATCTGGAGGAAATCGCTAACCTTACCAGAGGAGCACAGGACAAAGTGGTCTACCTGAAAGACTCAGAAACACTAGCGCAAAAGCAATCACCAGGTAGCACCCATTCATATTTCATAGAGGGGGAAAATCCTACATACAGTTTTGGATAATTTCTCAGATTCCTCATATAAAATAACACAGTACATAAAGGCAGTCTAGTTCTAACCTTTGAATTCTTTGTCCTTGTTAAGTATCTGGTTTGTTTTTAAGTTTTATGTTTATGAGAGTAACGCTCGTTTGTTTATCAGATACATACATCAAAAAATCCTCAAGCATGCTGGATGATGTACTACGGTTTGAGAAGAGCATTGCCGCTCAAGAGGATCAAATAAAGTGAGAACTTTTTGAAACCTTGTTTGAGTCCTATGTAATAAACAGGTGTCACTTAACAAATCACAATCCTAATGGGTTTTATTTCCCTCTGCCTAGTCAACTTCTGACGACCCTACAAGCTAATGAGAAAAAAATGGTCGATCTAAAGCAGATGTCTCTCCAGCTGGACCAGATGTGCAAAGAGCCCTGCAAAGACACCATGGAAATTCAGACAATAACAGGCAAAGGTAAAAACAGTGATAGATGTTGAAACGCTGATAGAAGCATTTTTACATAAGAGTAGAGAGCTGCAACATATTTGTACACTTTATCCCCAGACTGTCAGGACATCGCAAACAAAGGCGGTAAGGTTAGTGGACTCTACTACGTGAAACCAGCCAGAGCTCAAGAACCATTCCTGGTCTACTGCGAGATAGACAGCTTTGGAAGAGGATGGACTGTCCTTCAGAGGGTACACATTTTCTATAGACATTTTCTAAAGAAACACTCAATTATTTAATAAAACACAGTGTTGAATGTCAATCAAAATGAATTGGTTAAATGTTTTTCAGAGACGTGACGGGAGCGTTGACTTTAACAAAAACTGGATTCAGTATAAAGAAGGCTTTGGGTACCTTTCGCCAGATGACAGAACAGAGTTCTGGCTGGGCAATGAGAAGATGCATCTGTTGTCAGTTCAGTCTAGTGTGCCTTACGTTCTGAGGATAGAAATGGTCGATTGGGAAGGCAACAAAAAGTAATGAATTATAGAAAACCCTCACACACTTTCCTTTCTAAATAAGTTTCAGGGTGGAACTCCACACTTCATTTAGTCCAAGTACCTAATGTTTTATATATTTGGAAGGATCTTGCACACCTGAGCATTAAATTTAAAGGGATAGTTCGCCCAAAAGCGACATTATTTACTAACCATCTTGTCATTTCAAACCTGTATGAATTTCTTCTGAAAACACAAGTTATTTTTAAAGAATGTTGTAACCGAACAATGGCAGGACCCGTTGACCTGCAGTTTGGTGTCCATACAAAAGATAGGTTTGAAATGACAAGATGGTTAGACAGAATTTTCTGTTTTGGGTGAACTGTCACTTAGATCTAAAGTAAACAAAACTTTTTTTGTTGTAGTCACACAGGACTTTGTTCTGCTACCATGGAATTTTTTTCCAAGTAACATTGCATGACCTCTTCTCAGATCAAACATGTTGCTAAATATTAGGAAACACTGCAATCAATAGAAATAGAGTATAATCAGTTGTTAAACATTTTCCTCTTGTGAACATCTCTTGTCAGGTACGCTGATTATGCCACATTCAAAATTGGACCGGAAATCGATGCATACCGTTTGACATATGCTTATTACTTTGGTGGTGATGCTGGGGATGCTTTCGACGGCTTTGACTTCGGGGATGACCCCAGTGACAAATTCTACACATCTCACAATGGCATGCAGTTCAGTTCACCTGATAAAGACAATGACAAGTTTCAAGAAAACTGTGCCTTGCAGGAGGGGTCTGGTTGGTGGATGAACCGTTGCCACGCTGCTCATCTCAATGGAAAATACTACACGGGTAAACCTATGACTTTCATATAGAATTTGTTTAGTAAACCAGTCGTAGGTGGTGGTTAGACACTTTTGAACTGTAATTTCTCAAGGGCAAATAACAATTGACAGTCTGCTTCTTATACACCAGTCTTATATCAATAAAGGACAGAATAGTTTTTTACCTCTTTTCTGAGGTATTGTTTTTCTCTTTACAGGTGGCAAGTACACAGAGAAGGACAGTCAAAATGGACATGATAACGGCATTATTTGGGCCACATGGCAAAGTCGCTGGTATTCTCTGAAGGAGACCACCATGAAGATCATTCCCATCAACAGAATTGGTGGCCGGAGGCCAGCAAAGTGGTGTCAAGCAGTTTGGAGACATTTAAAGACCTTACCAATGCATTTTGCTTTTGCGAATGTAATTTTGAAATACAGGAATGACATGACATGAAGTTTCAAGTGAGTGTGAACATCTGTCTGTTGTTATCAGATTTTTCCATTATGTTATTTGTATTACGATATCCTAGACGTAATTGTTTTCTATATGGAAGATTCATACATAAACCATATTTCAAAAAAAATTCAACTTGTTTGAATTGCAACTGGTCTAAGGCACTGCACCTGACAATAAATTAATACATGTTTCAACTTTTTTAAAATCAAAGTTCTTCTCTAGTCCTTCTGACTTTACAATTTAAGTGTGGTTAAACACTAATGAATACATGGGACCCTTGAAACTGAGGAGATAAGAAGAGGTATTATATTCCTGAAAATTTCTCTGTTGGCTTGCAAGTTAGTTGTTAGTGAAATTAAATGTAAGAGAATCATAAGCCCTATTACATAAATGGTGGAGTGTGGCTTTTTTCAGGTTTTGAGTGGGTGTCTCAATCTCTGTGTAGGAGTAGTGGGGAACATGGTCAATAAGTCAATATTTGCCTGACATGCGTTGATAAAACACTGCAATGGTGTCAACCAGGATTTCATTCCAAATGCTGATGTTCTCTGGCGCAAATGTTTTTCATAATATTTGCTTTAGTGCTGTAATCAATAAATACCAAACCAGCCATTTCAACACAGGATAATGCCTTCTCCTAATGGAATAGTCAACTAAAAAATAATAGTGTAGAAAATGATTTGCAATTGCTAAATTATTAGCTCAAGCATGGTACCTTACATGGAATTATTAAGCAAATCCATACTTAAATTCAAGAACTGTTGTTTATCGAGTTAAAACCAAAGCCTGCCTGTTTGCTGGCAAGTGACACTTTCTAGGAGTAAGAAACAAACAAAAACAAATATGAGACTAACTTGAAAAACAGTTGTTTTACTGCCCAACAGCGACACCTGTGGATAGTTTCAGACTAGTCCTCACTCATTGATAATTTGATCAATATAAATAAGATAAAAGCACATTTTAAAACCACACAAATATCATTATTTTGATGCAAACTCCAGCCAAATCCAAACCAGCTGTTTGAAATGTTTTATTGCTATTGCTGAATAGCTTTGAATTCTACATCTCATGTATATTTCATTTGTATTTTCGAGTATTCATATACATTTAAATATTAAGTGTACTTTTAAAATTGTGCAAGTATGGATGTCATATTGTAACTGCATAATAATTCCGTTTTTGTAATTGCAACTTTCTTTGAAAACCTGTAATACTGCTGAAACGAACAATAATAGCTAGAAATAATTATAACAAGCACGACTTTTCCCTGTTTGTTGAGATCATTTTTACAATGGTATGAATAAAAAGATTTCACTGTTATTTTATTTCTTACGTTAACTAAACTGTAGTCTACGCAGCTTTTAGAAGTGCATTGAATTTGACATATTTCTCATGTGTTGCCCATTGTCCTAAAAACAACCTTTAATTTAAGAATTCTTG
The DNA here is from genome assembly GCA_006030095.1 of Triplophysa siluroides. Lineage (NCBI taxonomy): Eukaryota > Metazoa > Chordata > Actinopteri > Cypriniformes > Nemacheilidae > Triplophysa > Triplophysa siluroides. The sequence continues at coordinate 1,644,334 of VCII01000913.1, forward strand.
ATTTTCTTTTTAAAACTAAACACAGGAATTGATGATGGTCTGTTTAAGTAGTCCAGAGTTCTTTATTTTACAAAATTGTTGTAGCAAATGTCAGATAATACAACATTTTTACAGACAAACTGTTATGTTTGCCTTTGAATGTTTTCTGAATTTTTAAACATAAAACATTGAAGTAGAAAATAGTCAGATGTTGAGTTCACTTAGACCTGGCAAACATGTACGGTCATCACTAATATAACTGAATTCTAAAAGATGTACACGCACAAATGAAACAATACTTGTTTTATTTGGGTCTCTGCACATCTGAATCCTAATGGTTAACAATGATCTGTTAGAGAACAGAACAGTAACCATTCCAACTTATGAAGAAATTATTGACAATCAAAATGAACAGTTGAAAGGACTGGCCGTGCAGACCTACACTTTTTGTTGTAATTTTCATACTGTTAAATAGGCAAATAGAAGCAGAATGCAACACTTTATGAAGAGTTGTTTCACAATTACGAAATTCATGAGTGTCCCATTTACATTCATGCTACAAGCAAACAGCATTTTGGAAACCATCTGACAAAATGTAAGTTTAAGCAAAATGAAAGGTTCCAAGTAAAAAAACTAAAATCTTTTCCTCTTCAGAATCTCTGGTTTCCAATTAACGGGGTGGGATTCTTCAGTCTAAAAGAGAATAAAAACGTTAAAAAAAACATCTACAGAAAAATAAAAAACATCCACATTTTAAAAAACAAAATTCCTAAAAATAATTTGGTGCCATGCACACAAATCAATATGAAGCATCTATGAATCATCTTGATCATGAGAATTTTAGTTTTCCCACTATATACAGAACTTTCTTAAGAGTTTTAATTATTATTTGATTCCAGTAAGCATTAGCAGTGAAGGGAGAGTGTCTTACTGCTGTGTCATCCTCCTTGTAGACTTTAATAGTTTTGTCTGCCTCTGCTGTTATGAGTCGACTCTCAGACTGATCGAACACACAGGCAAAGATTCCGGACTCACTGTCCAGGGAACCGGGCTGCACCGCAGCATGAATCCTCTGGAAGTTATAGCCAGTTCTCCAATCCCACATATGAATTGTGCCATTATCAGCTAATGTAATAAGAAGTTAAGAGTTAGAAATTAAATTGTTCATGTTTGGAATGCAATGGAAAAAATGTATAAGGTGACAGTATAACAACGGGACACAACACAATAGATCCTAATAGATCTATAAACATTATATATTATCTTCACATAGTCAGACACAACTCCTAATAAAAATTATTCGACAAAAACATTCACACAAACCTTTTTATTAAAAGCACTGCCTAAACTAGGCACACAATAGACATTAAAAATGACAAAATAGCAAAAGAATGTGTGTGTAAATATCTATAGTGGGATGATGGTGGATACAATAGCAAAAATGTTTTTTTAACTGGCTTTGTAACAAAATGTGGGTTGTATTTTACCTCCTGACACCAGTACACCATCTGAATTGACAGCCAGCGTGTTGATGATGGCGTTGTGTCCTGAAAGATTCTGGATGAAGTTTCCGTCAGGAAATTTCCATTGCTTAATGTTGTCAGGAGAACCAGATGCAAACGTGTATCTGTAAAATGAAGAAAATGCTGTATATAACAACTCAAGAAAGCTTCAGTAAAATCACTGTTTTTTAATTGAACAAAAAGTAACTGGGATACCTTATTACAAATGTATTATTCTGTTTATGTTAGTAAGTTATGCTTTTTATACAGAGCAACTTGAAAAACATTTCACGTAGTAACTTACTGTCTGGGATGGAGCACCAATGCTCTGACAGATTTTTTGTGATTGGTCAGTGTGGCTCTTGTCTTGCCAGCAATCAGATCCCACAGTCTAATGGTTGTGTCGTGACTGCCTAAAGGAGTAAAGCACATGGAAAACAGAAAACCAACAGTTAATTCCATGAAAAATGTCAAATGTTTGATGAAGACTTTTTTAAAGCACTTCTGCTAATTCTGTGTAACAAGTTTTACAGGCAGCATCTGAATGACATGAATGCTTACCTGTAATCACCTGTGGCTCAGCGCTTTGACATTTGACTGTAGCTACTGTGTTAGTGTGTCCGGTTAGGGTGTGGACATTAGCCTTGGACCTGATATCCCAAACCTAGCACACAAAAACAACAGATCTACTAGTTTGGTACAGCAGATTCATCGTAAACCATTATCATCAAGACTTGAATTGAAAATCTGAGGCATGAGGGATTTCATGATGGCTTACTCTTGCAGTGGCATCTCGACTACATGTCACCAGCACATCAATGGTAGGGTGGAGGTCAATGTCATAGACTGCACTCAGATGACCATGATAGTGTCTTATAACCTTATATTGGCAACAAAAAAATACATATAACAACCGTCTGCATAGAAGAACATTAACAAAGCACATGCATTGTTGCAGAATATGTCTGGAGACACATTTACAATTATATTTTTTGATAAGTCAAATGAACATTTAGACGGATTACAAAAAGTGTATACCTTGTTATATTCTAGATCCCAGCATTTAACCTGTTTGTCCTCCCCACAGGAGAAGAGGTACGGGCTACGTGTGCTTACGGCCACACCTCTCACTGTGCTGATGTGACCCGTCAGAGACAATTTAAGCTTTCCACTGGCGAGATCCCAGATCTGTCATTAGAGAATAAAGGATGCTTTAATCCAAAAAGCACGTTCAATATCTACATTCAGTTGTCCGTTTCCTCTGCATTCAACCCATGACCTACACACTGCACTAGAGAAACTACTGTACAAGGCATCTTTTTTTACACTGATCTGATTTACTGAGGTGATAGTCTATCCACTCAAGTAGAAAAAAAAAAAAGGAAAAAAAAACGGGGAACTTTAACACTCAGGGCACAGCAGTCCGCAACAAGGCGGCGTCACAATGCGTGGTGTAGGTCGTGTGTTTGTGCTTTGTTGTTGTTTACCTGTAACCGGACAAGAGCCGAAGGGGTTCGTTGTGTATGCTGTCTGAGAAGCATTTAGCAGATCACTATTTAGCTATCAAGCGGCAAGAAACACTTAATTTATTTAGATAATTAATGAGGAAATGCGTATGAGTAAACCCGACGCTATCGCAGAGTTTTTTTACCTTAAGGGAGGGGGTTCAAGCAGACCAATCACAGCGATTGTGGTCCGCGTTGCATTGACGCGCGGCTACATTTTTAGGGGGGGGGGCGATTCGGGTCTGTAATTTGATACTAAGTTAAAGTAGGTTGACATGTTAAACTTTCATTTAAACTAATTAATCTTTCATAAATATTTTTATTAACTGCCAAGGACGGCTGGTTTTAAATATTGCCAAAAGCATTTCTGTCTTATTTGGGGAAATAGTCTTAACTTACACTGAAGAATGAAGTCTGTTCGTATAGCTCACCTTTATAGTTCTGTCTGCTGATCCAGTCACAAACCACTGGTTACCAGGCTCCACTGCTATAGATCTGACCCAACCAAGATGCCCACTGATGACCTGAGAGGCACAAAAGGACAAGATCAGTATTATGAACTGAAAACAGTGTCCACTCAAACACTGCCACTGTAAACACATTGTAAACATAGTATTTTTACATGTAAAGATTTATGGCCTTTAAAAAAAGAGCGTCCTTTTAACCAGCATGCAAAATACACAAAGAACAAGAAGTTTCCATTCATTAGCAAAGGAATGATATGAGGGTCATAGACGTTAACATGTCCCCATCAAAATAAATTTTATGTCCATAGAAAGCACATTAAATGTTAGAAAAATGTCTACTTTATGGTTTCAACTACGTTTTTGGAGAATAAAATGTCAACATTTGGTTAAAATAATAATACATTGTCATTCAGTGTAACACAATATTTATGTAAAATTCAAACAACATGCTTTTTTTGACTTGTACACATTAAAATATATAAAGGAATAAGGGAGCATATTTCATTTTATTGTGCTCTAAATGAGTAAAAATTATAATTGACAAATGGGCAAAACCTAGGCAAAACCTAGGGTGGAGGCAAATATAAAAAATTTCAACTAATTAGCATTTGGGTTGAAAGTAATTAGTTTTTTAGGCCCGGTTTCACAGACACGGCTCATCTTAAGCCAGGACTATGCCTTAGTTGAATTAAGATATTTATGTTGTTTTATATGAAAATGCCTTAGAAGAAAACATTACTGGTGAGCATCTTGAGACAAAACAATGGCAATGATATATTTTAAGATATTTCTGGTTAAGTTTTATTCAGTTAAGACAGGTTATATATCGCTTTTAGTCTGAGACTAGCCTTAAGCCTTGTCTGTGAAACCGGGCCTAAATGTCATAAATAGATTTTTGTAGTAAATATGCCTGACAAGATTGTTACACTGAATGACACTTTAGTGGGGGTATTCTGTAAATCAGGGAAAAATGTATGATGTTATTTTTTTGCTCAGAAAAACAAAAACGCAATTAAATTAAACAGAAAACTTTCTAAGCCAACAATTTAAAGCAGTATTACTGTTTTTATTCCTAAACCCTTTTTCGTCTTTGACACAAAGAAACGTGCTTAACAACTCTGAAAAAGATTGCAGTGCGCTTACTCTGAAGAGTTTCCATGGTGGATGCCACTGAGGTTTGGGCATCGTAGGAGCTTTTCTTGGCACCAGCACAGTATTCCTGGTGCCTCCTTCTACAAGAGACTGCAAGGGAGCGAAAAACAAATGTAATACATAATTAAAACAAGATCCATTTACATAATTAACTACACAATGTGATGTACAATAAGAAGATTACAATAGCCTGTTGATATATAAAACAACATGTGACAAAATAAGTGGAATTAAAACCTTAAAAGCTTTAAAGTGACAGAATCGCAAATTAGGATATAGGAGGTGCTTACCAGTGCGTGTTGTGGAGGCTGAGATCTCTCTGCACCTCCCGCATGTCTGTGAATATCTGCCACACTGGCTGCAGTTCGACTTGCATCTTGCCTGCAGAACAAAAAATAACATTTGAAACATGAATCTACCAATACAGGGCTCAAAGGAAACTATCAAAACTTTTTATTTTGAAAAACTTTTTGAACATCCTAGAATAATATCAAATATACAGTTATGACAGACAGGAATTTTTTCTTTCTTTTTTGAAAGAGGGAAAACAGAAATTTGAGATGCGTGTTTGCATGTACCTTGCTTGAGATGGAGGAAGGGCAAGAGCCATGGAGTGAACACTTGATTCACTGGGCATCTTCTGCATCATTGTGTCTGCAGTGAGGGCGACTCCTGATGACATTACAAATAAATTAAATTAGACCACTGAACAATAACATTTTAAGCATGCATTTAAAATGATATATCATTTTGAGACCGACCCCATACATTTGTCAGTGGCAGAATATAAATGCAACCCGAGTCTTACCTGGAGCAGAAGGATACGGATGTGTTCCTGTCACCATGTAATCTGGAGTAGAATCTGGCAGTGAAGCAATATGTTACTATGCATTGTTGTGCTGGTTAATCACTTAAAAAGCATTAATGTATCAAAACTTTGGTTTGTGTGCAGTACGACATGAAAGGGAAGTACCTGGCAGGGGATATCCTGGCTGGCCATAGGGGTCAGAAGCGTCGAGTGGCCCTTTTTCTCTCCCCTCTTTCAATACGGGCATGTGTAACACAGGTCCATACTCTGTTCGCATCTTTACCGCCATCTTCATCTTGTAGCTATAGAATATGTGAGGTGAAATAAATAAATCATAAGAACCTAAAGGACCAAGGAAGTTCGTCGTCTTGTAGGTAATATCACTGCAATTGTATATTCGCGACCGTTTACCTCTGCTCGTCCAGCGCTATTTGTTTGGCATGATCCGACACAAACATATCATGAGTCCTCTTTAACGATCGAAACACAAGCGTGTGCACCGAGTGCTTCTGTACATCCTGTAGAAATAAAACAAAACACACAATTTATCTGTATCCGTTCAGGCAGAAATGTGATAACTTACATAGATACACACGCGCCCACATGGATTGAAATAAAGCGCGCGTTCATTCCTAAACACGTTGTTATGTATTGTTACTCAAACAATTCATATGAACACCCGTTATTCAAAGCTCAGTTACCTCAGACATGTTCGCGTTATCTCCTTAAACACGATTGCGGCGATTAAACTGAAATATAAAAACTTCACACATCAAACAATCACAAACCAGCCCGGATGTAAAACAGCAAGACTTCCGGAGAAGAACACGTAACTTCTGGTAGAGCGGAAGTCAGAAAGACGTTTTGGCCAGTTTACATAAAAATGATAAAATAATGTTTACACGGGAACAGAGTTGATATGTATAGTAGGTATGGTAAAAAATTGGTCAGAAATATAAGTGGACGGGACACCTTTCTCAAAAGCACACTCATGGGACTTTTATATGTAAACGTGTATTCATCCACATGCCGAATATTACTTTATAATTGAGTGATAGTTTATTTATGGTTAGTTATACTTATTAATTGTTTAATTTTGGGATTATAACCGAAATGTTAGCGCATTCATGAAAGATCTTCATCCAACCCCAGTGATATTTTTACAGTAAATCTGATGTTTCACTTCGCAAAAATTATATTAAGAATAATACGAAGAAAATATTATGGCTAATTTGTATTACCAGAACAAGATATCCGTCGGTCTGTGATAGGTCGTTAAACGCATACACGCGTGTAATGTGTCTGTACTTGTTCGTGCCAGCAGGTGGGACTGTTGTTAACAAACAGATTCATTTACTGGAAGAGCTGGTGAAGTAATAATAATATTACTTTTCTGCAAAATCAACAGCTTATTTCTTTAAAATTGATGAATCATTTTTACATATCATTTTAGTAATTTGGCGATATTAAATAACTTTCATGGAGTACAGATTACTTAACCAGCAAGGGGGATAACTTTTCTATTTCTTTTTTGACCCGTCTGAACAGGTTGTAAAACTGGTTGTATGCTTGCTAACATCTTATTACTGTACTATCTTATGTGTGCAGGGATCTCGATTGTTCAGATAATTAACTAAGCATTAGCATACTAAAACAACATATCAAGGGCATGCTAGCTTTCCTGTGGCCCAGTGGTAAGGGTATCGACTTTTAAAGAGCAGAATGAAGGCTTGGTAAGCACTGTGAGAAATACCTATCTCTTCCAAGTTTACTCCCAACACAAGCTCCCAACTCTGAAATATTAATAAATATCCAAAATAATTGTTAAATTAGATTCCCATAAATTTTCTAACCATAAAATAAAATTAATAATTGAATCAACATAAAATATATGATCAAAAACAGTCTGAAGCTTACCTGTGTGTCAGTCTGCAGGAGCCTCAGCAGGATTGTTAAATCAAAACTGATGCAGGACAAACAACCAATCAGGAGGCAGCTTCTAAATAACTGATTTAATTTAAACTGAAAAAGGCTAGAATAAAGAACCCTTTCCCAATGCAAAGAACCATTTCAGCAGTTCTCCAGAAGACATGGTTCTACTTCTAAATAGAACCGTTAGCATCAACAAAGAATGTATGCTATAGGGTTACATTGTGCATGACACCCATGTTTTCATGTAAATGATTATTTATAAATAGCCTACCTGGATGGTCCACCCCAGGGGTTTTCAGAATTCTTCATACCAAGATCCACAAATATAATGAACCTTTTGAGAGGGACCTCCATTCTAAAATACATATCAATTTTTCAAAGAAACATTTCAACTGTTAGACAAATAATAAGTGTGATATTATAAAAACAACATATTGTTTGTGGAAATTAAACTCTAAACAGTTAAAAAAAACTGAAACAGTAGTTAGTAGATTTTTTTGATTATCGTTTGTTTAAAATAAAAATTCGCGTTCTCTGAGCTTCTTAAGTACTCAGCGAATATATGAATCAAATATGTTTTTGTGACTATTACTATTTTACATATTATGAAAAAGCCCACAGCATTATGTTGAGTGTACACCTGCTGTACATTGCTCCGCCGCGTCACGTGACTCGCGGAGATTGTCAGAGTCATCAGACGCTGGTGCCGCTTGACATTACAGTAGTAGACACCGTTCTTGCTGTGTTTCCTCTCTTCTGTCGCATTAACACTTTACTTTGTATGCGACACAGTTTTTTATTTCACAAGTAGAAAAATAAAGCGAAGAAGCAATGAATGAGGAGCCTGGAAAGACACGGAGGAAATGCACTCCTGAGAAATAAGACAGCTTTGGAGAGTGAACTTCAGCTCGGCGATAGTGCCAAGACATCATCGTTATAATGAATGCCTCAATACTTCAAAAATGTAATTAATGCTTTCCGATTTTTTTTAAAGATGGGGTTTGATTCACGGACTTTGCTGCGGTTTCTCGTAGCGACATTATTGTGTGCTAGCTGTTGCGCGCAGGTGTTTAATCTCAGTCTCTCCATAGAGGAAGGATTACCTGCAAAAACTATTGTCGGGGATATAGGAGCTGGACTACCTGCGAAAATTCGCAATTTTGGATTCTTCATATCTGAGAGCAAAGATTCACATGTGTTTAGAGACTTGGAGATCGACGGAGACACCGGGATCATTTCTACCGCCGTGGTGTTGGACCGAGAGCGCGTAGAGAAGTATGAGTTTTCGGCGGCCACTTTAACAGGAGACGTTATAAAAGTTATCATTGAGGTCAAGGATATAAACGATAATTTCCCCGTGTTTCCCGTGGAAACAATCCGGTTGAATGTGTCTGAATCAAGTCCCCCTGGAACACGTTTTGAGCTAGAAGGAGCTCAAGATCAGGATAAGGGTGATTATGGCATCCAGGGCTACAGAATTAAAGACACGACGAACATTTTTACAGTTGAAAATCGCAACGGTGGGGGTAATGTGTTCAATTTAGACCTTATTCTAAAAGGACGAATAGACAGAGAAACTACAGACCTCTATAGTCTCACAATTGAGGCATTTGATGGTGGTTTACCACCAAAAACAGGCCGGTTGCAGGTGCATGTTACCGTATTGGATGAAAATGACAACCAACCAGTGTTCAATCAGTCTGAGTATCATGCTGTCATATTGGAAAGTTCCCCATTAATGACATCTGTGTGCCAGGTATTTGCAACAGATCCAGATCTCGGCAGCAATGGCAAGGTTACTTACAACATTAACCGCCGCCAGAGTGACCCAAATGAGTTTTTCATCATAGATAGTTCCTCTGGAATCATTAGTGTAAATAAGCTTTTGGACTATGAAAAACAGACATTTTTTGAGCTCATTGTGACCGCATGGGATTCTGGGACTCAGCCTGAATCCTCCAACACTTTTGTGGTTATTAAAGTCCTGGACGTCAATGATAACCACCCGCATATTAGCATTTTGTTTTTAAATGAGGCTGGAGCACCTGAGGTATCAGAGGGAGCAGAACATGGAGAATATGTTGCCAGGATTGCGGTCTCAGACCCTGATTTAGGGGAGGTCAAGAAACTCGATGTTCTTCTTCAAGGTGGGAATTCGATGTTCACTCTCAAACCCACTGATGATTTTCTTTACGTTCTCTGTGTGGATGGAGAACTGGACAGGGAGGTAAAGGACCTGTATGAGCTCACTGTGATTGCTTCAGATTTTGGCTTACCTGCCCTGAGGACAGAGACAACGTTTCAAGTTCAGATCACTGACGTGAATGACAATCCACCCGTTTTTGAACAAAACACATATGAGGAGAGTATTGCAGAGGATGTGCATGAGGGAGTGGCTCTCTTACAAGTGAAGGCCACGGATAGAGATCAAGGAGGGAACTCTGTAGTCGTCTACTCTATTGTACAGTCAGAAATGGAGCATCTTTTTGACATCGATCCAGCATCAGGTGTCATTACTGTTGCTGCAAGCTTAGACTATGAGAAACAGTCAGAGCTGAAGTTCTTGGTGGTGGCTACTGATTGTGGTTCTCCATCTCTTTCCACCACAGCCACTGTGATTACCCATTTGGAGGATGTCAATGACAATAAACCCATATTTCAACAACAATTATACAACTTAACCATCAAAGAACACACAGCCATTGAGACATGCCTCTTACAGGTAAATTATTACATTTCTCATTGTGATAGAAATATTCTTAAAGGAACAGTTCACCACCAAATAAATAATTCTGTCATCATGTACTCACCCTCGAGTTGATTCAGATATGTAATTTCTTTGTTCTGATGAACACAGAGAAATATATTTTGGAGAATCCTTGTAAGCAAACAGTTCTTGACCATCATTGACTACCATAGTAGGAAAAATTACAATGGTAGGAAAAAGTGCCCCAGAACGGTTTGCTTTCCTACATTCTTCAAAATATCTTATTTTGTGTTCAATAGAACAAAGCAATTTTCCTTATATGGTAGTCAATGGTGGCCAAAAACTGTTTGGTTACATTCTTCCAAATATCTTTGTCTGTGTTAATCAGAACAATTTTTTATTTTTGAGTAAACTATTAATTTAAATACAATGTACAGCAATTATCCAGTATGATGGTGATAATAATATAGTATTATTATTTTTGTGTAAATTTGTTCTGTCAAAATTGTAAATTTCTTTTAAAACAAAAAGTGTCAGAATTAGTTAGTTCAACATGGACAAGAGTGAGATGCTTTCAGTAAGCAGTTTAACACAATAACTTAGCTATTGTGTATGAGGCGAGTGTACAACAAATAAAGCATTGAAAGTGGTCACAAGGCCAGAAGAAACACCCTAACTCTCCAAAACACAGACTGCACTGGGCTTTGACTGCATACACAAAGACACTAGTGTTGCAGACAGAGCAGCCACAACTCACTGCTTCCTGCTTCGCCTCCCTGTGTGTACAACACGTATACTTGGCATAAAAATATAACTGTATGTCCTTCTACACATCAAAGCTTGGATGTGTTTGTTTACCTGCTGCAATTCTGATTTTATCTTCTCAACACATTCATACATACAGTAACAAACAGCTTTGCGTGCAGAGAGTTTTCTCAAAGTTCAAGTTTAGGCAATTTCTTTTGAACTTTGACCCTTTCCTTCCAATAACTTAGATCATAAATGCTAGTATCTGTTTTATGACAACAATGCTGGGATCATAAAGTTCTGCCGACAAATGATATAGGCTAGTTAAAACGAGATGACAATTAGAAATAATAGCGAAAATAACAAATCTGTGAAACTCTAAGAATCAGGAACTTTTAGCAAAAAAGCACCAATAATCTCACCGGTGCAAAAGTGTTTCTTCTTTGTATAATCGGTTCATTTTAGTTATATATACTTTTTGTTTACATTGTTTTATTTGTATTATTTGTTATTTGTGTGAAAAGATCACTTAATCTGTACTCCATTTTTACTATGGGGCGGTTTCCTGGACAAGGACTAGATTAAGCCAGGACTAGGCCTTAGTTAAAATAGGACAATATAGGAGAAAAACAGGACTTCGAATGAAATTGCAATAATTATGTTTGATAATCATGAAGAATTAAATTGAATTTTCTGCATCTCTAGTCAGTTCATAATCTGTAAAGAATATCCCATCTGTTTGCAGTAATAGTGATTTGGCACTCCAGCTGTTGGAAAAGACACATTTACAATAAATTTTACAATTAGTGTCATGTTGAACACACAAAAGCAGCTCATACAGAGTCTTTCAGCACCTGAAGATTAGTCTGAATTCTGCATGGTGCTGGTTTTCAATGGTGGTCCAAGAGCTTTTGGATCTTTTGCTGTAGTGACAAGTTCTCTTGATTCTCCAGGTGGTTTTAATGGGCATCTAGTTTGAAAAGGTCAGATATAAAGGAGAGTTCACTTATGAACTGTTTACACTTATGTTAAATGTGTTTTGGTTTAAAATATCCATCCATCCATCTTCTTCCGCTTATCCGGGGCCGGGTCGCGGGGGCAGCAGTCTAAGCAGGGACGCCCAGACTTCCCTCTCCCTAGACACTTCCTCCAGCTCTTCCGGGGGGACACCGAGGCGTTCCCAGGCCAGCCGGGAGACATAGTCCCTCCAGCGTGTCCTAGGTCTTCCCCGGGGTCTCCTCCCGGTGGGACATGCCCGGAACACCTTCCCGGGAAGGCGTCCAGGGGGCATCCGGAAAAGATGCCCGAGCCACCTCAGCTGGCCCCTCTCGATGTGGAGGAGCAGCGGATCTACTCTGAGCTCCTCCCGAGTGACCGAGCTTCTCACCCTATCTCTAAGGGATCGCCCAGCCACCCTGCGGAGAAAGCTCATTTCGGCCGCCTGTATCCGGGATCTTGTCCTTTCGGTCATGACCCACAGCTCATGACCATAGGTGAGAGTAGGAACGTAGATTGACCGGTAAATCGAGAGCTTCGCCTTGCGGCTCAGCTCCTTCTTCACCACGACAGACAGGTACAGCGACCGCATTACTGCAGAAGCTGCACCGATCCGTCTGTCAATCTCCCGTTCCATCCTTCCCTCACTCGTGAACAAGACCCCCAGATACTTGAACTCCTCCACTTGAGGAAGGAACTCTCCACCTACCTGAAGTGAGCAAGCCACCCTTTTCCGACTGAGAACCATGGCCTCAGATTTGGAGGTGCTGATTCTCATCCCAGCCGCTTCACACTCGGCTGCAAACCGTCCCAGTGCATGCTGAAGGTCCTGGTCTGATGGGGCCAGCACGCCGACATCATCTGCAAAGAGCAGAGATGATATCGTGTGGTCCCCAAACCCGACGCCCTCCGGCCCCTGGCTGCGCCTAGAAATTCTGTCCATAAAAATTATGAACAGAACCGGCGACAAAGGGCAGCCCTGCCGGAGTCCAACATGCACCGGAAACAAGTCTGACTTACTGCCGGCAATGCGAACCAAGCTCCTGCTCCGGTCGTACAGGGACCGGATAGCCTTAGCAAAGGGTCCCGAATCCCATACTCCGGAGCACCCTCCACAAGATGCCGCGAGGGACACAGTCGAATGCCTTCTCCAAATCCACAAAACACATGTGGATGGTTGGGCAAACTCCCATGAACCCTCCAGCACCCTGGAGAGGGTATAGAGCTGGTCCAGTGTTCCACGACCGGGACGGAAACCACACTGTTCCTCCTGAATCCGAGGTTCTACCATTGGCCGGATTCTCCTCTCCAGTACCCTGGCATAGACTTTCCCGGGGAGGCTGAGAAGTGTGATCCCCCGATAGTTGGAGCACACTCTCCGGTCCCCCTTCTTAAAAAGGGGACCACCACCCCGGTCTGCCAGTCCAAGGGAACTGTCCCCGACCGCCACGCGATGCTGCAGAGGCGTGTCAGCCAAGACAGCCCCACAACATCCAGAGACTTGAGGTACTCAGGGCGGATCTCGTCCACCCCGGTGCCCTGCCACCGAGGAGTTTCTTGACTACCTCGGTGACTTCAGCCCGGGTGATGGGCGAGTCCGCCTCCGAGCCCTCGGCCTCTGCTTCCTCAATGGAAGACGTGCCGGCGGGATTGAGGAGATCCTCGAAGTATTCCTTCCACCGCCCGATGATATCCCCGTCGAGGTCAACAGCCGCCCCCCTCCACTGTAAACAGCGTTGGTAGGGCACTGCTTACCCCTCCTGAGGCGCCGGACGGTTTGCCAGAATCTCTTCGAGGCCGACCGATAGTCCTTCTCCATGGCCTCCCGAACTCCTCCCAGGCCCGAGTTTTTGCCTCCCCAACCACCCGGGGCTGCAGTCCGCTTGGCCTGTCGGTACCTGTCAGCTGCCTCGGGAGTCCACAAGCCAGCCAGGCCCGATAGGACTCCTTCTTCAGCATCCCTTACTTCCGGTGTCCACCACCGGGTTCGAGGATTGCCGCCTCGACAGGCACCGGAGACCTTACGGCCACAGCTCCGAGTGGCCGCGTTGACAATGGAGGTGGAGAACATGGTCCACTCGGGATCAATGTCTCCAGACTCCCTCGGGATCTGGTCCAAGCTCCACCGGAGGTGGAAGTTGAAGATCTCTCTGACAGGCGATTCGGCCAAACGTTCCCAACAGACCCTCACAGTACGTTTGGGTCTGCCGAGTCTGTCCAGCTTCCTCCCCCGCCATCGGATCCAACTCACCACCAGGTGGTGATCAGTTGACAGCTCCGCCCCTCTCTTCACCCGATTGTCCAAGACATATGGCCGTAGGTCAGATGAAACAACTACAAAGTCGATCATCGACCTCCGGCCAAGGGTGTCCTGGTGCCATGTGCACTGATGGACACCCTTATGCTGAACATGGTGTTCGTTATGGCCAAACTGTAACTAGCACAGAAGTCCAATAACAGAACACCACTCGGGTTCAGATCAGGGGGGCCGTTCCTCCCAATCACGCCCCTCCAGGTGTCACTGTCGTTGCCCACGTGGGCGTTGAAGTCCCCCAGCAGAACGACGGAGTCCCCAGTCGGGGCGCTTTCCAGCACCCCTCCAAGAGTCTCCAAGAAGGCCGGGTACTCTACACTGCCATTTGGCCCATAGGCACAAACGACAGTGAGAGACTTATCCCCGACCCGAAGGCGCAGGGAAGCGACCCTCTCGTTCACCGGGGTAAACTCCAACACATGGCGGCTGAGCTGGGGGGCTATAAGCAAACCCACACCAGCCCGCCGCCTCTCACCATGGGCAACTCCAGAGTGGTGAAGAGTCCATCCTCCCTCGAGGGGAGTGGTTCCAGAGCCCAAGCTGTGCGTAGAGGTGATCCCGACTATTTCTAGTCGGAATCTCTGAACCTCACGCACAATCTCAGGCTCCTTCCCCGTCAGAGAGGTGACGTTCCATGTCCCTAGAGCTAGATTCCGCGTCCAGGGATCGGGTTGTCGAGGCCCCCTGCCTTCGACTGCCGCCCGATCCACTTTGCACCGGCCCCTCACGGTCCCTCCTGCAGGTGGTGGGTCCACGGGAGGGGTGGCCCCACGTCGCTCCTTCGGGCTGTGCCCGGCCGGACCCCATGGGGGGAGGCCCGACCACCAGGCGCTCGCATACGAGCCCCAACCCCGGGCCTGGCTCCAGGGTGGGGCCCCGGCTGCGCCATACCGGGCGACGTCACGGTCCTCCAATTAATAGTCGTCATAAGGGTTTTGTGAACCGCTCTTAGTCTGACCCGTCGCCTAGGACCTGTTTGCCTTGGGAGACCCTACCAGGGGCATATAGCCCCAGACAACATAGCTCCTAGGGTCTTTCGGGTGCTCAAACCCCTCCACCACGGTAAGGTGGCAGTTCAAGGAGGGGCTGCCAAGTTTTTTCATTATATATGGTACTACCCTGACTAGAACTTTTTCTTTGATGGGATTTTTATTCAATCCTAGTAGTGTTGGATGCCAAGGAAATAGTATCAACTGCACGTTGGTTAAGTCTTTGAAATAAGATTGGCCTAAATGAAATTTCATGTGAACCAGGTCACTGCCACAGATGCTGATGATGCTGAGTTTGGAAGAGTGCAGTACTTCCTCTGTGATGGCTACAGCAGCAAGGATGCCCATCCTCTCTTCAAAATCAACTCTGTTACTGGGGAAATCTGTGTGGCACAAGACATTGACTACGAAGATGGCATTGTGACCTTTGACCTCCTGATTAAAGCTGAAGATCAAGTATGTATATAATTATTGCCATTGTAGATTTTCGGCTTCCCCATGAAATCAAAGTTCATTTGTGGTGTTTAGTATGAGTCTGTTAGTCTTAAGGTTACCTATAAGCTAATGTGCTTCAAAACAATGACAAAGTTCACTTTAAGAGGATATAAACATTCCAATCTTACAGTTTATCATGTGCTCCAAAGAGTTGAAAATTACTTCAAACGCATCAAATAATGCTGTATGTTCCAAGGCACTTCAGTGGGCCTTTAAATAAAATACTATCTGTGTTATATTTTTTCCTCAATAGGATGGTCTCAATTCACAGACATTTGTTCACATCGATGTGGAGGATGTGAATGATAATGTTCCTGTTTTTACTCCTGAGAGATATGTTACGAGTTTAAGCAGCCATGCCCAACCTGGCACCCAGCTCCTCAGCGTGTTTGCCTCTGACCAGGATTCTGGCAACTATGGGGAAATCACCTATGAGCTGCTGTCAGGAGATTCTGCTTCTTTATTCAATGTGGATCAGTTGACAGGTAAAATTTTATATCACTTTAATGGGGACCTAAAAGTTTACATATCACATACTGTACTAGAGATTATATACAGCCACAGAAAAAATTAAGAGACCATTTTAAAATTATTGTCAGTTTTTCTGAATTTACTATTTGTAAGTTTGTGTTTAAATAAAATTATCATTTTTGTTATATTCTGTGAACTACAGTACTAACAATATTTATCTCAAATGTCATATAAAAATTTTGTTCCTATTTGCATAAAATGAAAACTGGAGATACAGGTCAAAATAACAGAAAGCAGCTCTGTATTTTTCAGACCTCAAATACTGCAAGATTAATAAGTTTCTATTCACTGTTAAAGATGAGGTAACACACGCAGCTTCTGCCAATCCCATATTAATCTTCAGTACCTATACAGTATTGCATACTTCGTATCTTTGAAGAGTATTTAGTTTGATCAAATTTATAAAAAGACAGATACAGCTGTACGATTATTTCCGGAAAAAGACGAAGGCCTGGAGGTGTGCAGTGGGGGCGGAACTACAGCACAAGCACACAATGCATCATCACATTGATTCACTATAAATTTGTGTTGTTTACATTGTGCACGTACACGCCGATTGCCAACAAAACACAGACATATGACTTAGTTTTACTTTTTGCCTGTCTGGCATCTTTTAGCGCTGGGATCGCGCCATCTATCAGTTTCAAACAATCTCCAAATCCAGCGATATATCCACCGTTTATATAACATTCAGCAACGAGCAAACAAACACAGCTAAACTTCCGTCAGCCGAGTGACGCTGCATTGATGGGCGTGCTCTTTCTCATGCTGGCTGGTTGATGCGTGGGTGTGGTCTTTCGCTAGCTGGATGACACGTGGGCATGCTTTTCCAGGAGAATTGACCATTATGAAACAGAAATCCTTATTCAAAAAAAAAATTCTGAAACCTTTACGAACCCTGGTGGAGTGAATCGAGCACAGAAATACTAGGTCTTACGTTCAACTCGTTTTTTTGGACAAGTTGACAATGTTAAAGGAGCCATTTTTTTGGTGTTTTTGAAGGTTTGATTATGGTTTTTGGGTGTTTAACAGTGGATGTTGATATTTCTAGTTAAAAAAAACTTTATAATTCACATATTTCAAGTCTATTGTTCACCGCTGTCCCTCTTCTAACAAAACAACTGGATTTCGTCCGGGCTATATAAAGTCCCTCCTTCCTAAAAGCTCTGATTGGTAAAGCTGACAAGGTTGTGATTGGTTCCCTGCTTAGAGCTTAGAGTGTCTGAAGATGTCCCACCCATACCATATCGGCGAGCATCCGCTTCTCAGGCTGTTGTGATTGGTCGTCTCCCCTCTTAGTGCACGTGTATTCGGCTTTTAGAAATAAACAGTAACAATGGCGTCAACTTCACCAGTTAAAAACATGCGGATTGATCGAACTTTGTAACGGAGGTCTGCTAGTGCATTTGCAAACATCAATCCTTGTTAGAGATCGCATTTTTTCCCTACTATGGTGAGGGAAATGACACCAGACTGATTGGGTCGGACCGGTTATATTAAATTAACACTAATAACAGAAGCGTTAGTTTTTGCCTTTTTATATTGGACCCGAGTTGGATAATAAAACAAGCAGATTTACTAGGAGACATTTGCAAGCAGAACTTCAAAGGACATTTCATAGAAGTGTTTTAGAAGTATGCGCACACACAATATCAGTGTGTTACACAGAACAGCTTTCACAGCCGATGTTAAAGTCATGGAAGCTGTTATTTGACCGTTTGTTATCTTAGAATGTGTGTAGTGAAATTCTTATTACAAGCTGTACGACTGTTAGGAAAGTGAAAGTAATTAAGCATGCTGTCATGAACTGGGGATGAGACAAGGCATGGGAACCCAATTGCAGGCAGACACAGGAGGTGAAGGGGTTAACAGGGGTATTTATTATAACATAGACAAAAAGGCAAAACAAAACCCACAATGGGGAAAACAAGACAGGATAAATAATAAACTTGAACAAGGATACTGACTGACTAAAACTATGAAAAAACAAACACTTGAAAAGAACACTAAACTAACACTCACTTAGACGAGGGAACAGGAACAAGGTAACATGAACTTCCTTGAGCACAGCAGCTACAAGCACAACGACAATAACAAGGACTTTCATACAATGAACGAGCACAAGACAATGAATACGAGGATGTTTTAAAGGGTGACAAACACAGGATCATAACGAGGAACAGGTGCTGGGGATTAAGCACTAAGGAGAGGCTGATGAGGAACGAGATGTAGGGAACAATGACGAGACACGAGAAAGAATCATTCTTTTCCCACACAAAACCATCAGGCAATGCCATGGCTCCACTAGAGACAGGAATAAAACATGACATGGTAGTGGAACCATGACACATGCAGCTAGTTCAAATGTTTACCATCTCTGGTAATCACTCACTACTCCAGTGGCTCTTCCTCTTCTCTAAGGAAGGACTCTTTGGGCGGAGGTTTTAAAAAACTAGGAATAGTGACATCATTTACCCGGGAAGTAGAGGGCTGTAGTCCGATTCCAGCCATTCTCTGAAGTCCTTGAAAAGCAAATTCTTTTAAAGACAATATCTCGCTTGGCATTGATCTTTGAGCTTTATCACTTTGCATATATTGTTTATGCTCTAACAGAAACATTACACACCAACTAAAGTTTGAAAATTGACATCACAGGGAATGGCCGCTTTAAGCTTGAGAAGCCAGAACGTTAAACAGTGTAAAGAAGTCAGAATTCATGAAATAGCATATAACTTCCGCTTTAAGCATTTAACCTCCATTTTCATGTCTTGTCATGCTGTCAGTCTTTCACATTGCTGTTGGATGACTTTGTCACTCCTGAGGTTGGATTTTGTTGAAATCCAACAGACAATGGACTGGAATGACCACAATACATCTAGAAATGCTGATTAAGTGACAATTTGGGATGGTCTCTTAATTTTTTCAGCCGCTGTATATGCATAAAATTAGACTTCATGTGTGACTTTCACACTTGAATTTGTCAAGTCTTAATCCTGGGTAGGGTACTGCTGTCTTATCTTTTTCCATGTTTACTATAGGTTAATAATTAAGTCTGGGTATTAAGGTTTGCTTGTCTTGAGAGTGGGACTAAAGCTCAGTTTATACTCGTGCGTAGGACCTACGCTGTAGCCGTAGTCAACTCAATGCGGACCCTTTGATCTGTTTGAACCCCTCCCTCAGGTCAAAAAACTCTGCGATAGCCTCATGTTTACTCAAACGCATTTCCGAATGAATTATCTAAGTAAATTATTTGTTCTTCTGTATTTAACATCTCAAGCTGCAACAAAGTTGACTGTTTACTTTATTTTGTGCCCTTATTTAGTATACTGAGTTTTTTATTTCTTAAGTACAGCGAAAATTTCCAGTGAGATTAGTATTTTTAGAATTACTAATACTTAGAATTTAATAATTCATTTGATTATTCTTTACTATAATGAGGCAGGCGGACTCTTCTTTATTTTTCAGTAATACCAATAACATTTCACAATAAAATATACACTAAAATGTGTAGTTTTATTCTTTATGAATTAAAAACTTTAAAGCAGGATTTGGTTTCATATTTAATTGGATTTAATTTTTAATTCTTAATGAGATTGTTGTCTTTTCTTTCCTTTAAAATGTGACATTATATCGCAGATGTGAACAACAATGAGGGAAATGGGAACATTGAAAATGGCGGCTGTAATCGCGCCTTACTGATAAAGAGCCAATCATATCATAGAACTTAATGTGAAATCAAATGTCCCTCCGAAAATGTCACAATATCCGATTTTCACTGCAGAGAAAAGAATTCACAATAATGATATTATCATGATATGAATTTAAAAAGAATAAATAAAATACTTTAACTTGTTTTTTTAAATAAGTTTGTTTATTCTGTGTTACTTTTTTTTCGGCCAACAAATCCCACTAAATGGCAGGTGCAAAATCGGCATCTAATATGTTGGAGTGTAAACCAGATACTAGTGCTGCTGGATTACAGTATTTACAGTATTATTAAGTGTGTAATAATATTTATCAGGGTTATCAATATCAATAATATTCTCAATACTGCTCAAATGACTAAAGTAGTCAAAACTGTTCATTAGAATGGGGCGTCCCTATTTTGTTCATGTAGTGTACCTCAGCATAATGTTAGTGTAGTGACAGATACCGGGATTAAACGAGACAGATGCTTTGGATTGTAAGGTAGACCAAGGTGACAGAATCTTGCAGGGCCTCCACCATCTGTCAAAAGTGCAAAGAACCATAAACAAGATCCCCTGTTTCACAGATTTACTGATGCTCAATGTTTTCCCAATATACCAAATTTTATGCCAATCAAATCTACCTATATATCAGATGTAACATCAAATGTAAGGATATTGGGTATATCCTTTGTCTGGATTCTTATGCTTTAAACCTATATGTATAAAATATGTAAACCTTTTCTAAATTGACGGAACAGCAGTGCAGTAATGTATTAACTCTGCTTAATACATTACATTATTGACCCAGCATATTTGCACATATGCTATAAGATGTATTTGTGTCTATTTCACAGGAGCTGTCTACCTGAACTCTTCACTGTCTCAGGTGCGTAGTAGCAGTGTGAAACTGTCTGTCTCCGCTCGGGACGGAGGAGGGCTGTCGACCATTAATCCTGCTAACATCACCGTGAACATTCTACACAGCCAACAGCCCCTAGCCCTCTTCCAGAAGCCCCACTACACCTTCTTCATCTCTGAGGATGCACCCGTGGGATCCTCCGTTGGTTCAGTTCAGGCTGTTGCATCTACCAGTGAGTTTATTGCCACCCTTCTGTTGTTTTCAAACTAAATTATGTTTTTTAAAGAAAGACAATTTTTTGGATTGATTATTTGATTTATGCACCATGTATACAGTATATCAGGGGTGGGGAACCTTGATCCTGGAGAGTTTAGCTCCAACCAGCTCAAACACACACCTGTCGTGAAGTTTCTAGAAATCCTGAAGACTCTAATGAGCTGGTTCAGGTGTGATTGATTAGGTTGGAGATAAACACTGCAGGACAGTGGCCCTCCAGGATCAAGGTTCCCCACCCCTGCTGTATATTATTTATAAAAGTTAGTTTTTAATCATATAAATGACATTTATCATATAAATGACATTCAATTAAAGATAATTATTGTTTTGGGTGCTGAAACCATAGACTGTATAAACATGGACGTAGTATCCTTTACGTCACCCGTAAGTTTGTGAAGAGCAATTTTAAAGTATAAAGTGGGAAGAGGCGGCCGTTGCCATCACCGCGCGTCCATCTAAGTTAATCGAAAAAGGGCAAAAAGGTGGGACGTGGGTGGAGCTGAGGTGCCTTGCTGGTGAAACCACCTGTCACTCAAGTGACCACGCCCTTAATTATGCAGAATTTTAAGGCTTAATATATTATTTAAACGAATGAGTTATAAAAAATTCACCCCTGTTATGAAGGGCAAAATTAGCTGTATAGACCAAATTCGTTTTTTTGTCCCAGGCTGTAAACATGTTTTTTTCTGCTATAAAGTTGGGCATTTTAACATGAGGCTAAATGAGATTCTGCTCTGTTTTGGAGCCAGTCTCTATTGGCCAGTCAATAAATTGCAGTTCAAGTCACTTCTGTGTTGGTTTCGGTTAAAACACATCCTACCCTTTTTTGGGCATCGCCTGTCCATTAGTACCGTAGTAAATCCAGACCATGTTACCTCAGTGACTAATCCAGTTTATGGGTCATGGAGGAGCTGATCACTGGGTTAGATGTTATTCCAACACTGAAAAATAGGTCATGCTGCCTTGTTCTGTATCATCTAAAGTTGTCTTAAATCTTTATTGCAGCATTAGCCCAAATTATCTGGCAGTCATAGCTTTGAGAAAAAAAGAGTACTTAATACAAGTGTCACGTGGGTTCTCTCTCTCGGACACTTTCCCAGTCGTGACATAACGAACGGTTCACGAACGGCATCTTTTAGCGCTGGGACCGCTCCATCTATCAGTTTGAAACGATCTGCAAATCCAGCATTATATTCACCGTTTATTTTATTTACATTCCTCACGAAATGCAGTGAACAAACAAACAAGTTGACCATGTCAATCATGAGAAGCCAGCACGTTTAACATTGTAAAGAAGTCACAATGCATGAAACACTGTGGTGACTCCCCCCGTTTAACATTTTTAGGAATACACAACCCCACACTGTTTTTTTCTAATATTTCCAGGATTATAATAATATATAAGCATTATCTAATATAATATAATAGAGTAGCCTTTTAGTCATAACACAAAAAATTGCTACATTTTATTTAAATGTTACAAAATTAAGCTACTGTAGGTCTACTCTATGACTATTTGCTAATGAGGTAGGTTTTCTCTTTTGAATAAAGTTAAAATAAATCTTTAGCAAACACATGCTTATTCTTCAGTTAGACACATCTTAAAAATAGAATGACTGTTGTAAATATATAAAAAACACAGAGCGTGAGATGTTAAATTAGTAATGTGAATTAGTAAAGTTAATTTGAATCGGTCCATTTGTTTCAAGGTATGGGTCATATGGTTGGTCTTTTGCTTGAATGGCAGACAGTTATCTGAGGTTTTCATTTAGATTAACTGATTAACCCTCTCTTCAAGGTCAGATGAAGAGACAGAATTTCTATACTTCTGAGTGAGAGAGAGGCAGATCCCTTAATCTTTGTGGACTTTTGTGAAGATTGTGTGTCTAAGCTTTGAAATTTTAAATCTGCCATTAGTTACTCAAACAAATGTCATTTTAAATCTGTATGCTGGTATTTTTCCAGAGGAACATGGGGTAAAAAGAATTAGGAGAATTTCCTTTAAAGCTCCAAATAGGACCATAAAAAGTCACTTTATATCCAAAGTAAAAGCCATAAACCTTATGAGAAAGAAATGAAACAATAAATTAAGATTTACATTTGTAAGAACTTCCTCTCTATTGTATCTCTCGAGTTTCAGTCTCCATTTATCGTACATGGTGTGGAGCGTCACGTTCCGTTACAAGACATTCTGTATGAGAAGCAATATGTGTTTGGTGACAATAACGTCTAGGATGCCGCATCAATGTGACGTTTCTTTATCTGAAAAATGGGAATGAAACATTCTGTAAAAAGCTAAAAATTTTATATGTTCTTTGTGCAAAGCTTTTGTGTGCCTTTATAAAACTTACAAATAGCACAAATGTCCTTCTATGGTGCTTTAAAGTATTTCTATCCTATTTGGGGATAGATGAACATTTTATTTTGTATTCCAAACGACACAGGATATTTTATTTTCAGTAACCTCTTTGTTTAATTACTATAAGATATGTTTATGTAAAAATTGTGTTGATTCAGTTGAAATTTTAATTTTCCTTCTAATTGCAGATTCATTGGAGGAAGTCTCATACGTCATATCATCTGGTGATCCACAGGGGCTTTTCACAGTAGATACCCACACAGGCATCATCGCTACAAACAAACCTTTAGACCATGAGTCCATCTCTCGTGTTCTCCTGACCATACAGTTCCACACAGGAACCCTTCCTATCTACAGCAGTGCTCGGGTCAATATCTCCATCACAGATGTCAACGACAACCCTCCTGTATTCCCCAAGAACTCAGAACGCATCACCTTATCCCATAACACCCCTCCAGGGACACCACTCTTCCTTGCACATGCTGAAGATAGTGACAGCGGCCTTAATGGCAGAATTCGTTACATGTTGCATCCTGAGAGCCAACTGTTTACCATTCACCCCTATCTCGGGACTCTCACTCTGAACAGTGACCTCTCTGGCGATTCTCGACAGAGGTACGAGCTCACTCTTATAGCCAAAGATGAAGGTCAACCTTCTCTGAATTCTACTCTAGATCTTATAATAGATATGGACAAATCAGACCTGGCAGAAGACACACTAGCCTTTGAAACATTGGTATATCAGGTGGAAATTGGAGAAAATGCCCCGAAAGACACCAGAGTGATTCAGGTTCGTGCTTATAGTTCAAGAACCCAAAGCAGAGGAACCCCTGCCTTAACATCCCCTGTCATCACATACTCTGTTGAACCCATCACTGGGGTCCCACCTTTCAGGATCCACCCCGAGAGTGGATGGATGTTTGTTTCTCAGCGTCTTGACTACGAAACTCAACCCAAGTACAGATTTAGCATCTATGCAACTGTGCAAGACGGTTCAATGGAGGCCACTGCCACGGCGACTGTGGTTGTTACGGTTCAGGATGAGAATGACAATGCACCTGTATTTAGTAGGGATGTGTATTTCTTTAGCGTGCAAGAGGGACCAGCCCCTCATGGACTAATAGGAACAGTAAACGCCACAGACAGAGATTCTCAGAATAATGGATTGTTATCTTACATCCTGTTGTCTGATGGAAAATACTTTAGCATCAACTCCAGAACAGGTCAGAATTGCTTTCAAATTAATATCGAATGTCATTCAGATGATTCCTCGTGATTTTTAGTATTTAATGTATATGATCTTATTTTGAGCACAGATGCCTTTTTATTTTTTATATTTATATTTTAATGAAGACATGTATACATCTTCATGAAAAGTGATCTAAATTCTCTTTCTCTGGCTATAGGAGAGATCATAAACCTGGTGGCCTTGGACCGTGAGGAGCTGGCTCAACATGTGCTGAGGGTGATGGTGAACAGATCAGGGTCGACCTCGTCTCAACACCACAACTGTTGTTCACATTCTAGTCACCGATGTCAACGACAACCCCCCACAGTTCATGCACCTGCCTGCAACTAAAGATTTAACTGTACAGGTCAAAGTCACACTTACAGTGCAACACAATTTTATCGAAATTAAATTAACCTATTACCAATTAGTTTATAAAATGGAGACAGAATAATACAGAAAAAGCACCCAATAAGAGCCTAGCACAGATAGTTAGGTTACACTGTACAATAAGTTTGTGTTTGTTAACATTAGTAAATGCATTAAAGGGATAGTTCACTCCAAAAAAGCTAATTCTGTCATCATTTACTCACCCCCAGGTTGTTCAAAACCTTTATAAATGTCTTTGTTCTGCTGAACACAAAGGAAGAATGTCAGGACCCAAACAGATCCAAACCCCCCATTTACTGCTATAGTAGGAAGACAAATACTATGGGAGTCAATTGATTTGTTTGGTTCATTTTTGGGTGAATTATACCTTTAACTAACATGGACTAACTACGAGCAATATAGTTTTCAGCATGAATTAATCTTTGATCATGTTAGTTAGTAAACAACTTTTCATGGTGTATTTGAGGTGATGTTAAAAGTTACAACGTTTTATTTAAACAAATTTTGGTGTAATTTATGAACTAAACATGAACTAAGATTAAAAAATGTTGTAGATGTTTTGTTCATTGTTAGTCATTGTAAAGTGTTACAAATTCTTAAATACGTTTTAATTCTTTAAGCACCCCAGGGTAAGATCTCAAGAAACTGGTTGATAAAAATGTTTGCATTGCATTTTACATTTTGTAGGTTGTGTTTTCTGTAGGTTTAGTCAGTTAATAAAATGGGGGAAAATATCCATAAAGAATGGGTTAGTGACCCTGCCTAGATATACATTTATTTTATATTTTTTCTTATAGCTTATGAGATAACAGCCTCAGTGGAAAAGGTGTAGTAATGGTTTATGCAGTTTCTGGCAGATGTAAAATGGCACACGCAAATCATCATTTCTACTAAGCAGATTTTTTCCATGTTAGTTCAACTGGTACGGCATGGTTTTAGCCACAGCACGGTCATGGGTTTAATATACAGAGCACAAAACTAATAAACATGTATATCTTTCTTAAATGCACTGTAAATGCATAAATGTAAATATGGCTGGTGTACAGGTGTGGGCAGGCATACCAGTGGGTTCTGTTATAACCAGTATGTTTGCCAAAGACCTGGATGCCGGAGAAAATGGAACTGTCAGGTTTCTCATAAAAGGTAAAGTGATACAGAGATTGCAGTTGTTGTATAGCTAAATAGCAAATGAATTAATTACGTTTGATTCTGCATTGTACTTCTTCTTCATACCTTCAGATGATCACATGGGCCACTTTAGTAGTGACAGCCGCAGTGGGGATATCAAGGTGACAGAGCGATTCTCCTCAAACCCGCAGATGCATTACACCCTGAAGGTGGTTGCCATAGACAGTGGCTCTGTACCTCTGGAGGAGACTGCAGTTCTTCACATACAGGTGCTCAAAGTTATGAAAACACAGATGTGTGTGTCACATTTTAAATAACATATAATCTAAAGAAAGGTGTTGGAGAGCTGGCCTGTTCATAGAAGTGATGTTGTGCCATTGTCTATGTTTAAAGTGTATTTTAAGTGACCTTGGATTGAAGTGTTTGGTAAAATAGTTATATATTTATTCCTTAATTAATCTTTATTCTTCTTAAAGACAGTTCTGAAGCTGTTTTTTATTACAGGTTTATGCAGATTTTCAAGGCCTCAGACACTTTACCGTACAAGAAGATGTAAAGATTGGAACTGTTATTGGATCACTTGGGATTTCTATGGCCCCAGATACACAGTTGCGATACTCTATTGTGGAGGGCGATGGAACGTTGCAGTTTAGTATACAAAGTGGCGAGCTCTACGTGACGCAGCATCTGGACTATGAAGTCACACAGCGCTACTTTTTGGTTGTACTTGCAGAAGCCCTGCCCACATTCAATGCCACCATATTTGTAGCAATCAGCGTAACTGATGTCAATGACCACACCCCCTGGTTCCCCTATAGTGACAACATTGTAGCATTTGGTGTCCAGGAGGACGTTGTCAATGGATCAGCGGTGTATGTCTTTAACGCACGTGATGGGGACGGAAGCCTGAAAAACAGTGAGCTGTTTTATTCTTTGACCTTTGACCCTGATCTTTCCAAAGAGGAACTGCCTTTTCACATCAACCCTCACACTGGAGTCCTCATGACAAACACGCAGCTGGACCGCGAGCGTAGCAAAAGCTACATATTTAAAGTGACTGCCAGTGACCACATGGGTGACCCTTACAATCAGAAATATCCCTCTGTCATAGCTCAGGTGATTCTGTTGGACGTCAATGACAACAGCCCCACGTTTGTTTCCGTGGATACAGTTTGTGTCTCAGAAGACGCAGAGGTGGGACTGTTGTTTCATCACATGATGGCCAAAGATGAAGATGAAGGAAGTAACGGACATGTGATTTACAGCATTTTATCAGGAAATCAAAAAGGCTACTTTTACATTGAAGAGACAGGTAGGATGCCTGTTATGGGTTAGATTTAAGTGAACATGATTGACAGCATCACCTGTGATTATTTTTGGTCTTGCTGAAATATCAAACTGAATAAAGCAAAGATGTCTAATTTATTTGTATTTATTTGTGCAATACTGCTCTCTCTCTCATTCTGTCAGGGCATCTGTACCTGAACACTTCTCTGGATTATGAATCCCAGCATGTCCACATCCTCACAGTCCAGGCCACAGACAACGGCGTTCCATCTCTGTCTTCTACTCAGATACTCACAGTCGAGGTTCAGGATGTTAATGATCAGCCTCCTGTTTTCCAGCAGCATGTTTACAATACCACAGTAATGGAGAACAGAGAACGAGGAGAGGTCGTCTTCACGGTCACAGCAGTTGACAAGGACTCAGGTACCACATCAAAATCTCATTGTATTAACCTAAAAATAATATTACCCAATCCAGTTAGAAGGAATAGTTTATGTAATGGATAGTTCACCCAAGAATGAAAATGCAGTCATTATTTATTTACCTTCGTGTTATTCCAAACCTGTATCCTGTGTCATGGAATCCAGGTCGGTATGCTATTAAGAAAACAACACAAAAATGTAGAAAAGCATTCTTACAAAATAATGCATTATTAACTAAACTTATAATTGTGAAAAAGTCATATATTTACTTTAAATATAATCAAAATATAGAAGTTAAAACGGGTACTCAAGTGCTTCCAGTCATTTTGAGATATGTGGCTGTTGCCAACAGCTCAACTACTGTAGATGGCAGTATTGTTACTTACAATTTGCACCACATCATTACACAAAGCTTCCATATTCTCGCAAGCTTGAAATATTTAAAAGACATTTTTCTTAGGTTAGCCAAAGCTTAGATTTGCAGTATGTTCAGTCATATTGGTTCATTGTTTTCTAGTAAAATGATATCATTGTCTGCATAGTTAAAGTTTAATAAACTAATTAAATTCAGTTATGTTTTTGTCAGTGTATTGCATTTTACATTACTTGGTTTTATTTGAATTGCTTTTTACCTAAAGATTTTTGTATTATAATAGTACATTATAGGACTGTTGTATAGTACAGTACAGTACAGTACAGCCATTTCTACACTATAATACTCACTCCTATAATAGTTACTTGCAAATTTCTTCATTTTGGGTGTGAATCCTGTCAACAAGAGAAACCTGAGATTTAGATTTTTCATGATTTAAGTCAGACAGCCTCGATCATCAAGCTTTACATTTATTTATTTAGTTAACCTACATCCACCTGAATCATGTTTTGTTGAACTTGATTGCTAACATAAATCAACAGGTCTTTGTGTTTTTTCTCGCCCACTGTGTGTTTTTCGGTTCGCCTTGACCCTAGTCCAAATATTCACAAATCTACCAGGCCCTTTTAAAATACCTCAGCCGCAATATCAGTGTCTGCCTGTCTCTGCCTTTCTGACATTATCCTAGAACAGCAGTCAGTCCTCCTGCAGGATATTTGAAATTGTGTGTGATGATTCACTAACTCAAGCCATCTGTGCTAATAAAAGGCACTTATTTTTTCTCGAATTCACTCCTTTCAGCAGTGTGGTCTATGGTTTGTTCTTTGATTTTAATCTTCCATTACGTGGAACTCCACAAAACCAGCGTGCCAATTGCTCCTGCCCGTCAGGTGGAGATTAATACTTTTAGTATTTGATTCAACTGTCTCGGTTACATTAATGCAATTCGATTTTAGTACAGCCGTAAAGCTGATGGATATGTTTGTGGCTAGTGATAAAGTTCTCTCAGTCTGTGTGTCTGTTTGTTTGTCTGAATGTGTGTCTGTCTGTCTGTCTGAATAAGTGTAACCGTATGCATATTCTAGTTTACGTGTCTCTCTCTGTATGTGTGTCTGTGTCTGATCTGAGTGTGTCCGTGTGTGTTCACACTTCTGTTCTACATTGACCCTGAATCCAAATTCTCCACCAGACGGCCAGCTCTTGTTTCCTTTTCCTCTATTTATTATTGTCTTTTCGTGAAGTGCTGTAGATTGTATAAAGTTTTATTTCTTTAGTACTGTTTCCATCTCAAAGATCAGATAGCATCAGATAAGGATCAGAAATGGCATTTTGCGAGACAGGATGGTAAACAGAGACTGAACTCAAACAGCCAGAGCACAGTTCTCCTTATATGTTGGCAGCTGTAGCACAAAGGTCCTGAAAGACGCACATAAAAGAGAGGATTACTTGTAGTACTTAACCACACTGTCAGGATGTCATGCCGTCTACAATTATATGTCAGGGCTTCTTGTAGACAAGCAAACAATCTGACCTGATGAGTTATTTGTTTAGAATTGACCGTGTTTGTTTCCCGCAGAAGAGAACGCTGCCGTGACCTACAGCCTGCTGCCCGGTTTAGGATATGAGCTCTTCGTGATAAACTCTCACACCGGTCAGATCAGCACCTCCACACAGCTGGACCGAGAGATCCAACCCAGATTTACTCTCAGAGGTGGTGTCTTCTTCCTCTCTACCTACCACTGCAGTTCAGAAAATACAGAACTGCAGAAAAACATGCACTTTTTGCAGCGTTTTGTTGTTTTATTACTTTGTTTTTCTTCTGAGAACATTTCAGCATACTATAACACAAGTTCATTGCATTGACGTCATCTCATTTTGGACCTCCAACATCTGTTTTCACCAAACTGTAGAGTATTTTGAGTTTTTTCTTTCTAACTTGGCTTTGTGAAAGACCTATGTTTTAAACAAAGTCAAGTCCATCATTTTAGAGTTTAGTGTTTTTAGCAGTTGGAAAGAAATATTGCTTTACTTACTGACAGTGATACATTCAACTATTTCGCCTGTTTCAAAATTATTTGTAGAATTACACATTGTCATAAGATTTTTTGCTTGGTAAATGATTTCAGATGTTTTACATGTTATTGTTTGACTGCTTATGAACTATTCATCAAATAAAATAATGGGAATCGCTAGGATAACATTGATCTAGTATTGGAATGATTATTGTGAAAAACAAAGAAATCTATTTTTCTTTGTGTCAGCACATTAAATATCAATCTGGCCCCCTAAATTCCATATTTGTTGGCTGTTTTACAGTTCAGGCAGAGGATAGCGGCACACCCCCTCTCTCCAGCACCGCCACAGTCTTCTGCTTTATTCTTGATGACAACGACAACACTCCACAATTTTCCCAGCCTGACTTGCACATAATAATTCCAGAAAATTTGCCTCCTGGAGTCATTCACACGGTCAAGGCCTCAGATATTGATAATGGACTAAATGGAACAATTCAGTACTCAATAGAAGGTAAATAAGTTCAACTAACTTACTTTATTCTTCAATTATAGTTTAAAGGAATGGTTCACCCAAAAATGAAAATTCTGTCTTTGTTTACTCACATTCAAGTTCTTCCAAATCTGTATACATTTCTTTGTTCTGATGAACACAGAGAAAGATATTTGGATGAATGCTTGTAACCAAACAGCAGTGTTGGGCAGTAGTGACGCTACTAGTTTAACTACATTTCTCAGTAGCGTGGTGGTAGCGTTGCTGTTTTCTGAATCAAATAGCTTTTCAGTAGCGAGGCTCTTTTTTTGATCAAGTAGTGCGGTAGCGTCCACAAAAGCTACATTTTCCTTCCTAGCATTTCTAAACCTCAAGCATAAATCAGAAATACTGCTAAGGATACTGAATCAGCATCCACCATACACGGATCTGATTGACATACAACTGGCCACCATGGGTGCCACCTGAACATTTTATTTGCTTTTGTTTTCCGCGGAAGCCAGCGCAGCTGCACGGGAGAATGTGCTGGCTGATTTAGAGATACACAAGAATGAAGCATCGTATTTTAAATCTCACTAATAAGCCTTGGGTTTAGGGTTCCTGAACAACTTTTCATTGTGTAATTGAACGTTAGGCTCCGTTAGCAGATAATAATTAGATTAGAGAGATCGGTTCCTAACATGCGTTGTGTTTACATTATGGTCGTACTCGGAAATGAATTAGGCTATGGAAAAATGACACCAAGGTGAACAAAATGCCATCCAAATGCAAGATATAAGGTATTCAAGATATTCAAACTAACTACGACAGTCACGATCTAAAAAACGAACGAATGTCAATTACAACATTACATTTTGATTTGCTACAGGGGTGAGCATTACAACCAGTCACAGTTCAGCATATGAATATACTGGCCAATCAAAGGCGTCTACATGATTCACCAATGAATGAGAGCCTGAAGTGAGCAGCAGTCACAATGTTCATTATAAACAAGCGCTTATGTACACGATGTAAGCAAGATTTATTGTGCGGAGTAGCAAGACTCTTTTCAGGTCTTTCAGCTTAAGTCATTGAGTGTTTTGGTGATATTAAATGTTCTTTGATAGTTTTCTTTATATTCTACTATATTCCGGTAACAATAAATTATTTTTGATGAAATCTTGCAGTCGAAATGAGCGCCTACTGTTTTATATTTATGATATGTCATGTGCTCATCAGACTAATTTCAGTTTAAAGACAAATCAGTCCTTTTTATTATTCATATTTTTATTATGTACTTTTTGCACTTAAAATTATATCTTACAACATTATACAATTGTTGTATTAACAGTTATGGCACATTTGAGCAGCATTAAACCGTCTTTGTAATAAGCCATCACAGATGCAACCTCTGCAGTTTTTGTTGATGTTGATAATATTTTAGTGTCTACAAGTCATTATTCTTCTTTGTTAAAATTATTGATTAAATGTACTGTGAGTATTTGATATAAAAGACAATGCACTAGCATAACTAAAAATGCACTTATGAAGAAATAAATACTTCCAAAATTTGCCCCTTAGTTGAAAACTTTGTTTCTGAATAATTATGCAAATCTGTTTGACTGAGAGTTTTATTGATTACGGAGATAACATTTCGAAAGATGTTCAAAATAAAAATGAAATAAAATAAAAATGAAATGAAATTTTGAACAGTAGCTTAGATGTAGTAAGCTACATTCAATGTAGAGTAACTTTTAGCTTAGCTCACTCCATTTTCCAAGTAGCTTGCCCAACACTGCCAAACAGTTCTAAGCCACCATTGACTGTCATAGTATAAACGATGATTTGATTTCTTTGTTCTGTTAAACACAAAATAAGATATTTTGAAGGATGTAGGAAAGCAAACCGTTCTGGGACACATTTGGCTACCATTGCAATTTTTCCTACTATGGTAGTTAGTGGTGGTCAAGAAATGTCTGGTTACAATCATTCATCCAAATATATTTCTGTGTGTTCATCAGAACAACGAAATGTGTATAGATTTCGAACAACCCGAGGGTGAGTAAATGAAGGCAGAATTTTCATTTTTGGGTGAAACACATAGGCTTTTTCTGATTTAACATATATTTTCTTTACTGCAGTGATGCTGTTTTGAGCATTACTATATCAAAGTTTTACTTATCAATGTATTAATCATTTTAAAATTTAAATCACCACTTTTTCTCTTTTTTCATCTATCATCTGTTGTTAGAAAATGCAAAAACATATTTTAGTATTGATAGTGTGACTGGGGCAATAAACACCACTAGAGTCTTGGACCGAGAGGAACGATCAAACTACACCCTCCTCATCACTGCATCTGACAGTGGGCATCCACCCCTGAACTCCACCGCACTCCTGCACATTACCCTCTCCGATGAAAACGACAACAGCCCCACATTCACACGGAAAACTTACCGTGCCACCCTTAGAGAGGACCTTCCTGTCGGTTCTGAGATCATACATCTCATTGCACAGGATGCAGACGAGGGGTCCAATGGTATAGTCACATACTCTTTGGTGGAGGAGAATTCTGGAAACTTTCATGTTGATGGCTCCACTGGCGTAATACGACTGACGAAACCTCTGGACCGCGAAACCCGTTCTCAGCATGTTTTTCGTGCTGTAGCTACAGACGGATGCAGGCAGGGCCCACGCAGCTCAGTCGCTATAGTAACGATACAAGTAGAAGATATTAATGACAACCCACCGTCATGTTTTGAGGAAAACATTAGGGTGTCTGTGGCTTCCATGAGCACACGTCTCCATCAGCCCATATTTACTGTTGTAGCCCGGGATCCAGACCAAGGGGACAATGGGAAGGTGGTGTTTAGTTTTGCAGAAGAAGATGAGCTGTTTCAGGTTGACAGGATTTCTGGAGCCGTGAGGTTGAAAGCTCCCTTGAGGAATGGGGTTTCAGGAACACACCTGCTCCGTGTGCAAGCTGCGGATCTGGGTAGACCTTCCCTCACCTCCAATTGTCTGTTGCTTGTTCAGCTGAACGGAGATAACCACAGTTGCAGTTTACAGAGGAGCTCTATGAAGTCACCATGTTGGAGAACAGCAAGACAGGTGGGCTTTGAGAAACTTGGCCTCATTATTGTCTGTTTAGTTTCACATTGGATTTTAAAGGTCTGTGTTTGACATAAGGTATTTGTAGCATTGGTTATGACTTTATGTGTTCTCATTTGTAAGGCTCTTGGGTGGCAAATGTTGTAGCTCATGACCAGACAGCAGAAGATGCAACAATCAAGTACAGTATTTTCAGCGGCAATGAGAATGAAGCCTTTACTATAAACCTAAGTACAGGTGAGAATTTGAATGGTTACTCTTGCCTTTATTAAAATTGTAACTGTATAAATCCATATACATAATCCTTATACGTGACTCTATCCCTTAAAGAATGGGATGTTGGTAACCAAACAACGTTGGTACCCATTCATTTCTTTTGAACGTACACAAAACCAATGCAAGTCAATGGGTACCACTGTTGTTCGGCTACCAACATTCTTGAACATATCTTCTGTTGTGTTCTGCAGAAGAAAGAAAGCCATAAAGAGGTTGAGCAAATTATGACAAAATTGATTTATCTTTGGGTGAACCATCACTGATTCAAATCCCTCTCAGAATGGGTTGAGCAGAACTTGTAACAGTGGTCCATGTTCAATATATAAATATTTCATTAGTGTATAATCAGTTACATTTAATTTCACGCACTTTAAGTCCCTGTGGTTTTCTTGTCAAACTAGATATAGTTTATATTTAGCGTAAATATAAAAGACGTTACAAGAATTCTGAAGAAGAAACAAGAATTCAGCCATTCTTTTGTTTGACTTGTTGCTTTGTTGACTCTAGTTTGAAAACAACAGAGAAATCAAACCCAGATGACTTTCAAAACTATTCAAAGAATTTAAAGGCATTCAAAATTTTTCTAAGTAAAAGTAACAAATAGTCTGTAGAAAAATAAACAGTATCATGCTTTGTAGTTTAAAGCATAAACATCCTTTTCTTTGTGGTCTAGTGGCATTGCCATTTTTTCTGACTTGTGTCTCTAAATCAAAAAGGGATAATGCATCAGTTGAATTCACTCTTTCGCTGTGACAGGAGATATCACAGTTAGGGAACAAAGACTGCTAGACTTCGAGGTAGAGCATACAATTTATCTTGTGGTTCTGGCTGATAATGGACACCAAACAGCTTATGCCAGAGTGACCATCACTATGCAGGATGTCAATGACAACGCACCAGTGTTCAAGCAAAGCTACTACAGATCAGCTGTTTGGGAGGGACAAATTCACAACACTTTTGTTATGCAGGTAAAGATCTTAAGCTTTTGTTTATCCATGCCATTTATATTTTGGTAATTGTGCTTTAAAGAGATACTTTACCCAAAAATGAAAATTCTGTTATCATTTCACTTTTGTAGTCATGTGGCAATTGTAATTAAATTAAATCACATTTTGTATTTCTCACTTGTATGGTTTAACATTCAGCCAATGTTCGCAGTTCTAGTGAACTTACAGGATTTTAAACAATACAGCCATAAATATTTATGTAAAAATAGTTAGCTATGTTTACTTCACCTCAATTACAAGCAACATAGACACACCTGTATATGGCCAGTATTTGTCTTTTACGTTACATTTATGAAAGAAGGTGATATTTGTTTTTCCCCCTTTTTGGTTAAATAAAATGTATTAAAAAAAGTAAAATCTAATAAAAACATGTTTGTCTTGAATACATTTGAATGATTGAGATTGAAAAACATTTTTAGTAAACACTGAAACAGGTGTAAACTCAAATGCAACTCAATCACCATTTTATTTATTTTATTTTGTAGGTGTTAGCCACAGATTCTGACAGTGGTGCAAATGGACAGATAAGTTATTTCATTATGGATGGGAACCACAATAATGCATTCGTCATCGACTCTGTTCGTGGAATTCTTGCCACCAATACAGTACTGGACAGAGAGATTGTTCCCTCATACAAGTATGACATACCCTCTTGGCTTTCTGTCCTCCCACAGAATTATAAGTATATGTTGAAGGAAGTCGTTTATAGCAGTTATAGAAATTAATTTATTTTTATGATAAGGCAGCGTAAAAATATAGAGGAATGCTGATATTTAAACAGATAGCGAGGTAGCATGTCTGTTTTATGGTTCAGTGTTTAAAAACAATTTATTTTTATTACAGGTTAATTCTTCAGGCCATAGACATGGGAAGTCCCCCCCTTTCAGGCACCTGCACTGTCCGTGTCCAGGTTGTAGATGTCAATGATAATAGCCCTACGATACCATACATGGAACAAGTGACCATTGCAGAAAGTAAGCAACTTATTTAGATAATACAAAAGTAGTGACTTTAATAGTGTCTTAAGAGCAGGGGCTTTCACCGTCTGCAAATCACAATGTTTAAACACAATGTCTTTGTATCTTTCCTCTTTGAAAATAATCCTGTTTTTTAACCACGCTGGTGGCATTTCGCAGTACTTGGACATTGAATGTGATGGGGTGGTGGCTCCTCACATTGTGAGCTGGAGTAACTGGCATCACGGTTCCAGTCAAATTCTCTCTCTCTTAATGTAGACAAAACCATGAAGCTAGTTGTTGAGGAGGTAGCAATGGATGTTCACCCTACTCAAGAGTTGTGGGACCCCAGTAGAGAGAGTGAACAGCTTCCTACCTTACACTGCACATCTATAGTGCACAACTACACTGCACTTTGTTGGATCTGCTCTATGTAACTTCCTTCCTTTTGCACATTGTTAGTTTTTGCACAGCCTACAGAGAAACCAGCAGTATCTCGGTTGAAAAGGCACTTTTAAGCAGGCTTTTCAGCCATGTAGGGAAGAATTTAGTGTCCACAGCCTAAAAGTCAAAGCTTCTTGCTTCTGGTTGATGTAAAATATACAAACTGGGCAATTTATTTTGTGAAAGTTAATCGCTTTACAGACGGCGCTCATAGTGTCAACAGAAATAATGCAGTGTCTTGTTCCCTTCTCAGGGAACCGGGTTAACACGTAACCTGAGATATTTTATTTTGCGGTTTCTAAAAAATGTTTCCAGCCGTAAATATAGTTTAATTTTACCCAACAAGGTGAACACATAGATATTCAGATCAGTCGCGATTTCTTTAAGACTGCAAGGGAAGCTCAGCTTCCCCTATAATTGTCAAAAAATGAATGGTCAAATATATGTACTATTATGTTAACATTTTATTGACTAAAAATGCGTTAAACACGTTCATCTCGAACGAAAACAATTTCGTTCAGAATCAGCTACTTAGGTCGGCTGACTCGATTTCCTTCTCATTCATTCCCGTAGCGTACAGTGCATTACTCTGTTGAAGCCCAGCGTCCATTGACTTCAATGGGGCTGCTTTAAACAGTTTTTTTCAGTGCTTAGAAACAAGACGGTCATTGGATAATGCTGCGATTATGTCCCGCCCACGGACGCTCAGCGTCTCTGGGATGAATGGAGGAGTGGGCTGGCCCGGACTCCGAGCGTCTGCGTGATGATTGGAGGGTCTGTCATCTCTTTTTAATCCACTTTTATGTCCTAAAACGCTCGTTTTTTGGGGTCGACAGCTTATAAAAACGTATTTCTTGTTTTTTTTTTAGCTTGTTTGCTATACACATTGTCACATATCAGCTTTTAGACATTTTTTTTTTGTTATAAATCATAAATGACAAGGAGGCGGCAGCTTCTCGCAATGCAAAGAGACGGTTGGTGTGGGCGTGGTCTTCAGATTATGACGCGTATCACTCTGTGTCTCCCATTTCCAACTCAGTCCCATCGCGGATTTTGCATGTGTAGTCGAAAGACAAACTGCTGCAACCTTCATCGTATATTTCACACAATTTCACACCACATTCATTGTTTCAGTTTAACATAATTCCCACATTTCCTCCCGTTGAGTTAAATATATATATATATATTAGATCGTTTGTTCATTAATTCATATAGTCTGAACTAGCCAGCTAGCAAACTGCACACAATGGCAGACAGTGCTAATATTGTCGACTTGATTTTGGCAAAGCCATTAGAAAGTCTTCCTTACGAGGAGAAACTAGAATTAAACAGCAGGGCAGATCAACACCTAAGATTGATTTAGTGCAAAAGATAGGGAAAGTAAGGGTCTTTTCAGCTCTCCTGGTATGACAAAGTTAGCTGGCTGACTGGAAGTGCTGTGAAAAAGAAAATGTACTGCTGGCCATGTCTCTTGATGAAACCATCTCATGGATGTGTTGTTTGGTCAAAATTGGGGTTTGGAGATCTGTCAAACTTTGACAGGGCATATATAAGCGGCTCAAGTCCTACACCCGTAACACAATGGGCCAAGGCCGTTTAAGCAGCCTAGCTCTGCTGGCCATTGAGAGGACACTGGTCAAGTCACTGGAAAAGACGCCTAGTTGGTACGACAGGGTTACAGAGCATTTTCTTGAAAAGGAACGTAGGGCAGAATTTACATATAAATAAATGGACAATTTTTATGATTTAGGCCGAAAATGAGCTTCCCCTCTTTAAAAGATCAGCAGCCGCCACTGATTCAGATGTAACTCACAACTTCCTCCTAAGAGCATAAATCAAGCCAATTTGAATGTTAAAATTTACATAGACCATTCACAAGATAAATGCACATTCAAGATCAGAAGAAGACCAGGAAAACACACAGACTAATGAGGCAGAACAAAGGGCAGGTGTAAATAATCAGGACAGGAGAATGAGGCCAAAAGTAACAGGAAACAACAAGATCATCCACCAAACACACAAAACCCAATACTGCTATCTCCAGTGGTCATTCAAAGAAGTAATACAATTTTATACAGCAGTCTGTAAAGCGATTAACTTTCACAAAATAAATTGGCCAGTTTGCATATTTTACATCAACCAGAAGCAAGAAGCTTTGACTTTTAGGCTGTGGACACTAAATTCTTCCTACATGGCTGAAAAGCCTGCTTAAAAGTGCTTTTTCAACCTAGATACTGCTGAAGTACTCTAGTACTAGTATTTTTCAAGTAGATTGTTTAATCAATAAATATTAATGATAGAAAGTTCTGGCATGAATCTCTAGATGGCGCAGTCCTACAGTCGAACCCAATCTGACATAACTTTACCACACGGCGCAGCTGATTGGTTCCTTAGGTATCAGCAGCCAATGAGCTTGCTTCTCAACGTTTAAATCTTGGCATTTGACTGTTGTAGCAGTGCAGCGCGCTTCAGAAACCCTCCTCCTTCCCCAGCTCCACATGTATAGATCTGCTTCAAGGTGATCATGTATGCTGTACGGGGGTTATTCGTATATGTTTTATGTGCAGCCGCAGCATTCCTTACATGCACACAGCAGCATGTTGTGGGTTTATTGGCAGTAGCAAGTCTTTGTACTTGCTTTACCGCAGCAGAGTAGCAGAACTATTACCCCTACACCAAATACATTTATATGTCATGTACACTAACATGCTAAACGCTCCGAGAGTTGTCATGACATAAATATTTTTGTAGCTTCAGGATTTTATCTGGTACATATATGTATACTCAGAGATAGATATATTAACGTCTGCATTGTTTTTAATTGTTTTCTTCACCAGCTACTGACGTTCCCATTGTTAACAACTGAAAAAGTATGCTGGTCTCAAGCAAAAATGCTTTGGTGGGCACACAGCCTTAAAGCCTCACCCACTCTTTCTGTATTGACACTTTAGGCTTTCTATTTCCATTGCCCAAACTGTTGAAGGAATGTTAGGTTTATAATAATATGTCAAATGTTTAATAAACAACATACTGAGAGTATTTCTTATTTGCTGTCTCCTTAGATCTTCCTGTTGGTTTTATTGTCACTCAAGTTATTGCAAATGATGTTGACCTTAGTCCTGCAGCAACCTACAGATTTATAGAGATGGATGAGGCAAGCTTTGCAATTGACCAGTACACAGGAGTGATTACCACGACTAAAAGACTGGACTACGAGAATCAAAAGGCCTATATACTGAGAGTGGAAGCATCAGACACTGTCCATCCAACAGTGGCTGAACTCTCCATACACGTGCTGGATGTCAATGATAACCCCCCAGTCTTTTCTCAGGAGTCTTATCAGGTATCAAGTGTGTGTGTTCATAGAATTGTATAATACTATTATAATTCACAAAAAACAGGTTTAATTGTATTATTACATACAAGAGTAAATTTTGACAGTATTCACATCCTTATATTATACATTTTCATTATTACTTGCTTTGGATAAAAGCGTCTGCTAAATGTAAAATGTAAATTATTAGCTGTCTTACTGTTATTACCATCCAGGTTGTGTTGCCAGAGTGGACACCTGCACACTCGTATGTTGTGACTGTATCAGCAACCGATAGAGACTCTGACCAAAATGGAAAAGTTTCTTATAGGCTTCTTTTCTCCCCAATGAAAGGCTTCTACATCGATGCGGAAAACGGTAATGCACACAATTGTATGCTTACAAATCACTGTAACTCACTAAAGTAACTAACACAACTTCCATCTCGATACTTTAAAGAAAACAAGATTTTAAACAGTGTTGATATAACTTTTTGACCTATTGGTAAAAAAAAAATGCAAATAAGAAACTAATTTATTGACCCTTATGTTAGTCAAAAACTTCACTTTTTCTTCTGTGGAACACGAAGGAAGATATTTTGAGAAATGTCTCTGTGGTTTTGTGCCCATACAATGAAAGTTAATGGCGCCCCATGCGGTTTCGAGACCAACATTCTTCAAAATACCTTCTTTTTGGTTCTGCAAAACGAATGACACGAGGGTGAGTAAATGTAAGAATTGGGTAAACTATCCCTTTAAAAACTTTTACGTTAGACAGGTGTTACACAAACATATTCAATAATTATCTACAGTATCAACAAAAACGTTGGATGTAATGGTGGGATTTAATGCTTTAAAAGAAGACATAAGACACCACGGTGTACTGTATTGATGCAATGTGCTATTAGTTGTCTACCTATTAATCAGTTAGAGATTCAAATTTATGTTCTACTGTCTGCAGGTTCAGTGTATACAAACAAGCCTCTGAAGTATATTGCAAATGGAAACATGCTGCGGCTTCTGGTGGAAGCACGGGACAGTGGTGACCCAAGCCTGTTTACTGTCACTTCTCTGGACGTCGAGGTGATGGACTCTAATGATCATGCCCCTTACTTTACACAGAACTCATACCACATTAATGTTCCTGAGGATGTGTCTGTTGGAAGCACTCTCCTCATTCTGTCAGCAGAAGACAAGGACTATTCAAATGAAAACACTTATTTGGAGTATGCAATTGTGGGTGGAAATGACGAAAGGTGCTTTTGCCTAGATGCTGTTAGCATTCAGACCATAGAAGCCCATAGACAATATATTGGCCAGGTGGTGCTTTGTGATAGTCTGGATCGAGAGATCGCTGACACGTACTCCTTAACTTTGATGGTACGAGACAGGGGAATGCCTCCGCTGAACAGCTCAACTGTTGTGACAGTCAACGTGCTTGATATAAATGACCATGCGCCTGTTTTTAGCAGTACAGAGTACTATGCGCAGGTCAGTGAGAACAGCCCCCTTGGTACTGTTCTTATCCATGTCTCTGCTCATGATCCTGATCTAGGGAACAATGGCACGGTAAAATATGACATCATCTCCGGTAACAGCAAGGGCCTGATCAGACTAGATCCTACAACAGGTGTCCTTGATGTTATTGGGACACTTGACTATGAAGAGGACACTAAATTGACCCTAATAATCCAAGCCTCAGATGGCGGGGCACCAAGTGACAGAAAGGTATCTTTTG
This sequence comes from Triplophysa siluroides, assembly GCA_006030095.1. Taxonomy (NCBI): domain Eukaryota; kingdom Metazoa; phylum Chordata; class Actinopteri; order Cypriniformes; family Nemacheilidae; genus Triplophysa; species Triplophysa siluroides. The sequence continues at coordinate 1,685,797 of VCII01000913.1, forward strand.
CTTGTGTATACATATTAGTACTGGATGTGAATGACAATTCCCCATTCTTCGTGTTCCCTACTATCAACTGCTCGGTGGCTGAAAACCTGCCGGCTTTTACCCCTGTGTGCACAGTACATGCTGTCGATGAAGATTCAGGAAACTTTGGATTACTGACCTATTCCATCATAACCCCCTGTTTCACAGACTATGATAGTACAGACCCGGACAAAAATGAAGCGTTTGCTATTAATGCACTTACTGGAGACATCTACACAAAACAGACGTTTGACTATGAAAGAGGGAGTGAATTTTGCTTTGTGGTAGAGGTGCGTGACAAAGGAGATCAGGTGGCAACCTTGAGAGTACTGGTTAATATCAAAGGCATTGATGAGTTCAGCCCTATATTTACTCAGAATGTGTACCATTTCTCTTTGCCAGTTAATGCCAAGGTTGGCCAAAGCATAGGTTACTTGATGGCCATGGATCGCGATGGGGGTCTGGATGGCTTGGTGGAATACTCTTTGGTCAACCCATCCCCATTTTTCAACATCAATAAAACAACTGGCAGTTTATTTATTTCAAATCCAGTGTATCAGAGACAAAGTTCCATCTCTAAAGACACAACAGAGAACTTAATGGTTTTGGCAAGCAGCCCCAAACTGGACTCCAGGTCGTCAACTTGCCACGTAGTTGTGAATGTATCCAATTCCGCAAAGGCTCTGTCAAGCGCTGCTCTCCGTGTCCAGACCACCAGTGTCATTGTGTCATTAATAGTGTTCTTCCTACTTTTGTTAAGCTTCATTGCACTTGTCATTAGGTACAAGTCCAAAGAGAGGTCGGTCAAGAAGACAGCTTACGTTACTGCTAACCTCAGCCACGAGACAGACACTTTTGGTAGGATAGGTGGCAGTCTTCAGTGCAACATAAACGATATTAACCTCCAAGATTTTCAAGCACCATTAGATATGTGGGCAAAAACTGATCATGCTAACCCATTGAGGAACTCTGACTCAAGTGGAAGAGGATCTGCAGAGGATGAGACTACTGAGGATCAAGAAATCAAGGTCATCAACAAATTTCCATGCTTCAAACCTCTTGGATCAGTCACATCTCAACAGCCATTAAGAGTCTCAGATTTAGGGATCCACAAGGGCTCAGGCCAACGCTTTTATCACTCTTCAAATAAAGAGCTACCTTGTACCAATATAGGAATAGTCCAAATAGTGGACATGTCTAGTTCTGAGAGTCTCCACAATTTCAAGGAAGAAGGTGGAGGTGAGGGAATGCTCCCTCAGGTGGTCAACATGAGGGACGTGGAGGAGGTCATGAAAAGATGCATGTCCATGCCTGGTGACCAGGGTTCAGTTGAGGGCTCACATACTAATCTAATTAACTCTGAGGATCAACTTCGTGGCAGCTATGATGGGGACTACTTTTTTAGCTGGCAGCCACGCTTCCAATCTTTGGCTGCTGTTTTTACAGACATTGGCATGCTTCCAGATGAAGATATTAGGGATAGTGACATGGAACAAGAGTCTCGAAGCCTCCTGGACCCACCGCCTCTAATCACAACTGTTGCCCATCCAGGAATACGTCCTGTACCCCCCAGGATGCCACATGAAGGACATACCCTATTACACAGTAGAAGAACAGAATTGACCCCTTTAGAAATGACTCCCAGTTTCTCGCCCTCTCTGTCACTGCTTACTGTTAGAACACCCAGTACCTCTCCAGTGGTGTCAGAAACAGGGTTGGGACACTACACAAAAATATCAACACTGCCAAGAGATGTCTTAGAAGATGTAGAGATTCAAGTGTAGTATTTTTTTGTAAATAATGACAAAATATGCACTGCTTTGTTTAACAGAGTGTTTTAGATTGTGAGGACAGCTATTTAATGAAATAATGCTATTAACCAAAGCACTAGGAAAATACAGTTCACACTTGTTTCTGTTAATGTTTTGTGTATTTGGTTTATTGAAAACTCACTTACATTTTATTTTATTTTGACAAATGTCTTCTACAAAATTTCGGCATTGGTTCCATAAATATACATTCAGTATATTTTACAAAACAAGCACTTTATTGTACACGGAGTTCATGTGTGATATGATATTCCTACAATTAAGAATTTTATCATTTTTTTATCAAACAGTGTTAAACAAAGAAATCATTTTTGTTTATAATTTTTGTAATTGTAGTATAATTCAATATGTCGAACTAAATAAAAAGCAGAAACAGAGAGCTTGATGCTCTCAGCTTGCTGTTAAAATGTTTTGGCACTGCAAATATGAGTAAAATCACCAGTCAAATCTTGAACCAGTATTTTATTACACATAGAACATGGACCTAAACTGGCCAGATTTTTTATTATTAATTCCTGATGTCTGACATGTTTTTAAATGCCGTAACTTTAATAAAGGAACGTGTGCCCAGCCGGCTTGTTGTTGTTTGCACTATTAGAATTTTCTCTTATTACCTTAAATAAGTAAAAAAAGAAATATATTTGTGAGTTTTAAGAAATTCCATAAAATACATCTACTAATATTTTCATTTACATTAAAGACCATTATTGCTAATAATTCAAAGTTTGTACTGTGTTGCTTAACTTAGTCTCCGACCTGCATCAGGTATAAGACTGTTTTAACATACAATTTCAACATTCATTCAAATGTGTATACTACATTTGAAATGTGCATACAACATTCGTAAATGCTCTTTTAGAGCAAGATAGCAAGGGGGAAACTTGCTCCCCATTTTGTCTGTGCAACAAATTATTTGTTACTGGCACAATATATTGCTTAAATGTCTTTCACACTTTATTCTACATTTTACATGACAATTTTTTAAAAACTAAACCAAATGAATAATTATTTGTAAGAAATGGAACTAAAGACTTGTTGGAACTTGGAACACAGACACAGTGTAACACTCAATTATTAAGTTATTAAACTAATGTTTGCCCATGTAAGGTTCCAGGTCCATGACAAGGACTTTCAAAACCACTAGTGAGGTAGCAGCTATGGTTTAGCCTGATTTACAACCTCTAAAATCCAAACTTTGTAAAAACCAATGACTGCAGGTCCCACATTAATCTCTTTCCATCTTGTCAACATTCATACCAGCAGAAAATCAGCTTCACTAGACAGTAAACTAAATACATTCATTGTGCAGATAAATGTATTGTAATATTGTATTTCACATTTACATTCATACTGTACATTTCCATAAAGATTGTCAATACAAGAGTGTTATAAACACTTTAAATTAATTGTCATTCTTCAACCATTCTCGTGAACCAGAAGCTTGTTTTTCCGGCAAATGACGCAGACGTGTCATAAGTTCCGGTTACGAACACGGCATTTTTCATTTTGTTCCAATAGGATACCGTCTCCTCTGTGCGGGAGCTTTCGTGCATCGTCATTTGGCAGAAAAACAAGCCCCTGGTTCACATGCAGTTGATGTTAGACATTATCCTTAATATCCTTGTCAATATTTACATTTACGCATTTGGCAGATGCTTTTATCCAAATCGACTAACATTGCATTGTACTATACATTTTGATTCTGACTATGTGCAATCCCCTGGGATCGAACCCATGACCTTTGGAGTTGCTAGCGGCATGCTCTGACCACTGAGCCACACGAAAGCTGGTTATATCAATATGGATATTTCTCTTAAACAAATGAATCAATTCGCTACAGATGACCTTTGTTAGACCATGGAGTCGTTTTGAGCAGTTCTTTGATTGATGAATGCACTTTTCCCGTTTAGAAGAAACAGGATAGGTGGTATTTCTAACTCCAACTGCATTATTCTTCAAGAAGAAAGTCAAATTCAGATAGGATGCCTTAAGGGTGAGTAGAACATGGGGAAATTTTGTTTCTTGGCAAAAGTATCCCTTTAACACTATCATTAAATATAAATCAAGCACATGGGATTTAAGGCCACCTAATATAAAGTGTGACCAAAGTTTGTTATATGGAGTTAAAAAAAACATGGTTTTGACTAGTGTAAAAACTACTTTACACTAGAAATAACTATTTATTACCCCCTTAATGTTTTTTCTTTAGTGGTCCATATAAATAGACCTAAAACAGCATCTGTGATGTTTATCACATCTGCTCATTACGGAAGATAAACAAAGCATAGTCTTTGGACATCATGAAAGCTGAGCTTGACTGACCCATATAGGCTTTTCCTGTGTATGTGTGTGCTTGCATGCGTTTGTGTGTGTGGGCATGTGTGCGTTTTGTAGCATTTCTTCAAAACTGGGTGTGTAATGCTGCTTTGCACTGTGTGATTACATCATATCACCAACTAGTGGTCCAATAAATGGAATTACACACAAAGAACTGGCAGTTTTTGGTCATCGATCATAATGTGTGAACTCAGTGATGGCTGACTTTCCTCTAGTCGGGTAAAACTTATTTTCTCTGTGTGAATTACACTATATAAGGAATTATAAATAACACACAAATCTCAACAAATGTGAGGAAAGTGATTCAATTCCAGTTTGGTATAATGGAATTGTCATGGTCCTCATTGGTCACTGATAGGAGCTAAAATTCCTTTCTATGATGCTACACCGGCCCCAATGCATGATGCACTCAGCAAAACTCTTTAATTGTCTACAGATGTGGTCCTAGTGAAACAAAGATCATTTTCAGGCTTGGACGAATTTAAGAAATAATTATGCGTTCAAACATACCGAAGCATCATAAAGAAACATCTGGGAATGCTTGTTCTTTTTCAGAATTACTGTACTCCTATTCCATACCCAACCTCATGCCCCAACTTCATACTTACATGCACAAGATTTACGGAGATCAACTATTTGAATTTGTTTAATGACAAGTTGTTAAAAATTAGCCTAATGTTCAAACATTCTTCTTGTCATTCCTGCTTTATAGAAACAATTCAACCAAATTAACTGGAGTTGGTAAATATGATATTTTAATAGCTTTTGTGATATGTGAATTGTGGGTTCATGTAGATTAAAAAAGTGCTTTTGGGCAATTCATTGTGGTGGATCATGAAGAGAAAACAGTAAACAGCTCAGATAAATCAAATTAAGCTTGAAGAACAAAATATTGTCTACAATGAGCTGCACTTCTTATTACCCTAATAGAATAAATTACAGACCAAAGATTTTAATCATTAAATGCCTAAATCCATTCATTTATCCCCCAAACATCTGAGATCAGATTTTAACTCACCCTTCCCTGAAATCCCCTAATTTAATTTCAGTTTGCCCAGAATCCCTCTAGAGTTTATTACACATTTAATCCATGAACGCTGTCCCACTTGGCAACAATGCTAAAAATTAAAGTTTGCAATCCCAGAGCATTAAGTTTCCAGCGTGTCTACGAAATTCCAGGGACTTTAAGATAAAGCAGCCAAAGAACATGAAAAAATGGAAAACTACACATCTGTGTTAGATTTAGCTCAGTTTAGAGTGATACATTAAATGCAGATAAATGACAGACAGCAGACGCAGTTCTCTGTTTACTGTCTCTCACCACTACAGTAGAACACGCTGCATAAATGATGGCCATCTATTCATCACTAGTGAACAGTCTCCATAACACCAGACATTAAGGGAAATGGGGACGGGGTCAAATGTTTGCCCCAAAGTCCCCAGGTTCATTTGAGCTTTATTTTTGTTGGTTCTGTTTAAATCCCACTGCCTATCAGTATTTGGTTTGGCCTCCTTCCAAAGCTGAAAGAAGTATATATAGGCATCTTATTATGTATGTATAGGTACAAAAAATATGACTGAAATTAATTTATGATATATTTCTTTTAGGATTAATGCTGAAACCAAATAATACCAAACCAATCATATTTATTGGTTTCAACATTGTACAATACAATCAGCATTGTATTAAATACAAACACACCATTCTACTTTTTAATTACATTCCGATGAATATCTATTTTTAAGGATTTTTTTAACTTCATTAACAAAATTATTTTTCACAATATTTACAGTATAAGCTAAACAGTTTCTCTGTTGATTTGTGATGCATTGCATCTCTGTGGAGATCTGTTATGACTTTATGACTCCATGCATTATACAAAAATACATAAAGGCCTTGTGCAGCCACACTAAATGCTGACAACACAGAGTTAAGTCTCTCTGCATCAGCCCTTATCAAAACCATGTGGTACACAGCCTCTATGATTTTCAGATGTGCTCCAAAACTCCTGTGCATTGAAGGCAAGAAGAATGTTTTATTTGTATGCACAAAATTATGTTTAAATAACAAAAATGATGTTTAAACAAACTCACTTGCCACAGTTAAATAGCAAAACATTTATTTTTAAATATGTTTTTTTTTCTTAATGAAATTTAACATTTGGAACCAACTGGTTTATAAAACCTTATAAAAAATAAAATATTGATTATATTAAAATGATTATAATGCAACAGCCAGATAAGTACTTTGTTCACATTCTCACTTGCTTCTATTTGTTTTTATAATTTTTTACTACTATAATTAGATAATACCAATGAACTCTTAGTTGTAGAAAAATCCTGTTGGCATGCAACATTTCTCTACATTTCAAGTATTTCAGCTAGAGTTGTTACTTTTTTTCACAGAGAAAACCCTTAACAATATTGAGCCTATAGACGGTTTCATCTTATCAACATAAACAAACGTTACTGCGCACGCTCAATTTTAATTCTACACTTTATTATATAACAATAAAAATAAACCCAAAAAAATCGTTAATGGCTAAACTTGCCTCTCTAGTATTTCGAATTTAGACTCCGATACCAAGCTCACCCGCTAGATGTCAATTAGCAATACGTTTTGTTTAAATGCGTCAAAATTACAAGACCCATTCATAGGGCCGGCCCAAGCCTTCAGAGGGGGCCCCAAATAAAATTCTGCTTAGGGCCCCCTCTGTGCCACCAATATGACTAATTATTGTCAATCCTTGATTATTCGCACACTATAAATCTAAAACACCCATTATCAATTGTATTTGTTGTAGCTGTGTTCATTTGCTTACGGATTTTATTTGTAACAGTAGCAACCCACAAGAGTGGTCAGGTGTTCATTTGCACTTTAACATTCAAAGTCTTGCAGTACCAATTGGCATACTTAATGTGGTGTACTGAAAATTAGCTAAATAAACCTGTAGACAATGCATTTACAGTAACCACTTTAATTACTTTTGGTTAGAAAAATTAGCAAAGTGCAAATAGTGCAATGCAATCGATTACAAATGAAAACTACTTAAGATAAACAGTATCTTTTTATAAAAAATGTATTGAAATGGACAATATTTAACTAAATAATAAAATAATAACAAAACGAACAGATCAGATGGATCTGTAACAAGGTGGTTCAAGAATAAAATATAAAGCTGAATACCAATCAACTACAAATAAAACAAATACAAACTGGATCTTCTTATATGAAAAATAAATACAATTGTAATGAAAAATGAAAATAGGTTTCTAAAATAAACACTTTATTTTAGACAAACTAACTCAACTTTACATATCATCTCAATTTGGTTTTTCATTGAATAATGAATTTTGTACCATTACCCATATCCATTTAAATATTATATTAAAAAAAATGTTAGAGTCTTGGGGGCCCCCTGGTGGCCCTAAGCAGCCGCTTAGTTCGCTTATGCCTTGGGCAGGCTCTGCCCATTTAACAAATTCTTTATTTAATAAAATGAACATATAACAAAATTCCACAAATCGTATATTTAATACACTTAATTTACAGTAAAATAATAATACAAATTAATTACATAAATACATTAAATATAAATAGTTATATTATGAGACTGTGGTCAAACACAAACAGTAAGTTAACTGGGGGTCAGGCACAGGCACGTCTGATGAAACGGCCTAGGTAAGATTGGTTTCTGATATACCAAATTTGGGAGCCTATAGAATCCTCAGCCAGGTAAAAACTGAAAAAGTGGCTCAGAGCTACCAAGAATTACTACTCTGTAAGAATAGATTTTTAGCAATCCATCTGATTAGGAATATGAAAAGCCTGCAGGGGTATACAAACAAAAAACCGCTTCAGGGCCAATCAGATGCTTGCTATTATTATTCTACATTTGATTGATCAAACCACAACCCTATTGTGTCCCATTGTTGAAGCCCAGCATTCTGTGCATCTCCCTGCCCCCATCAACAGTTGACAGGCAAAATAAATAGGAAACCATCCATCCCAAACTGTCTTTCTCAATCCTCCTTGAAGCACTTTGTTGATGACCTTTGAACTCTTCCTACATGTTTTAACTGTTCCCAAAGCAAAAGACAAGAAACCTGAAGGACTATAAACCTTCTTGAAGGAATATGACTTATACTGTTGAAATATTTTGAATTATTGGCCCAGGTGCTGGACTTCCACAAAGCTATTTGTCTACATGTCTGCAATCACTGTAAACTTTCTCGACTAACACTTCATAAAACCACCATTAACTGATGTTCTGACAAATAACAATGGTAAAGCAATGATGTAAAATCAAAAGGCTGTGTGCTGTCACTAATTCTCTCTGGTTTTAATTTCTGCTATTATTTTGGGAACGGAATGATTCATATTGTGGAAAACGGACCTGATAGACAATTACTCAGATTAGGGCCACTACACATTTATCACACTACTGACGTGCACCTTTTTTTATTTAGGCAGCAAATGGGGCCCTAGGTCTGTAAAAGGAGGAGAATTTGTCTTTGGGGAGTCCCACTAACATTTATCAGTGTCATGCATACTGGAATTCCTAGACTGACCCATGTACTCCAGCTTTTAGCAGGCAGAATGAATTTGAAACAGGGTGTTAACAGGTCAAGGCCAGCTAGCTTTTGATTTACGCACCACCAGCTCACAGTTCAAATGGCTTGCTGGATAGAGTGTATGTTGACGTGTGACTGACGTGGGTCATGAGTGCATGGGCCCACAATGCCTAAATTAAGCAGGAAACTATCCATATGTTACATTCTGTGGAGGGTCACAGACTCCATACAGTATATGTCAAGTTGTTCAAATTCTCCCAGCGGATACCCATGGCGACTTAAGGAATCATTTTCCAGAAACTTATTGGGACCTGGTGCAGAACGAAGAGCAAGTTTCATCTTTCCAGTGCATGTGGAGGCATAAGACCGCAGCTTGGACAGGATTAATCACTGATGCAAATGCAGCATAGGGTCTTTGTTTGAAGTAACATATGCTCTTCTGCTCTTTGTGCGATTTTAAGCAAAAAACTACATTCCAAAGGAAAGACGCTGTTATCATAAGTAATTCGTGCTGTACTTAATCGTTATTAGCTTCTGACTTGAATGAAGGGAAAGGGTGAAACAAGGACTTAATTTACCACATGTTCCCTCGCTATATAGAGGAGGAAAACAAATTTTTTTGATTGGTTACACATGCACCGCGTTACATAAGCATGGCTTAGCAACCTCACACAGGACCCCAGCTCTTTGTTTGTTCCTTAGTGACTAACTTCATATATTTCTTGACTGAATAAGTACATTTAGCGACAGAACCTATCAACAAATAAAGCTTTTGATAGAACTAGTCTATTGACTGAAAATTATTTTGATTTGCTTCAGAAACTAGGATTCCTGCTGTCAATTAATTTTCTATTACGCAATAAAAAAAATCTACTTGTGTTAGAGAAATGACCCCCGAATGTCACAAAAGATTTGGAAACAGTGTGGTTTATTAAAACAAATATGCAGCCTTGGCATAAACTTCTGCACATGCTCAAAACATTACTTTTCATTTCTGCACACCATGCATTGCTCAAATTACTCTATGCCTGGAATCAATAAAGCTAAAATGTTTTGTAAAAAGTCTTCAGAACTGAACTGGGCTTTGGCGCTTTCACATTTGGTCAGACCCTTAGTACCCATGTTAGTGGGCAATGAACATTGTGTGACTATGAGATCACAAAGATTTTATGATGTGATACCTTGTTTGTGTCGTCAGTGGATTGTATGAAAATTAAACAGGCTTAGAGTCTAATACTGCTTGTTTAAGAGCGTTCAACACTGATACTGATACACATATTTGGATCCTCTATACATTTCATCATTCAGCATGTATGGAGGGGTAAATCTGTTTAGAAGTTTGCTCCAATCTTCACTTAAAAAAACAGAGTTAAACACACACACTCTTTCTCTGCCAAGATTACATAACAAAAAACAGGCAGAGGGAAAAACAGCTTAATAATAATTTAAATTGCTGGTTCTTTCAAATGTTAGGAACAAATGAGACATAGTAAACATTAAAATGTATTTATTTCACATAAATCAACAAGTAAGCCTAGTCTAACATCGACACATAATTCACAAGCTAAATGTGTCCTTAACCAGCACAAAGAGACATTTAAACGGTATTTGGAATCTATTGATTCGTGTTCATGGACACGAATTTTCCCCTTTTTCCATGTCAGTCAGCACGTATCAAAAGAAGCCATACATATTTTAGGAGGTGGCTAACCAACACCTTACCTTACCCCAAACCCTAAAATCACAACCGCAAAGGCTAGTTTCACGAGGTGGCAAAGCAACGATAAATGGCTACCCTAACACCGCCCCTGAACCTAACTTCAAAGGGGCCAAGTGAAATCATAACAAAAAATATGAATGAAATCATAGGTAATAAAAATTCACACGAATTAGCCACCTTGTAAAAAAGGTATGAATTCCTATCAGATTGCATTGATATATGTAAATTAAAAAAGCTTTCCTGTAGCTCAGTGGTAAGAGCATTGTGTTAACAACGCGAGGTTGTGGGTTCGATCCCAGGGGTTTGCAAATACCTATGTATAAATGTATAGGATAATGCAATGTAAGTCGTTTTGGATAAAAGCGTCTGCTAAATGTAAATATATATTGGTATCGTGTAATACAGTAAAATACGTTATATTGACAGTCGTGCTGGGAGACACAAAAAAGGGGGAAATTCGTGTTCATAAACACAAATTAAAAGATTACAGATCGTGAATATGTCGCGAATTCCCATGAGACTGTAAAATTTCAGTACACAGTATTACTCAGTCACTCACTGGTGTTTCAAAACATAGTTTAATCTGTTGTCTACAACTGTAAAACAAAAAACACATCTGGCTGGGAGCTGGAGCAAGACAAGCCAAGTTTAAAGGACACAATGAAACCATTTACTGTATACAGTATGAGATCACACTGAGAAGTTCCGGGAACACAGATATTTGAGCTATCATTCCTAAATAATAGCTATTATTTAAAAATAACGGAGCATTGCTGCCAGTTATACATTATCCAAAATCCATTTTTGCACGTTTTGAATGTTGTTTTTTTAGCATTTATTTTCACATATAAAATTATGGCATGATTAAATGATACAGTAGATGAGAGAAATGCAATGTCTCATTTTATGAGCCTAAACTTGCATCTTGTTGTTGAGATTTGCATACGTGCTTACTATTATGATTCTAGCTTTGTCTCTTGCATTTTGTGAGCTTGGTTATTTCCTCTCTTGAAACCAATTTGTAGTCCTTTGTAGTTTTTAATGTTGATTAGTCTCCCCATGTGTCTTGTTAGCTCCTCTTGTTACCTCGTTAGCCTGTGTATAAATCCCCCCTGTGTTTCTCTTGTGGTTGGTCAGTCGTTGTTTTGCTGTAGCGTGCTCCTGTCCTGAGTCTCCTAGTTTGCCTTGGATTACCAGTGTTTGTAATGTTAAAGGGGTCATATGGCGCAAATAAGTGCTTTTCTGTGTCTTTGGTGTGTTATAAGTTACCCATGCATGTATTAGACATGTAAAATTGCAAAAATTGAAGTGTCGGATCAAAAGATGCATTCTATCTAAAAGCAAATGCTCACCCAGACCTGCCTGAAATGCCTCGTGTAACCACTCCCTGGCGAATGTACCTCACTTCGTAACATGACTTGACTAAGACCGCCCAAACCTAAACGGAAGTAAAGTGGGCGTACTTGTAAATCTCATTGTATCGTCACTGCCGAAGCCATGTTGTGGAGACGCTGTGTGTTTCATTGCGAAAAGAAGGACTGAAGATGTCAACTAAAAACGAATGGTTACATTTTATTTACAACACTGTTCCAGAAAAGTACAATCCGAATGTTCAAGTTTGTGCAGCGCATTTCACCAACGATTGCTTCGCGAACCTGGGAGAGGTCAAGACCGGCTTAGGAACGAGTGGGGCCATTCCAACCATTAAAACTTTGCAGCCTGTAAGTATATTTTCATTGTAAAAGACTTTGCTACGGACTAACGCTGGTTGAGTTAGCGTGTATTTGTGATCTGCAAAAAAGACAACATGAGTCCTAATAATCAGTAATAATGTTCCAACTAGAGGTAACAAATGTCGGGTTTGTAATGGGGTTTATTGTCTTTGTTGAGTCGCGACGAGACATGGCGTAACTGGTTGATCAAGAATGGCCAACGCACTCGCGTTATTTATGTTACCATGCCCTGCTTAATGCGAGCTTGATTCTATCGCACACAAACTCTGTATGATGTACAGTATATGGTTGTTTGTTTATAGACTTTATAACGTCGTATATAAAAGGTAAAACAGTGAGCTATAGTTTTTAACTATTTAACATAATATTTTTTTAATAAAACCTTACCAATCCTTTACATCCTGCTCAAGTCGCGCTGGCAAAGTTGATGTATCGGCTTGATCATCTTCATTTTCCGTATCAGATTTGGGCTCGAATTGTAGTACCGATGACATTTTATCACCTGTCAGTGAGTACAATTGCTTTGGAACCTGATGTTCCGAATATGGTAAGAGGCATTACATTTGCGTGACACCCTTGCAATATTCGACCAATCACTACGCACTGGTTAACTGGCCAACCATAGCACACCTCGCTTTTCAGAGCGATGAGCTTTGTAAAAAACCAGCGCGTTTCAGAGAGGCGGGGCAAAGAGGAGATATAAACATGGACGGTATGTGGAAAATACAGCGTTTTTGAACCTTAAATCGTGTATACACATTACATTACATCTAAAACAAACGATAATATTCATTTTAGCCGTGTCATTTGACCCCTTTAACAAATTGTGCTTGCATGTGTATTCTCTAGTTTCACATCTCTGCCTCTGTGTTACAGAACGACTGACCAGATGAATCCAGCACAAATTGTCCATCTCTGTCAAGGAGTTTACTTGAAGGACTTTGTAGAGGTGGCTTACCTGACTTGTATGGACAAAGTATGCTTAATGATATTTTTTCGGGAAGGGCTATCTGAGCCGCTCTGCTCCCTTATGCCAATGCATGACCCCAGCTGGTCTATTGAACAGTATATTGATATTGGACGGCAACTGAGCGGCTCTGCTTTTAATGTGGGTGTTGTGGAGGAGGGACAAAACACTCATGCATTAGCCGCCTAACCAAAGTTGCCAACTCGAGTACGGAGCCCGCTCGCAAGATGGCCTCGAGTACGGAGCCCGCTCGCAAGATGGCCTCGAGTACGGAGCCCGCTCGCAAGATGGCCTCGAGTACGGAGCCCGCTCGCAAGATGGCCTCGAGTACGGAGCCCGCTCGCAAGATGGCCTCGAGTACGGAGCCCGCTGGCAAGATGGCCTCGAGTACGGAGCCTCCAGTCATCATTGCTGCCACACCAGAGGTCCCAGAGGAGTCTGAGGTATGTCCCCTTTCCACTATTTTCCTGTGGTGGCTACAGCTCTGTGGTGTGTGTGTGGTCTACACTCTGTTTCCCAGTCACCCCAGGGGTTGCTGCAGAACCTGAACAAAGAGTCCGTTCCTGAGCCCAGCCAAGCTCAAAGAGTCCTTTCCTGAGCCCAGCTAAGAGCCTCCAGCTCTGCCCTGGCCACCGCCTACAGCCCTGCCTGCCCGCTCAGCTTGTTCCGCCTTAGTTACAGGGCCCTCCGTCCCTCCCCCTTATCTGCCTCCGCTGCACCTCCTTCCTGGACTCATGTATCGGTTTGTTGAGGAGCGTCTGGAATCCGCACCTTAAAGGGGAGGGGCTCTATTATGATTCTAGTCTATGTTGTCTCTTGTCTTGTGTGAACTTGGGTTGTTTCCTGTCTCATGCCCTATTTGTAGTCCTTTGTAGTTTTTAATGTTGCTTACTCTCCCAAGGTGTGTCTTGTTAGCTTCTCTTGTTACCTCTTTAGCCTTGCTCCTTTTGTTAGCCTGTGTATAAATTGCCCCTGTGTTTCTCTTGTGGTTGGTCAGTCGTTGCTGTTTTGGTCTGTTTTGCTGTAGCGTGCTCCTGTCCTTAGTTTCCTAAGGCGCATTTCCACCGAAATTACCTGGAACAATTTGTCCCAGGAACTTTTTTCCCAGGACAATTTCTCCCCAGACCTGTTGCTGTCTGCATTTCCATAGCAGTCTAAAGTACCAAGAAGATTAGGCAAATCAATCCTGTGACGTAGGACTGCGTGAAATGGCTCCTGCAAGTCCAAGAGGGGGCGGTAATGTAGAACAACGATGACGTCACAAAAAGCGACAGACATTTGTCATTTTTTGTGCGATAATGCCCAGCTTGCCTCAGCAAAAACACTTAATAAAGCCTGGACCTCATTGTCTGTCCATCTGTCGTATTCTTTATCCCTTTCAAACAGTAAACAGCGTAAACTATACACACCGCAACAAACTTTTAAAAATGGTGGTTTATTTTTACCAGAACACGATGCAGCATGTAGAGCCTTGATCCCACTGTCCCCCTCCAACCAGCTCCACACCACTGTCCTGCAAGACAACGTCTAGTAATCCTGAAGACTCTAATGAGCTGGTTCAGGTGTGTTTGATTAGGTTTGAGATAAACACTGCAGGACAGTGGCCCTCCAGGATCAAGGTTCCCCACCCCTGATGTAGAGTCAACAAATGAAATCGTGAACTCAACCAATCAGCATATTCGACGACCAAGGTCCACCCCCGAATCTTCTGGAACTCTGGAAAAGTAATACCTCAAGAGCAGGTACTTTCTAGGGGGAATTTTTAACCCTGAACTTTGTTTTGATCCCAGTTCCTGCGGTCGAAATACAGAGTACTGTCTTGAGTTATGAGGTAAAGTTCCCGCGGTGGAAACGCCCGACTAGTTTGCCATGGATTACCATGGTGTTTGTAATGTTAATAAATTGTGCTTGCTTGTGGATTCCCTAGTTTCGCTTCGTCTCTGCCACAGCGTTACACTGCACAAGTTAACACCTACGATATTCTTTTACCAACTAGTCCACTTTGACAAGAAGTCCAAAAAAAGTTTCACCTTTGCACCTTTCTGAAAATTAGTTTGAAGTGAAGGATTATTTAAAAATAACTGGCATTTCCAGCAATAAGCACCCAAATTATAAATTTTTATTAGAAGCATGTTGTGGTAAGGTAAGGAGACAGTTTTCTACTCCAATAGGTTGTTTGCAATCACATGGTTTTTATGATGCGCAAGGCACGGCTGGAGGGCAGCAAGTGATTTTCCTCCATAGGAATTCACTATCACAAACTCAAAGTACCTATGGTTAACGACTATTCTTATCCCTGCAAAGTGCTTATTACAAATAAGGTTTAATCGAAATTTGGTTTTACGAATATGAATTTTAAATGCTAAACGTGAGATTTATTACCTTATCCATTTAATCAGCACTCGATCTTTGCAGCTAGTGTTCATGACAAGGTGTAACAGGAATGTGAGTACACTTGGTCGTTGTTTAGGTAGGCCACGTTTAAACCTGTTTATGCGTTTTAGAAAGTCACTCGGCTCATCCCAACAGCCGATTCAGGTTTACAAGACACCTTTATCTCCGTTTCTCAGTTAATACTCACAATTTTCCCCCTTCATGAAAATCAACTTTTGCTACACAGTAAACACCTTTCATGGTTTGCTCTATTTGAACAGTGAAAAGCGATGCAAAACAAAGGTATTTTGAGTTTGTTATAGTGAATTCCTATGGAGAAAATCACACGTGACGTCATGTGCATACAACCTATTATGTACTAGCTTAATAACTTAATAAAATGTTTGCTTATTTTTAACCAACTGCAAATTTTAGCATACATTTATTCGGGGAAAAATTATTTTATTGACACACCTGCTCCGCAATTCATCATGTAATATGTGCATAAACAAGACTGAAAACAAGATACTTGTAGTGTGCATAAATCCACACTTTCAATCATGAGTGCTTGGCATCAATCATAAGAAAATTCAGACCTCTAGTTAAAAAAGCAATTTAACCACACTGCCAAGCTGCTCTCATATGCTGTAGAACGTCAAGCCTCTGTGAAATCATCCATCATGCCTTGTCAAAATAACCAGTCAAGCACTTTAGCTCAAACATTTCAACATGCTGCTGCAACTTGATGAAAGCAAGTTTTATTATGTGTAACATTTCACTTGCAATGATACCGAAAAAAAAGGGTGACCTTATGATAGCACTTAACATGAACATTGATTACAAAAGATTGTTCTAAAGATTAGAAATGTCACATGAATCTGAAGTATTTTAACCGGTTTAGTCTGGCACACAAGTTCTAAAACTGCAATAAACCTTGACTTGCTTGACACATCTTGTCACACAAAACCCAGCCACTCTTTTCACTGAATTCACGACAGTGAAGATGGTGTAGAAATGTATAGGCTGCATTTTATTTGCAATGTCATGGGTGTAGTTCCGATGCTGATAGAACTGCAGTAGAAAAAATAAAATGAAAACCAACATATTTATTTCCCTAGATATAAAACCCTTGTGTGATTTTTATGGAATAATTTATTGTTCTTTCAAATTCAACTGATTAAAACAGAAAAACTGGATATTTATTTTATGTTCCAAGGACAATATAACATTCTTGCATTTCTTCTTGACTTTTAATAAGACATGGCTGGTTCCACAAAGATTTTTATCTTGCTGAGCTTTTGCCGTTGGCTCAACCTCTGTTGTTAAACATAAATGTTTCTCTCCTATTTTAACTTTCACCTGTTAAACGTGTATTGTATATAACATAGAGCATAACAATAGGATCTTTATTAATATATCAATCTAATGATAGAATACATCTGTCCATGCAATGATGAATGAATGTGCTCTGTCAGCATCAGGCCATGTGTATTTAGATTATATTATGGTGTAGTTTTGTTTCAGATGTACATGTGTTAGACAGTGGGCGGGATTAGAGAGTGTCTGTTTTGTCTCAAGTATCACCAGGTTATTTGGCCGATGCCTGTAAACCCTTTTTGCCACAAGTCAAGCTGTGGATGCCAGGCTTTATTTACCCGCAAAGCGGTTCTCTGGAATGCCCCAAGTCAACAAGGGTCACTTACACAGCCTACATTTCACATCTCAAGTGGATTTTGTTGAACTTTGGCCTTCACTTTGTATGAATTATATGTAGCTGTAGCATAGGGATAACTGTAGAATATTGCAACAGACTATTTTATTTATACTGGAAATGACAGGAAACAGAGACTAGGGAAAAGAAAATAGCTAAATCTTTGATTTGATCAGATCACATCACGATTATTGTGGCCGAAATATTGCTATAAATAATCATATTACTGAGATTCATCTTTATTAACTTATTTTGTGTTTCTGTTTTTTTCTTCAATGATTTGCACTCAAAACATTAGTGTAAGGAGAAGAGAGGGTTTTCTAAGCATGGCTCTTAAGTAAAAAAATGTAAATGATGCAATATCACCATGCAATATGGAAACATATACATACTTTTTCCTCATTCCAACATGGGCCAGATTTCGATACAAAATAAAACGATCAAACAAAGAATAACTAAAACCTATAATTATGAACTAGGCCTGCTTTGCATTCACACATTGAAGTCTTCCCAAATTAGTCACTCAGTCGATCCTGTTTAGATTACTTCCCAGTCAGTATGTTTTTGAATTACACATTTAAGTACAATCTGCATGATTATATGGAACTTCAATTACATTAATGAGTTTGCAGTCTGATTGAATTCTTCAACTCAAGCTGTGCAGAGTTGGTACTGAATCTAATAAGCTTGTTAGTGCTGTACACATTTTTCTCTCTAAACTAACTTTTACCTTCCCAGCAGGAAAGAAACTGTAAAAGAACTTAAGACAATGTGTTAGAGCTCTGTGCAGAACATTTATGCCCTGTGACCCCATTTACACTAAACAGAAACATTCATTGTGCTTGTTAATTATTCATTCCTGCATTGTCAATGTTCATTTGGACAAAGCCAACAGTTGGGTTAAATTAACCTTATATGTTTAGCTATATGTTTATATTTGATGCAACCATGGGTCAAACAACCCAAAATTTGGGGCTAAAACAACCCATCATGGGTTAATTTATAACCCAACAATTGGGTCCTCACTTTTTGACCCAACTGGGTTAAAATTAACCTAGCATTAATAGTACTTCTATTCAAAGACAAATTACAACAGGTTGTGTTTTACAGTACATAAAGTTCTTTACATTACACACAAAGAAAGTCCATCATTAGAAAAAGATTAAATCATCAAAAGCTCTTTGGTTTCATACAAAAGTAATATGCATTCTGGCAGTATGAGCTCTGAATGACAATATGTTATAAAAAATAATTACAGAAAGTTTGTTTTTGAGGTCAATATTTACTAAATGTGAATAATGTGTATAGGATGAGTTTATGTAGAAAACCATAAATCGCAAAAAAGGACTTCATACAAAGGGTCACATACTGTTTTTTGGGCGGCCTGTTTTAATTTTAGTTTTAGTCTAGTCTTTGTGTCAAGCTGTCATTTTAGTTTATATTAGTTTTAGTCACGTTTATACTCTTTTTGGTATGAGCATTTTAGTCTTATTTTAGTCAGAATTATCCAATCATGGATCGTCTAGGTTTAGTCTACGAAAACTGATGACATTTTAGTCTAGTTTTAGTCGACAAAAACTGATGACATTTACTCTAGTTTTAGTCAATGAAAATGTTATTTTATTGTCTTTTTAGTAATGCAATTCTATTTAAAACAGTCAATATAGTATAAGTACCTAGTAGTAGACAAAATAAAAAAAATATTTTAGCCAAACCCATTTCAAACAAGGTTATCTTATTATATTATTGTTACCTTTATAATCTCAAGAATACATTCATTCCAGACACGGAAGACACTCTGATTTGAATTTGCGGCCATCGGAAGGGGTAGGAATCTCTAGGCACGCCATGATGTGATTAGATTACGATTCAGAGGGCTGCGATGCGATGATAAAACGATTCTCGATGCATCTTTTTCTTCACAAATTTTCTCAAAGTATTTGTAATTACCCAGACCAATTTTACTTACAATATCCTTTATTAATAAAGCAAATGGAAATTATTTTGCAAGTCAACCAAGGTTACATTTGCCCTGCAGTAGCATACAAAATGCAGTAAATTAATGCAGAATTTTTACAACTATGGAACTGGAGCTATAGAGGTTTAAAGTTTGTTAGCACAGGCCAAACAGGAGGAGCACAGGTATAAGTTGTCGGTTGTCGTCATAAAAAAAAAAATGCAAGTGCAGTTCATCATAAAAGGCAGGTAAAGACATTCATGTTACATTCAGGTGGATAAAATATCGCCATATAATTTTTACACTACCTAAATTTGTTTACATTGTTCTAATTTGTGTTTTTCCTTTTTTACTATACAATAGTTGTATATTTGTCCACATAAATTACTGTCGTACACTATAGTAATTACTAAGTAAACTGCAGTAAAATTCTTAGATACTATCGTGCTTTTGAACTTAACTATAGTATACAGTGTTAATCAATTGACTGCAAGAGCACTACAATTTTCAATAGCAAATAATATAGTTCACTAAAGTATTTTTGTCTGAGTGTTCAATTTAACGGGACTTTCATTTTGACGGGTCTTTGGGAAGACGCTTGAGATTTTGTGTTTGCCGCTTCACTCGAACAGTAAACGCTCCTAAAATAAACTCTCAGAGCAACTCTGGAGATAAAGTTCATTTTTTCATATCCACATACAGTGCAGACGCAGATATATCCTCGACCATCACTCGTGTTGTAATTTGTTTTGTTAAACTGTGCACATAATTCACTCAGACACGCAGAAATGCCAGATAACATTTAAATAACAGGATTCCGCTCCGCATCTTAAAGCATCAGACTAAATAACGTTAGAACATTTCGTCTCGTCTCGTTTTGGTCAACGAAAATGAAGAGACATTTTAGCATAGTTTTTATTTTGTAAACCACATTTAGTCTCGTTTTTATTCGTCAACAATATTGCATTATACATTTAATTATAGTCATCGTCACATGACCAGCAATATCGTTGACGACGATATTTAGTGATAATTTTCGTTGACGAAAGCAACACTACTGTACACAGTATAAATGGGCAACCAAAGGACACAGATCTACTGAGAGCAAGAGTTCCTGGTCAGAGTCAGATCGTTGTCTAGCGTCACAGAGACCAAAAGCTATAACTTTACATCCAGATACAAGTCTGTAAATGACAAAGAGAGGAAATCCCAGAAGCTAAAAAACCTGCATTTAATGGGGGCCTCTGAACGTATGACCTTTGGAAGCCTTGGGGGAATTTCTCTAAGATGACTTTTTACCCTGTTTACCCTTTAAACTGTTACCCAGTTAAAATGGTGACAAGCAAAGGTCCAAAGGAACCACTGCTCATAATATCGCTATACAAACACTCACATTTATAAACATTTTTCTTAAACACATAACAGATCACACATGCTCCTGACACAGTGAATCTGTGGTTTAGATTTGTAGCTGTTCACTGTATATTTCCTTTAACTTGAAAAGAATGAAGGTAGGAGTCTGTGAGAGATGAGAAAGATTTGGTGGTTAGTGGTATCAAACGGGACCCTTACAGAGTGATGAATGATACAGGGACCAGACCTGTTGCAACAAGGAGTTCAGTTTCAATCAACAGGGTTTCTCTCTCTCTCTCTCTCTCTCTCTCTCTCTCTCTCACACACACACACAGCAGAATGCATAAGTCTGTATATTTGTCGTAGATTCTACAATATGTTAATATGATAAGATTTTATCAGATTCTTAAGCAGATGTTTTAAAAAAGAATATAAAACTTGTTATAAAAATGTTCTTTTATTTAACACCTCAAAATAAGCTATTCCACACAACATACATTTTAATATATTATAAAAGACAATATATGAATTCATAGAAAAGGACAGTAGATAGAATTTTTACATTTCATTACTTAAAAAAAGTTTTTGCATAGTCTTATTTCTATTGTAGCATATAACATGAAAATAGTTTAACATTTTGTAGAAGCATTTTGTACACCACACATCACAAGAATAGTATCATCAGAATCAGAAGAGCTTTATTGCCAAGTGTGAATTTTCTTTGATGTTGGAAGCTTCTAGTACAGACATTCAACACAATGACAATACAATATAATAAGATTTACAGTCTAAAGGATCCTAAAATATGCATATATACAATAAAAGACTATTGTACAGAAAATGCGGGATAATAACATATAAGAGACATTGTACAGGGTAGTATATAGTAGAATATACATATTAACAGATATGCACCCAGCTGTCAAATAAACTGCAAGTCATAAAGCATAAAGTGAATTATGTTGTCATATTAACAATTGTTATAAAACTGTCATCACTTATCATCATCAAGTAACATTAATACAAATCCTGAACCAATGGAACAGTTAGATTTTTTAAACCAAAATTTACAATAAAAACATCCCAATTACGTTCATTTGTTGTTAGTTTTCTTATGTGCATGGGTAAAAGTGTTGCATAGAGCTTTTTTCTTTATATACTTTTGTAAGAATGTCATCTTTCAAAAATCACGAGTAATACAATCAACTTTTAAATGCCTTTCTTTTGTGACGACGTGTTGCCAAAAACGCTACTAAGTTTTGAACACAACCTATGCCGGAAACAGGGCAATTCGAGCAGTGGACATCAGATCGCTCCCTTTCGCTCCGCCCAGGCTAGTGAGAACAGGTTTTGGCACAGAATAGAGTTCAGTTATCCATAACTGAGAATCGCGCTGAGTGTTAAGCTGGCATTTTTGGAAGTTACTTCTCTCTGGTTTGCCTCTGCTCAAGTGATATAAAGATGCGGGCATATCTGGCACTTCTGGTAGCTCTTACCTTACCAGAATATCTGGATGCGCTTCACGGAGTATACTTCGGTCAGACCGAGCTCTTCCAGAAAAAGTGCAAACCAATACCCGCAAACCTTCTCTTGTGCAACGATATCGAATACACGGACATGCGTCTCCCCAACCTCCTCGGACACGAAACCATGAACGAAGTTGTGCAACAGGCTGCCTCCTGGATCCCGTTGGTGCAGAAGCAGTGTCATCCGGACACCAGAAAGTTTCTCTGTTCGCTCTACGCTCCGGTGTGTCTGGATGATCTAGATGAGCAGATTCAGCCGTGCAGGTCCCTGTGCGAAGGCGTGATGAACGGCTGCGCTCCGGTGATGGCTGCGTTTGGGTTTCCTTGGCCCGAGATGCTGGACTGCGAGCGCTTTCCAATGGATAATGACCTGTGCATACCACCTGGTGGTGGTGATGCTTTAGTGCCCGTCACCAGGGAAGGTAGGAAGGATTTGGTTTTATTTGTTTTTAAAAAATCCGTTCACCCTTAACTTGTGTGTTGATCTTTCTTTGCATAGTTCCGAAGGTATGTGACGCTTGCAAAGAAAAACCTGAGAATGACAATGGAATTGTGGACAGCTTTTGCAAGAATGACTTTGGTAAGTCCTTATATTATGGTTCTTTTACACACATTGTTTAAGCTTTTATAATTATGCATTTGGCATAAGCTTTTCTTAGGGGAACCTTCTTTTCTTGTACTAACTTGTACCTGTGACAAAATAAGGTGCTTTTAAAAACGTTTGAATAAAAACCAAGGCACGATAATTGTACACTAGAACATTACTTATACTAAAAAAAAAAATTTTTCAAAGAACCACAGTAAAAAAGAAATAGAAAAAAGCAACATATCCGACCTTAAACTCTGCTCATACATGTGAACCAGAAGTTATTTAAGGTGGTGCATTCCTAAATTTAGTTCACGCAGTTATTTTTCTCCGTTGTCCAAATTCTCACCCTAACACAAACTTCTATCTTGATGAAATACTAGCTTTAAAGATCAAGGTCAAGGAGATTCCTACATGAATGGTGACACCAAGATCATTCCGGAAACCAAGAGCAAGACTGTCTACAAGCTGAACGGTGGCGTCACTGAGCGTGACCTCAGAAAAACCGTGCTTTGGCTGAAAGATGGTCTTCAGTGCGTATGTGATGAAATGAATGACATCAATGCTGCCTATCTGGTGATGGGCCAGAAGATGGATGGGAATTTGGTTATAACATCGTTGAAGCGCTGGCAGAAGGGTCAGCGTGAGTTTAAGAGAATTTCTCGGAGTATTCGCAAGCTTCAGTGCTAGGACTGAGCATTAATGGTCTCAGCACTCAAATAATCTTTTGAAAGTAATAGCCTGTAACATTACCATAGTTACAGTATTAAAAATGTCAATGCCATCTAGAGAACAGTTTAGTCAGGGTGACTTTACTAGTAGTAACTGTCAAGAAGCATCTACAGTACCATAGGTTCTGCACAGATCCACTTTCATTTTCGTGTTCCTCTCCTCGGACGCTTTAAAATGTAATCAATCTCGGACAGTTGCTGTACTGTCTGCAATCATAATTATGGATCAAAGCCGCATGTCTGTTTTTTAATGCAATGTTATCGTTTTTGTAACTTGAGTGATGACAGCAGGTGAAGGTCCAAGACTCATGCTGTGCACACAATGAGATGAATGTTATATAATGAAGTATTAGATAAGATGTTGGCAGAAAAATGGAATTACTGCAAAATCTTTTCCTGATTTATTAATAACAGGCCACATACAAATGTAGATTTTGTTCAGAGCAGAATCATGACACAGATGCATAGCTGTCTTTTTGATGTAGTTCCTTATGGTTATAGTTAAGACACTTGTTTTTCAGCAATGCAATCACTTAATCTACCAACAGTATTGTGTTTGTGTGGGTGTTTTAACTATTGGGAGTTTTTTTTTTTTCAGCACAATGAGATAGCTGGATCTATTCTCAATGTTTCATAAAATATCCCATGTGATACCAGCCTCTAAAATATGATCATGTTAATGATAAAACTTGACTAGCCCAGACTAGATAAAGACAGTGTGGAACACAGACAAATGCATGATTTTTATAACCCGATGATTTTGTCTACTTTCTATTTACATGTAGCCTAAACATTGCACTTTTCCTATGTTAAACCGTTTATTTGACTTTAAATTAGCGAAAAAAATTAGTGTAGTAGCAACTAGTATTTGTTTATTTCCTTTCATGTCAGTTATAATAATAATGTTGTCTGTATCTTGTTATGGTCTCAAAGTCGATTGTATATTATTGTGTCGAGGTTGGTTAGTTGAAAAGGCACATGGCAATTTCAAGACATTTGTGATCCTCTGTAAATATTCAGATATTCAGATTTTTATTCTTGTACATAGAATCAAAACTTGTAGTAGTTCATGTTTTAATCACAGTAGCAGTATGTCATTATTTTGCAAGTGTTAAGAATATTGGTGCATTTATTCATGTAATTTAATTTGATTATTGATGAGTTATACTGTATCACTTGTCTCCATTGATCCCAAAAATACAAAAGAGCAAATAAATTTGTAATGAAAATCACAATTGGTGTGTTCTTTTCCTTACAATAAATAGAAAGCTTATATTTGGTGGATGCTTTTTGACAGTATGTACACAAAGTCCACTACAAGATATTCTAATAAAACACAAATAATACTCAAATTTGCATTTGTAAACTCATTATAACGGAATAAAATGACCAAGGAATCATTTAATACATGTTAGAAGCTTTTTAGTTAAAATTCTGCAAGCAACTCTTCTTGAGCACATCACAACTAGAGTATGTTGCATAATAATGTGAATCATAACACACCATTTACACCTACTGCTAAGATTATTTTCGGGTTTTCTGATCAGAATTTGACAGTGCAAAAAACAGGTGTCAAGATGCATAACACATGTTTTACAATATACAACCTGACCAGGCCCCAATACACAGAAACAGATGAAAATGTGTATTTCATCAGATTTCAGCTTTCTTTTTGTTACAAAAGTTTTCTGCAAAATAATGTCTACATTGCTGCTTAATTAAGTCGTTTTTCAGAGTTTGTTTGTTTTACAATTTTCGAAAATAGTGACTTTTGAGGATGTGACAAGGGATAATAAAATTGTGCACATGTATTTTTTGTAAACTGTATGAATCTGTGTATTTAAATAAACAATACCGAAACAGGCCACCGCTGTCTGCAGAACTTGTGGTCTTTAGTTCCCCCTAGTGTATAAAAAATATCGATACTTACAATTGACTTAGTTTCATTAAACATAGATCTCAAAACAAATTACACAGCCACCTAAGCTAGGAATGTCATCGGTTGGTACCATTAGTGTGACAATGGGGGAAAATAAAAATATTACTCATATTCTCATGAAATTTGATGTGTCTATTATACAATTTATTGTCATCCTTCTGAATGTTTTGTCTCAGTGCGGTTTTTAGATATTATGATCCCCTTATATTGTTCTGTCGGTGTTCTGTTGCCATTGTTGATTTGACCACTAGGAGACAGACGTGCTGTGGATCTAGTATATGAAATGACACACTCGTCCTCTTCCGGGTGTTTTCGAAAAGACTTTCACTGAGCAGTGGAGGGACTCAGTGTGCTCGAATGATACAAACATTAACTCCCAACTCAATCAAGATCATTTATATGAAAAGATCCCCGCAGCAGCAAAGAGAGCGTGTAAACTGAGTCCAGGTGAGTGCTGTTGAACAGGACCAACTGTTGCATTGGTGCTTATGAATAATGGCAGGGATGATGGCTACAGTAATGCTTTTACTCTCCAGGTTTAATCCTTCGGCACGAGAAAAAGTGAGTTGAGGAAATTCAATCTACCGGACTATCGAATTAGATCATGTCACGTCTTAGATCAAAGGATCCAAATACATTAACTTAATGTCAACCAGTTATATTTATAAGAATCAAAGTGGGCATGATCGAGGAAATGCAGAGCATGTAGGTGGTACAGAGAGTAAAAGCACAGGCACATAGAGTTTTGAAACATAAGTCGACTGAAGTGTTTCTGGCATAGGAAGTACAGTAACTCAATCGCAACTTTATGACGTACTGGCGCAACAATGTTGCAACGTTCAAAGATGAAATCCCAAATTAAAGAAAAAGGAAGTGTAATCAACCAGCAAAACTTGTATTTTAGAAGCGGGTGTTTTTTATATAGATATAATTGTTTTGCGTTTGGGTGTGTAAATAAACCATTGCTCTACATTGGAAAGTAGAAAGCGTTTACGTGTCCGTGACGCCAGTGAACGGAAACTACTATGGAAAAGGCTGGGTCATGAATAGTAAATGGTCACGTGACTGGACGCTCCAAAGAAAGTTAAAGAGCATGCCTTGATTAAAATATTTGGGTTTGCCTGTGTTATAGTAGGGTTTGCAATTTCTTGTGTAGGACCGTCGCTTCCTCATTTCGCACTTAAAGGGACAGCGGGCTTCTTCCTGCAATTGTCTATGACGTAGCCTACCCTCCTTTAATATTTATTTTCTTCAGTTTTGTACAAACAAAATACACCTTTTTAGAACTTTCTTTATAGGATATTTATATCAGAGATTTGATAAAACTGTTAATGATAATCAATGCGGGGGCACTTTTAAATATAAAAAATTAGCTGTATTCAATGACATTATTAAATGTATTCTGTTCGTCTGTATTGCTATCTGAATGTGATCTGGTGTCAATGACACACAGATGATGCAGCATACTGAATACGACGATATCACAGTTTTAGATTAAATCATTTGTTTTAACAGTAGAGTTAGAACTCATTTTTAGAAAACAAAACCTTAATTAATTGGTACATAAGTGTCATGGGCATGTCCATGTGTGCACAGACCATAAACACAGTTTCTTGCTAAATAGATTTTGGATTATCATGAGCTGACTATGGGTTTGTTATGTTAACTTTATAATTAACGTTATAAAAACCTTTTCTCAACCATACATCTTTTGGGTCTGTATAGACTTGAGTATAGCATGAGAGTGAAACCCTCTCTGGGAAGACTTGGTCAGTTGCTCACATGTATGTTTACTTTCAGGAATGTCAGAAGCTAGTTTTGAGTCAGAGAAGAATGCCTCACAGGATAATGAGTTGGAGCCGAAAGAACAGGGCCCTCAAAATACCGCTGACTCTCAGAGCCAGTCAGAGGCTAGTGAAAACAGCCTGGATGAAACACACATGAATGAAATTGACATCAATGAAAACAAGGAAGCTGGAAACCACAGCCATATTGTGAATGATGATGATGCTGATGAAGATGATTATGAGGATCAGGCCAAGACAAAAACTAGTGAAGTCCTTAAAGATGTAAAGGAAAATGCTGATGTTAAAAGTACCGGCAGTGTGGCATCTGTGATGACAGAAGCTGATGTCAAGGTGACAATAATGATATCTATTTAGAACTTGTAGCTTGGCTTATAGTTGATCTCCCTCATACATGTTGCTGTGATTTCAGGTATGAGATTATTTAAAAGTGGAAAATATTCTTTGAATCAAAGAAATTGGCTCTAAATTTAGAAGAAATGAACCTCTGCCTGAATGCTACAACATGATAATGTGACAGTGAAGCTTTTTTCTCTTTCAATCTTTTTGTTAGGTGTTTTTTTATATCTTTACGTTTATGGTGCATTTCTTTAGCCTATTCTGGTAAATCTTGTGTGGCTGTTGCTGCTTTTAAGCATTTTGGTGATGGGAACATGTACTTTGTAAAATAAGAATCTAAAATCATGCAGGGTTAATTTTAACATAGATTTATTATTATGAAGTTTGTATTTTTGTGCAGGTTGACATAAACGTATTAAGGATCGTTTAGGTTAAACAAAACTTTTATGAAGTGTGTTTAAGGTAAAGCAAGCATTTTAAAGGGACAGTTCATCCCCCAAAAAAATTCTGACATCATTACTCACTCAAGTTGTTCCAAATCTGTATAATTGTTTTGTTCTGATGAACACTGAGAAAGATATTTGGAAGAATGCTTGTAACCAAACAGTTCTTGGCCACCATTGACTAGGAAAAATTACAATAGTAGTCCAAAGTGCCCTAGAACTGTTTGCTTTCCTACCTACACAATATCATCTGTTGTGTTATAAAATAAATGTATAAAGACATTTGTCCTATTATGGTAGTCAATGGTGGCCAAGAACTGTTTGGTTACAAGCACTCTTCCAAATATCTTTTCTCTGTGTTCATCAGATCAAAAATACAGATTTGAAACAAGTTAAATGAACAGACAGAATTTTCATTTTTGGGTCAACTGTTCCTTTAGGTGCTGTAACTGGTCACCATTTCTTCTTGTTACTGTAAAGGTACAGTCTTTGCTTTTTTGTATGACCTTCTTTACTTCAACAACCTCAAGTAAGGCCCTTTTTCAAGACCTGTGGGAAATGGGAAACACTTAACAGTGTATCAAATAGCATTTAAACTTATGATGGTATCCTGATAAGGGAAATTTTCATCTTAATTAAATGATTTGCTGCGAGGATCTTTGTCTGAGACGTATAGAAGCAGAACTATGTATTTTGTTTCCTCTTTATTTAATATTCATTAGACATACTGCATTTCGCTTAGCATTTATAAAGAGATCAAGATTACACCTGTCTTCAGTATGACTGATCGGATTGCTGATGTTTCTGTTGTTCTCTTTGTTTGTACGTATCTAAGCAACTCAACTCTGGGGGACTCTTATACTGGGTTTGACCGTGGGTGCTGCGATCATCAATACTGCTTTAGAAGCAGATCTGCTGGTAGCAAACTGCTTGGAAAGAAGGGATTTTCATTAGCTAATGTAAGGGGTAGATTTGACAGAAAAAGACAACATTGGCAGTCATGGACAAATGAACCCTAACTTAAATCAAAATGATGATTCTTAATTATTTAGATTTGTTTTAAGAGTAACCTGCAAGATCCGCACTGGTCAGTTGGTTCATTTGAGAGGGATTTTCAAGCCATTGACCTCCTGGCGTGATGGCGTGATGGCATCAGGTGGCTTTGAAATATTCATGCTCTGTTATTGGACACTGTGTGCTGTTTTCAGCAGCCAGACAAATAATAGACCTGTCGAGAAGATTCAAATCACTGAGACGCGAACCTTAGTAGACCTTTTTGTAGTTCTAAACTTTAACTTTCATTTTAGTTTGAAAAACACAAAAACAGAAGAGACTGAAAGCTCATTCATCATTTACGCTCATTGCATCTATTTTTAGTACTGTACAGTACTGTTTGTAGTAACAGTACTGTCTGTTCAAAATTTCAAGTGTAATTTCTCAAGACACATTTAATTGATATCTGTAACTATTTTACAGTATACTGTGTGCTTGGATTACTTATTAACTCAAATGGTCATTGTTTCCTTAAACACTTCATGTGTTTTCTGACCTTAGACTGACCTAGAAAAGTTTCTTGTTTTATTCAGCTTTTTTAGTAAAAACTAAATATCAATATATATTTTACTTTGATTCTCAGGCTTTATTGATAGGACAGTGAAGGATGACTCAGACTGTGACACACTTAATCAGGGGACACCAGCCTTAAGTCTTTTATTAGATGCCTCTATTACAGACCTTAGCTGTTTCCCAAATGACATACTATGCACTTAAACTATGCACTCAACCATCAAGTATATGAATTTCAGAAGAGTAGTATCGTCCCAAATGGAATACTAAACGGTTTTATACTAATCGGAAGTATTTCGGTTTCCCAGACAAGCCCCAATGACGTCAATCGCACGCCACAATGCATGTGAATAAAAATATACTTGTGCATTGTTCATCTAATGTAGTTTTCATCTGTTTTGCCCAGCATTACTTTAGTCATCATCAGATTCAAGCGTTATCACTTGCAGGAGTGTTGTGCTTGGGGAGCGTCTGATAGCCCCGCCTCCCTTCCGCTACGTAAGCGAAACTGCGACCGTTGAGTGCGTGAAGTTTCCACACTTCATATTTTTCGGTCGAAAAAGTGCATCTTCCGGGTACTTACAGTGCACTTCTTATTTGAGGATTTTCAATGTGAACGCACTACTCACACTGCTACAAAATTGCGTAGAATAGTGCATAAGTTCGCGATTTGGGACGTAACTCTGTGCTGGAAGTCAGTAGGGCTTTTCACACTTGAAATCGTTAACCCCGGGTTATTCTTAACCCCAGGTAAACAGAATCCTGGGTTTTCTGTTTCACAATTCACACTGCGTATGATTGACTAGGGGTTTAGAGATAACCCCGGGTATTAACCTAAAGTTTCACATCGCTAAACCCTGGGTTAACTTCTTATTTGCATATTTGCGGAGTCAACAGTCTTGATTGGATAAATTGAGCTGCGTCAAATTGACTGAATAAAAATTGTGTGTGGTCCCTTTAAATAACCGAATACCTCTTTGTTTTCGCATCCGGGGAAAAATGACGCCTGGCAAATCCTTTTTGGCTGTTTTAAGACTCCTAAGACGTTACTTATTCAAATAAATAAAAAACTCAAAGGATTGGTTACACAGCTTCTGTGACTGGCACAGCTTGCGAAATGAGGTTAGCGCTGTTCAGTTTTTGATTGGGTGTCTGTTGTTAAGCGTCTGGTCGTATCATTCTTCCCCCGCTTTATTTCACAGTGCACATGTTGGCACCGAAAAGCGGTGCAGGGTTTCATAACCCCGGGTAAAATGCTTCGTTTACAAGGCTTAAAAGCTGGGTTTAGAATGAAAATAACCCGGGGTTAAGTGCAGTGTGAAAAGCCCTAGTGTCACCCAACCATGCACACGTCAAATCAGACCGAAATCAGTTTCTTGCCAAGAAGCCAAGAATTTCAGTTTGAGTTTATCAGTTAATAGGAATAACTGGGGGTATGTTGGTAAATTAATTTGTGAAAAAGTTATTCTTTTGGTCTATATTTAGTTCTGTTTTTTCTCAAAAGCAGTAATGTTAAAAAAAGATGTACGTTGAATCAGATTGTGTGTTCTCTGGTGATTGAACCCATGACCTTGGGATTTCTATCTCTGTTTTATTCCAGATGTGCTACAGAAGTGTAATTTAAAGTGATAGTTGTGCAGAACAAAAATGTCTGTAATCAATCAAAGGCGGTGCACATTCACTTCTATTGTATGGACACAAAACCAATGCAAGTCAATGGGTACCACTGTTGTTTGATTACCAACATTCTTCAAAATATGTATTTTGTGTTCTGTAGAAGAAAGAAAGTGATATAGGCTACGTGTTGGAAATAATTAGAGGGCGAGGAAATGATGACAGGTTTATAATTTTTAGGTGGACGATCCTTTTAACAACCAGATTCATTCAGTTCAATTGGTCAATTGACATTTCTAAGTTTATAAACAGGTTGAACCAGATATTATAGATATTAACAGAATAGAGCAGATCTATACAAAAAAAAAACACCTACACATTGCATATGGCCCTTAAACTAGGTTATTTGGACTCATAATTGCTTTAGTGGGACTTTTACTGCTTTACAGCATGTAAAATCAGCAGGAATTTCAGTCTGACCATTGTCAGTTTGTAGTTTTTATAATAATCACTTATAGTGATCACTTCTAGGTCAGAATTATGCCTAATTATGTGTCTGTCTTGAAAGATTGACCACATATTTGTTTATCTCTATTCTGTTCATATATACTTACTATTAGTATTCTGTTTAGTGTGTGTAACTCCTTCTCTTTAAAAGTGAGATATCTGTGAATCATTGATTGAAATGATCACCAGATGGCAGCAGTGTAGTTAAACTTATATGTTTTGTACCTGGTTAGTATCCTGTCATTGTTGAATCAATGTCACAAAGCAGCTGGTTATCTGTATTCTGTAATACATTTTGTTCTTAACCATTCTCAAAATTTTATTGGCTGTGGTGCTGCTTTGCAAAGCTTTCTGGTGGTGGTATTGCTCTGCATTGAAGCTTCTCAATCAGCCAGCTTTATGTTGTTTTTATGTCTTAGTTATCATGTTTATGTGTGTGTGTACTAAAGGTGGCTATGGCAGAAGAGGCCCACAGAAGCCCAGCTGCTCAAATCTCAGTCACCAGAAACGGAGAGTCCGATAGGAGTCACGAGGATGTGTTTCAGAGGGTAAGACACTCTACCCATGATGCAGTTGCACCAGCGCACAGAAAGACACTCAATCTGATCTGAACTGGGATCTTATTCACTTCCCATGTTTCTTAACTGTTCTTGTCCTGAACAGAGGTCAATGAATGAGCAATACTGTCCTTTGGACATAGACCTAGTGTTAATGTTGCCAGTGTACTACATACCGATGAAAAACAATGAAATACATTATGTTTTAATTGTGCGTTCCTCGCATGTCTGTAATTATTAAGGATGAGCAAACTATTATATAATTTACACAGGAAGTCACCAAACACTAGTATACGCTTTATACACTATGCCTACTGTATATCAGCAGAGTTGCTTGTGTGTTATTTTATAGTTAGTTGTAGTTTGTGACAAACTAAGAAAAAAAGTAGAAAGAAAATTAAACTAGTAAAAAAAATATTGAGCTAACTTACATATTAATTATCCTCTTTGTTTTCTTCTTAAGGATGTGCCATATGGTGTCTCCTCTGGACCAATGACGTCACACTCCCACAATTCACCTGAAAACTATGCAGTGACTGAGGGAGTGGTCGAAGTGGGGCCATACACAGGTACTGTAGAATTGTTTCCTTAAGCATGCTTTATATAAAGCAAATTATTATATGAAGCAAATTATTTTTCTCAAAGACTATTGAAATGTAGGGTTTTCATTAGGTTTGTATATTGGAGAATGGTATCTTCACTATCTGTATTATACTGTGCATCATAATATGAGCCCACAGTCGGTTATTTGTTTGTCCATGTTGTAAGTGTGATGTGGAGAGGCAGGATTTAAATTTGAAAAGAAAGGTGTTCCTACCTCATTATGGATTCATCTGCTATCTTTTTTATCTGTTTCCCCCTTTCATTTTTTTCTCATTCTCTGTGTGAATTAATTTGTTGGTTGGAAACCTGGCAACCTGTCATTAGGTGGATATTATGGCTGTCCATCCCTTTTTATTATTCAGTCGACATTTCCCTGCCACTTTTTAGCTTGGGAGGCTATGGAGCTTGTTTCCTCTTGCCTCATATGAGCTGCTGATATTTGATTTGTTATTTTCTTTCTCTTGACAAAGTATTTTTTTATAACTCATCCGTTCAGATTATATTAAGCCTTAAAATTCTGCATAATTAAGGGCGTGTCAACTTGAGTGACAGGTGTCCATTTAGCTGTCACATGCACATTTTTGCAAGAGTAAGCTGGAAACCGCTGTAAACGGTTAAATGTCAACCGCCAATATGTCGAGCTTGGCGGGCGTGGTTTGTTTCAGCAACCAGGCACATCAGCAGCTCCACCCACGTCCTGCCTCTTTGTCCATTTTCGATTATCCAGGAGTGATGCGCGATGACCGGCTCTGCCTACTTTAGGCTTCATTTATACACTTCACAAATCTAAGGGTGACGTCACGGACACTACTTCCATATTTTATAGAGTCTATGGTTAAAAGCCACGCGGAGCAACGCATAAAACATAACATACAAAAAACTGACAAAAAAAGAATGTTTATTGACAGCCCGTGGTATATGGTTTTCTTTTGTATTTTGTTTACATGTTCTTGATAAGAAAACAAGCATTAATGCCTATTTTTCTCTGTCAAGTCTGTTCCTCAGCCTGTTACAGTAAAGCCGCCAGCAGAGAAGACTTTTTAATTTGCCCGGTAACAATAGCCGGACAAGAATATCTGTTTTTATCATTTACAATCTTCTTGATAAAATAAATAAAAAAATTAACTTGATACCTTCTTTTTTTCCCCCTGTTGCCCCACAACAAAAATTAATTTAAAGAACAACCGTTTTTAAGTTATGGTAATAAATAAAATTGTGTGAATTATTTAATATTACGTTGGCGTTTTTATAATGTATCAGGTCAAAGGAGCCAGTCTTTTGCTGTTCTTGAGGCTTTGATTATGTTTATTGGGTGTGGATGTTCATGTTTCCAATTTAAAAAACGCGTTATATTTCACATATTATGTCTATTGTTCACCACTGTCCCTCTTCTAACAAAACGACTTGATTTCTTCCGGTCTATATAAAGGCCCTCCTTCCGAAATGCTCTGATTGGTAATGCTGACCAGGTTTGTCGTGATTGGTTCCCCGCTTAGCGTGTGTGTGTGAAGATGTCCCACCCATACAATATCAGCGTGCTTCCGCCTATCAGGCTGTTGTGATTGGTCGGTGCCCCTCTCAGTGCACGTGTATTCACAAGCTTTGGCCGTTAGCAATAAACGGTAACAATGGCGTCAACTTCACTTTATCAGTTAAAAACATGAGGTCTGCTAGTGCATGTGCAAACGTCAATCTTTGTCAGAGACCGCACATTTTTTTCCTAAATGGCTTGGGAAATGACACCAGACCGAATGTCGTCAGACCGGTTATATTAATTAACACTAATAACAGAAGCGTTAGTTTTGCCTTTTTATATTGGACCCGAGTTGGATAATAAAACAAGCAGATTGACCAGGAGACATTTGCATGCATGACTTTAAAGGACGTTTCATAGAAGTGTTTTAGAGGTAGGCTATGCAGAGCTTTATCATGTTGCTGGTATTGTTTATGCTCTAACAGCAATATTACACACTAACTAAAGGTTGATAAATGGGATCCCGGGGAATGGGATCTTTATCAAATTCTTTAAAAAAATGTTATATGGTGATGTGAGCAGAGCATAACGCTATCCAGGTGGCCCGTGTGTAAACTTATTTTTTTTTAATTAACTTTCTATCTGAGTGAACAAAGATAGGTATATTGCTACAGATTATTATGGGTATTATAAAGTAATTAAAGACGAAGCAATAAAAGTCATGCACACCCCTGTGATATACACATAATGCCCATAATCAATATAAGCATAAATTTGTTTATGCTTGTATTTATTTGACTGCTGCGGCTTTGACTATTAGTATATGTGAAGCTCTACTGTAACTCTCTCTAGCAATATGAAAATGCATTTTAATTTGGGTAACTGAAGTGAAGATGTGTCATGTAGGTTTCATCTCGTGCGCTTTCTTTTACATATGTGCAGCCATATTCATTTCTGAATGGTAAACCTAAAATAATAAAAAAGTATGTCTCCTCTTACAACTTTAACATTAGTTTGTACGACAACAGCTAAATAAATGAATACTCACACGCATATGTAACGTCTGTTGATTCCATAATAAAATATAAATACAAATATGAACGAGGCATTCAAGCCGGCTAGCTCACAGCATCATTTTTTTGCGCTGGGACCGCTCCATCTATCAGTTTCAAACGATCTTCAAATTCAGCGTTATATTATCCACCTTTTATGTAACATTCATCACCAAAATGCAGTTAACAAACAAACACAGCTGCACTTTAGTACAACGTTGTATGGGCGTACTCTTTCTCTCTCTGGCTGACGTGTGGGCGTGCTCTTTCTCTCGCTCTCGCTGGTTGACGTGTGGGCATGCTTTTCCGGGAGAATTGTCCAATAAGGGACTAAGAAAAGTTGGTAATGGAATATCATGTTCAAAAAACCTTCCCGAAACCTATACAAACCTTTGGGTAGTGTATCGAGCATAGAAATACATTATATGTCCAACTCTTTTTTTGACAAGTTGACCATGTCAAGCATGAGAAGCCAGCACGTTTAACATTGTAAAGAAGTCAGAATGCATGAAACACCGTTGAACCCCCCCTCTTTAAAAACAAGGTTTATCTTCAAAAGACATAAACTACCAGATTATTAAAACAGAACTTTGTACCTTATATACATATGTGGTTCTGTCAGGTATAGTAACTTACGTTGATTTTCTTTACAGGTTTCTCGCTGTTGCTTGGTAGTGCAGTACATGCTTAATTCAATTCAATTTTATTTATATAGCGCTTTTCACAATGTGCATTGTTCCATAGCCATTTTACAGGAGAAAATAAGAAAAACACAAAAAAGGTCAAACACAGCACAGTGCATGGTGTTTATAGAACAAGCAAGATCATTCTAGTAAATAATATCTAATAAATGCAGTCTCCCTGTGGTTTATTTAGCATATTATGCATTAAGTGAAAGCTTGGTTGAAAAGATGTGTCTTTAATCTAGATTTAAATTTGGAGAGTGTGTCTGACACTCAAATAATATCGGGAAGGCTATTCCAGAGTTTTGGTGCTACGTATGCGAAAGCTCTACCCCCTTTGGTGGATTTAGTTATTCTAGGTGTTATCAAAAGTCTGGAGTTTTGAGATCTTATAGAGCGTGATGGGTTGTAATGTGAAAGAAGCTCTGTTAAGTAGGTAGATGCTAAACTGTTAAGGGATTTATAAGTAATTTTATAAATAAATGTATAGTCAATACCATACTTAATGGGTAGCCTGTGAAGGGATAATAACATTGGGGTTATGAAATCTTATTTTCTGGACCTGGTTAGAACTCTGGCAGCTGCATTCTGAACTAACTGTAGTTTGTTTATTGATGATGCAGGACAACCACTAAGTAGTGCATTACAGTGGTCAAGTCTTGAGGTCACAAGCTTCTCTGCGTCAGCAACACATAGAATATTTCATAATTTGGCAACATTTCTAGGGTGGAAGAAGGCTGTTTTTGTGACATTTGAGATGGGTTTCCACCTAGGTCTTTAACTGTATTTGTTAGAGTAACAGTGCCGCCTTAAATTTGCAGGTTATAATCCAAAATATTCTCCTTTCATCCGATAAGTATATTTAATAAATGTTTTATTAGAATTTAAAACAAGGAAATGTCTAGTCATTCAATGTTGTATATCTTCGATGCACTCTCTGCCAATTTGGATAGCTGGAAGGAATCATCTGGTCTTGATGAGGCATATAGCTGAGTATCATCTGCATAACAGTGGAAGCTAATTCCATGTTTTGTAATAATGTTGCCAAGGGGCAGCATGTCTATGGAGAATAGAAAGGGTCCTAAAACCGATCCCTGAGGGAATCTATAATTTACTTGCGTTGATGATTCCCCAATTTAAATGGACAAATTGACATCTGTCTGATAAGTTAGATCTGAACCATTGTAGTGCCTGTTCCTGAATACCAGTATAATTGTGTAAGCGATCTAAAAGTATGTTATGGTCTACAGTATCGAACGCAGCACTAAGGTCATGCAGGACTAGAAGTGAGGTGTTAATTTTATCTGATGATAACTTTATGATGCTTAATTTTTGCTCAACTTTTAGATGGTGTTTTTTATTTTAAATCCTGCAGCGCTGTGATCTGATCTCTTCCCTCTTTTTTTTACTTGCCTTTTTATTAACTTTAGGTTGGCGCTCATTCATCATTCAGCCAACCACCTTATAACTTGATGATTGTCTGTCATAAATCATTTTGTCTTTTCCTGTAGGAGTTTGCTAATGCAAAACAATGCACAGCTTTTCTATTTTCTGACTTTAAAGGGACTCTGTCGTGCTTTCTTTCTTATGTTTAGAATGAAACCTATCTTTGCTCTGGGAAAATAGTTTTTGCTCAATACTAGAGTCTGATTTGTTCTATGTTCTCGAATTATCTTAAATGATAATATAAAAGACTTTACTCTTTGTACGACAGTTCATTTTGCCTCATCACACTACATACTCATCACAAAACACGTATGCAAATGATTTTCAAAGCTTTACTCTGGGAATATGAGTAAAGAAAGATTTCACATTTTGATTTGCATTTCATGCTGTCATCAGGTGCTTTAAGAGAAGAGCAAAATGCAGGAGCCGTGGTCCTTGCTGATGACATGAAGAGTCCTGCCATAGAGAAACTGGAGCTGGTGAGGAAGTGGAGCATCAACACATACAAAGTGAGTAATTCATGTGCTTATGATGGCATCCATAAATATAGGTTCAATCTAAACAAAGTCTATAAAATGGGGGTAAAGAATATTGTTTTGGTTGAAGTTAGTGACTTTTAGCAGAAATTTGGCACAATATTAAATGGATAGTTGGAGAGGTTAGACCTAAATGCTCTTTCCCCAATCTATTCACCATCATTTCATGTCCACCTTATATTATCATTGTCAAAAATAGGACAAAAAGCTTGTTTATTTATGTTCCATATGCAAAGCTCTAGCAGTCTTTTGTTTTTATTTTTCTCATTTAGTTATGTTTTGTTATTCATCACACTGTATATATTATTTTCTGTTTTTCTATTTGTACTCTAAAAGATATGTATTATGTCACTCTCTACAGTGCACTAAACAGATCCTATCAGAGAAGTTAGGTCGTGGTTCCCGTACGGTAGATCTGGAGCTGGAGGCTCAGATCGAGGTTCTTCGGGACAATAAACGCAAGTATGAACATGTGATCAAACTGGCCCAGACGCTTGTCACTCAGCTGGGACAGATGATGCTGACGCAGAGACAGCTTGGAGACGCATTTGCTGATCTCAGTCTCAAGACACCCGAGCTACATGTAAGTATAAAAAAATAGTTGTTTTATCCAGAACCACTATAAATACTTAATACGTTAGTGACTTGATCCTTTGGGGAAAAGCATTAAATTGTTAAATGTTTAATTGTTTTATTGAATGTTTGCTGAAGATTTGAGCTTGTTTTTTAGATTTTAAAAGCATTTTTTCAGCATTACCTTATTACTTGTATATAGCCACTAGTGTGACCAAATGGAATTGCATGTTTTACAAACACTTTGGCCAAAGACGTATACCTTTAAATGGATAGATTTTTACCCAAATGCTGGCTGTCTGACTCATAAATAACCATTTAATCTTTATTTTCCTTTTGTGCTTCAGGAGGAATTTGGCTACAATGCAGAAACCCAGAAACTTTTGGCAAAAAATGGAGAAACACTTTTAGGAGCTATCAACTTCTTCATCTCCAGTGTTAAAACTCTAGTGGACAAAACCATAGAGGACACCTTGATCAACATTAAGCAATATGAGACAGCAAGGTTGGATACAATGCATACTATTATATACAACTGTACTGTACTTTTTGGGGAAATATTAAGCAAACTAGCAAACAATCCTTGCTGATCTGATAGGTCTGTCCTCTTTCTGTAGGATTGAGTATGATGCGTATCGCACAGATTTAGAAGAGCTCAATCTGGGTCCACGGGACGCCAACACACTGCCCAAGATTGAGCTGTCTCAACAGCAGTTCCAGATTCACAGAGAAAAATATGAAAAGATGCGTAATGATGTCTCGGTCAAACTTAGGTTTCTGGAAGAGAACAAGGTAGGTGAATGTAGCTTTTCAAAACTGAAATACTGTAATGGGTATGTGTTTTTCTTCTATTATAACACTAGATAATTTACATAAAATGATTACTGAGTTGGTTTACTTGTTACACAGCATTACCTTAGTACTTGTATATAGCCACTAGTGTGACCAAATGGAATTGCATGTTTTACAAACACTTTGGCCAAAGACGTATACCTTTAAATGGATAGTTCACCCAAAAATGAAAAAAAAAATGTTACTTACTGTCAAGCTGTTCCAAACCTACATAAATTGAATTGTTCTGTTGAACACAAAGACATATATTTAGCAGAATGATTGTAACCAGAAACTTCTAAGGCACTTTTGACTACCATAGTAGGAAAAAACTACTACGAGGAAGGTAAATGGTGCCCCAGAACTGTTTGGTTTCACACATTCTTCAAAATATCTTCTCTTGTGTTAAATAGAACAAAGAAAGATATACAGATTGACGGTAAGTACATTATGACAGAATTTTCATTTTGGGCTGAACTATCCCTTTAAAGCTATACTGTGACCTAGCAAGACTTACTAGTTGAGAGGAACCTTTGTAAGTTTACCTTCTGTGAAGAATCCCGACAGTTCTGTTAAAATTCATCTTGTGATTGTTTATGTTTATTCACGTTTTTCTACACGGATAGATTCTATGTAAAGGCTTCTGATTTAGCTAATAGTAAAGAGAGTTTCTTGCTTTAGAGCGTTAGCCATGTACAGTCATCTAAACAAACAGAGCAATGTTTTGACAGCACCATGGCCACTGTGTTTACAAAACATGTTTCAGTCCCATAAATGGAAACTCAAACATTTGTTAGAACGTATTTTGACTTGATACCAATTAACATTAGACTTTCCTGCTTATATAGCGAGTAAATGTACTTAATGGACTGATGTGACTTTGTGTGACAAAATAAAAATACTGTATGAAACACTGTATCTGCTTATACAATATATATTAATACTTTTGAGTATTGCAGGTGATTTTGAATTAGGAAGTACAAGTCATCGTGTTTTTATTCCCTTTTCCTCAGGTGAAGGTTTTACACAACCAGCTAATTCTCTTCCATAATGCTATCGCAGCATACTTCGCTGGCAACCAGCAGCAACTGGAACAGACCCTCAAACAGTTCCACATCAAACTAAAGTTACCAGGAGGAGATGCCCCCTCTTGGTTAGAAAGCAGCACCGATTGATCCCCCTTCCCCAAAGTAGTATCTGAGCGGATGGCAGAATGCTTGAAATATGTACACTGCATAAGAAAACCAAAATGTTTTGCTATCATTCCTTTCCGTTTTTTATTCCGTTCAGGACACTAAAACCTGTCAGGAAAATGTTAAAGACAGGAAACAATTTTGATAAAGAAGAGCAATGTTTTGCCCCTCTTTTTGCTATGTCTGACTCGGCACTTGACATTTAATTTTAAATAAATGCTTTTTGGCTTCGGTGAGAGAGTTTACACTCTCTCTTGTGCAAAATAAAATAATCTTGTTTCGCAATCAATTTACTTTATGGTATAGGAAAAACAAACAAATTAGAAGAAAGAAATTACCATTCAGAACCAAACTTGTATTTGGCTAAAAGTTCTATCAGCTCTTTTTAGTTGATAATAAGAAACAATTATAGAGTTAAGTCTAATATGTCCTCATTTGTAGACTTCAGTAGTACCCACCTCTCCCTAATATTTATTTTCTAATAAAACCACATAGTTGGAAGTTGTGTAAATCTCCATAATTCCTACTTCAAAGGAAGGTGGAACCGAACAGGGGATAAGGATAATAATGTAGTACAGACTTGCAGCAGTTCCAGTATACTTTGTTAACTGTTGTAAAAGAGGGAAAGAATGGGATAATCACAGGTTAAAAATGTCTAAGCTTTTATCTTTAATAGTTGCTGTACATTTTTAAAGTGAGTCTTTTGTAGAGTGC
Source organism: Triplophysa siluroides (assembly GCA_006030095.1). Classification (NCBI taxonomy): domain Eukaryota; kingdom Metazoa; phylum Chordata; class Actinopteri; order Cypriniformes; family Nemacheilidae; genus Triplophysa; species Triplophysa siluroides. Next base: position 1,727,088 of record VCII01000913.1, read on the forward strand.
ATGGGAAATGAATGAGGTTTAATTTCTGGCTTAATGTGCCTTTCTCTGTAAAATCAAATTCCGTGTTGGCAGGTGTTCTGAACATTCCCAATACTATTGTACAGACCACAGAATGGACCAAAACACGCATACTTGCAGCCCTGGATAATCACACAAAGATAATTTATTTTCAATGCTCACCTATGTGCAAGACAAGCAACTTCTATTTAATCTGCACTTGAAACAATCTCTATTATCTGTTTTTAGAAGTAACCACTTTTTGCATTCCATTTCCTCAATGACGGTCAGAAGTCAGGAAGCCGTTTTTTATTAAATATAAACCAAATTGACTTGACACATTGAACAGTACCTTGTCAGCTGCTTCAGTTGTTTGTTTGTTTTATTTAGGATTTTGTTTTTGACCCTTTCCTAAACCAAAAGAGATCTTTAAATCATAACTCTCAGATTACTACATTGTCCAATCAAACTCATAGGCCTAAGTCTAAAACTCTGTACTCATACTATATTAAACTAGTATCTGCCCAGATATGAATTGCATGTTTAGATGGTACATTTTGGCATTTAAAGATTTCTACCATGAACCACGGACCAACTTTTAATTTCATTTACAGTTGTTTGTAACTTTAGTTCTGTTCCAGCAGCAAACTAACACCAATGTACAGTAAACATGTAAGAGCTCACATGTATAGGCATAGGTAACGCATCTATATATTTGTAAAATCTTGTATTTTACATTGGTATAAAATATTTCTTTTTTTAATATTTGTTAAGTGATGAATTCAACCGTTTGAAAGAAAACATCCTAAATGTTGTTTATGGGAGAAAACTTTCCATTATTGAATCATTTATGCGATTTATTTATATTTATCTTATGAATACTTGCAGACGCCTTTAAATTCAAACATGTTGTGGAAGTTACTATGATCATGATTTCTCATAAGCCTGAATATTTCCTACAGAGGGCACTGTTCCGTTTCATACAAGTTCGCTTCACTTGATTCACATTGAGCAAATGATGCTGTGAACAGGGAGAAGTGTTTTTTAATAAAGAAAATGGTGCCTTAATGTTCTCGTCTAATTGTTTTTTTTCATGATGTACCTTAGATCATCTGTGACGCGCCCACACGTTGTTTAAACATATCCATCTGCGACAAGATAACTTGTGTTCACTGTCTACGAAATCGTAGAAGTTTAACAGAAAAACACATGCTGTCCTGTCACAATCTTTCTTCTAGTAATGTAGGTTTTGGGTTTAAATTCACAGGTTCATTGCGCACAAAGAGTGCTTATAGGTCCTGGAAAATGGCTTATGTTGTTTCCTAACAAGTCAAATGTATGCAAATAACTAGAGTTGAAATCATTGCTGGATGTAGATTTAGCGTCAGAACTGAATTTAAAGTGCGGATTGGATTCGTAATCACGCCAAACTTGTGAATTATTTAATGCATTCAGTTAGGGGTTCTACCCTCAACTATAAATAATATCGTTCCCAAATAATTGGTTTCAACCGTCGTCCATTGCAATGTCCTGTTTATGCTTAATAAATATTTACCGAAGTCAATGCACTTTTGTCTGTACTACGTTTCATTTGGCACACATACGATCGAGGTCCCAAGAGTCGAGGGGGAATGAGATTCACCTGAGCAAGTCACAGCAGCACGGACTGCTCATGCGCCGGATCCCAGCACATCGTGCGCATGCGTAGTTTGTCTGCCCGCTGTAATATACCGCAGCTTAGAGCGACGCTGCAGCGCTGCCCGCGCAGGATGTCGGTGATACAGACACACACCTTCCGATGAAAACACACACCTGCCGCACTGGGAGGAAAAACACAGCACATCTCATCCTAAACGGTAAGGTGATTTACGTTTGTTTCGTTACGTATTTAGTTATTTGGACCCGTTATGGAGTTATTTTGTTTCTAGTGATGCCCTTTAAAACCATACCCTGTCCAGATGGTCTAATGAGTCTTTCTGAAAAGCATTTAAATATTTCCCCTGTGATACTCGCATGGTCGAACATTAGGCAAATGTTCCTGCTGACTCTTGGTAGTACTAGATGTTAGTATTGTATAGATAACTATATAATAGTTTTTAAAATGTGATAATTAAGTGGTTATTTATAACAAGGAGAAATTGGGTTGACAGTCATTTGTATAATATCGCATTGATGGCTCTACTAATCGATCCTGTGATTCTGTCACATCAACACTTATTTTGTAGCCTTTATTGCTGTCACATCATTGGACGCAAGATCACAACCTCGATGTACCCATGAGTCAGCACATCTGTAATTCGAACTTGTTAGACTTAAAAAAGAAGAATAAACCTCAGTGCCTGCCCAAAAGCCTTCAGTGCCTCCTTTATTTAACGTGAGTGTGGATCATGGTCTGTAAACATTACATCATCAGAAATCCCTCACCTCACAGTAGTTTATATATAATGCTTATTGTACGTGAACTGTTCTTTACAGATGTTTAGTATTTTCAGTGTATCTGAAGGTGTTCAGTAGCGTTGTTTTGCTCTGTAGCTGTAGGGACCCCATATGCTTTTACTAGAAGTGCTTTTGTACTGCTTTGTCACAGGTTGTGATGTGCTTTATTGTCATCCTCTGAAGCCAGCTTCTTTAGTATCCCTTCGCATTTCTCATGGTGAGATGAATTGAACACAATCCTTTCACAAGTTCTGAAACAAAGGTTAGGGAAAAGTTTTCCCTTGGGCTAAGGTCAACGGGGGAGGGTGGTTGTCTGTTGCCATATTGCTATGGTAACACACCCTAAAGTAGAGGAACTAGGTTGAAGCCCCCCCCCCACCACCCAGCTAAGGTCTATATAGATACATGACTTGATTGATTACTGTGGAAACACTTGACTCACAGCCAGGTTGTTGATGGGGATTATACTTTGTGAAGTTGTGGATTGTGTAGGGTTCTGATTTTTGTTTAAAATTATTAGTTAAAATTTTTGTGTTTATTTTATTAGGAATATCACCTTTGGATTTTAAAGCAATACACATATATTCTGTTCTCTCTTCAAACTATTTATTTGTCACAAATACAGTGTCTAATCAGAAACTCTTTACGACAATTGTTGTTGTAATTACTCTGTCATAATACTTCTAATGGGCTCTAAAGGGACTAAATCCACCAGTAAGTTTCTAGCTCTTGTGTTTCCTCACACATAAAACATCAGGTGTTTGGATTCCAGCTTCTAGTCCCACCTGCTGTCACCTTGGCAACCAAAGTGCGTCCTGTTTGCCAGCTAGCTCATTCACTTCCTTTTTTTAATATGACATGATAAATGACATCATATAAATCTAGTTCTTTGTATTTTTAGTTATATCTACAGTTGTTTAGCTACATGATTTTCAAGTGATTGCTTTGGTATTCTGTGATGTTTGATTTAAATGCAGCACACGCACATTTATGTATTTCACTGTTTACTATGACTGTCTGCTCCTGAATTTGTATTGACTGTGGGAGTAACCGTGTCTGTTTGTGGTTGAGAGCAAGGCGGGCAGTGAGTTCTGTAATATGAGTGTATGTGTGTGCGTGTGACTGTGTGTGTGTTTTGTCAGCCCCTTAGCTATCAACACATTTCCACCATATTATTATGGTAATCAATCATGTCATGGATCTGTATAGCAGGGGCAGCCATGCCCTCATGGTTAGACCGTCGGACTCGTGACCAGAAGGTTGCCGGTTTGATTATCAGGGCGGGCAGGTAACGACTGAGGTGCCCTTGAGCAAGGCACCTTACCCCGGGTGTACGGGTGTGTTCACGACTTGCTGTGTGTATGTTCGCTACTCACTGAATGGGTTAAATGCAGAGGTGACATTTCGGGTATGGGTCACCATATCTGACAAATAAGTCACTTTCGCAGATGTGTGCTGTGTTTTTTGGAAGGAGAAAGCTCTTAGGCAGACATAAAGTCAGCATCAGTGATTGACAGTGAAGTGAAGACCATTAACTTTAGTGCAGTTTCCTTGTCATTTCATGCTATATTAAGTGATTGTGCCATGACCCGAACGATGATCTTATTGGCTCCTAAAAGTTCAAGGGACACTTGTGTAATACTATCAGATTTTTTAGAGACTTAGAAGACACATTTTCAGAGTTATTCTTCTCTTTTTACTTACATCTACACTATAAAATAAGATGGGTTATTTCAAACCAGCATTGGGTCAATAATGGACAAACCCAAACGTTGGGTTGTAAATTAACCTATACCTGGTTGCTTAAACCCAAATACTGGGTTGTTTTAACTCATTGCTGGGTCAAATGTAAACATTCTCTGGTTAAATTTAAATCAACAGATAGTCCATTTTTAACCCAACATTTATTAGATTGTACCTTGAAATTCATGCTTTTTCAACACTGTTGTTTTTACACTGTAACGTGTTGAAAATATCATCTCATTTGCGAAATGAGATATTCTTTTACACCTTTATTGAGATTAACCTGGAACTTTGGTTTGATTGAGCTCTTACCTCTGTCTTCTGTGCGATTCCTGAAGTCCTCCGTCCTGTTACTTTACGTCGGGCTATGTAATGTGTTATGGCCATTGCTAAGTAGTTAGACGTTCGTTGTTAATGGTTCATTTACCTTCTGTAATGACCCTTTACAATCAATAGAGATCACAAAGCAATGAATCTCGTGCTGACTGCTCACCACCTCACACTAGCACTGGTTCAGTAATAATATGAAATATATAAGAAATATATCAGAAACCCACCTCTTTCCCAAGCTCCACATGTATAGATCTGCTTCAAGGTGATCATGTATGCTTTACGAGGGTTATTTTTATTTACTATTTGTGCAGCAGCAATATTCCTTACACGCTCACAGCAGCATGTTGTGTATGTATTGGCAGTAGCAAGTCTTTGTACTTGCTCCGCCGCAGCAGCTGCGTAGTAGATCTATTCCGCCAATACCAAATACATTTATATGTCATGTACACTAACATGCTAAACCCAAAGAGAGGTTTCATGACAGAACTGTCTGTATATACTGTAAAATAACCAGTCTTATTTTGTATGAAGGAAAGGCAGGGTTAACTTTGCAAAGTGAGGTTGACATAATAGTTATTTTTCAAGTCTTGGTTAAGTTCCTCTCAGAGTTTCCTAGTAGATCTGAATCACCGGTCATATCACATTTGATTAATGTGTGATTCCACTCATAACCATCTTCTCTCATCCCTTCATTATTTTTCTTCCTCTCATTCTCTATCTGGGTCACCACGTTGCCCGCAGCTGTGGTTACTTTCAATTAGAAAATTCATAATAGCCATTAGTGAAAAAATCATGATTTAATTACACTACATAGAGAATAAATCAATCAATATTTTTTCACCTACACAATCAGACAAGATATTTCAAAATGACACCTCATTTTTTGTTTAAAATAGCATATTTTCATGATAAAAGATTGTTGTAGATCTTTGTTATAGTGGTTCAGTGTAGTCAACCAAACACAGTGGAGTTTTGATGGGTTTTTTGTTAATTTGAATATTTTCAATAGCGATAAAATAAATGTGTCTCAGGAGTATTTAACAGCAAACAGAGAGTAAAGAGAGCTTACTTCCCTCCTAAAAGAACTAAAAAGTTACTCTTGGCAGATGTTTGGGAGACAGTTTTTATGACCACGTTACGGCAATTTAATGAAGATTTCCCTTTACCTTGATATGTCTGACTAAATGAGGAACGTTTTTAAAGCATCATTATTAAACACATTATACCTTAGAATTAAAATAATACAAATGATTGTCCAAAAGTGTTTTCATGATCAGCATTTGCATAACATCATTGCATGGCTCAGTATTGCTCTGTATCAAACAAAACAGTTGCTGTTTATCATTGTTCCTAAGTTTTAGGCCTTTTAGTTTGTGCGTCTTTTCCTCTGATAGAAAAGCGGTTTACAGACATTTCCTAAAAAACTGGTGTGTGTTTGGACTTTGACATATAACTGATTTACAGTGAAGGTTGAATCCAAAGCACCATTGAGATTAACACTTGAATCTCCTGAAGTATGTCTTAATCTCTGTGTGTTTCCTCAAAGCTTCTTTGTTTTGGTGTTGTTCATCGCACTAAATGTTCTGCTGGAGGGATTATATGTCTGGTGTGTGTGGCTTTTGGCTCATTTACCAGACACATTCAAGCCGAGTATGTCAAACAGGTAGTATCAGTTGAATCAAGCAGCATGACAGGATTTTGCTAGAAGAGTTGTGATAGGGTTACATATGTCTCGACCTGAGACAACCATGAAAGTATGATCCAAGTGCAGATGAGGCTACTGTTATGTAAACTGAAAACAGAAGGACCAATTGCTCTGAGCCTTTTAGAATAAAATGAGAATACTTCTCGGCGTGGATTTGAAGTGATTATTATTTAGTAAATGTCAGTAAACAGTAAATAAAACACATTCCTATCTGGCATTTTTAATCACTAAGATTTTCCTCACAGGACTGTAACACTGTCCCACATATTCAAAATGTTGTCTGTTGTAATCAGATTTGTGACTATAGTGAGCTAGGAGAATGTAGAAGGAAGCTTTATTTTGGAGTAAGATGTGTATGAATAATATGTTTAAAGAAATTCCAAAAGCAGATTTAAAAAAAAAGGCATTCAAGATTGGTATTATGTTTTTATAGGCGTGTGTGACAGATGGAGTGAGAACAGCGTGGAAAACGATTAAAACTACTGAATTAAAGTTATACTTCAATTCAATTTATTTATATAGCGCGTTTCACAATGTCCATTGTTCCAAAGCAGCTTTACAGGAGCAAATAAGAAAAACTCAGAGGGTTAAACACAGCACAATGCATGGTGTTTATAGACTAAGCAAGATCATTCTAATAAATAATATCTAATAAATAAATAAATGAATGCAGTCTCCCGCTCAGCAAGCCAACGCTGCCCCTACTTCACCCAAAAATGAAAATTCTATAGTCATTTACTCACCATTGTGTTGTTCCAAATGTTTATAAATGTCTTTGTTCTGATGAACGCAGAGAAAGATATTTGGAATAATGCTTATAACCAAACACAGCTCAACACCCATTGACTACCATAGTAGGAAAAATTACTTTATCATTTTTTTTCTCTTTTGAACACGAAAGAAGACATTTTGAAGAATGTAGGACAGCAAACAGGTCTGTCGCACTTTTGACTACCATTGTTTCTTTCCTACTGTTGAGTGTTGAGATCTGTTTGGTTATAAGCATTATTCCAAATATCTTTCTCTGTGTTCATTAGAAAGAATACATTTATACACATTTGGAACAACTTGAAGGTGAGTAAATGATGACAGAATTTTCATTTTTGGGTGAAGTATCCATTTAAGATTTGCAACGAATCTCTCAGTCCAAACACGACGGTGGCCCTACAGTACAAAAAGATGTCGTCGGCTGCGACAGCGTGTCTTCTCATGTTGACGCAGGGAAGAGATCAAGCGGGCATTAGAAAAGACTATAGAAAGAGTGATGTCTTATTTATTACATAAAATAAAATGTCTGTGGATTTTAAGTATAAAAAGTCAGGCAGGAGCTAGGACCTGCGTTAATATTATAAAGACTTTCCAGCAGAGACATGTTGGAGAGAAAGATCTTCTAAAAATCACCCCCAAGGCGGTTGATTTGATTCGGATCAGTATGTAAGTAACATTGTTTTTTCTGTTTGTTAGAATCAAGAAATGTTGTTGTTGTAATATTTGCTGTGTGACGGAGCAGTTTTGTGCGTCATTGTTTATCTGGAACTGCTTTAATATTGTACTCCTCCAGATACTGGAGAGAGAGAGAGAGAGAGAGAGAGAGAGAACAGCGTTTTACTCTTTTACTCAATGATGAAAAAATGTACAGTTAATCTGTGGGTCACATGCGTTCCGAACCATAGAGCACGATCCCTACGGATCATCCATGATCCATTTCACCACTATACTGCAGGAGAAAGGAAGAGGAAACGCGAGTTGTAGAGTAGGCCCACTTCGTATGAAGTGTGAATAGCTTATTCTAAGGTAATACAAACATAACGGTCCATTACGTGATGTCTTTATACACCTCTGAAGAAATGGTTTTGTATATTGTATTGCATTTCTGTCAATAGATCCTCCTAAAAATCCCATATTGTTCCTTTAAATGTACTGTAGGTGATGATAATGGACAGATTTTATATTTGAGTATCTGGGTGTGTATTGTTGTTTGCTATCATTGACATTGCAGCAGAGACACCACTGAGGTGAAGGAGAATGTGTTAGAGTTTGTTAGCCCTTAACTCTCTTCTAGCATCAAGGAAGAAAGGAATCTTTGCACAGGAAAGCTGAGACAGGAAAGATGTCATGGATTGGGACTTTAGAGTTTGATGGGCTGGCTCAACAGATTTTGCATTGCATTGTGAAAAAATACTACAGTATTTGTGCCACATGACATGCATGTTAGAACCGCACACAGCATTTCCTAAAGAAGATGACACAAAATGGCAAGACATCCTTACTTTTACACATGAATTAATTATACATAGTAGCTTATGCTTAACTCAGCTCAGCTCAGCCAGCATGGAACCAGATTCTTCCTGTGACGTCAAAAGTCTTTTAATAAGTAAAACACCTGGAGGATCGAATGATACACTGTTCAGAGGTTGTACTGTGATGAGTTCTGGTTTGGAGGACTTGCTGTCTTTATTTTTATCTTTTTACCAATCCTACTATAAATACAGGTACAATAAGTGTTTTTTTGCTTTTGTGCACTGGTCAGTCCCAGTATTAAGGTTACTTGTATACAAGAACATGGTTTTTGATAGATTCGAATTTTTCCAATAGCACTTTTACCTAATGTGCACTGTTGCAAAGCTTTGGGCCTACATTTTAAGTAAAATAAAAAAGCACCCATTGAGCCCCATTGAGCAAATGGAGAAAATTGATCATAAAGAAAGAATCGTGAGTTTGTCTGTTGTGACCCTCCAAGAGCATTTTCCAAAAGAGCTGTGTCAGTTTGTGATGGTACGGTCCCAACAGACAGCAGTAGTATAGAGTACAGTAAAGCAGAAACCCCTTGGCTTTTACTGGAGATAACGCTTCCTCATTGTTATACTAAACAATTTTAATGGTTATAAAAGTGCTAATCCATTTAAACTGCTAACAAGTCTCTTGTAAATTAAATATATCTCAAATAAAAGAGAACTAAAATGACCTCTTGTTTGTTACTTTGGTTGAATATCTTTGCAATTCAGTAGAACAGCAGCTTTTGATTGGTTGCTGGTCTCCCTGACAACCTCACTGTACTTTGAAGGTTCTGTGATGTTGGCTGCTTTGCATATTCAAATAGCAGATGTGGTCATGACTGAATCACCAGTATGTAAACTCCTCTAATTATGACATTTGGCCATGTGAGACTTAAATTCGGAGCTAACAAACAAAACAATAATATATAGATAATGTACATCTTGTAAAATATATCACCTTGATTAAATCTCAACACTTAGGGTTGTCTCCAGTCTGATGGGCACCTGGGTAGGGCATTCGAAATTATCTCTGTGATGGCTGAAGGGCTTAGGCATCAGGGATTTGGCAATTTGGAGCACCCCACATTAGGGCATATACTGTATCAATACGGCTTTATTTGAATAGAAGTTGTAAAGTTGCCTTGATAAAACAGCACTAAAATTCTTGCATATAGTTAATGTTGTTGTGGCAATTAAAACCTCATATATTGCCTTCTATATCTTAAATTCATATTTATTTCAACTTGTTCACATGTGTTATTTGGTAAACATATAAGTATGTAAAAAGGATTTTTCTGTTGATGTATTTCTTAGGTGTATGAGAGAAACTGATGGTTTAACCACTTATCTGAAGTAAAGAACTGGATTGCACATAATCATAAAACACGTGATCATCATAATGAAACCACTGCACCTGTTGGTAGGCCCAACATTTTTTTAATGAATGAGACGTTTTTAGATTGTAATAAGAAAACAGTACCTTACCAGTCACGGTTCTTATATCTAAAGTCTCCCTGTACATTCTTACAGCACAAACTTCCTCTGTATGTAGATTGAACAGTGAGTTATTTATTTTCATGTGTTCATTCTGAAATCTCAATATACTTTAGATTTATGTTTTATGTACTCGTCGATATAAACTTCTGAAAGACCCTTACAGGAATTCAGAGTAGCATCTTCTTCAGTGCCTACTGAAGTGCCAGTTTTATATTTTAATATGTATGTAACATACTAATATTTATAATCAAGATTAATCATTAATATAATTATTTGTTGTAGAATTATACATTTTGATACCAAATTATTTTGCTGCACAATTTCCTTTTCCTTTTAAAGGTCTTTGTTTGAGTTTTCATTAGTGAAGATTTTACTCGTCTGTCAAGATCATTTTTACACAAAGCAAGTTGGCCTCAACTATTTAAGCTGAACAATAGCATTTGCCGTTTTCCTACTGTGAGCTTTCCTTCAACGGACAACCACATTTCTTTTGATGTCTGTTACTTTCTCATTTCCTATGTTATAGTTCCTTCGCTTGACTGCACCTCAGTAATTGTGTGTTTTTGTCTTTTGTCCTGCAGTTCCAAGGCTTTGACCTCTGACCGAAAGTCTGAAGCTAACAGCACGGTATGATGGGACTGGGTGGTTGAAGTGAACTCATCAGAGTCAAGAGTCAGCAGCGTTGTGAAATATCAATTCTATATTCTTTGTGAATTCAAGAACAAACTCCTCATGCATTCTGCTTGAAATGACATCACACTGTATTTTAGCAAGGAGGCTGACCTGATTTGTGAAGTATTTGTTCAGTGGCCCTCCAGGACTGTGTCAATGCTAAAGTGATGCTTATCATGGCAAGTGTGACTTCTGCCGTGGAAGAGTTGGCAGGCGACCATGCCAGACCTGCAGTAAGTTCACTGGATTTTCCGGAACCTTCTGCAAAATCCACAAATGCCCCAAGCCATGGAGGTGACAGCATTGTCAGTCCACCAGAGGGACCCCCACCACCACCTCCACCTCCTCCACCGCTGCTGGGCCATCCCGGTCAAATGCACGCTTCACGGAAGAAACGGCGGGTACGGAGTTTCTTTTGGAAAACCATTCCAGAAGAGAAGGTGCGGGGAAAACCCAACATTTGGACTATGGCAGTGAGACAGCAGCAGTATCAAATTGACGTGAAAACGGTTGAGGAGCTCTTTGGCCAGCAGGAGGACGTTCGAACCAAGATGGGCAGCGGACACCCTTGTGCTAGGAGATCTAGAGGCTCGTTTAAAGAGAGCAAGGGTGAGGTAAGTCAACCCGAGCAGAACTGAATCATCACTAGGAATAGCTGCCATACAATATAGTCTGGTGGATAATGTAATTTCTGTCATGACAACTCTCGGAGGGTTTAACATGGTAGTGTTCATGACATTTAAATGTATTTGGTCTTGGTGGAATAGATCTTCAAGGTGGAAAAGTACAGAGACTTGCTACTTCCAATACATCTACAACATGCCGCTGTGTGCATGTAAGGAATGCTGCTGCTGCACATATAACACATATGAATAACCCCCATATAGCATACATGATCACCTTGTAGCAGATCTATACATTTGGAGCTGGGGAAGGTGGAGGGTTTCTTAAGCGCGCTGCATTGCTACGACAATCACTAGCCAAGATTTAAACGTTGAACAGCAAGCTCATTGGCTGCTGATATAGGAGGAACAAATCAGCTGCGCGTGTGGTAAAGTTATTATGTTAGATTGGTTTAGACTATAGGACTGTGCCATCTAGAGTTTCATGCCAGAACTTTCTGAGGGTTTAGCATAGTAGTGTACATGACAAATAAATGTATTTGGTCTTGGCAGAATAGATCTGCTACGCTGCTGCTTCTGCTGCATCGGCAATGGAGCAAGTACAGAGACTTGCTACTGCCAATACATCCACAACATGCGGCTATGTGCATGTAAGGAATATTGCTGCTGCAAGTATAAAATACAGTATATTAATAACGCCCCAACAAAGCAGGATTCACAGAATGGACAATACAAGCCAAGAAACAGAACACCACCAACAACAGATTTATCACCAAGACATATGTACTGCTGCTGCCCCGAAGGGCTATGTGAATAGCATCTATTTCTACCTATGTGTGCCTGGGTTACCATGCCGACCGGCTTAACGCTAATGGGCTATATGTGCCTCAGCTACCATGCCGACCAGCTAAATGCTAGTGGCCTATGACTATATTTGCCTTGGCTACCACGCTGACCGACTTAACGCTAGTGGCTTATGACTGTGTGCCTTGGCTATTGGCTAATTAAGTTTAATGTTAAGTCTAATTAAGTGTAATGTTAAAAAACAATGATACTGTAACAAGGTTCAATAAAAGGAAGGAAGGAGGCAGGAACCGGTGAACCTTTAACAAGAAACTTTAATTAAATAAACAACAAACAAAAGTAAAGCATAAACAATGTCCAGGCCTGGCCCTCTCTCGTCGGCAGTCCTGTTGCTCGTCCTCTTATGCTCCTGATCTCCTCCGTGAGATATGCGGGACCGGTGCCCGCACAGCTGATACCCATTATCGCTCACGCCACCGGCCCCGCCTCCTTGTCTCACGGCTCTCGTCCAGCCTTCCTCGTTACAGTTACGTTGCAGTCCTAAAGATGAGACCCAAGCATCCACATTCAAATTAATATCATAATTTATTTCATAAAATAATTGTCATTGACACAATTATTCTCAAGCCATTATAATCGATAAAGCACATGCTTCTGACGTTGTGCACACTCATCACACCTTAAAAAAAAACATTGACCTTAGATAAATGTGAACATGAAATTACTCGCTGAATATGGCCACCCCAGTCTTAGCAGTTACATTACGACTTCGCTGGTTGAGGTGGCCAAATATGGACAGGATTCCGGTAAAAGAATCAGTGATTTAAGAAGAGACTCTTCACAAAGATGACTGGGGTCGCCATACTCACGAGTAATCTCATGTTTATCTAAGTTGATGTTTTTTTATCAGCTGTGGTGAGTGTATGATCTGATTGGGGGGACGTTTCTGTTTCTTGGCTTGCATTGTTCATTCTGTGTCTCCTGCTTTGATTGGGGGTTTATTCATATATGTTATATGTGCAGCAGCATTCCTTATATGCACACAGCAGCATGTTGTGGATGTATTGGCAGTAGAAAGTCTCCGTACTTGCTCCACAGCAGCAGCGTAGAAGATCAATTCAGCCTAGACCAAATACAATTATATGTCATGTACACTACCATGCTAAACCCTCCGAGAGTTGCCATGACAGAAATGCCAGAGAAAGTTCTGGCATGAAACTCTAGATGGCGCAGTCCTGAAGTCTAAACCAATCGGACATAATAACTTTATTACATGATGCAGCTGATTGGTTCCTTTCGGATCAGCAGCCAATGAGATAGCTGCTCTACATTTAAATCTTGGCTAGTGATTGTTGTAGCAGTGCAGCACGTTTCAGAAACCCTCCTTCCTTCCCCAGCTCCACCTGTATAGATCTGCTACAAGGTGATCATGTACGCTATGTAGGGTTAATTCATATATGTAATATGTGCAGCAGCATGTTGTGGCTGTATTCGAAGTATAAAGTCTACTTGCTCCGCCGCAGCAACGTGGCAGATCTATTCCGCCAACACCAAATACAAATTTATATGTCATGTACACTACCATGTTAAACCCTCGGAGAGTTGTTATGACAGAAATACAAATAGGTATGTTGTAGCTTGGCAATGACATGTTATTAATGTAAACACACGTGTGACACAGTATTATAAAACTGATCATGTCAATTAGCGTATTTCTCTTGCGGCAAATTACGGCTGTTACAGTGCTCAACACTCCCCGATGGTAACCACAACATCAATACATATACGAGATAACATATACATGCACATATTTAGTTACATCAAGATATTAAACGCATTATACAGAGCATAAACAAGCGCACAGAGATGAGCATTCAGCAAATTGTCTTCTTGTGTGCAACACAATCAGTCCGTGTGGACAACTGATTTGATTCCTAGTACAGGCTTTGTACGGCAGTAAAAATACATATGACCGAGGCGTTTATTCATTTAATCTGTTCTCATATCAGTTACTTTCTGCATGTCTGAGCGATAACATGCTCCAGACTGCATGTTGCTTGAGCTGTACAAACTCAGATGCGTAAATGCCACTGCCAACAAGCTTATTATTTATCTCAAGCTTACAATGCAAGACTGCTAACATACAACTTATTTTAGACTTTTTATATAGTTGATAATCTTTTTAATATATTAGGCAGACCACACATTATGCACATCGGTTAAAATCATTCACTGATCTTAGATCCAGATGCTTTGTGAAGCATGCTGCACTGCTACGAAAATTACTAGCCAAGATTTAAACGTTGACCAGCAAGGTAATTGACTGATGCTTCAGAAGGAACCAATCAGCTGCCCCATGTATTAAAGTTATTATGACAGAATGGGTTAGAATATAGGACTGCGCTATCCAGAGTTTCATTGCCAGAACTTGTCATTTGTCTCAACAGTGAAGCTGCCCTCTATAGTGGTACAGGTTTTGCTGATGCAAACAGTCTTGGGACTTCATACAGTAGCCTACTTGATTTGAATTGATTTTTAAATGTGCTTGACTGAGTAGCAAGTGTTAAGATTGCACAACACTAAATTCTAGTAGCCGACCAGGTTTGCGAAGAAGTGCTTCATCAGCTGTCGTTTTGTCATCATCTGCCTTTAGAGGTCGATGCAGACTGATTCAGTTAATCCGTAGAATGTTTTTTTGAAGGGTGCAATTCTCATTATTAAATTAGCTTTATATATAATTATACAGTAAAGTACACACATTATCAGAGGTAGATAGTATCACATAGGTAGTACAATTTTGGGATTTTTAGTAAATTTTTAGTACAGTAAAAAAAAAAAAGTGTACTTTTACTTTGTAACACTGTGTTACGTTCCTGTCGTTACTTTTTTTCAAGTTTTACAAAATGCGTAGTTTTTTCCAAGGTTGCGACTTCTTTTTACTAGGGCATTCTTAAATGAAAGAATCTAATGAGTTGACTGTTTTCAAACCAACGGTTAAACAATTGCCAAACCTATCATATCTGATGAAGAGCATGTGAGCTCGAAACGTCACACGTTTTGTAAAAAGTTTTAAAACCTTTTATATTTTTGGAGAGTAGGTGTGCCGACTTTGTATAATTTTTTCATATGATTCGTTTTTGATCAAGCACCCATTTTAAGTTGATGTGTGTGCTTTTGCTGTGTTTTGCCAAATCTATATTTTTGCATCTCAATTCGCATATTCATCCTAAATACTATTCAAAATTAAAATCAGTTTGTCCCAAGTAGTATGTTGAAAAATAGTAAGTATTCCTAAATTTATATAATTAAATTACCAGTGGTCTACTATTTTCAATAAAAATTAGAAGTGTAGATCCATGGAGACTACAATGGTAAATCCCCGCAAGATGGGGAAGTTTAGTGATGCTGCGCTACATTAATAAAATTACAGTGATGCTTCACTAAATTTTTTTTTTATCATACAGTAAACATAACATTACAAATAATGAATGCAGAAATGCTTAAATGCAAGAAGATGATGTATTGTTATTATTTGACTTTTAACGATTTAACGAAAGATTTTTTTTATTAAAGCGGCCCTGCAACGGTGTTTAATGCATTTTGACTTCTTTACAATGTTAAACGTGTTGTCTTCTCATGCTTAACATGGTCAACATGTCAAAAAACGAGTCGGGCGTATTACGTAGTATTTCTGTGCTCGATACACTCCCCCAGCGATCGCACAGGTTTCGGAAAGTTTCTGCAAATCTTATGTTAATCTTGAGTACCTGTAGATTAGTAGTGCGTTCTTCATATCTCCGAAAAGTCTTTAGTTTTCTCACATTTACAGAAGACAGATACAGCTTTACGATTGTTTCCGAAAAAAGCAGAGCTTTTCTTGGGCGGAGCTAAAGACGAGTACGTACAGCCTTTGCGTAACAGTCCTCCAGCTGTTGCATGGATGTAAGTACAGCACAATGAAGTTTTGTTGTTGTTATACAGTTAACTTTGGCTTGCAGTGTGATCGAGCCATACATATATGATCCTGAATCGGACCTCGAGTCTGTAGTAGAACAAGAACCACAGCAACAACGACTACAGATGGATGTCTCTATATGGTACCTATCGTTATTACTCGTTAGCTTTGCCATTTTACATTCGCAATATGTATAATTTATACCTTAAACATTAAGAGAATTTAATGTATCGTTGACATTGGTCATGTATCGTTGTGAAAGCTCAAAGTTTACAACACTATGAAATCCTGTGTCATACCAGTATACATTTCTAACATTTAAAAAAGCCATCATTTCAAATAAATTAAAATATCATAGAAAGTAACGCTTTTTATTTTCTCCTTTAAAACACTGAAATGGCAAACTGGGGATAACCCAAATGTTCGTGCTGTTTACATTAAATGCACTTACGCACCGATTGCAAACAAAACTTACCGGCTGTGTTTCAGACTCCAGAACGGGAACTTTTTTCGTTGGCACCGCTCCAACATTCAGTTGCAAACGACTTAAATCCAGAGAAAAGCTGGGACTTCTGGAAACAATCGTCTTCGAAATGACGTTCACAAACAAAAATATTTTCGCAACTCTGTTACTGCCGGGAAAAAAAAACCGCATCCACTGTTGTCTTACCTCCGGGTTCTTAGGAAAGCTAAACAACGATTTCTTTCCCTCAGTCAAAAACACACTTCCTTTGTGCCATTGCAGATTCTTGGTATAATACAAATTGAAAAATCCTTCACAGCAGCATTTGTCACAACTCCTACACGAGTGAAACATGGTTACGGCTTGCGCGTGGGCGTACTCCTCGCTTTCGCTGGGTGATGACGTATGGTCGCGCTATTTCTCTTGCTGGGTTACGCGAAGGCGCCTTTACAAGGAGAATTATCCAATAAGGGACTGAAAAAGTTGTTGCGCAACGATTTATTATGTTCGAAAAAACTTTCCGAAACCTGTGCGAACACTGGGGGAGTGTATAGAGCACAGAAATACTACGTAATACATCCAACTCATTTTTTGACAAGTTGACCATGTTAAGCATGAGAAGACAGCACGTTTAACATTGTAAAGAAGTCAAACTGCATGACACCGTTGTACCACCCCTTTAACATGCAAGTTACAATAACTAGTTAACAATAACTTCCCTGAACTATTTGCATTGGTTATAGTTTAGATAAGATTCTATTCATATCTGTTAGGTTTGATAAACAGTCTACAGCTGTTCAGTCTGATTTGTCTGTGATTTTATCAAATGTGTACACATTTCTTATCACGTACTGTAGAAACCATAGTTTGTTTCCCACCTCTGCATAAAACAAACATGTCGCTATTACTCAAAACATATGGTCCCTTGTCATTTTGTGTCTAAGCTACCAGCTGTGTTTTTCTGCTGTTTTGTGTGGTCGATGCAGGTCTGGTAGCTTTGTAATTATCCACGAAGGCACCTAGTGTACCTGTGCAGATCTAGCTTAGCTATTGTTTGTTTGAGGTGGCGTGGGTCACGCGTGTGGTCTTATGTGTAATTTCAGACTCCGCCCTGTTCGTCCTTTGAGCTCCTGTTCTTTGAGCAGCACAAATTGCATGTATCACACACTGGGCCATGTAAATGTGTTTGCTAGAAAGAGAGAGAGAGGCATCTTGTATGTCTGTTTAGTTGCCAGTAAAACGCTGTGTCATGTTGTGTAATGATCTCACCGTATGAGTCATCACACTTCAAAGGGTTTCCTGGTGCTAATACTATGTTAATTAGTTAAACAATATTGTGTTTCGTAGCTTATTCTTTTAGGTATAAAAAAATGAAAATAAAGTGAATATGGATTTTTTTAGAGCAGAGGTACAATTGTGTTTTTATTGTAATACTGGGAGACTCAGCATAATTAATTTGTTAATAAGAGGCAATAATGCCTATTACAGTAATAAAAATGTATTCAACTTTTTAAATTTAAATCATTTTATAGCCCTGACATCCGAGAGGCCTATGTTTTGTTTGAATGCCCATTGTTTGTGATCAAAACACACACGCTCTGTCCTTCTGTGCATCCTTTCATCCAAATGAATTACCTTTCCATACCTCTGTTCTCCCAGATCAGCATCCTTGATTCCAAGAGAGGAATGAACATTGGAATTTTCCTCAAACAGTTCAAAAGGTAAGTTTCTCAGAAAAGTCCTTTTATTTATGTGTTACAGCACAGAAATGACATATGGTGGTCAATGGAAACACAATGCTTTTGTGTAATGGTCGATAGCTTTTTTGCTCGGTTTGACACCTGAGTATTTCACACAAGGATGTCACGCACATTCATTGTGAGATATACAATTCAGATAAAGCAGAAAATAAGATAAGCGTGTGTAAATGATATTATGAGGGGAAGTGGGCAGGTGGAGGTGGATGTGTCTTGTGTAAACTGGGCTTTGGTTTGATTTGTTGAACTGGTATTTCCACATCTTAAAGACAGCATGATTATAACTGGTCATACAACATGACCAAGTACAGTTTGCTGTGGTCACATTATTATTTACATAGTTGAATATGAATGTTTTTTGTGTCTATGTGTTTATTATGTGTGTATATTAGTTCTGTACTGTGTATGTATGCATGTGTGTGGACACTGTATCAGCCGTCACCTAGGGCTGATCACAGTAGATGCTGAGTCATATTTACACTGTTGAATGACTAATGTAAATGACAAATTCTCTAAAGGATTATCCCATTTTAGTGGATTGTTCACACATTTATGACGGAACATTAATGAAAAGTATATGGTCACTTGTAAGAAACAATTGAAACACAATTTTGAACATGTTTCACAATGAAAAGGCCTCATTACCGTAACCATTTAAAAAAAGAGAAGTCATAATGTACGTTTTTATTAAAGTTTATCTTTAACATTAATGAATAATATAACATATACATATACAAAATGTTAAATGTGGAAAACAACCCGTACTGCTAATGAGAGTCAGAAAAGTCATGTACACAGCATGACAAGAGAATATTAAATGAGTAGTTCACCTTCAAAATGAAAATTATGTCATCACTTTCTTTCTTCTGCTAAACAGAGATATTTTGAAAAATGTTGGTAACAGAACAGCACAGCCCCCCATTCACTTCTATTCTAACCAATGCAAGTGAATAGGGGCTGATAACAACATTCTTCAAAATATCTTCTTTTGTATGAGAAAGAAAGTCATACAGGTTTGAAATGACAAGAGGGCGTTTTTTGCAGGTGAACTACTCCTTTAAGTTTTTAGCTGGAAAAATATAAAGTAATCTGTTAACCTGTAGCCATTTGAAAGGTACTGGTACATGTGTGTTTAAATAGTCTTTACTAAATGATACAGAGATATCAGTCATGGACTGATGGGCAGTTCTGGCCTAGTGGTTAGAGAGTCGGACTCGTAACCAGAAGGTCACCTGTTTGATTCTCAGCAGGTAGCGACTGACGTGCCATTGAGCAAGGCACCTAACCCCCATTTGCTGCTCGGGCGCTGCAGTGATAGCTGCCCGCTGCTCCTGTTGTGTGTGTTCACGACTTGCAGTGCGCGTGTTCACTACTCACTGGATGGGTTAAATGCAGAGGTCACATTTCGGTTATGGGTCACCGTATCTGACAATTTGGTCACTTTCACATACACTTCTCTTTTCCACAAGTTCTTCATTTTTATTATACATAAATATTCTGCCAATATTTTTGTGCAAAAATGCAAAAGCAATTTATTGCTATGTTAAAATTATGATTTGTGCAAGGTAGAGAAAAGAATTATCTTTACAATTTTATTGTTACTGTATTATGTTTTATAAATAAAATCTTAACTGCCATGATGTTTCAGTGGTTTCGTGAGAATAACCCTATTATGTGTGTATTTCTTTGGAGCACACAATGAAGTGTGCTTGGGTTAGTCTCATTTAGATTCTCAGTGGCCTTGTTGCCTGAGAAAATACATGATTGTCTGTTTTGTACTTGCTTTGCTCCCTCAGGTCCAATCATGCAATAGTAGAAGATATCCGTCTGGGCAACAGTAAACAGTATGGGGCTGAACCACTGAAAGAACTACTCAAACTACTACCCGAGTCAGAGGAGGTGAGAAAAATTGAAACCTCACCTGTACATCATATTCATAGAGGATGCATAGTGTATGGAAAGTTTTGGTGTATTTCATGTATGACTGTACATTTGAATCATTACACAATATTTATGGCTAGATAAAGAGATTGAGAGAATTCAAAGGAGATCCCAATAATCTGACACTGGTCGATTCCTTCATGTTCCTGTTGATTCAAGTACCATGGTAAGAAAACTCGCTTATCAATGAGACACAAACTTATGTGTTATTTAACCACTTGGAAAACAGGCAATTCAACTGCTTGTGTGCACTTTTAAAGCTTCGAGGTGAGTATTGAGGCTATGGTACTCCAGGAAGAGTTCCATCCGTCTTGTGCGTCCATGTGTCGTGAGATTAACATTGTGCGTCAGGCTACTGAAGGCTTTTTGAAACTTAAAGTATTTAAATAGTTGCAGTTTAATCTCTTTTCTGTATTAGTAGTTTTGTAAATATTGTGTCAATGTAGAAAACATTATGCCAAATTGGCCATAATATTTTGAGGGGAAATTATTAATCTAACTCAGTCTAATTTTGACCCCTGAACTAAAGATTCACATCCACGAAACATGCAAACTTGATAGCATGTGCAAAAAATGTCAGTGCTGATCTGCTAATGTGTTATACTGGGGACTGTGTTATCTGCTTTCGCAGGTTTTCCTAAATGAATATGTTATCTGAGGCGTGCAGAAACGTGTTCCATGGAAAACAAACCTTCAACTTTTGCGTCGCTAATGCAATGCTCTAAATGTGAGCAACAGGAACCTTTATTCTTTGTTGCAATAATATAAGTGTGTCCAGCCTGTTTTTATGTGTGGATTTTTCTCATTGTTTTTTTTGTAAATCGCACAGAATACCGCCACATGCAATTTGATAGTTTGCTCAAACAACCAACTTATTACCTTTTTTCAATTTTCATCATGGCTCAGTTGTAGAAATTGGAGGTGCATTATACTGAGTCACTTTCTATCTGTTAGCAATGTCTTTAGTAGCCTTTGCAGAAACTGGCGTGTGACCAAGCTTTCCTGTAGCTCACTGGTAAGAGCATTGCGTTAACAACGCAAGGTTGTGGGTTCGATCCCAGGGGATTGCAAATACCTATGTATAAATGTATAGGATAATGCAATATAAGTCGCTTTGGATAAAAGCGTCTGCCAAATGCGTAAATGTGACCTTTCTACAACTCGGCAGTACTTCAATGCACAATAATAGCATTATGTATAGCACTCCGTTAATAATCATTTTACTAATGTTAAAAATAATTACTAATGTACTAATCATTACCAAACAGTCTAAGATAAACACATGGCCAAGTGCATTTCTTAAACTATAGAGAGTATGAACAAATAGTAAGTGTATGAATGTTGATTTCAGCGATTACTACATTTGTATTGATTGTTCCACAGAACTAATGACTTGTGAAGAGCTCCATGCCATTCTACATTTGGTTCTCCAAGCTGGAAACATCATGAATGCTGTAAGAATTGTCTCTGTCCATAGCTTTCTCCTCAGTTTTGTAGCATTGACCAGACGATGTTTTCTAAAATTATAACTACATTTTTCCAATTAGAGGTATTTTGTGAAAAAGACCTTTTGTCAAAAACATACGTGGTTATGATTCTCTGACTTCTGTTGAGTTTGAGCTAATCACACTTAGGGCCCTGTTTTAATGATCTAAGCTCATGGTCTAACTTACGGCGCAAGTGCACTTAGGGCATTTCTGAATCATCTTTTGCTAGTTTAACGACGGGGAAAATGGTCGGTGCGCTCGCCGCATGATCTAAATGTGTCGTCCCTATTTTCTAAATGAGTATTAGGTTTGTTTTGGGCGAAACATGCACTAAACCAATCAAAGTCTCATCTACCATTCCTTTTATCTTTATGTACACAATAATCATCTTTTACATCATGGCATGTTTGTGTGCTGCTGCATGTCCCTCTGTGTGTTATAAGAGTGCGCGCTTATTCTATGGGCACATATTACTAACACACTCTTTAAATAACCAAGAAAATATTGCGCTATTAACTTCAGACCAGGTTTCAGTTGGTCAGTGGTGCAGTCTAGTTCAGTTGCCGCAAGATAGCAATGCGCCTGAACACACCTCGTTTTTAGGCAGCACGCCCCTGGGCGCACAAATGGATATAAATCCATTTGCTATTTAAACAATGTGGTGCATGACGTGAAAATGAGAACTGCAGCTTGCTGAAACTAGTAAAAACACACGCATTGGCCGAGTGCATGATAGGGCCCTTAATGTCAAAGAGTTTGAGTTAATGACAGAGTTACTAAGGAGCTGATACAATTACTCCACATCAGTTAGTGGTAAGCCACTATATTATTAACGCTTTAGAAAATAAATCTTAAGTTACTGAAATTGTTTAGGACAAAATAAAAAGCTTTCTTCTGGAATAAAAAGCTGTAGCACTCTTGAATAGTAGATGAATGATTTTAGTTGGCTTTATGTTAATATTTTTTGTTTATAGGGTGGCTATGCAGGCAATGCTGTGGGCTTCAAACTGTCTTCCCTGCTCTCTCTGGCAGACAACAAGGCCAACAAACCTGGGATGAACCTGCTCCATTTTGTGGCACTGGTAACTAGAACCAAATGCAAATGTGGTGTATGGCAGTGTTTTTTCTGTTTTTATTTTGCATTGACTTGCGACTTTTACTTTCAGGAAGCACAGAAAAAAGACGAGGCCCTTTTGAAGTTTCCAGAGAAACTAACATGTGTCCAGAGTGCAGCTAGGTATATTTCACTTTGTTTCTAAGATATGTCTGAGATATGTTTAACCTTTATTTCCTCTATTTTATCCTTAACTTCTCCTCATTATTTCTCTGCTGCCCGTTCTCAATCTTTCACTGCCTTATTTTTTCATTGTTGCAGAATCTCAGTAGAAAACATTGAGGCAGAGTTTTCTTCTCTTTATGTCAAAACACGTTCTTTGGAGCAGAAAATCCAGGATGACAATGAGCTGCAAAAGCAGCTAGATCCATTCTTGCAGGTAAATTAATTATTCTTCCAATAAGAGTTTCATATTTCCATTTTTATTTGTTAAAGCTGCAATCCGTAATGTTTTGGGGGTTAAAATAAACTAAATTACTTAAGCAAGTCCATATGGGTCATGTCAGTTTGACATCATTTGACTTCAGTTTATGTAAAGATATGTAATGTAATCTGCAATTTTATACTTCAAACAGAATGGCAACATAGAGGCAAAAGTTATCATTTGCAGATTTAAGCAATTTGTTTGGTTGTTTTTGTTACCATTGTCATTATGTTTCATTTCATATGTTTTGGTCATACACAACTGTGTTAACTCCAATATCTTATGTCATAATGGTACTATTATTAAATATTGGATTTTATGATAAGGATTTCCCTTGTTCCTCCCACTAATGTTAATTTTTGTGCATTTGTCATTTGCTTTTTTATTTATTAGAGCGCTACACAAGCCCTGCAGGACCTTAAACGCCGCAGACTAGACTTGCGCAAGGAGGGCAATGCTCTCATTGACTTTTTCTGTGAAGACAAAGACACCTTTATATTGGATGAGTGCTTTAGAATCTTCCAAGACTTTTGTCTAAAGTTCAAAAAAGCGGTCAAGGTATGAAATACCTTTTCGTGAAAAAGTAAAAAAACAGTCTTTCACCTTTTCATGAAAAAGTAAAAAACAGTCTTTCAACGAACAATAAATAATAGAAATCAAGAGTTTATCTGTCTCTGACATTACAACATGGAAGCAATCATTTTCTGTGTAGTCATTCCCTCTTATTGCAGTCTATTCTCTACTCTCCTAAAGGACAACCTGGACAGAGAATTAAAAGATGAAGCCAGGCGGCGACGCTTACGGGAACTGGAGGAGAGACGGTCTGCCTGGGTTGGAAATGAAAAAAGAGATAATGAAGGTTTTGGGTCGGAGTAGTAGTGAAAATGACGTTGACATCCTAACAAAAGAAGGTCTTCTGGACTTCTTGCTTCATTCAAGACCTCAAAGCCCCCACAGTCCTTTGGGGCGCTCGGCTAGTGCTCGTCGCTATCATCACACGGTTGGTGACCGTGGCTACGTGGAGCTTGTCTCTGGGCCTTCAGCTACCGAGTACAACAAATTTAGCAGCCTTCCACGTTCAAGCAGGAACCATAAAAGAAAGACCATGCCCTGGCTTTTTTTACAGGATAATAATAGGGAGCTGGACCCACAAAGTCAAGCTTATCAAGAGACGGACCCAATTTCAACAAAAGCTGAAACAGAACCGATCAGTCCTTTAGCTAGATATTCAACTTCTGGCTACAACATGAACAATGATCCCTACAATAATAATAATTACACATCTCTCTCAGAAGGTGGAGTTACCCCTCAATTAAGTAACTCAAAGAATGTTTTTCAGAAGACATCTGGACAAGGTGTTGGACACATGAGTGTTTGTGTAGAGAAACACACACTAGTTCCTGGCCTACAGCCCTTTGAAATAACAAGCCAGATCAATAACAACAGTCATGTTACTTTAGACAACCCATGTGAAGTTGTAGTGACAGATCTGGAAAGAGATGAAAACTCTTCCAAACTATTTGTTCTTGATACCCCTCCATATAGTAGAAGTTCTGAGGAGGCACCCAAGCCTGAAAAACTATGGAACGATTTGTCCCAGGAGGAGGAAGTGGACACAAGCACCTTTTCCTCAACAACGTGTGACACCCCATTGCCCCTCGATCCATCTGCGTCCAATAAGAAACCTGTGTTAAATGTCATGGACTGCACTGAAACTGACTGTTCTGTTGTGTTGGACTGTTCTGAGATTGAGAGTTTTTCCATTATTAACGAAGTATCTGGACCTAAATCAAAGCCACAGGATGCCAACTCTTCAAGAATCCATCAGGATGCCAATTCCCTTTCCTCCAATTTTGAGTCCTTCAATGGTCACTCTGTCTCAGCATTAAGTGATGAACATCTTCCAGAAAACTTTGACCAAGAGAGTCCAGAACCAGTCAGTACATCTCTAACTACTGGAGAACCAGAGACAGACAGATGTGACACAGCTGAGGGGCGGAAAGATGAGAAGGCAGTCCTGACCTGTAAACCCAAAGGGACCAGTCATGTCAAAACCAAGACTGTGTCCAAACCAGGGTCTACTCATGCCAGCCGTCCCTCAAGAACCCTCACGGCCACTGAGATGCAAAACATGCGTAAAGTGGTGCCCATTACGAGGCAGAATCGATCTGGTAGTAACTTGAGGAGGGTGGAAAAACGCCCTGGACATGAAAGTGCTGAACCCAGGCGTCCACTTCGTGACCAAAGCATGCCAGCTAGGAGAGGTGAGAGACAAAGCAGACCCGTTCGACATTCCAGTCTCCCTCCAGGAATCCCAGGGCGCAAAGAGGAACACTGGCAAGCAACACCAACCCTCGCTGGACAAAGGAGTCAACTCAACGCACACCCTCCCACAAGAAATCAAATGCCAAACCTATTCGTAACATCTCAAAACCAGCACCAGAAGAAAAGATGTGTCGTTCAACAATGCGAGCCTTGGCTCTAGCTCAGGCCCAAGAAACTTTGGAAGTAGTTACAGGTGAAACTCCAAACAACACCCCCAAAGGTCCTTTGCCCAGTTTTGCTCGCAACACTGTAGCATCCTCTTCCAGATCTAAAAAAGACTCCCCCACACCACCTGCAGCAGGAACACCATCAAAGAGCTCCACCTTATCAAGAACTAGCTCTCAGAGATTGGCTTCTGTTGCTAGAACGGACTCGGTCAGTAGCGGACCTTTGCCAAGGGGTGAGGACAAACTAGGGGGATCTATAAGGAGGGTTCAGAGCGTAAGGGCTTCCAGTCGAAGCACTCAAGGAAGTGACACAACACCTCTACAGTCCGGACGAGAGCATGCCTTTAAAAGTAGCAGTTTATCAGAGAGATCCACACAGAATAGAGACTCTATTTCTGTATGCAGGACCAATAAACCAACATGGAAGTAGAGTGGACATATAACATACTAGGTATAAAACAATGTTGAACATGGCAGAACAAATGTATTTTCTGCACGTGCACCAGAGTTACTAAAGAGGCACTTGTTGTCTCATATTGTCCTGAATGTATCTACAGCCTTTAGAATGTAGCTGAAATAGATGCTCTGCAAATGTTTTAAAAGTTATGTAAGCTACTGTCACCATTTGACAGCATATGTTAGAAGCACTTTCACATCCATACACGGATGGTTTTGATGGCCTTCGTGTACTTTACACGTCATCAGCTGTCATGAACTCACACATAGAACACATCAATCACAAATTATACTTAGATTATTTTTTTAGTAATTAAACTTGTGAGCTGTTCTCACAAAGACAATTTGTCATATATTGACATGCTCGCTTTATCTTATTATAACATTTAGTAAAAGCATTGGAAGTAATACTGTTTTCTAAGGTAACATTTTCATTAAAACAAATGAAGGAAACAGATGTTCCACTTAAAGATTTACCACCAAAATGTTTTCTGTGCATGACAAATCAAGCTGAAGTGATGAATGGCTATGAATGTTTTCCAAATACATCTTAGCGTAGCTGATGCAATGGAAGTTGAGTACAACGCCTTATAGTTTAAAGCCTCTTCAGAAAATATCTTGGTCCCAAAATATATTAGGTGTCTTTAAAACCAGTGTATTTACAGTATATAAGAGAAATCGTTTGGTATGTGTTATGGGGGCACACTGTAAAAAGATTTACAGAATTGTATCATTTACATATTTTTCACATATAATGAGAAAAACCTGTAATTTTACGGAATTTTAAAATACAGTAAAAAACTTAAAATTACAGTAAAAGATAAACAGTGAAATTATGTAATTTTACAGGGAAAAACTTTTATTTTATGTTTTTTGGTGGATATTTTACAGTGTATCTTTTTGGCGGGTTTAGGATTAGAGATAAAGAAAACACATATTTACCAACAATTTAACAACGCATATGTGACCCTGCCTGTGAAAACCAGGTTGACGTCTCATAATCTAATTTAAAGTTTGATTTCAACCACTATGATTTCAGTGTCTGACATGGCATTATTCAGTTTATATAAAAGATGTCAAGATTTTATTTTCACAGATTGTTCTTTACATGTAGGATGAATTAATGTAGAAAACAGTCAATCTAAAAAAAATACCTAAATTGGGTTTTTCACATGCAAGGTCACATATGTACACAATAGATACATTGAATATAAAGCAAGTAAAGCCAACTAATATAAAGCGGGTCTAAAATCTTCAGTGGCTGCGGAGTTGCTTTCAGATTTTATTTTACTATAAACTGCTGTACAATCTTGCTGCTTTTGGCACTGTATTTGTGACTGTTTTGCAAATAAACTGCTACTTATTTGTAAAGCCATACTGTTAACCAGGAGTGGCAAAATATTGTGCTAGAGGGGAGACTATAGAATATTGTGAACATTGTCTTTGTGTGGTCTAAACATTTGAGAAAGCACATACACTGTATGCAATGTTCTCACAGTATGTGTTTGAGGAAGTAAAGTATGTTTACATACAATAGTAGCTGTGTTCTTAAAAACTAAGAGATCAGTGTTAGAATAAGTCTTATTAGGAAAGAGTGATAAATGCTGTGTGCACTATACTGTCAATGTGCAGGGTACTGTCTGTGACTACTGCTGTTATGCCCTTGACCAAGGGCATAGCTTCACTACCATCAGCTTGCCGCACAGCAAAGCTATCTATTTTTCTTAGCTTTCTACATCTTTGTGTCTATTATTAAGCGATTGTGTAAAACAGCTATATTTAATTGTAATAATAAGTCAACACTAATAGAATGCTGTCAGCTTGTTTTTTTATTTTGTTTCCATGTATAATGGGTTAATTAAATGTAGTGCTGATTTCACACTATGACAACACAAAAGGCCTAAAATCATTCTACCTCTAGAATTATATTTGCCACCGCTGGTTCTGATATTCTGATGGTTCACTCTGAATCATTTATCAAGTGAATCAATGGCTTTATTGCAGGCGTGCCTCAGTTACATTGTACAATTCCTTTTTCATGTTGTGAGAAAAGTAAATGTACTGTATTGACATTTGTATTTAGTACTGATTGGTTAACATGCTTTAGAATGCATCCATGGCAACATGGGGAAATCTTGCACAATGGAATCCTTGTTCCAGCTGTAGATAGCAGTTTAATCATATAAACAACAAAAACACTACAATAGTCAAGGTTGTTGATTTAGATAACTTTGAGTGACTTTAAAATGAAAATGAAGTTGAATTTGTCCAGTCAGATCATTTGGAATATACATTATGTCAATGTGTTAGTGCTTGAATGTTACTTTGGAGCCTTTTCTCTGTGATTGTATTATTACAATCAATATAAGCTAATCAATAAAAATCTATGTGAAAAATATTTAAATTATTAAGATTTCATGCACGCTTTTTTTTAATTGGCCAAATGACTAAAATACAAAAACGTTTCTGTGGGTTGCAGAATAGAATTAAAACCATAACATCTATGAGATACCTTTACTACTAGGCCGCAGCTTCAAAGGTTTGTGTCTGTGTGTGTTGTCCTGGTAGACCAAAAGATTGCAATTTATTTATGTCATGTTTATGTGAGGGTTAGGTTTAGGAAAATTGTTAGAAAATATCATTAGAATCAATGGAAGTCAACGGAATGTCCTGATTAAAACAGTACCCTGTGTAGTAAAATTATTTTGTGTGTTCAGTTCAGTCAGAGAGAGAATCTATAAATCATTTAACCCGGACAAATACAAATAGTAGAATACATGCGACCCATGCTATTGCGTTCTTTTCGTTTGGTACATTTAGTTCAATATGAGACTTCAGTGGTCAACTTACCACCTTAACTGCGGGTGAACAGTGATCTTTCACACTGATCTCGGAACAGCACACTGATCAACATCCCAAACTTTTGTTTTTATTTCCTCTACTACAATGCCACCTGCTGTTCATTCTTTAGAGTATTCTTTCCCACTGACTGACTTTTATGGTGGTCTGTTAGGTTGCCATAGCAATGCTTTTCCAGAAGAGAAAAATTTCCCTCAGAGCTCTTATTTGTATCACATTTTTTTATATCACACTTTGGTTTAACTGAAGTTAACAGGATTCATTTGCAAAAAAAAAATGTTGATTATTTTTTGTATATTAAGCATATTTGGTCTGTTTTTCTATAAATGAACAAAATATAAATAAATGTTATAAATCCATGCTAGCTTTATATAGTCTATTGTAGTACAGTAAAACAACAGTACAAATGTACTTTATTGCATTCTACAGTAACAGGCTTCAGGTGGCAGTGGCAAAAAAAAAATTCGGAATTCTATAGCATATATCTTATAAAGCTAGATATTGTATATAAAATTGTATTTGTATATGTATATCATATGTTTAGACCAAGATATGTGAAGTTTTGGTTGTGTTCTAAGGAAATGTTTTCTAGTTTTTTATGTTGGTTTTGGCGACTGGGCCTTTTTTGGAATATCATGATTTTAGTCTTTTTAAGGTTAACTGATAGGGCCCATGTTTGACAGAATGTGTGCAGGGTGTTTAGATGTTGCTGATTGAATTAGTTCCAATGTAAAAAAAAATCTTTAGTAGTAACTGCAGTACTAGTGTTTTTAAATCTAACCACAGTAAATATTAAAGTATATTACAGAATTTGCTAAAATGTATCTAATTACTACAGTTAATACTACAAATAATAGTGTGCAGTATAAATCAGTTCACTACATACATGTTTCATTTAGATCTGTGTATTAAGGAATTTTGGTTTATTTTGTAGATTTTAATTATGAACATGAAACAGCATCGCAATACTACTTGATATCTTGATACTTCATAAGGTATGTTTATGGTACCGTGACAACCCTATGTGAAAGAAGTCCATTGGGTATGTAGAGGTGCAGTCGTTTGTATAGACTGAGAAGAGCATCGGGTAGAGAAAATGTCCCAGAGGGGTGCCAGTGCTGTTTTTGTGACTGGTATTTTTGCTACGGTGATGAACCACAAACATAGGACGATGTCTGATGATGTCATTATAAGTTGTTAAAAGGGGGTGAACCAAGCAGGCCATCTTTATGAGAGCTTTAAGGCCTGAACATACCTTGTTCTGCCTCGGTTTACTGTATACTAAATTGAATCAAAAGTTTCACTGTTTTATTGCTGAGAAGCCAAATATGGTTGAGACAAAATAATTCTCCGCGTCCAAAATCACCAACTCCCATACCAAGGACAAAAATCTTTGGCATATGTAATATGTCTTTAACACCTTATATTAGAAACACTGTTTTCAAGTGTTTTAATTAAAGAAAATAATTCCCTGCGGACATCATAACATAACCTGATCATTCATTTCACTTGAAAAAATATGAAATTAAAGCAATTATCTATATCTGCATGCCTTTGGTATGCAATTGATTAAAGCATAGACAGTGTAAAACTCATATAAAATAGATTTTTCTACAATAAAGAAAATCATAAATCGCCATATTAGAATTTACTAAAATGCATATTGACAAGTAATTGACAAATAATTGCCTCTGACATTTGGACATATAGCTTAGCTTTGGCCAGGACTATGCCTTGGTTAAATTAGGATATTTAAGTTGCTTTAAAAAAAAAAACATTTGAAAAACTAAAAACATTACCTACTTTGGAAGTCAATGGGGAGCAAAATCTGTCCGGTTATCAACATTCCTCCAAATATCTTTCTCTGTGTTCACCAGAACAAAGACATGTTTACAGATTTGGAACAACTCCAATGTGAGTGAATGATGACATCCTTTTCATATTTGGCTGAAGTATCCCTTTAACTCACACAGACTTGCACACTAATGTGTAATGTTTATTTTAAACTTGCTGCCACCTGCTGGTGGTTTTATAATGTTTATCTTAAACTTGCTGCCACCTGCTGGTGGTTTTATGTTTAGAGGAAGGCTATAATTATCTTTTTGTCCTCCATCATTTTGTATATATATAAAAACATGAATCTCCATTATAACATTAATCTGTTTAATCTATAAAAAAAATGTTTTACATCAGATTATTGTGCGTTTGATTACTTTATTCCCCAATAAAGTATTTTACCTTAATTTAGTGTGTATGGGGGGAGTCGAGGCATAATACAATTCCAATGAATCAAAAATAACTATAATATAACTAACCACAAATGTTAGGTACAACATTAGAGCATAGGTTGCCTGCAAGACCAATTCCGGCTTCAAATAGCCATGGGTTGGCAGGGTGTATCCTGCCTTGATGCCCGATGACTCCTGAGATAGGCGCAGGCTCCCCGTGACCCGAGGTAGTTCGGACAAGCGGTAGAAAATGGATGGATGGATATGGATAGGATGGTTGAAATGATGGTCAAACACTAACATATGTGGTTAATGTAGCACTTTTAGGGATTTTGTAACAATTATTAAGAAAAAAACAAAAAAAAAAACAAGCCAAAATTCCTTAATAACACAAAGTAGCTACACCCTTACATTCAGTGGAGCGTTCTAATTGGTCACTATATTAGGCTCCTCCCGTTGGCTTTTGACAGCAACCGACTGCGCTGAGAGTTTGTGTGATCCTCACCTCACGTTTCATTATAGGAAAATATGAGTGGACATACTGCGAAGAACGGACTGTTGTATTTGTTGGAATTGCCGGCTTGAGCAGACAAAAATCATGGAGATCATCACGTATGTATTTTGCAGTCATTCTAGAGAAAACGGAAGGCTTGTCCCTAACGATGATTTGAGATTTTATTGAAAATGTTATAATCTTCTGCGATACCACCGACACTTAGGTATTTACACCCTGATCTATTGCACTAAATCCTATTCATATTTTAGATTGTTGGTACAATTCCTGTGCTGGTACATGCATTAGGTTTTGCAACTTTGTAACTAGTTTAATGGCGTTTAGTTACAAAAAATCCCACAAGAATCAAGAAAGCATTTGGCATTTGTGTCGACACCTACTTGAGCTTATCAGACTGCAGTCTACTGTATTGTAGAGTATGTAACGTTAGTCAGCTCACACTACTATATATATATATATATATATATATACATATAATATATATGTGTGTATATATATATATATATATATATATATATATATATATATATATATATATATATTATATATATATATAGTAGTCCTATTATATTCGACTGAACATTTAAAGATTGTCTGTACAAAAGTTAACCAATACCTGTAGCCTACATTCGGGACCTTTAACCTTGTTTTACCAATTGCCTGTCATTCTTTTTTCATTTGACAAACAGGAATAGCACATCAGTAAAGAATAATACCTACAATAACCACAAAACTAAAATCCTATCACGATTTAGTTATGGCCATTAGCATACATTAACATATTTAAACAAAAATTGTTTTTTCGTACTAGGATGATTTATTGTAACTTCACTGATCTGCACCCTTCCTGCATGTCTGGAAAGAGTTTATCTTCACTTGCAGACTGTGCACTGACGCCTATTCAAGGAAACTATGCCGCTGTGATATGAGAAGATGTGTGTGTTTTTGTATTTCCCAACGATAATCAGCAGTTTCTACAGATCTCACTGTGTTGTTTATTCTCCTTGTAAATCACTCAAAACTTTTAACTCTAAAGGTCACGCTGCTATATTTTTGTCTAAGATCCGAGCACACATTCACACATGGTTGTGATAATGGCAGCTTTTGGTAACACTGCATCATATTCAAGCTGTCAGTCTGGCTATCATTTCAGATGAATATTGTGCAGTAGGGTTGTCACGGTACCATAAACATGTCTTACGATACTATATCAGCTGAAGTATCTCGATACCAAGTAGTATCACGATGCTTTGACATATAATTCAAATCTATACAAAAAACACAGATTTAAATGAAACTAAAATGAAATTTTGTGTTTACTATAGTAAACTTTATTATACTTTGCACTAGAGTAAGTTGTTGTATTAACTGTAGTAGTAATTGGATAAATTGTAGCAAATACTGTAGTATACTTAAATATTTACAATGGTAAGACTCAAAAACACTAGTGTCTATGAGTTTAAGTAGTGTACTGCAGTAAATACTAAAGTACACCAGATCATTTTTCACGTGGGAACTAATTCAAATGTGGGTCAAATTTCATTGATTCAGCAGTCTTTATAAAGGGAAATATTAGGATAACTTTTAATGCAGAACTAAGACGGCCAGTGGGTGGCGTAAATTTTCCACTGAGTTAGTGAATCATTTAACCAACTCGTTCAAAACGCCAATTTGAATAATTAACTCGTCCGAGTCATTCAAAACATACAAATGAATATTAATGCGCATATGCAACAGTAACTACGGTACTACGATACTACCGTTTCAAAAATAGAGAGGCATCGCGGGTATTTTGAAGCATTAGCATCGCGATGCTACCGTAGCAACGGTACAGCGTGCAACCCTATTGTGCAGTACTAGATAGTTAAGACATAATGCTCACAAACAAGATCATTTTGGCGTCTTGGCCTGCAAACCACACACTTTTAGATAGATGCATAGGACTACTCTGATAAATAATGTAATGGTGAAGTGTGCTGGTTTACATACCGGAAGGTAGTGGCTTATATATGGAAAGCCGTTTGGGTGCATGCGCTTAAGTAACGGTGCATTCGCCGTAGAAACGGTGTTAATAATGGGGTTTTATATGCAATGCAAAATATCGAAAGACAACAGGATCACAATTTGCGTGCTTTTAATCGCCGTATTAATATTAAAACGCCGATTTCGTAATGCCGCCTGGTGCTAAATTAACGTCATACGCCTTGCGCCGATCGACGTCACTCAAAATGCAATCTTATTAGCTAATATACATAGCCCCTCCTCTTCTGGGTTTGCGCGCTCTACGGCAAGTCGGAGGCTCGGAGCATCTAGTACAATTTCCAAGAGCGATGTTCACTGAAGTTAACTGGGGATCTAGCGCGCGCGTCCGATGAAACCGTCTATTGACCGTAGTGTCATCTCAAATCCATATCCAGCTTAACTTTGTGGAAAACAAAGAATGGAAGGAAATGAAAGAAAACCCACTGAAAAGAAAAACATGTATCTAATGCAGTATGTTTGAGGAAGCAATGTGTAAAATTTGTAATATGTAAAATTAAGTCAAGTCATGATTAAAGGTAGTTCACCCCCAAAACGAAAATTCTGTCATAAAATATTTTCATAATGAAAATTCTGTCATCATTTACCCACCCTCTTGACTTTTCAAACCTGTATGACTGTATAATGTATAAACTGTATAAACACAAAAGAAGATAAGCTACTTTAATGAAAGTTAGTAACATAAAACCGTTCGTCCCCATTGACTTTTTCTTCATACAATAGTCAAGGGGGACAGAATTTTCGTTTTGGGGGTGAACTACCTTTAATCATGACTTGACTTAATTTGACATATTACACATTGCTTCCTGGAACAAACTGCATTAGACAAATGTTTTTCTTTTCAGCAGGTTTTTCTTTCATTTCTTTCTATTTTTTGTTTTCCACAAAGATAAGCTGGATATGGATTTGAGATGACACTATGGTCAGTATAGACGGTTTCATCGTCGCCAGACCACCAGTTAACTTCAGTGAACAAACAGCACTCTTGGAGTACTAGATGCTCCGAGCCTCCGACTGGCCGTAGAGCGTGCAAACCCAGAAGAGGAGGGGCTATGTATATTAGCTAATAAGTTTGCATTTTGACGCGTGATGTTAACTTAGCGTCGATCGGTGTGCAGCGTTATTTAAACGTGTGGCGGCGTATGACGTTAATTTAGCACCTGGCGGCGTTTATTTAACGCCTGCCATTAAGAAATCGGCGTTTTAATATTAATATGGCGATCAAAACATGCGAATTGTGATCCTGTTGGCTTTTGATACTTAACGCGCAAACAACACGTTCTCAACGCTTTGTTGACGTGTGAAAAATCACGCATTTTTGACCCTCCTGGCTTTCCATAATCGCGCCGCCCGATTCGCGTTATTCGCATCGCCTGCCGCAGGTATATGTATAGGTATATTGCATTTCCATCAATTGATCCTCCTTAATCTTAAACACTGGTCGTTTGAAGCAGTATACTGGATAAATTAAATACTCTAGGCTAGTGCTGTATCGTAAATAAATTGAAGGGCTTTGTTACTATTTATTAATACTGTTTATTTATTTATGTCAATATTTAGGTATTTATTCATGTATAGATGTAAAGATTTTACTTGAACATACCCTAGAGTAGAAATATTCAGTCACCTTCGTTTCTTTTGTTGGTTGGATTGATGTGCTCAGAGTGTTAGTCATCAGTCCAGTTGTGTTAGGCTAATGAGTTTTGCCAGGTCAGGTCATAAACAAAGATGCTGAGTTCAGTTGTTTGGGAAGCACTGTGGTTGGATGGACTGTCGGTGTAGAACAACATAGCAAAGCGGAGGTGGACTGGATGTTTGGGAGTAATGCTTTGCTAGCTGTATCCTGAAGAAACTAGGATTTGTCTCTAATTGAGAATAGTGAGTAAGCCGACAGAAGTGTTTGCCAAAACGTATGCGTTTGTATTTTGACACTCGTACTAACTGCGTTTCTGTGTTGTTTTCTTTCTATTTTTGTCATTCTGCCCCAGGAATTGATGGTTAAAGGTTATAATCCTTACTGTAGTATCTGGAGAAGTGGTGGATGTTATAGAAAAAAGATCTGTTAAAACTGTGGTCAGTCACCTTTATGACTAGTTACCTTTATGGCCCAGACAGATCTTGTTTGGGGGAGGAAGATTTGCTTAAAGGTGTGATGAACTGGGCTTGTTTATTGTTATACTGTTGTAGGAGGTCTATTTATTACGTTTGTGTGATTTTTTTTTAATTAAAAAACATAAAAATCAATAAGTAATAGGCTATTTTCTACCCAGGCCGGCTCTACAAACGCTCGGTTTTAATGGGCGTGCCCGCATTGAAGACTTTATAAGTGAACGCCCACTGCTTTGATTGGTTTGCAGTTTGCGTAGTTGGAGCCTTCTGTGAGTTTGGTTAGAGACGGGTTACACATTAGCACCATTCACAGTTTGCGCACGGCATTAGTATTATCTGGAGACCTCCTGTGATTTATAAATGACCTCCCCACATCAGTATTTCATGTGACGCATTCGCACGGGATGATTTTACTCAAATTAACTGACTTATTTCCCGGATGTGATGGCAAGGCTTTGCCTATAGTTTGTATAGCCTATACTTGTATTGTGCATACTACAAAAATGTTTTACTCACATGAGATTGCTGCGCCATTCCTATCGGATCCAATATTGACGGCACAGCACTGCTTTTTAATTTTAGTCTCTCCACAAATCCAGTGTCGATCTCTGCCTTGTTCACGAAGGAATTCTCTCCGAGAAATGAAACGAACAAACGCTTCGATGTTTTTCCCACATGAGCTGGAACGACTACTAAAAATCAACTTTAACCACGCATTCCTAATATCGGAATCCGAAGGAAGGTTATGCAGCGACTGTATTCTTCCACAACCAGGGATGGCACAATATTTACCTTTCTTTAACGGCATGTTTGTTTATTGCTTGCTCGCTCTATCTGGTTCCGCGCCACTTGTGTTACTTCAGAATTGTCATGCGTGAACCAGTGGGCGGGGCTAGAGAAGTAGTCGTTGATATTCTTTTTGTGGAGGCGGTGTTCAACCTATCAATGTCGTCATAGAAAGGTGCATTTCAGAACCTGCCGTTCGCTGGGCTTGATGTCAATAACAGATGTAATCTCAGTAACAATGGCGTTTTCAGTTCTGACACTTACATGATGTTCGCATCAATAAGATTCCCTCTTATATAACAAAATCTCGGATTAAAATTGTGATTTTAATTCATGGCTCCTTTAATTTAGCAAAATAGTCAAAAAAGTTAAATTTAATTTAAAAGCAGAAGCCAAACTTTGGCCTTGGTGTGCTTTATCATCCAACTTGTTTTGTGCATGATGCTATATGTAGTTCCTGAGAGCAATAACATTTTATAACTGTTATGAATTATAAACAATCATATAATATCTTGATTGTAGCTCTCTATTATTAAATAAATTCATATTGACCAAGCGTTCATGCTTTGCCTTACTGTGAGTCAGCACTGATGATGTGTGCTGACAGAAGCATGTGTTTCATTGGATTGCTCTATCTCTCGCTTGCTCTCTCACTCTCTCTCTGAGACACCCATTTTTATTCTGCATAAGTGGTCTGTCTAATCTTCTAATGTCCTATTGGCTGAGAAACTGACCCGTTTGGGCAATATCTGCCATCATCCCCCCACCATCACCTTCTCTACAAAACTCTCAGGAATTACATCACAATCCCACAATGCTTTGCTGAGCGTGCTGCAGTGAGTTAGCATTTAGAGAGTTGGTGAAAGGAGAGGAAGGACTGAGAGTGGACGAAAGAGTGAGTGTTTACACAGCGAACTGATGAATGATTTTGCGAGTGGACAAAATAATGTTGCTTTATTGAGGACCCTGAGAGATCGAGTAAACGCACAGTATTGTCTGATCAATAACTCAGCATGCTAGTTTGATAATTGTTATCTCTCTTTTTTTCGGCGTGGCAGTGCTTAAATATCCTCTCTGCTTGTCAACACAGAATTTATGGGTATCAACATGTGGATTTTAGTCAAAAGATGTTCTGATGGAAAAGATGGATGATGCTGCAAGAGAATCTGTTTTGATTAAATGTGATCTTGAAGTTTGGCTGTAGACTAATTGCATTACAGCCAAGTTGTTTCTTCTGTTGTTCATTGTTAGATGAAGTAAAGCTTTTGTGTTTTCTAAGATATATTCTGTCGACTTTTTGTAAAAATTCGTTTTTAATAAAGGACAAATTTTCATCTTTATAATGCACTCTGCATTGTCACAGGGATGTTTTACCAGTTGTCTTATATTATATAAGAGACCCAAAGGACACGTGGTATGTTTTGGCATGGTGTAGGTTTGAGAAGTATCATAAATGTCATGTTGCATGGATTTTTTTGTTGGAATTTTCTTAATTTAAAGCTGTGGTTATTGGAGACTTCTGGGCTACAAGGTCGAAGCGCCATGTCAGTTGCTTGGACTGGAAACTCCCAACAAGTGATGAGATATTTTTATGTGTCAGGTTCATATCAAATAATTGTCTGTGAATCTGATACACATCTACATTTTAACATATTCTTATTTTTACATAATCTTATTCTTGATTTACTTGATGTGAACTTGATGTAATGTCAGTCATCTTTGTTGTGCAAATACCGGTTAAAAGGCTATTTATGCTTAGTGTGTTGTTGTTTCCATGTTTACTGCTGGTCTCTGTAAACT
This sequence comes from Triplophysa siluroides, assembly GCA_006030095.1. NCBI lineage: Eukaryota > Metazoa > Chordata > Actinopteri > Cypriniformes > Nemacheilidae > Triplophysa > Triplophysa siluroides. The sequence continues at coordinate 1,765,599 of VCII01000913.1, forward strand.
TGAGCCACATGAACCCCATTTTTATGATTGTCAAGTTCAAAAGAAATGATATGTAACTCAGTGGATCAATAAAAAAACCATGGACCTGTGAATTGAATGAATCTGTGGCAAGTTAAACTTTGAATGTGTAATCATTATGTGGAATTTAATGCATCTTTAAATGCATGCTACAGGTAGCTGTTTTACGTGGAAGGTCATCCTTCTTATGCTCTGAATAACAATATGTGAAAAGATATATTTTTATGCTCTGATTGAGATATTCACAACCAATTTACGTTTATTGCTGTTGCTATGGAGATTTAGTCCAAGATTAAGCTCTTTTAAGGCAAAAATAGGGAGTGGATGCCCTTGGGGGCTCGACTATCAATGTGTCCTGCTTCTCTGCATCTCACTGATCTGCAGTTTTGACATGCCCTACATTGCAAGCTAATCTGCTCTGAAAATGTCATGTGAACCATGTCTAATGTCTTAATCTCAGATGGCAGTGTGTTGATGTTTTCTATTAAATTTCTATTAGAACTTTATGGCCTGAGGCCACCAGCCATTTTGTTTTAGATGGTGTTAAGTTGTGAGGTGAAATTACTAGGATACACAATGTGATGAAATGCATACCTTGCACTGTTGCCATTTTGAACAATGTCTGTAATGCAAATGTGTTTCACCAGGGGAACGTTGACATACCCCGAAACGCACTGCTGCATTAAATGATTGAACTGTCTTTCTGTTCTTAAATCTAAAACTTCACCACCTGGTTTTTGGCTGAGGATTGCAAGTATTGTGCAAACATAATTAAAATAATGATCTAAATTATATTTAAATAATTATAATTAGAATAATATTTTTTTTTGTGGAGACAACCATTTGTAGTTGACATTATACCATTGTGTACATTATAGCGTGCACTCATTCACTTTCATAATGCACTACTACAATAATGAATGCACAACCCATGTACGCTTAATGGCAAGCCACTAGAAAATGCCCATCCACACTAATGTGAAACATGGCAAATGATTTCTCACCATTCCAGTCATGTGTAACTATTCTAAATTATTTTGATATGGTAACAATTTCCAAACAATAATTAAACCCAGCGTCAACTGTACTGTTCATTTTGTTTAAGTTCAAGTTGTGCATTCTGCATCATATGCAATGTAATAAAAGCCTAATAAAAGTCCTGTAGAACACAACTCTTACAGGTCTGCAAACCTGATAGAGATAACAATATAATATAAAATGTAATACAATAAAATAAAATTCATTCTTTAGCTTCTGGCTATAAAATCACCAAGCCAGTGTGCCTTAATTTGTTGCACTTTCAGCAATCCAATTTGCTATAAAGTATTACCAGGTTGATTTAATTAAATACAGACCTTATTTTTTATATTTCCGAGCTTTCTCTAGTTTGTAGGAAGCATTATTCCTGACTTATTTGAGATCTTTACGTATTTATTTATTGGCAGAGTAGACCAGATATGTGACATTTATTTGAAGTTGCATGATGTCATGTTACTTGTCTGAGGTTGAGCCCTGGTTTGCACAAACTTATTCAAAATAAATTAAAATCACAAACATTTTTAAAAGTAGGATTACTGTATATTGAGAAAAACTTATCCATTGCATTTTGCACTAGTGTTTGTGCTTGTCCTCAGACGAGAAATGTATCTTGTTGGCCTTTCCCAGAAACATCTACCCTGCATTTCTCTTTTATAATTGCCATGCATTTTATCTACAGTAAGTCCTATGCTTTACTCATTTCAACAGGGTGCTGGCTGAGACAGTGTGGGAGGTCTTTAATAGAGTGTTAGGATGGCCACTGAAGCTTCTACCCTCCCCAGCCCTGTGGTACGTCAGATCGACAAACAATTCTTGATTTGCAGCATCTGTCTGGATCGGTACAACAACCCCAAAGTCCTCCCCTGTCTCCACACCTTCTGTGAAAGGTACTTCCATCCTGATACTCTTATATTGCTCAAATTATTATGTATTTGTTTTGTCAGAAAAGCATGCAGAAATAGAGGTTGTTGTGTCAAGACAATTATGTTTTATATACTGTACCATGACTGGAAATTATGTTGATTTTACCGTTACCACCACTGAGGTCCTCATTTTTATAACCGATTTGCCCTGCTCCAGGTGTCTACAGAACTACATACCCGCCCACAGTTTGACTCTGTCCTGCCCTGTTTGCCGTCAGACCTCCATCCTGCCGGAGAAGGGTGTGACGGCACTCCAGAGCAACTTCTTCATCACCAACTTGATGGAGGTGCTAAAGAGAAGCCCAGACACTTACCTCAGCGAGGACTGCACAGAGACTGTCAACGGAGTGACCACTGGACAACTACTTTCTTGTCCCAATCATGGAGGCAACGTAAGACTTGCACAGCAACACAACATACGATAATACCCCACAAGGTCAATTACACATTAAGAATAAGAACACAAATATGGTTTGTCAAGATATATTTTCCTTCAGGTAATTAAAAACAATAACAAACCTCCCATTTCCCATTCTTGTCAGTTTGGTAAGAATTTTTTTCCAAGCTAGCAAGCATGATGTAAAATATTGTCGTGGGTTTCCTTTTTTGTCGGTCTCTCGACATTGTGTCGACAGAATGGGGTTTGAACTTGAGAACCTATCCTCTCCGAAAGGAATTTCAAAAGGCAATTGTAACACAGGTTCTAAGCAAGGAAGGAAGAGGACTAGGTCGACTCGACTACTACTGGCTTTTATTATATTACTTGCGTCTCACCCGACGTTGCGTCAATCACGCTCACACAAAAGAATCACATCAAAATAATAATCCACAGTCTCTGGTAAGAATCCTCCAATCTCTCGAACAGTCCAGTGTTCTTGTCACCAGTAGTAGTCCTATCTCTCTCTCTGTAGCTCTGCTTCCTCTCAGACTTTATGCTCCCCAACGCCACTTACTGGAATGAGACTCAGGTGTTTGTCATTTGCACTTGACCCACTTACTCACCGCTCGTCTCCCAACTCTCTCTCCCGCTGTAGACCTCGCTGAACCACGCCCCCCACGACACAGCAATTAACTTGGAGAATGGTATGCGCGTTTCGCATTTCCTGTCTCCGCCCCCATGCATACGGGTATAATGGAAGATGGCATGCCCATTCATTCAGCTTTTGTTGTATGCTTAGCATTTTTTCTATTCGAGAATTTCTTCTGGATCTACGATGCCTACAGCAGAGCTGTCCCTTCTATTTTCAACGGAGTTCCCCTGGGCGTTTTGGCAGCGAGTCACCATAGTCTAAGAGCAAATTTCCATTCTCTCCCACAGCGTGCGTTGTCTGTGGTTATGTCCCGCCGTTGTGTGCGACTCTCTCATCCCCTAGTCCAACGATCATGACACTTTCATGGCATGCTTGGGGCTCCAAGCATGCACAGGTTGCATTTGTCGACCCAATACGCTCCGTCTGTGAGTACATGTCGGTTAAGGAGTTGCGATCACGGCTGGCTACGTTCTCTCTGAGCACAGCCCCAACACCGTCTGCTTCCCATTCGAAATCAACTGCCGCCTCGGTGAGGTCGACTGCTTCGGCGAGTGATATGAGGGTTCCCATAGATGTCGCTCTGTCAGCCATGGCTTTGCAGACCATTCATGCAGTGCGCTGCACCGCCATCCCCACAACGCTCGCGGCTGGATTCCTGGTTTCTGGGTTCGGAGTGCAGGGTCAAGCTGCGCATCGCCCAATTGTAATTTTTTCCGGAAGTGCATGAGGAGTAGGGATGCAACAATACAGTTTACCCATGGTTCAATACGTACCCCAGTGTTTTACCCACGGTTTTCAGTTCGGTTCTGATGGCTTGGCACATTAAAAAAACATGAAAACCCATATATAAATATTTTATTGCAATTCTCTTTATTTTACTTATGTTATTCTCTTTAAGCAAAAATGTAATTGTACAATTTTTGGTGTATTAAATAATATAAAATATATATAAGATTTGCACTGCCAGCTCACAGCAGTTCTTTGTTTACCGTTCATCAACATGCCAATATATAGCTTTTTTAAAGAGGTTTCACGCATCAATGTATTTAAAATAACATAATGCAAACTTGTGATTGCTTTAAAAGCACAATGCGCATTTATTGCTGCAAACACTACCGCTCAATGGGCACGGCCAAAGATATTAGACATTAACAAGATGCGCCCCTGTCATTACAATAATACAATTGTTTAATGATCAACAAAAAAAGTCTTTCAATTACAACTTAAGTCTCTTCAGCATCAAAAGGTCAACTTAAAGTTCTTTACTGCTCTCCTCGTCTAGCCATGCAACAGCTCCTTCTCTCACAACAAACAATATATCTCATTAGTTGCAGCTGTGTTCATCTCGTTCAGGCAGTCTGGGCTTTGTAGTTCTTAACAGGCGGCCATCTTGCCCCCCAGCTTCCCATGTGGTGACCTGGGAGTTGTAGTTCTTTCCAAGACGCCCTCTTGTTCCAGCCATCTTAAGGGAATGGGAATGTATCTTCCCTCTCACACACACCCTCTCATGATGCCACACTGTCCAAAAGGGCGCACGACTTTCGTTTAATGGACTTTGGCTCGGCGATGTTGACGCTGTCCCTGCATGTGCTATGTGACGCTATGTTCCACGCTTCACCGCTCGACTTGCAAGTGTGCCTAACTTTAGTGCATTGTTATTAGATACTCGTGGGTATGTATTTATCTATTGCCTCGTGCAGACATACAGACAAATACGGAAAGAGCCAGAAAACGTCTTGGTTACGTATGTAACCTCAGTTCCCTGATGGAGGGAACGAGACGTTGTGTCGAGAACGACAGATGGGGTTCGCCCTTGAGAACCAATCAACTCTGACTACTATAGAAAAGGCCAATGAAATTTGGCAAATTAAATTTGCATGCCGGTCTCCGCCCCCGGATGTCCGGTATAAAAGGAAGCCGGCGTGCAGCATTCATTTACCTCTTGTTCTGAAGAGCCTGAGAGCCTCTCACGACTGCAGCAGAATACGATACGTGTTTGTGGCATGAGGGACACAACGTCTCGTTCCCTCCATCAGGGAACTGAGGTTACATACGTAACCAAGACGTTCCCTTTCTGTCGGTCTCTCGACGTTGTGTCGAGAACGACAGATGGGGTTGCCTATGGAAAACGCCACAACGCTGTATCGCGTCACAATCTCTAGCGAAGCGACGGTAACAGGCCTGGGCGTGTCAGCTCGATTCTTTCGCGAAACTGTAACCTTCCAGTGTGGTGGTCGGGGGGTTCCAGAGCTTTCATGGAGAAAGATGGGTACAGCCCTGACCGGTAACCTTTCACGGACGGAGGCCTTAGCTCTCTACTGGCGAGAGGCCGTCCGGCTCGGGTTTACACCGGGTAAGCACAACTTCCTTAATTAGGGATGCGCTGCAGAGGCCACCTCCTACCCGTGGGGAGGAATATGGTGGATATAGGTATGGTCTCGTCCTTGGAGGAGAACGCATGGAACGTGCGGACTGAGTAGTTAACCGCGAGGTGGAGGTCCACCTGGGGAAGCTCATGGGTTACCAGGAGTGGGAACCATTCTCATGAGGATACATCAGACGGAACAGCCCACGGAGGGGGTGTTACAGACGTCCGGTAGCACTAGGTCCGGTTAGAGCTATCTGTGATAGTTCATATGGTATCCCGGCCTAAGGGGGAAGGCTGCTCTGCCCAGCCAGCCCCCAGGGGGTGCTTGCTTAGTGATGGATGGAGTGCCTGTTCTTAACCAGTATTTGGGTAAGAAGGGAGGTTGGTGAGATACCTATTCTTGCCATATGTTTGGGTAAGAAAGAGAGGTAGAGAGCACACTGACCCAACCTACCGGAGGGTGGAAAGGTGCTTTCGCAGGCATACGCCCCCCCGGATGCCAGTCCTACATGTCGCCACGTAGGACGTGGGCTGACACCGGGTTTACGCAAAGGTTGTTAACCCTTGCGAAGGTGTTTGGGCGTAGCCCAACCCGCAGCTCAACAGATGTCTGCTAGGGAGGCGCTTCTGGCCAGTGCCCAGGAGGTGGCTATACCCCATGCGGAGTGAGCCCTCACCGCCAATGGGCATGGGAGATTCTGAGATCGGAATGCCGTCGTAACGGCATCCACGACCCAGTGCGCCAGCCTCTGCTTGGAGACAGCCTTCCCCTTCTGCTGTCCTCCAATACAGACACGGAGCTGGTCAGAGCTTCTGAGCTCTGCGTGCGGTCCGGGTAGAGGCGCAATGCATGCGTTGGACACAACACGAATCGGGTTGGGTCTTCCTCCCCGATGGGGAGCGGCTGCTAGTTCACCACCTTGCCCCGGAAGGGAGTAGTGGGAACTTTTTGGGCACGCATCCGGGCCTGGGTCTCAAGATAACGTGAGAGTTTCCAGGGCCGATATATGGTCCTCGACAGTAGTCGTGCCGCTCGGGTTGAGACCGCTTCAGCATTGGCTTCATAGTCGAGTTCCTTGGAGAGCGTGGCGCACCGGCACTAGGCGTATTCCCATCACGTCTCACTGCCGCCGCACCCTAGCCCCTTGGACAGACATGTCCTTTCTCCAGGCTGGAGTCCCGATTGGGCAGGTCTTGAGGCGCGTAGTGGTGACAACAGACGCCTCCCTGCTCAGCTGGGGTGCTGTGTGCAACGGGCATGCAGTGTCCAGGCGCTGGACAGGACCCTGCCTGCAGTGGCATATCAATTGCCTGGATTTGCTGGCTGCTTGACTTGCTTTGACGGGTTCCTTCCTCTCATTCAGGGCAAGCACGTGCTGCTCCGCATGGACAGAGTTTGGGCCGAGTTCAGGCCGGGTGCCTAGAGTTTGGGCCGGTCGACTCCCACGTGGTGCTGAGAACCCGGCCTGGCTACGTGCCCAAAGTTCCCACCACTCCCTTCAGGGACCAGGTGGTGAACTTGCACTTGCAGGCGCTCCCCCCTTGGAAGGGAGACCCAACCCCTTCATGGGAAACCTCACGGTTCGCTACTGCCCAATATCTTCGCGATGTTCTACAACCTTCGAGTGGAGCCAGTGTAAGGTCGTGTCTTACACGGTACCAACAGGTAAGACCAGTGGCTGGCTTGGTGTACGCCTACTTAAGCGCCTTTTCCCGTGCTCAGGTGAGTCAGTTCACTATCTAGCCTACCATACTGACCCCCGTGGGTGAAGTTTAGGCCCCATATCCATCACTTAGCACTTTTTCCAGGTAAAGGACTGGGTGGAGCAGTTTGTTTACCAAGCTGGATATTGGTCGAGTCATCCCTGGCTTAGGTGGACCCCTATACGTGGGCTAGTGCTCCATATGTAGTGACTCCCCTGCTCCGGGCCGTCCCATGTGATGTACTCCTCACTCTACAGTTTCCCTGTTGGTAAATCCTGTGACCTCCCCCCGGTGGACGGATTCACCTCTATTGTGTTCCCCCTCAGTGGGGCTCTCACACTATGTTCCCATGTAGGTCTCCCCTAGTGGTGAGACCATGCAGGCATCTCCCCATGGTTACCTCCCTGCAGCAGGATGTGGTCTCCGTAGCACACTTCCTCACCAGAGGGAGTAGTGCTTCCCAGTGTACCCTTACGGTGCCGGGCGGCTATCTCGCTGTTAGAGACAAGAAGGCCACCGCCTGTGACGACCGATGGTAAGAGCAGCTCACTGTAGCCAGATTCACTGGAAGGTTACGATTCGCGGAAACTCTCACTGGTGACTCGCCCAGGCCAGTCAGTGTCACTCTGCTGGAAGTCGTGATGCGGCTTAGCGCTGTGGTGTTTTGTATAGGGACCCCATTCTGTCGACACAACAAGACCGACAGAAAAGGAACGTCTTAGTTACGACTGTAACCTATGTTTCCTTATGGAGGGAACAAGACGTTGTGTCCCTCATGCCACAATGCTTTGCCATATGCTACAGGGAAGCGATCCCAGGTTCCTCAGCACAAAGCTGAATGAATGGGCACGCCATCTTCCTTTATACCTGTATGCACTGTGCGGAGAATGGCATGCGCATGCCATTCGCCAAGTTCATTAGCCTTTTGAAATTCCTCTCGGAGAGGATAGGTTCTCAAGTTCAAACCCCATTCTGTTGACACAACGTGTCGTCCATCAGGGAACAGAGGTTACAGTCGTAACTGAGACGTTGGTATAACTAGATATATTATATGCAATGTATGCTGTTCCTTCTGCAGTTTGACCCAATTTACCTGGCAAGTTAAGTAATTTTGTATTTTTGTATTTTCAATTTTGCTCTCAGGTAATGGAGTTCTACTGTCCACCATGTGAGACAGCCATGTGTGAGGAGTGCACCTGTGGAGAACATGCAAAACATGCTACGGTCCCACTCAAAGATGTTCTCGAACAACACAAGGCCTCCCTACAAGAGCAGCTGGATTCCGTCAAAAACAGGTGCGTAGCAGACACCCACAAATACATTATTATTTTAAAGAGGTCATATGGCGCGAATACGTGTTTTTCTGTGTCTTTGGTGTGTTATAAATTGCCCATGCATGTATAAGATAAAATTGCAAAAAATAAAGTGTCGGAACAAAAGATGCATTCTATCTAAATGCAAATGCTCACCCAGACATGCCTGAAACGCCTCGTGTAACCAGAGGTGGGGCAAAGAGGAGATACAAACATGCACGGTATGTGGAAAATACAGCGTTTTTGAACCTTAAATCGTGTACAAAAATTGCAATACATCTAAAACAAACAAAAATATTAGTTTTAGCCATGTCATATGACCCCTGTAAGTGTCTTTGCGAAACGTCCCTTACCTCCTCCAGGACTTTTGTTAAACTTGCCGCATCACTCAGGTGAGCATTAGCACTAGCTAATGAGCTGTTGAGAGGAGAGCTGTTGCTTGCATTTTATTCGTTGACAGTTTCACCAGCGTGGTACACCTGTTCTATTAATTATTGCTCCACTCATTAAAGTCTAGATAAAGGGAATTCTGAAAATTGTTTCTAAACACATCCCAGCAACACAGTTTCGTTGTGACGACGTACCTGGATCGGACCATATTCGTTGCCACGATGTACCATTATAACGTTCCAGCGACGTAACTTTGTGATTCCCGTATTCGTCCTGACGACGTAACATTGGACGTTGTTGGGACATGTTGATTACCTCCTGAAGATATATCTGGAACGTACGATATTTGTCACAGCGATGTACCAAATAACGTTTCTGGGACGTGATGAGCACGTCCTAATGACCAAACAGTCACATTGTTAAAATCTTTTTTATTTATTTAAACAATTATCATCCCTCACATGGAAGATTAAATTAATTTGTGATTTAATCTGTGCATTAAAGATTAAATTGTATGCATAATTTGAGTAATTTTCTATTCAAATATGTATAAAGCACATTATAACAATTATAAAACTCAACAACGCCCTGTACATCACAATCAGATATTTCATTTATACGGTAGTACATGACATAAATAATCAAAGACTTCAACACAATATAAATTTAAAGCAGATATTTATTGACAGAGATGAATAAACATTATGTTATTATGTCCAATGAAATTCCGCCTTACATTTACTTCATATGACATATGGGAAAGGGGTGTATCCTAAAACTGAGCCGAAAGCTGATTGGTTGCCCCCACGTGTGTAATGTCCAACGCAATTTCATTTTGACTCGACAACAACTGATTAACACATCCTGGAATCTTTGAGTGGATAGGTTCAGTGGCAAGGCCATTGTGGGTACAGCTCACACTGAACTCAGTTTATAACTTTGTTTCTGTGCTGATCTCCAGCTCTGTCTCTCGCCATTGTAAAAGAACAACGCAACCATGCCTCTCAAGCGCTAAACTTCGATCATTCTCTGCTGGAGTTTGTGTGTAGATTGATGAAGAGTAATTTGGGTTTTTGTCTGTATGCTTGTTCACATATATACTGTTTTAAATGGCGGTAGGTCTTTCTTGCTGTCCATTGGAATTCCGCCTTACATCTACTTCATATGACATATGGGAGAAGGGGTGTATCCTAAAACTGAGCCGAAAGCTGATTGGTTTCCCCCACGTGTGTACTGTCCAATGGCATTTTTTGACTCGATTGACAAATGGATAAAGAAAAGCATTTGGTAAATAGAGAGAAAAGCATTTGGCAATTTTTTTTTTTAAAGCGATTTAAAATGTGCATTTAAAAAACTTTTTGTTGTTTTATTTTTTTACTTTTTAAAGCATGAATTAAATAAACAGTTTTAAATGTATATATTTATTTATACATTTTATTGTTCATATAAACTACATTTTAAAATACAAAAATTTTATAAATCATTTTAAATAAGTCTATTATTTTCTCAATTTAAAAAGTGATTTATTTGTTTACAATTTTACGTTTTAATTATTAAATTGATCAATTGATTCTTCATTTTATTTCTAATCAGCACTCCCGGTCTTCCATAGTTATCATGCTGTATTAAGATATCATCTAAAATGATCTTCCTTACACTTTTTTTTTAGACTTCCAGAAATTGACTCTGCGCTTCAGGTTTTGTCTGAGATTCTGCAGCAGCTAACCAACCAGAAAAGTTCAATAGAAGAAGTAATTCACGCTACTTTTGAAGAACTTCAGAAGACCCTCAACGTACGCAAGAGTGTTCTTCTAATGGAGCTTGAGGTCAACTATGGACTCAAACAGAAGGCTAGTACACTCTATTTCTAAATAGTACCAAAAAAAGGGTTCTTCAGCATGTAACAATAGCAGAACCCTTTTTGGTGCTATATAGAACCTTTTTATAAGGTTCCATTAAGAACCCTGCCTTGAAAACTGCTATTTAGAACCTCAGTGGTGAAAAGAACCCTTTCTTTATCAGAAAACATGAGGGGTTTTAATTTAGATATTTTTATTAATTCATTCATTACATTTTTCCATTTTACCGTATAAAAACAATAAACAAGACATGTAAATCAAGTAATACTTTTATTTCCTTCTGGTCACATCATTAAATGTCATGCAACATTCAATATATTTGTACATATTAATTCTTTCACAATTTTGCATTGTTGCAAAGCAGCTTTACAAAAATAAAAACACATTAGCCCTAAACAGAGACATAGGAAAAAGTAAAGAAATACGTTTTAGTCCATTTTAGCACAAATCAGCAGAGGTGTGGACTCGAGTCACATGACTTGGACTCTAGTCATGAATTTGATGACTTTTGACTCGACTTGACAAAATGTAAAGAGACTTGCAACTTGACTTGGACTTTAACATCAGCATCTCGTGACTTCACTTGGACTTGAGCCTTTTGACTTGAAAAGACCTGTTACTTTCCCCAAAACCCAAAGATTAAAAAGTAGGTTGACGTGGACCGCTCTATCTCTCTCTGTGTTTATGTGCATCTGTGTGTGTGCTGTCGGCACAACATCCAATCAAATTAGAACCACGTTGTTTTGATCCGACAGCAGCCATCCAATTAAATTAGATCCACGTTGTTTTGATCCGACAGCATCCATCCAATCAAATTGCAGGACAACCAATCAAGAAGAACTGTCAATCAACGTGCCCAGTTGGTAAAAATGATACCAAAGATAGTTTCGTTCGGGTATAAAAACTACGAGGTGGTCAACAAAAAACGCATTGCAATATGCAAAACATGCGGGTCGAAGATTACAGACGGGGATGCAACAACTTCCAACTTCGTTCGACATTTGAAGTTGCACAAAGAACGGTAAGTTCTGAATCAAAGCAAATGCTATCTTATCGGCTAAATAACTTTGCTAGCTGCTTAGTTAAATCAATGAGACTGTAAACTCACTGTTAACGTTACATTGCAAACACGTAAATCTGCGTCCACTGCGGGTTCACTCCTTTACTCATACTTTTGTCATAAAGTGATAGTTTGGGATTTTGGGATTTTTGAAGCGGGGTTGTATGAGGTACTTAGTCAGTGTATCACACACAGTAGACGGCGGTCAGCAGCAAAATATAAGCAAACTTAATCAAATGAAGGTCAGGTAAAATATACTTTATATTAAGAATATGTGTACCGTTTTAGCTTGCTGTCAGACAAATTTTTCCGTTAAGACTGATATTAATAATATGAGTAATAAAGAGTAGTTTCAAATACAATTCATGTGTGGTTATAAAGGATTTTCTGACACCTGTTTAATATGCTTACCTCTTAAAGATTTGAAGAATACCAGATGAACAAAAGCATCATAAATGAACCACAACAGCCTTCAATCTCACAATTCCTGGACAGTCGTGTAGGGCATTACAGCATGAGTCATCCACAACAGAAAGCTATCACCAATGCAATACTGTCCGACTTGATTATTGATTGCAACTTTCCCCTGTCTATTGTGGAAAACAAGAGTTTTCTGCACTTTCTGACAGTACTTGACAGTAAGTACACCCCAGTGTGTCGCAGAACGTTGACATCAAAAACAGGAAATCTCGCTGAAGAGAGACGTTCAAAATTAAAAACTAAATTAAGCAACACTGACCATGTTTCAGTCACTGTGGACATTTGGTCTGACCGAAAGATGAGGGGATTCCTTGGTGTCACTGTGCACTGGAAAGAGAAAAGGCAGAGAGGATACAGCTAAAGACTAATCTCTTGGCCTGCAACCGCTTCAAAGGCTCACACACAGCTGAAAGAATCTGTGACCAATTTGAGGCAATATGTAATGAATACAACATCAAAGATAAATTGGACTGCATTATTAGTGACAATGCTGCTAACATGCGAAAGGCATTCTTTGTGTGCTTCCCCAGTGAACAAGAGGATGATGATGACAGAGATCATCTTGATGACCCTGAGCTCTGGTGTGACTTAACCCTGGAAGATCAGCAAACGGTAGATGCTGCTATGGCAAAGAAACAGTGCTTGCAGTGTTTAGCGCACACTCTTCAGCTTGTGGTGGGAGACGGTTTGAAAGAAACCTTCTTTTTCCAAGTTATAAAAACTTAGCTCACTGCTGCACACAAGCACAACGTTCAAAGATATGTTTGATAGTGAATTTGGGGAACAGAAAGGCATCCCTGCTGCAGTCAACACAAGATGGAACTCAACACTGAGGCAAGTGAAGGCAGTTCTCCAGTGTGATCATCTAAAGCTCTGTGCTGTTCTAGAAAAGGCTGGGCATAAGGAGTTGTCATTCACACCACGAGAGTGGAATCTATTGAAGGAGTTGGTGGACATCTTGAAGCCATTTGGAGAAGCAACTGATTTGACACAGGGGGAGACGGTTGTCACAATCAGTGCCGTTGTTCCATCCGTCTTGACCCTCAATCACCACCTTGAGAAGCTGAAGCCTCAAGTCTGTTTCCTGAGCAGCGTGGTCAGAAGTCTCCAGGCATCCCTGAACAAAATATTTCTTGGGTTCTTCATCAACGTGAAAATGGCCAGGACACAAGATGGGATCACTGCCCCTTATTCACATCCAGTCTACATCAAAGCAGCTGCCTTGGATCCATCCTTTTCTCTGCTGTGGATGGAGCCCCATGTGCTGGTCAATCGTGACATCAAGGCAGAGATGGCACAACGAGTTAAAGGTAATTGACTGCAACAATAATTATTTTTTTCCGTCTAACACTGTACCACCAACACCAATGGTAATAAGGGCTCTTTTGTTTCTGCTGTTGTTACATGTTTTGCCAGAATTGATCCTGCAAGATGCTGCAGAGACTGAGCAACCTGTGCCTCCGGTTGATGAAGAAGAGCAAGAGTACCTAAGAGAATGAGAAGGGCTGTTTGCTGCATACCATAAGAGGCAGAAGAAGGATGTTGGGACCACTCCAGCACTACAGCTAAGTCACTACCTAGACATAGCCGAAGGACAGAACGCTCTTTTGTACTGGGAATTGAACATGAAGACGCACACAGGAATTGAACATGAAGACGCACACAGTTCCTTTTACTAAACAACTTGTCAAAGTATGTCCTGTGCATCCCGGCCACAAGTGCACCTTCTGAGAGAACAGTCAGCTTTTGAGGGCGGAGTTTGGAGGAGAGACGTGAACTGATATGGTTTCAGTCAGCATCAGTCAGAATTGCTTGCATGGATGTTTTTTTTTCTTAAAATCATTTTGCAATGTAGCCTATAATAATCCAACAGTTTTCGTTTATTCGTATTTTTAGTTTATAGGCCTAATGTGGAATGGCACTTTTTTATGAACTGTTTTGTTGTAGGGGTACAGAGTAGCTTACATTACATTCTTTTAGCAGTCAGTTATAGGCCTAATTTATATAGGCTATTCATGAAGGGAGGGCTACATTTTTGTTCTAATGTACTTTGTTTTGCTCAATTTATATTAAGTTGTATTGTATTTTATTGAAAAGCAAGACAAATTTTAAAAAGCTAATTTTTACTATTCAGTTTGTGCAATAGTGAAAAAATGGCTTAATAACTAGAAGAAATGCAAAAAAACATGTTCTGTGCTCGGTATTATTCGGCCTTCGGCCAAGTGTTTCACATTATGTTCGGCTTCGGCCAAGAATGTTCGATTCGGTGCATCCCTAGTTAATATAATACATTTTTTTAATATTAAGTAGAGTATATACATTTTATCTATCCTAAATAATTGGTAAAGCAGATTCCCATAAATTATATAACCATAGAATATCTTAAATTATAAAAAAACATGTTTATATATGATTAAAAACAGTCTGAAGCTTACCTGTGTGGTGTGTCAGTCGGCAGGCACCTCAGCAGGTGTGGTAAATCAGGACTTTGATTCATGGCAAACAACCAATAAGGAGGCAGCTTCTAAATAACTGATTTACTTTAAACCAAAATAGGCGGGAATAAAGAACCATTTCAGCAGAAAATGGGTTCTTCAGAAGACATGGTTCTAAATAGAACCTTTACCATCATTAAAGAACCTTTTAAGAACCATATTTGTTTAAAGTGTACGGTTATCTTGAAGTAAATCTTTTGTAATGTTTAGCTGGAGGTGTGTCATGTACAGTAAATGATTCACGTGGGAACTAGACAAACTGCACAGTCACCTAAACCTTTAAACACAAAGTAAATAAAAGAAGCACATGACTGGATTTTAGGGAATAGGTAGTTTACTGGAGGAGAAGTGTGATAAACAAGTTGAGGTGAGTTAAGATTTTGTGCAACAGTTTTGTTCATGTAGTCTTTTTTTAGAGTATGTTATCAAAGTTCTTATTTTATAGTCTCTTAAAATGTAAAGCTAGTGTAGATAATGACTTATTTGCCTCACAATGTAAAGCTAGTATATGTGTTTATTTATGCTAACTGATAACACAGAGATTAGTATTGGACACTCTTACGGAACAAAATATATTGGAATAACTGCAAAATATAATGCGATATATTACATAACACATTTCCATATATTGGAAGCTGGTGGTTATATTTTTCAATATACAGGGAGATCTGTTGTTGTTTAATGTTGTATAACTAAGAAATTTAGAAGGGTTTCTAGTATGTGTAAATTTGTGGGGTTACCGTGGTGTTGAAGGGTAGAGCCTGTGGTTAGGATAACAATTGGCGAAACATCATTAAGATTATATATTACTTTATTTAAAAAGTAATGGCTGTGCGCCTTTTCAGTGCAGTGTTTAAGGATGAGCAGGTGTGCTTATGCTATTGTAAACTAGCTATGTTTTAAAATATGAAATCCTGTATATTGCAAATGGTTGTTAAATATACTTATTTCCTTATATGTGTGTGTATGTATGGCATGAGTAAATATATTATGTCAATATATTTTACACATCCAGTACCATATCTTATCACATGTACATCCATATATTATAAAGTATATAACTGATTATAAAATTACATATTTTGTGACATATAAGTAAATATATTGTATTGTATTTTTCAATATATGAAAAGCGACAATTCCTTATGTATTATTCAATATATTGTAATATATTTACACAATATATTATTCTTTATATTTTATTATATACCATTATGTCATTTAATATATTTTGACATTTAGTCATTTTAGTCATTTAGCAGACGCTTTTATCCTAAGCGACTTACAAAGAGTTTAGGGAGCAATAAGCGGTATGTCATACAGGAGCCATAATACAGTAGGTGCCAATACAAAGTTACTGGTTTCAACAAAATCTGGACCACTACCTGTTGAGAGAAAGGGTTCGTTTTTTTCTTCTTTTTTTCTCATTCGTCTGTCAAGTATTCACAGAAGAGATGGGTTTTAAGTCGTTTTTTGAATGTTGTGAGAGATGTGGTTGACCGGACCGAGTTAGGAAGATTGTTCCACCAGGAAGGAGTTGTGAATGAGAATGAGCGGGAAAGCGATTTACCGCCCTCATGGGAAGGCAATACAGGACGCCGCTGGTTTGCTGAATGCAGGGATCTTGATGGGGTGTAGGAGTGCAGGAGGGTGTGAAAGTAAGCCGGTGCAGATCCAGTGATAGTCCTGTAGGCAAGCATTAGTGACTTGAATCTGATACGGTCTTCAACCGGTAGCCAGTGGAGAGAGATGAAAAGGGGAGTCACATGAGCCCTTTTGGGCTGTTGGAAGACGAGGCGTGCTGCTGCATTCTGAACCAGCTGGAGCGGTTTGATAGCCTTTGTAGGAAGACCAGCAAGGAGAGTATTGCAGTAGTCCAACCTTGAGATTACCAGGGCCTACCAGTTGTGCCGCATGCTCAGTGAGATAGGGTCTAACCTTTCTAATGGTGAATAAGGCATATCAACATGACCGTGTTGTGATCGGCATGTGATCATTGAAGGACAGCTGTTCATCAAATATGACTCCGAGGTTCCTGGCTGTTTTGGAAGGAGTGATTGTGGAATTTTCAAGATGGATGGTGAGATCGTGTTGTACCGTGGGGTGTGCTGGAAACACGAGTAGTTCTGTCTTGGCAGGGTTCAGCTGGAGTTGATGTCCTTTCATCCAAGGTGAGATGTCCTCGAGGCAGGCTGTAATGCGAGCTGCTACAGTGGTATCTTCTGGGTGAAACGAGATGTAGATCTGGGTGTCGTCAGCATAACAGTGATATGAGAAGCCATGTGCCCGTATGATGGGTCCCAAGGATGTCGTGTAGATGGAAAAAAGCAGCGGTCCAAGCAATGATCCCTGAGGGACCCCAGTGATCATGTGGTGAGCAGTGGACAGCGAGCCCCTCCATGACACCCTGAAGGATCTGCCGGAGAGGTAGGATTTGAACCAGCGGAGAGGAGAGCCGGGTACTAGCTGAGTTATCTACCACATAGCTCTAACCGGACCTAGTGCTTCGGACGTTGTAACCCCTCAGTCTAGCGGTTCCATCTGATGTATCCTCATGATTGGTTCCCACCTTGCCAACCCATGACCTTCCCTAGGTGGACCTCCACCTTGTGGTTAACTACTCCAGTCCGCACATTCTCCCATGAGTTCTCCCCTGACGGCGAGACCATGTTGGTGTCTCCACTAAACTCCTCCCTACGGCAGGAAGTGGTCTCTGTGACGTGTTCCCCCTCTGAGTAATAGCGCTTACCCAGTGGCCTTACGGTACTGGGTGGCTTCTCACTGTTAGTTCTCTGCAGTAGTCGTGAGAGGCTCTCGGGCTCCTCAGAACTAAAGGTGAATGAATGCAGCACGCCGTCTCCCTTTTATACCAAGATATCCGGGGGCGGAGTCCGGCATGCAAATTTAATTCGCCAATTTCATTGGCCTTTTCTAAGCTAATTGAAGTTGATAGGTTCTTAAGGGCGAACCCCATCTGTCGGTTCGACACAACGTCTCGTTCACTCCATCAGGGAACTGAGGTTACATCCGTAACAAAGACATTGGCACGTTTGTTAAATTTCAGTTGTCTGTTATTTGCTTTACATTCACATCCTAACAATCCTAAAACGAAATTCCCAAATCCAAATTTTTTCAAGACTACAGGACCTACAGCATCTAAAGTGTAAGACGTAGTGTTCAGAATGAAATGTGATGCAATAACAGAAATTACAAAAATTGCCATGCCGTCTTGCTACTGTAAACAAATGCTTGCAGTGCTTGCCCGCCCCTGGGGCTTCTGATTGGTCCACAATTCTGGATATGATGAGCACCACTGCGTGTCCGTCCGTGATGCTCATGTTTGCTGTAAAGGATGCACTAGGCGAGTCATGAGCGTAATGGTTAAACATGTCCATCTGGCAAAATCAAGGGAAAAGTAGCTCAGTAGAATGGAAAACCATGTTCTGTATGAACAGCCCCTAAAGACTTTTGCATGCATGAATATACTGTATGAACATGCCTTTAGCCAGAGCTGTAGTCAGGACATCTTGCTTGGCTTTGTCTTTTGTCTTTTTGTGCATAAATGACTGAAAGTCACTTGTGTGTCATTGCAGGTGTTACAGATGCAGTTGGAGTCATTGCTGCAGGGGCAGGAGAGCATGCGCAGCAGCTGCAGTTTTACAGAGCAGGCTCTTAACCATGGCTCTGAAGCTGAAGTCCTGTTAGTGAAGAAGCAGATGAGCGAGCGTCTTGATGAGCTGGCCAATCAGGTGCTCCCACTTCAGCCAGAAGAGAACAACCAGCTGGACTTCTTGGTAGAGACCGAAGGCCTTCGTAAATCCATCCACAACCTTGGTGCTGTAGTAACCACCAATGCTATCGCTGCTGAAACGGTTGCCACCGGAGATGGATTGAGACACTGTGTCGTCGGGCAGCCCACCTCTGTTACCATAACGACGAAAGACAAAGATGGCAGCCTGTGTCGGGCAGGAAACGCTTTGCTCACAGCTGACCTTTCTGCTTCTGATGGCACCATAGTGGGAGCAGGTGAAGTCATTGATCATAAAAATGGCACTTATGAGTTTGTATACGTGGTACCCTGTGAGGGCCGCTTCACCCTCTCCTTGAAACTGTATGATCAGCACATTAGGGGCAGTCCATTCAGCATACGTGCCAACAAATCGGCAGACATTTCCCTATCTGCAGACGGAGACAAGAGACGTCTCAAATCTCCAGGAAGCAGCCATGTGAAACAGCGAGCCATCAAGCGGCCTGCCAGCATGTATAGTAGTGGCAAACGGAAAGAAAACCCAATTGAAGATGACCTAATGTTCAGGATCGGTATGCTGAACGTTTGTGTTTATCTATTCAGTGCTTGTATCATAAGGATTGTGCGGTTTCATTTACTACATCTGTATTAGGTTGAATTGAGAGTGAACTTAATATCTTTAGTCACTCCCACTGTAAATAAACATTTGTGTTTTTTCTCCAAAAGGAACAAAAGGCAGAAATAAGGGTGAATTTACTAATCTGCAGGGAGTGGCTGCTTCTGCTGGAAAGGTCTTAATAGCGGATAGTAACAATCAGTGCGTTCAGGTATGAGGTTCTGTGGATTGCTTGACCTCAGCTGAAACAATTTCAAGAGAACAAGTCCGACATTTTATGTATTGTTCTAAAAAATGTGAATTGTATGCTTCATAGATATTTTCAAATGATGGGCACTTTAAGAGTCGATTTGGAGTGAGAGGGCGATCCCCAGGACAGCTTCAAAGGCCCACTGGTGTTGCTGTGCACCCCAATGGTGAAATCATCATTGCCGACTATGATAACAAATGGGTCAGTATTTTCTCCAGTGACGGCAAGTATAAGGTAAGAACAGTAAGACCATCAATCTTCTTTACCAGATGTGTGTAAATGTGTGTATATAAACTTCATGTAAAGTTTAAGCAACTTTGTTACAGTATGTTTCATCAAGGTGAATTCTTTTTTCTCTTACATCCTTATTTTTCTAGACTAAAATTGGCTCAGGGAAGCTGATGGGTCCAAAGGGTGTATCAGTAGACAGAAATGGTCACATTATTGTGGTTGACAATAAAGCTTGCTGCGTCTTCATTTTTCAAGATAATGGAAAACTTGTCTCCAAATTTGGCAACCGAGGCAACGGTGACAAGCAATTTGCTGGTATGCATCTTGATGACCATTTAACAAAACCAATTTGAGTACATGCATATTCCCATTATACATTCTTTGGTAATGTACATATTTGTTGGTATATTCATCCTTTGCTGTACATTTAAAGGAGTCATGAATTAAGACATCAATTTTAAAAACCGGAGCTTTTGTTATATAAGAGGAAATTGTATTCAAGCGAACATCCTGTAAGTGTCAGAACTGAAAACACCCTTGTTACTGAAATAACTGTTATTGACACAAGGCCCAGCGAACACCAGGTCCTGGAATGCACCTGTCTTAGATAGGTTGAACACCGCCTCCACTAAAGAATATCAATGACTACTTCTCTAGCCCCTCTCACTGTTTCTCGCATGACAGTACTGAAGTAACAGTAAGTTGCGTGGAACCAGATAGAGCGAGCAAGCAATAAATATGCCGTTAAAGATCACTAAATATTGTGCAGTCAGTGCCTGGTTGTGGAAGAACACAGTTGCTGTATAACCTTCTTCCAGATTCCGACATTAGCAATGTGTGGTTGAAGTTTATTTTTAAAGACGTTCCAGCTCACGTGGGTGAAACATTGAGCGTTTGTTCTCTTCATTTCACCGCGGATTCCTTTGTAAACAAGGCACAGGTCGACGCTGGATTTGCGGAGAGACATAAATAAAATACAAGTGCTATGTATGAAGGTATTTTTGGTGCAAAACTACTGAGCACCTGTGAGAATGGAATTTGTAGTTTTAGAGGTCGGCCACACATGTGTATCAGTAAATTTGATGTCAAAATTTGAAGTTGCAACAACAGTTACACCTTTTTGAATCCTTCAGTGCAAGTCCACAAATCCAATTATGCAAATCACAAACTGAGATACTCCTGCACTCACATTTTTTGCTACAAAAACTGCAGTAAATATGGTGCAAAACACATTCACACACCTGCACCAAAAGACGTGCGCTCACAGATGACGCACATCCGCAGACAGTATGTGAATTCATGCAATGAGAGTTGAATGCTTGTAAATTATTTTCTCACAAATTAAAAGTTTTATTCTTGCACATTGTACTTTGATTTAGTTTAATGAAGTATGCTGGTCAGCCACACTGACAATCCCTTATGAAAACAAATCATGGTTTCACTACAGTAAGAAAAACACGACTAGTGTAGTAAAACCATGTCGAAAACAAAATGTAACAATGGTTATGAAAACTTATTTAATACTTTATTCATAAAACTCCTTTCTTTTGTAAATAATTCATATCTTCATTAAATGTTTTACTAACTAGATGACCAAGATATGACAGCCGTCATACCACGCCATATAATTGATGCTAGGCGTAGGAGAATTTATGTGCACAGAGAAGAATGCCCTGTCTAGGCTTTGCCCCATGTGGTTTGTTGGTCTGGTTGTTTTAAGTTAGTCTAGTTGTTTGAGGAGAAAGAGTTTAAACGGATTAAACGCGGTAAAAATCGGAATGCACACAATTGGGGAATAAAAGGATAAGTTTCGTTCTTGTTTACTTTCGATATTAAATAAAAAACCACCGAACAACTGATACACAGACCATTCCTCTTGAAATGGGGACTGTCTTGCTGCCAGCCAGGTAACAGTGGTCATTGCTCACTGAAATAAAATAAAACAAACAAATAGAAAACAAACGTGGTATGGTTTTTAAAGATAATTTAAATGAGAATTGCTATTCAGAAACGCTGATCCATTACGATTTTTTTCTTGTAAAACCCGTCTTTTTATTACTATTATCAAAACCTTGGTTTTACAACAGCAACCATATTTTTGTGTTGTTTTAACTGTAAGAAAGGCTTGTTTTTTGTTTGTTTAACTTGTAGGCCTATCAATTTCTTAAGGGATTGTCAACGTAGCTGACCAGCATACTTAATTAAACTAAACCAAAGTACTCTTACATAAGTGATTTCAGGGAAATAAAGCTGATGAAAAGGATGATTCTTGTGGAGTTTTTCACTTGCGCGTTAGGGCGCCACCTGCTGGTCGCCAAAACCAGCTGCAAATGCACAAATCACTTTTGCACCATATATCACACAGATATGTGTTTGAACTTGTGTAATAGACTCGCAGCAGCAGATTCAAGCAGTTGTAGTTATGTTCTTGTGTTTGTGCTAGAAAAATGTGCAAGAATAAAACCTTTAATTTGTGAGAAAATATTTTACAAGCATTCAACTCTCATTGCATAAATTCACATACTATTTGCGGATGTGCAAAACTCGTCTGTGAGCGCACGTCTTTTGGTGCAGGTGTGTGAATGTGTTTTGCACCATATTTACTGCAGCATTTGTAGCAAAAAATGTGAGTGCACGAGTATCTCAGTTTGTGATTTGTAGAATTGGATTTGTGCACTTGCACTGAAGGATTCAAGAAGGATTAACTGTTGTGTTTGCGGGAGAGAAAAAAAATCTAAAAGTTTGCAACATCAAATTTTAACTTCAAATGTACTGAAACACATGTGTGGCCAACCTCTACAACTACAAAGTCCACTCTCACAGGTGCTCAGTAGTTTTGCACCAAAAGTACCTTCATAGCTATGCGTCCATATTGGATCCGATAGGAATGGCGCAGAAATCTTATGTGAGTAAAACATTTTTGTACTATGCGTCCCTATTGCTTTGTTAAAGATCGCTTGATATGCCCTGATAGCCCTATTTGCAAGGGGTAAGTATTACCTGGGTACCAAGTCACTTTTAATAATTGCAGAGGCTGTCTGTGATCTTAATCCCATGCGAATCGGCCATGTCTGTAATTTGCAAAGTAAAAATCCCCCCAGAAATTACCTACTGTATTTTGACGAACCTGTGATAATATTAGTCCTGTGAGAATCGGGCTCATACAGTAGGTAGTCAACCAGAATGCTCTCTACCACCGCGTTGAGTGCCGCCGTTGGGGAAGGGCGGCAGTTAAAAAACATTAACATGTGAAACTAGCTGCAAAATTTCCGCCAGGAGGCGCAAAGGGAGAGTTTGCGCCTTCGATAATTAACCACATGTACTGTGAAACAGTGAAATTCAATGTGATAAATTCATTATTACATGACAGGAGGCAACACATTAAAGATTACAACAAGAGTTATTCACGTTTATAATATTAAAAAAGCGATATAGGCGGAGAATTGAACCAAATGCAGGACATAGTAAAGTAATCATTAAATCATTAGAACAAAAATCATTAGAACAAATGTGTTATGATCACAGAGGTTCATATAAGGATCATCTTTTTCTGCTAGTCTTAAGCGACTGCATATGCCTGATAGTTATAAGAACACACTATCTATCTATCACTATCACTACAACTAACTGTTGAACCGTTTGATTGTTTTTAAAAAGTTCCATAACCACAGTTTAATAGGTCCCTATTTGCGGGTAAGCTTTTATAATACATGTATCTTTATCTAAGGATAATCTCATTTCCACCACAGCGCAAACGCAATGAAGTTCAATATAACATTTTATAATAACATTAAACAGTCTTCATTTAACATATCATCAAGTAAAACAAAACGGTAAACATTTTGAATGCGCAACAGAGCATTTAAAGCCAATGTGGGCAGAACCTTTACTGTAACATTCATTTTCAAAGTGTACAATTGTTTTTGAATTTAAGCTCATTTATAAAGATGACCATGAGCGATCATTTTACACTAAACTACGCCTCCTCGTTAGTGTGTCCGTCTTCTAAGCCGGTGTGGACCGATTGGCGGTTCGAGGCTCGCTCGGAGCGGCTGTAACAAGCAGCTAAATCAGAAATGAAAGTTACAAAGCGACAACAGAAGGCCTACACACTGTCTTTCAGCCAATACGTGAGGGCGAATGTGACACAATATCACTATTTTGTAAATGAATAGTCATTATAAATGAACGCGGTAAGAAAGGAAACTGCACAAGGCGAAAATGTTACATAAATTATTATTAATGAGCTAGAACAGAGGCCGTGTGAAGACGTGAACAAAAAAAACATAATATTTGCCATAATAAGCAGTTTATAGACCGTTTCATTGTTATTAAATAAAAGTGTGATGAAATAGTGTATTGACCTGCATTTAAATGACAAGCATTGAAATGTCTTAAGTCTCTCCATGTCAGTAGGGTACAGGCTTTTAAAAACAGATTCCACTTCTCAGTTGACGGGGGATGGGAACTAGGAGAGGTGTGAATGACTCGCTTTTTGAAAGAGCAGAGTTTAGAATTAATGTCTTACCTGCAGGGTGAAAAATAAACGTAAGACGCCATAACACTGATAAAACTTAACTCCAAACATAAACTAAACATGCTAAACATTGCTAAAATATGCTTTTTATAATCGTGATGCTCCTAATTTATGTGACATATTCAATTATTTTACAAACCCCAATTCCAATGAAGTTGGGACACTGTGTAAAATGTAAATAAAAGCAGAATACAGTGACTTGCAAATTCTTTTTGACCCATGTCTAATTGAATGCACCACAAAGACAAGAGAAATGTAATATTCAAACTGAAAATGTATTGTTTTTTGCAAATATTCACTAATTTTGAATTTGATGCCTGCAACACGTTCCAAAAGAGCTGGGACAGGGGCAACAAAAGATTGGGAGAGTTGAGGTTTGCTCAAAAAACACCTGTTTGGAACATTCCACAGGTGAACAAGTTTATAAGAAAAAGTGATTATAAAATAAAAGGAGCATCCTATAAGGCTCAGTCATTCAAAAGCAAGGATGGGTCGTGGTTCACCACTTTGTGAACAACTACATGAGCAAATACTCCAACAGTTTAAGAACAACGTTAATCAACGTGCAATTGCAAGGAATGTAGGTATTTCTTTATCTACAGTCCAGAATATCATCAAAAGATTCAGAGAATTGGGAACAATCTCTGCATGTAAGCGACAAGGCCATAAACCAATGCTAAATGCCCATGACCTTTGATCCCTCAGGCGGCACTGCATGAAAAACAGACATCATTCTGTAAAGGATATTACCACTTGGGCTCAGGAACACTTGTGGGCTCAGCATCTACATGTGCAAGTTGAAACATAAACCATGCAAAGCGAAAGACATACATCAACAGCAACCAGAAATGCCGCCGGCTTCTCTGGGCCTGAGCTCATCTGAGATGGACTCATGTAAAGGGGCAAAGTGTTCTGTGGTCTGATGAGTCCACATTTCAAATAGTTTTTGGCAATCATGTAAAGAGTTAAAGGACAATCCAGATTGTTATTAGCGCAAAGTTCAAAAGCCAACATCTGTGATGGTATGGGGGTGTGTTAGTGCCCCATGTTACCCAAGTTACCAGGGGTAACTTGCACATCTGTGAAGGCAACATTAATGCAGACAGGCACATACAGGTTTTGGAGCAAAATATGCTGCCATCCAAGCAACTTCTTTTCAGAGACGTCCCTGAATATTTCAACAAGTCAATGCCAAGCCACATTCTGCACGTGTTACTACAGCGTGGCTTCGTAGGAAAAGAGTGCGGGTACTAGACTGGCCTGCCTGCAGTCCAGACCTGTCTCCCATTGAAATGTGTGGCACATTATGAAGCGCAAAATAAGACAAGGCAGACCCCGGACTGCTGAGCAACTGAAGTCGTACATCAAGCAAGGATGGGAAAGAATTCCACCTACAAAGCTTCAACAATTAGAGTCCTCAGTTCCCAAACGCTTATTTAGTGTTGTTTAAAGGAAAGGTGATGTAACACAGTGGTAAAAATACCCAGTTCCCAGTTCTTTTGGAACGTGTTGCAGGCATCAAATTCGAAGTTCAAAACAATAAAGTTTATGATTTTGAATATTAAATATCTTGTCTTGTGGTGCATTCAATTAAATATGGGTCAAAAAGAATTTGCAAGTCACTGTACACTGTAAAAGATACACGTGAAATTAACAGTGAAATTCTGTTGTTTTCACACAAAAAACCCTGTTGTCAGAAAACGTCCGTAAAATTATAGGAAAAACACTGTCAAATTCTCTGGGAAATGAACAGTGAAATTCCATAGTTTTTACAAGGAGTTTTTTTTCAACTCCACAAACACTATTGTCGCCTTTACTTACAGACACCACTGTCACTTTATTTCTGTTGTACGTCTACAAAAGTTCTTATTGAGAATTAACACAAGTTTACATGTTGATGGTTTTTGTTGAGTCACCATTATGGTGATGAGTGTTTGCTTTAGTTGGGATCTTGACCCTTTGCTTCTTAAGTTAAGGCTTTCACTACTATTAATAACAATGTGTTGAAACAGACAAAATAGGTGGAAAAAAGCACTGCAAAATTACTGTGAAAATGTTTTGGTTGGGAGTGTCATTTCATGTTTTAGAGATTGGGGACTGATTTAGTCGTCCTCATTTATGATATTGTATGAAATTAAATTATTCTGAAGGTTTTAACAGCAGGTCTTTCACATGAAAAATGAAAGACACCAAGAATAACAGTTTGTCTCAACAATGGTGACAACCAAAAAAAACTTTTAAGATAAACGCAATGCATTGGGTACCATCAAAGCACAAAACTCATCCATGACTCCCAGCATGCATTGCAGCTGTAAGCTTTTCATTTGTTGGTCACCACTGTTGAGATTCATACATTGATTCTTGATGTCTGAGTCAAAGATCAAATGCAGATATTAAAACTGCCCAAAAACTGTTTATATGGATTGTTGCAGGAAATGTGGATCTCAAATGTGAGCTCATTCAGACTGTTGTAACAAAAACCCAACAAGAATATAAACAACATCAGAAGATCCTTACACATTTTCTTTTGATGTTATTTGCTACAATAACTATGTTTTATACAAAACACTGTTATAGCAGCCACAAGAAAACATCTTGGTTACGTATGTAACCTCAGTTCCCTGATGGAGGGAACGAGACGTTGTGTCGAGAACGACAGATGGGGTTCGCCCTTGAGAACCAATCAACTCTGACTACTATAGAAAAGGCCAATGAAATTTGGCGAATGAAATTTGCATGCCGGGCTCCGCCCCCGGATGTCCGGTATAAAAGGAAGCCGGCATGCAGCATTCATTTACCTCTTGTTCTGAAGAGCCTGAGAGCCTCTCACGACTGCAGCAGAATACGATACGTGTTTGTGGCATAAGGGACACAACGTCTCGTTCCCTCCATCAGGGAACTGAGGTTACATACGTAACCAAGACGTTCCCTTTCTGTCGGTCTCTCGACGTTGTGTCGAGAACGACAGATGGGGTTACCTATGGAAAACGCCACAACGCTGTATCGCGTCACAACATCAGCGAAGCGACGGTAACAGCCTGGGCGTGTCAGCTCGAAGCTTCGTGAAACTGTAACCTTCCAGTGTGGTGGTCGGGGGGTTCCAGAGCTTTCTTGGGAAAAGATGGGTACATCCCTGACCGGTACCTTTTACGGACGGGGCCTTAGCTCTCTACAGGCGAGAGGCCGTCCGCTCGGGTTTACACCGGGTGAGCGCAACTCTTAATCAGAGAAGCGCTGCAGAGGCCACCTCCTACCCGTGGGGAGGAAATGGTGGATATAGGTATGGTCTCGTCCTTGGAGGAGAACGCATGGAACGTGCGGACTGGGTAGTTAACCGCGAGGTGGAGGTCCACCTGGGGAAGCTCATGGGTTACCATGTGTGGGAACCGTTGCCATGAGGGTATATGAGACGGAACAGCCCACGGGAGGGGGTGTTACTGCGTCCGATAGCACTAGGTCCGGTTAGAGCTATCTGTGATAGGTCATATGGTGTCCCGGCCTAAGGGGGAAGGCTGCTCTGCCAGCCAACCCCAGGGGGTGCTTGCTTAGTGATGGATGGAATGCCTGTTCTTAACCAGTGTCTGGGTAAGAAGGAAGGTTGGTGAGGTACCAGTTTCTTAGCCATGTGTTTGGGTAAGAAGAAAGGTAGATAGCACACTGACCCAACCTCTTGGAGGGTGGGAAGATGCTTTCGCAGGCATACGCCCCCCCGGATGCCAGTCCTACATGTCGCCACGCAGGACGTGGGCTGACACCGGGTTTACGCGAAGGTTGTTAACCCTTGCGAAGGTGTTTGGGCGTAGCCCAACCCGCAGCTACAGATGTCTGCTAGAGAGGCGCTTCTGGCCAGTGCCAGGAGGTGGCTATACCCCGTGTGGAGTAAGCCCTCAGTGGCATGGGAGATTCTGAGATCGGAATGCCGTCGTAACGGCATCCACGACCCAGTGCGCCAGCCTCTGCTTGGAGACAGCCTTCCCTTCTGCTGTCCTCCAATACAGACAAGGAGCTGGTCAGAGCTACTGAAGCCCTGCGTGCGGTCCAGGACACAACATGGAAGGGGTTGGGTCTTCCTCCCCGATGGGGAGCGCCTGCAAGTTCACCACTTGGTCCCGAAGGGGAGTAGTGGGAACTTTGGGCACGTATCCGGGCCTGGGTCTCAGGATAACGTGAGAGTTACCAGGGCCGAATTCAAGGCAATCCGGGGACAGAGAATGCTTGGAGGTCCCCTACCCTCTTGAAGGAAGCGAGCGCCAACAGCGGGGCCGTCTTACTCAGGTGAGGAAGATCGGAGCCTCTGGGGGCTCTTGGACCCACGTTAGGGTCCCAAGAGGGTATGGAGCGGAGATGAGGCGGATTCCGCCCGCTCGCGCCCCTTAGGAACCTGGTGACCAGGTCATGTTGCCCTAGAAACTTTCCATCAACTGAGTCGTGATGAGTGGCGATAGCGACTACATACACTTTCAGTGTGGAGGGGAGATGTTAGTCTCCAGTCTCGTAAGAAGGACAACACAATCCTGATCGAGCACCTCAGTGGGTCTTTCTCGTTGAGAGAGACACCAGGACGAAAAGAGGCGCCATCTAGAGGCGTGTAACCGCCTAGTAGATGGGGCCCTAGCCTGGGTGATGGTCTCTGCCGTAGAGGGGGAGTAGCCATCTCAGGATCTTCTCGTCCCGTCTAGAGACCAGACATGGGTGTTCCAGAGGTCTGATCTGGGATGCCAGAACGTGTCCTTCCCCTGAGAGAGCAGGTCCTCTGTCAGGGGAATGGTTCAGGGGGAGTCGCTGTCCAGAGCATCAACTCTGAAGCCAAGTGTGGTTAGACCAGTGCGATGTAACCAATAACACTTGGTGCTCCTCTTCCCTGACCTTGCACAGTGTCTGTGCAAGGAGGCTCCTGGGGGGGAGGTGTTTTCCGCCCGTCCGCGGTCAGCTGTGCGCCAGGGCATCCGTGCCGAGGGGGGCCTCGGTCAGGAGTACCAAAGGACAATGGGTGGTGTCGTGGGAGGCAAAGAGGTCTATCTGTGCCTGTCCGAACAGCACCCAAATGAGCTGGACCGGGGGTGGAGTCGCCACTCTCCGCAAGGCGTATACTGACGAGAGAGCGTGTCGGCTGTCTGGTTCAGTTCGCCTGGGATGTGTGTGGCCTGCAGGGAGCGGATCACCTGCTAACTCCACAGGAGGAGGCGTCGGGCAAGTCGTGTTAGCTGCCGTGAGCGTACGCCACCCTGGCGTGTACGCTACGGCTGTCATGCACGTGCTGGCCCCGCACTAGAGGCCGTAGCCTTCTCAGCGCAAGCAGCACAGCCCACAACTCTAGGCAATTGATATGCCAGCGCAGACAGGGGCCCGTCCAGCGCCCGCTACTGCCACACTGCGCCCGCCCCTGGTCCAGCGAGAACCTGCCCGAGGGGAACCCCCTCGGAGGAAGGTCATGGAAGACCAAGGGGTTAGGGTGCGTCGGCAGCAGGGCGTCATCACCATGCGCCTGCTGCCGGTGTGCCGCTGTCCTCGGAACTCGACTCTGTAGCCAGTGTTGGAGCGGTCTCATGTGTATCAATCCGAGGGGTATTACCCCCGCGGAGGACGCCATGCCAGGAGCCTCTGAAATTGTTTCAGGGGGACCGCCGACTGCCTGAAGTGTTCCAGGCAGTTCAACACTGACTGGGCGCGTGCTGCGGACAGCTGCGCCGTCATGGTGACAGAGTTTAGTTCCATACCGAGAAAGAGGATGCTCTGCACTGGGGAGAGTTTGCTCTTTTCTCGGTTGACCTGAAATCCCAATCGATCTAGATGCCGGAGCATCAGGTCCCTCTGTGTACACAACAGATCTCGCGAGTGTGCCAAGATAAGCCAGTCGTCGAGATAGTTTAGTACCCGCACACCTTTTTCCCGAAGGGGAGAAAGGGCGGCTTCCACGATCTTCGTGAAGACCCGTGGAGACAGGGACAGACCGAAAGGAGGACTCTGTACTGATATGCCCGCCCCTCGAACGCGAACCTAGGAACGGCCGGTGTCGAGGGGAATCGAGACATGAAAGTAAGCGTCCTTCAGGTCGATTGCCACGAACCAATCCTGACACCTGATAGATGTCAGGATGCGCCTCTGCGTGAGCATCCTGAACGGCAGCTTCGTGAAGGTGCTTTTCAGGGTACGCAGAACTATGGGGCGCAACCCACCATCTTTCCTGGGAACGATGAAGTGCGGGTCGTGACCCACTGAACATCTTGGTTTTGAGGGACGAACTCGATGCCTGTTTTGCCAGAAGGGTGGTGACCTCTACCGAAGTACGGAGGCGTCCCTGCCTCTGACAGAGGGAGAGATGATGCCCCGAAACTTGGGAGAGTCTCTGGCGAACTGGATCGAGTAACCAAGACGGACCGCCCTCATTAGTCAGCGAGACAGTGTGGGCAGCTCTCGAGCTCCCAGGGACTGTGACAGGGTGACCAAGGGGACGGTCTGCTTCATCATTCCATGGTGGGTGGTTCGTCGGCTGGCGGAGCTACCCTTCTGTCGCGGGGGGTCCCCGGAGGGAAGGTTGGCTCTGCCTTTTTTACCTGCCTGGCGGGACCGCTGCACGCACTGTCGGTTTGAGAGTGGTGGCAGCTGTCGTGTGTGTACGACCCAACGCCTCGCCAGGGCGTAAGGTCGGGTCGCCGGGCACAGTCCAGTGGAGTGTGCGATCGGCTGCAAGTACACCCGGGGGAGAACGGAAAAACTCTGCGAGTAAGTGGGCGCCAGGCCCTGAAAGGGCCCGGCTTTGGTGACGAGGCAGGAGCCGTCCCGTACCGACCGATCAGAGCCGTGGCTGTGAAGGTCGGGCCCGATGTTGTCCCTTGGGGTCTTCCCGTCAGTGTCCCTTCTCGGGAGAAGGTTGCTGACGGGGTGGAGGTTTCCCCCTCGACCTCCGCTTCCGGGGTGCCGCCTGTGGGGGCACAGAAACCGGAGCCGATGTCGAAGGGGTCCTGGGTTGCCGGGAAGCAGACGTCACGCGGGATCTCGGAGGCCTAGGCGGCCGAGTCGCGCCGTGAAAAAATGTGGCTAATTGCCACTGTCTGCTTCACCGTCAAAAACTGCTGAGCGCAGTCCTCGACGGTGTTACCAACAACCCACCCTGCGAGATGGTGCATCAAGAAAGCGGACTTCCTTGGTGTCACTCTTCTGCGCAAGGTAAAGCCGGGGTGACTCTCCTGGACCACTACCGTGGACATCGTCCGACCCAGGGTCCGTGTCGCCGCCTTGGTCGCCCATAGAGCGCTGTCAGCGGCGGCACGGAGATCCTGCATTATACCCGGGTCGGCCTTACCCTCGTGGAGCTCTCCCAACGCCTTGGCCTGGCGGACCTGCAGGATGGCCATGGCATAGAGAGAGGAGGCAGCCTGGCCCGCGGCATCGCAAGCTTTCGACACCAGTGATGCCGAAGTCTTACGCGCTTTGGACGGTAGGCGTGGCCGATTCCCCCCCAGGTGGTAGCCGTCCGCGGCACAGGTGCACCGCAGGCGGACGTTCCACCCGGGGATCTCGACGTAGCCTTGGCTGCCCCACCATCGAGGGAAGTAAGGGAGCCGGAGCTGGTTTCACTGGAACGGTCCGTGAGTGGAGCGCTCCAAGTTTTACACAGCTCCTCATGCACCCCCGGGAAAAACATGGCACCCGGGGTGGGCGCGGTTTGCACCGCGCTCCGACCTCAGGAACCACATATCCCCGGGTTAGCACGGATGACATCACTTCTGCTTCCTCCTGAACTCGACCGCTGGGGGTGGAGCTCGGATTCGTCAGAGTCGGATGTCAATCTCCCTCCGATGCTGCGAGCGATATCTCATCTACGTCACACATTGTTTCCGAGTGTGTGCCTGAGGATCCGGACGGTATGCCACCGCCGGTTGGGGAACGTTCAGAAGAGTGAATCGGGGTGCGATCGGCCCGTGAGCACTTGGCTGGCGGGTTTACGTTCGCAGAGTTCCCCATATCACTAACGCTGATAACGTGGGTGGTCATCGGGGCCGTAGCTACAGATGTCACGCCCGCGTAGCAGACGAAATGGTGGCTGGTTCCCGTAGGAAGACAGC
This sequence comes from Triplophysa siluroides, assembly GCA_006030095.1. NCBI lineage: Eukaryota > Metazoa > Chordata > Actinopteri > Cypriniformes > Nemacheilidae > Triplophysa > Triplophysa siluroides. Next base: position 1,797,726 of record VCII01000913.1, read on the forward strand.
CACCTGTGACCGCAACTTCTGAATGACAATCTGCCCGCAGTGCGGGCAGATGTGTCAACGAACGCTGCTTCAGTGTGCTGGACGCCCAGACACCTAATGCAGCGATCGTGTCCATCCCCCTCCTCGATGAGGGTGCCGCACCCAAGAGAACAGCGGACATGCCGCGCTGGAGAATGCTCAGTCAGTCCTGAAAAGGACCTTTTAGAAAAAATCTCTATCACCTCCGGAACCGCCGAGACGCCCAGGGGAAGGTCGCTGCAGGTAGGGACGATCCGCTGCTCTACGTCGTAGATCCGGCAATGTAGAAGAAGAAGAATTCATTGAATTCGTTCTGTTCGTAGTCATGAGCGAAGGCTCTGAAGAACAAAAGGTAAATGAATGCTGCATGCCGGCTTCCTTTTATACCGGACATCCGGGGGCGGAGCCCGGCATGCAAATTTCATTCGCCAAATTTCATTGGCCTTTTCTATAGTAGTCAGAGTTGATTGGTTCTCAAGGGCGAACCCCATCTGTCGTTCTCAAACACAACGTCGAGAGACCGACAGAAAGGGAACTGGTGTTTATCAAAGGAAGGATGAAAGAGCCCAATTTAAGCAAACACTGATCACAATAACGATGATTTTAAACAACAATGAAACATCAAGTCATGGATTGTGTTGCAATCCCTGTGAAGCAGAAGTGGTGATCGTCTTCATTATTCTGACATATTTCCATGATGAATAGTGGGTGTGGCTCATGGTTTCCACTGTGAATTGATTGGATAACAGGATGTTCCCGTACTTTTACCGTAGTTTGCTGGCAACCACAGCTGCCGGTATTTTTTTTATGTTTTGTGGGTCACCACTATGCTGAAGAGTGGAATCTGTGTTTAAGTCAAGGTCAGGCAATGAGGTACTGATGTCATGCTGCATGTTGCTTTGTTTAAAAGTGACTTTGATGTTTTTTAATAATAAATTGCAAAGAAATAAAATAATTAAATGTAATGTTTTCACTTTTATGCATTAGGTCCAAGTTTTCATTTTATATAAAGAAATGCTCTATATATAAAAGACTCAAATGTATTAAGTTCATACACAGCTTGAAGTTTTTGCCCTGAAGTTTTAAACTGCAAAGCTGTTTACGTTCTTTTCCTGTATTTTTTACGGAATTTTGCTGGCAACCACAGCTGCCGGTATTATTCCGTAAAAATTACAGAACATTTTCCACAGTGTATTCTGCTTTTAGTTTCAATTTACACAGTGTCCCAACTTCATTGGAATTGGGGTTTGTAATATAACATTCTACATATTAAAACACTGTAATGACCTCTCGTTTAAATGACAAACAATTAAATGTTTTCATATCTTCTTGATCAATACGGCACTTTATAAAGTAATTAAGGTAAAAATCCCTGTTTACATTTCAATCTATTTTTAAATATGCAACTTCTCAATAGACACCTCTTTTGAGTTTTCGCTCAAGTGTTTTTAGGGTTATTTCTTCCTGCAGCAGGAGGTGGGGGTTGATGGAGGTTGTGTGAGCAATAACAAAGAGCTGAATATTAAAAGCCATTTAAAGTGCAGGGTTCAGATACCTCGAAAGTATACACTGGCAACATTCATTTCGAAAATCGGCTGGCAAAATCACACTTACACAACATATTTCCGATCATTAATTAAACCTGATATCAATTATAGCATACATATAGTTTCCTAAGCTTAAACTGCGCTAGAAATCCCCTTTTAAATGCTGCTTCATGCGAATTGCGAGAGCGCCGTCTCACATTGAGCCTTGCAAGTCATTCAGAACCGAATTATTTTGGCACGTATAGTTTAAAATGTTTTACAAATAAGATGTTTAACTTGTCAGAAGTTGAGCTACAAAACAAATAGACCGTTTCTGATAATTTGGCTGATGATGCAGAAAATATTCACAAAGAAAGAATACGGCTAAAGTCGCAAGTTTCTTGCCTCGAACCGCAATGACCTCGTTTTGCTTGGTCGATTTAATATTATGATCAGTTTTAACTTTCTAATGGTAAAAGGGTAGTTTCTGAAACGAACGATAAGCAGCATTATGCGTCAAACACAGAAAGAAAGAAAGAAAGAAAGAAAGAAACAATGTTTCTTCAATGTTAATGTAACCTGCGGTTCTGGTGGCTATCCAAAGATCTCACCACATCCTGTTTAATGCATATATTTCACAACATGCTTTCATTTGGTAAACTGGATAAACAGTTTCATTTTTAATGTCTTGATATGTTTTGACAGACCATGCTTTCAGGACAATACCATTTTTAAACGGGTCTTGTCTCTGAACACGCACTTGCTCCGGCTGCCACATTTAAAAGAAATTTAAAAAGCCTGACATTATGAAAAGCCTACTGCAGAGACATTTCTTGATTTATGACAACATATCCCCAATGTATGTGAATGTAGCCTACCAACATGTACACGTGAATGTTTAAAACTTTATCCAGGGTTAACATTGGAGAAACCCAGTTGTGTTTGCAGGCAGTGGTATTTATTCCATATGGGGGATATGCTGATAACCCACATTATAGAGCACATTCAGTTTTAAAGGAAATAAAGCTAAATCATGTTAGAGTTGGGTTTTGCCATTTTTTTTATTAATGACGCGCATCGCAATACACATGAGCAGACACGCGCAGAGTTTTGCACAGGCACTCTGATCTCACTCGCTGTATTTCTCAATTTGCACAAAACACAGAGTGAATACAAACATTAAAGCTCTGCATGCAACACTAACATTAAATGAAAACACACTCCTTATATACCGAAAATGATTCAAACCGAATAAAGCATTGATTGAATGCATAGAGCAAATTTAAAATGTAAACCCTTGTTCAATGAAATGATGCATTTATGACTAGTATTAAATATAGTTATTTGTGCCTGTGGATTTAAGTTCTTGTAACTTTGATATTGTAGACAGCTCTTGTCTTTTACGACTGAACGACTGAGGCAATGAGTTTGACGCGTCAACTGCTGAGTGAAGATCTGTAGATCTGCTGAATAGACTGCCACTCAACGTTAAACAAGAGTCAACACACATTAAAGAAGTACTGCGGAGATGGCGGCGGCGGAAGGCTCATTCTGGTTGAGTACCTACTGTATATAATATTTCAAGGGTTTATCCACTGTTACGAATAATGGAGGCTGTTTTGAAGTGTTTTGATATTATTTTCGGGTGCTGGGTCATATCCATAAGTTACCTGCCAACATTGTCGTTTTGGCCAGGAGTCTCCCGTTTGTTTATTTATCATGGAAACTCTCGTAACATTTGAGACCCTGCGATCGCGGTGATCTTCGGTCCGGTTTGCGATCACAGGTCTCAAATGCTGACAGGTACGGTCATATATCATTCAACACCATACAACTATAGGCTATACAAACTATAAACAAAGCTTTGCCATCAAATCCGGGAAATAAGTCAGTAAATTTGAGTAAAATCACAGGTTTCACTTATCCCGTGCGAATGCGGCACATGAAATACATTTCTAAATTACACGAGGTGCCCAGATAATACTAGTTTAGTGCGAATAGGGCTAATGTGTAACCTAACGTTACGTGTCTAACCAAATTCACAGAAGGCTCCAACTAAGTGTACTATGCAAACTTCTATCCAATCATAGCAGTGGGTGTTTACTTCCAAGTTTTCAATGCGGCACGCCCATTAAAACCTAACGTTTGTCGAGCCAGCCTTAAAACCCAGGTAGAAATAGCCTATTACTAATTGATTTTGACGTTTTTGAATGTAAAAACCACGCGAACGTCATAAGTAAACCTCATACAACAGTATAAAACAACAGACAAGGCCAGTTCATGACACCTTTAAGCAAATCACCCATCTTTTATGTGTATTCTCCTGTAATGCTGCTTGTTTTCAAAAAGTTGATATTCATTTAAATATGAATTTCTTATCTGAATTAGTTGCAATATTTATTTATGCACTAATTATCAGTCTTGTAGCCTTGGAAGTGACTTATGAGCTTCTTAGAAGGAGAAGCTGAGACCAAAGATGCATATGGAGATTATTTTTGATGTATCAATGCTTAATGAATCAAGCATTTATTGGGGTTCTTATACACTTAAATTGACAAATGATGTACAATACCCAGATAGCACAGGTATGTCTGCTAAAGATCTGGAAAACATCTGCTGTGTAAAAACATCTGATAAACGTCTTAAAAAGGCAGTTTTAAATACATTCTAAAAAACATCTTACATTTACATTAATGCATTTGGCAGACGCTTTTATCCAAAGCGACTTGCATTGCATTATTCTTTATATATTTTTTTTATCTTTTGGTAGGCAAAATATCTTGCAGATATGTAAATGCATGCAAGACAAATCTTGCAGATGTATGTTTGCTATAAGGGTAAGAATGTGTAGTCAGAAGTCGGTTTGTGGAATATTTCTGAAACTGCACATGAAGATATAGTAAAGTAATCTTATGAATTGCAACCAAGTCTTATTTTGTGAAATCTCACATTCAGCCTCTACTGATTTACAACCTACAGTATAACATTTCTTATTATAATTGTTTTCTTTTACAGGACCTCATTTTGCTGCAGTCAATCAAAATAATGAAATAATTGTGACGGACTTTCATAATCATTCTGTTAAGGTAAAATTGGCTTTTTGAGCATTTTCTGAAAAGAAAAAAAATGGGTAAACATATACTGTGTTATCCATGTGCAGGTGTTTAGTCCAGAGGGGGAGTTTCTACTGAAGTTTGGGTCAAACGGGGAAGGAAATGGGCAGTTCAATGCACCCACTGGTGTTGCTGTGGATGTCAATGGCAATGTCATAGTGGCTGATTGGGGCAACAGCCGAATTCAGGTACTAAAAGCTGAGACCACCTTGTACACTGACCAAAATTATAAACTCAACACTTTTGTTTTTGCCCCCATTTTTCATGAGCTGAAATCAAAGATCTAAGACTTTTTCTAGGTACACAAAAGGCCTATTTCTCTCAAACACTGTTCGCAAATCTGTCTAAATCTGTGTTAGTGAGCACTTCTCCTTTGCCGAGATAATCCATCCACCTCACAGGTGTGGCATATCAAGATGCTGATTAGACAGCATGATTATTGCACAGGTGTGCCTAAGGGTGGCCACAATAAAAGGCCACTCTAAAATGTGCAATTTTACTGTATTGGGGGGTCCGAAAACCAGTCAGTATCTTGTGTGACCACCATTTGCCTCACGCAATGCAACACATCTCCTTCGCATAGAGTTGATCAGGTTGTTGATTGTGGCCTGTGTAATGTTGGTCCACTCCTCTTCAATGGCTGTGCGAAGTTGCTAAATATTGGCAGGAACTGGAACACGCCATCGTATACGCTGATCCAAAGCATCCTAAACATGCTCAATGGGTAACATGTCCGGTGAATATGCTAGCCATGCAAGAACTGGAATGTATTCAGTTTCCAGGAATTGTCTACATATCCTTGCAAAAATGGGGCCGTGCATTATCATACTGCAACATGAGTTGATGGTTGTGGATGAATAGCACAAAAATTGGCCTCAGGATCTCGTCACGGTATCTCTGTGCATTCAAAATGCCATCAATAAAATGCACTTGTGTTTGTTGTCCATAATATACACCAGCCCATACCATAACCCCACCGCCACCATTGGCCACTCAATCCACAACGTTGACATCAGCAAACTATCTGCCCTGTACAGTGAAAACCTGGATTCATCCGTAAAGAGAACACCTCTCCAAAGTGCCAGACATCATTGAATGTGAGCATTTGCCCACTCAAGTTGGTTACGACGACAAACTGCAGTCAGGTCAAGACTCCGATGAGGACGACGAGCATGCAGATGAGCTTCCCTGAGACGGTTTCTGACAGTTTGTGCAGAAATTCTTTGGTTATGCAAACCGTTTGTTGCAGCAGCTGTCCGTGTGGCAGGGTTTAGACGATATTGGAGGTGAAGATGCTGGATGTGGAGGTCCTGGGCTGGTGTTGTTACACGTGGTCTGCGGTTGTGAGGCCGGTTTGATGTACTGCCAAATTCTCTGAAACGCCTTTGGAGACGGCTTATGGTAGAGAATGAACATTCAAATCACGGGCAACAGCTCTGGTGGACATTCCTGCAGTCAGCATGCCAATTGCACGCTCCCTCAAAACTTGCGACATCTGTGGCATTGTGCTGTGTGATAAAACTGCACATTTTAGAGTGGCCATTTATTGTGGCCAGCCTAAGGCACACCTGTGCAATAATCATGCTATCTAATCAGCATCTTGATATGCCACACCTGTGAGGTGGATGGATTATTTGGCGAGAAGTGCTCATTAACACAGATTTAGACAGATTTGTGAACAATATTTGTGAGAAATAGGCCTTTTGTGTACACAGACAAAGTCTTAGATCTTTTTGTTCAGCTCATGAAAAATGGGGGTGAAAAAAAAAGTGTTGCGTTTATAATTTTGGTTAGTGTATATATGTAAAATGTTTCAACTGGAAGTGTCAATGTAAAAAAGGACCCTTAATCATATTTAAATGAGAATTTAACATCTCTTTATCATCCATCTGTGAAACTCCAGGTGTTTGACAGCAGTGGATCCTTCCTGTCTTATATCAATACATCGGCAGACCCTCTGTATGGCCCGCAGGGACTGGCTCTCACCTCTGATGGCCACGTTGTTGTGGCAGACTCTGGAAATCACTGTTTTAAAGTTTATCGCTATCTTCAGTAGCACGCTCCTAACCACAAATGGATATTTGCACTCATTCCTTAAAGCTGCCACCTTTGTGCCAAATGGAACACTCGCAGATCACAGTTGTTGTTTGTGGCCTTTTTCATCACTTTTTAATTTCTTTACTTATACGTTTGCAAAACTAGACAATCCTACAATAGGGCTGGCAATGTGACGATGTTATCGTTTATCGCTGATGTCTCGCGAATATCCCGATGTCGATTAAAACAGACAGATACCAGACGATAATTGATAATAATGGAAAATATGCGTTATAACATTATCATGCGATGTAGGCTTTAGCGTGAACATTAATGTTTAAACAGAATTTTGAAGAACCGATGTTTTGTTCGGTCAGTTGAATGAGCTGCTGTTTTCTGCAGGTCGCTGCACAGATAGACCAAGAGAAAGACGAGCTGCGTCGACAAAGCAAAACCTCACGCTCGCGGGGCTGTACCGGTGTACTAATTGTTCTACCCTGTTAGATTTTCCTACCGCAGGGCAAAACTTAATATAATCTAAACCACATCGACAGGTAGGATGATTTTACAATGCAAAATACCCTGTCAGATAGTCCTACAATTTTAAAAGAAACACATTTTAAAAGAAACATGTAGGATTATTTTACAGCACAACACCCAATCAAATTGTACTATTGGTATTAAATAATATGTAGAATGATTTAACAACGAAAATACACTATAATATTCCCATAGCAGTATAAAATAAACAGGTAGAATGTTTTTATAGCCTAAAAACATCATGTAACATTGATTTTCTCATGCCTGGTAGGACCATCTGATGGGTAGGATGAAATATCAGGACACCTGCAACATTTTTCTACTGCATAAAAGCTATGGTTTATCTACGCGCTTTACCTGATGAAAGAAGTCACTGCAACACTGGTTTGTGCACGTGGCGCGCCTGTGTGTGTGTGTGTGTGTGTGTGTGTGCACGCATGCCTGCGTGCGTGTCTGTTTGGCACTTGGCTGGTCCAGAACAAATTCCCTCCTGGTCCCTATCTGCAGATTGATTGTCTGCGCAACATTGCATGAAGTCAAACACACCCAATATTATCGGATATCGCGATGATTTTAAAGTCGATTATCGATCGTTTTTCTCAAACACATCGCCAGCCCTATCCTACACTCATTGGTATCATTGGTTTTGCGGTTAAGGATTTTTATATATAAAGCTGTGTTAAGTTATGCTATGTTAGAAATGCATAAAATACAAATCAAATACCAACACCCAAAAAAGACAGAATATTTCTTAGGTTAAAAAAGCAACATCAGGGTTATATAATATGTCATAGTATATGCTCTTCTGACTGTACTGATCACTGTGATGCACACAATTGTGATGCTATAATCTTATAAATCCATTCATGCATGAATGTTTGTGTAATGACTTAAACTAACACACAATATGCAAGGAACAAAGCACTTGATACGCTGGCAGAATTCTAAACAAAATAGCTTATTTGTGAGTTCTTTACTATTGCTGCACTATTACATTTTTTTCAACTGTAATTGTATTTATTGAAGAAAAGTTTAATTTTTATCTCAACCAGGGCAGTTATTTTTTTTTAATTTACCAAAATGACTACTTATCAGTAGTACTTGTCATCAGTTGTTCACCCTAAAGTTGTATACATTTCTTTGTACGGATGAACACAAAAAAAGATATTTGGAAAAATGTTGGAAACTGACATTTCTGGGACATCATTGACTAACATTTTAGAAAAAAAATTATCATTTTTTTGTTCTGTTGAACACAAAATGAGATATTTAGGAAAGCAAACATTTCTAGGGCAGCTTTGACTACCTTTTTAATTGTTCCTACTTTGGTAGTCAGTATCTTTCTTTGTGTTAAACAGAACAAAGACATATATACAGGTTTGGAACAATGATAACAGATTGTTCATTTTTGGGTGGGGTATCCCTTTAATTCACTTGATTTCTTTATGCAGCAGAACCATTTGTGACACACAAGCTACCAATGAAAATGAGTGAAAAAGCTTATAAGTAAAAAAATTACATGGTTATGAGAAGACGTGCATAATTCATTGTTGTTTATGTATTTAACAGTGATCGTTTTGTGTTATGTTTTGTGTTATTTTTGTTATAAAAAAAATGTGTGTTTGATACATAAGTGCCTTTTTAGGTTTCCTAAAGTAAATCATCTCTGTGTTATGTCTATTCTCTCGTATACAGCCAATGCATATTTACATCAAGTAATATTTACCGAATGCTTGTTTGCCCCAAATTTTCTTACAATACAAAATGTTACATACATTAAAAAATGAACCTCTCTCTCATACACTCACAATTTGTGCTTTTTGTGTCAATAAAGCTATTTTACTCCCTTGTTGTCATAACAAATCAATGATAATTTAATTTGCCTGTCACACATTTGTAGGTGTAATTTCAAATACTGGCATAAAAATAGGCTTTGGAACAATGGCTGTGGCCTGAATAGAGGGTCTACAGTATGAAATGCAGTTTGTGTGTTGCAAAAGATATTGGAATAAAGTACATTTCTTGTTATCTAAAAACACAGCAACACTTGTGACAGTGATTTTTCTAAACCCTGTAAATACTCTGGCTGATCAAGCTGCTGTCCTGCATGATGCGACACTTCAATCCATAATCCATAATTGAAATGCAGTGATGTTACGCGAGTGACATAAGGGCCCTTGCGGTGTACCCAGATCTAAAGAAAGCTAGTCCATGATTCAACATAAAAGTGTTGTCTTGCTTATCGGGAAGTGGCCAAACTGGTCATTCAGATTTTTTCAGCCGTGTGTGCTATGACCTTTTGTGCCAGGTGTGGTTAAGGTCAGTAAAAAGGTAAAGTAAATTGACAACACACTTTGTTCAGTCGTCGCTGTTAACTTGAGGGCAGTGACTGCAAGAAACACTGCAAGGAAATCCAGTTATGAGAAGGGTATTTTTACAGTTTGCATAAGCAATTAAGTGAATTTGTCCTGTTCTTGATAAAACTCAACATTTTGATTTTGCACAGCATTTCCGATTTTCTTCCATTAGTTTAAGGAATCTACCTCATGCCACAGCTCCGAACATGTTTATTTTTTCTTTAAGCAATGACATTTTTCTTGTTACTCCTCAATAAAGTCCCACTCTATTGAATGAAGTGGTCCTATGGACAAAAGCTGTACTTCTAACTAGGGATGGCTGACGCAAAACCTTTTTCGAAAAAGAAACAATTCATAACTATAGTAAATATAAATATTTGGTATTGACTTATCTAGATATATGTACCAGCCTCTACGTAAGAGATGTCGTACATATGTGGTTCGGGAGCATTTCCACATGTTAATGCAACAATAGTGTGCTTAAGAATGTATTAAAATACATCTTTTAAATGTTTATTATAATGACGATACTTAATACATTTTACCCGGGATGCGAACCCGAGGCTACAACTTGCCAACAAAAAACACCAACCACTCCACCACTTATTCGGTAGACAGACTAATTCAATATTTGTGTATTCGACTTGTAATAAAGCCTGTTTCGGAGCCATTCTTGAATGACCACTAGGTGTCACCGTAGAGACGGGTGTCAGAAAGTTTCGAAGCTTCGACACAGTATGGCACATTCGCTTCAACTGTTTCAGTGTTTCATGAAGCCTCGCTCTGCCCACCACTACTTGTTACGAAAAGCAGATCCACGTGCAGTAGCAGGTTTTTTACGCATAAGACAAAATAACACAATAATAAAGAAACATAAATGAATCAAAGCACAGAAACAACGACTGACAAATGGTAAGTGAAATAATTAAATTCAAGTTTATTTATATAGCGCGTTTCACAATGTGCATTGTTCCAAAGCAGCTTTACAGGAGAAAATAAGAAAAACACAAAGGTAAAACACAGCACAGTGCATAGAACAAGCAAGATCATTCTAATAGATAATATCTAATAAATAAATAAATGCCGTCTCCCGGTGAGCAAGCCAACACTGCCCTGCTGTGGCGAGGAACCCAAACTCTAATGATTGATTAATGGAGAAAAAAAACCTCGGGAGAAACCAGGCTCAACCGGGAGGGCCAGATCCCCTCTGACGTGTCATAGCTGCACTCAGTGACCCTGACCAAAAGCCACCGAGCAAACATCCACGAGGAAGAGGGATAGCCCACCGTTCGCGACCCAGGAAGTCCCACTCGCCGAAACCGTGCAGGTCCAACCCAGTCCCACTCCCACTCCACAATCGACACCAGAATACAGAGGAACAACCAGGGAAAATAGTAATGGCATATTGTAACTTTATTCCTCTGTTGTCTGACATCGACCACAAAACAAGACCAAACCAGACCCACACAGCCCCAACAAATAAAATCCCCCCAACCACAACCAACGTGCTGACATGGGATGTAGTTTAGCATTAAATACCAAGTATTGTAACTTTAGCATTAATGTGACAAGTAGTCCCGTCTTTGCTCTTGGTTGGGGATGGAATGGTCTGAACAGGGATGGTCAGTTGGTCGCCTTTCTCTTGGGTGGTAATGGAATTGCCTTCGATGGAGCTGGGAGGGTCAGTCAGTACGCAGCTGTAGCTGGCGTTATCTCTAGTTGGGGATGGGCATATGACGTCCATGGGCCTGGCCTAATCTCTCCCTACCTCGGGATGGGCATCCCGAGGCAGAGGCAGAAAGAGAATAATTAGCCTGGCTGCTGTTCATTAACTATGCATTAAGTGAAAGCTTGGCTGAAAAGATGTGTCTTTAATGTAGATTTAAATTGGGAGAGTGTGTAAATACAAGGGCTTATATAGAAAGAACCAAACCGGGTAACAAGACACACCTGGGAGCAAATCAATAGGGAACCAATGAACAAAAGAACTTCAACGGACTACACAGGAAACAGGAAGCGACAAATTAACTTAAAAACTTAAAGTCCACATCAGACAGGGGAAAACACTATCAGCTACAGCTGGTTCAGAACGCAGCAGCACGCCTCGTCTTCCAACAGCCCAAAAGGGCTCACGTGACTCCCCTTTTCATCTCTCTCCACTGGCTACCGGTTGCAGCCCGTATCAGATTCAAGTCACTAATGCTTGCCTACAGAACTATCACTGGATCTGCACCGGCTTACTTCCACACTCTCCTGCACTCCTACACCCCATCAAGATCCCTGCGTTCAGCAAACCAGCGGCGTCTTATACTGCCTTCCCATAAGGGCAGTAAATCGCTCTCCCGCTCATTCTCATTCACAACTCGTTCCTGGTGGAACATTCTTCCTTACTCTGTCCGTTCAACCACATCTCTCACAACATTTAAAAAAACTACTTAAAACCCATCTCTTCTGTGAATACTTGACAGACAAATGGAAAAAAAAAACTAACCCTTTCTCTCAACAGTTAGTGGTCTAGCTTTTGTTGAAACCAGTAACTTTGTATTGGCACTTAATGTATTATGGCTCCTGTATGACATATCGCTTATTGCTCCTAAACTCTTTGTAAGTCGCTTTGGATAAAAGCGTCTGCTAAATGTAAATGTAGTCACGTCCATAGTTGTTTACGGCTGTTTGAATATTATGACATTTTAAAACCTTATTAAAATGTCAGGAACACTTCCAACGATGCACAGACAACTTTCTGAGATATTTATAACATTTTAAAGCAGTTGTAAACTAAAGTTGTATATTTTGATAAATTAACTTTTTGTTCTCCCCCCACAAAATAAAGTATTTTATATCAATAGTGTTCACTGCATAGGATACTAAGGAAAGTGTCTGAAGACTGTCCATTTCAATAACATTTCTTAAATTGGATAAACTCAGTAGCAGTTGCAGGACTCCAATTCATCTGAAAGGCTTTTACATAAGCTGAGTCTGCTAAAAAACGTTGTACAGAGAGGAGGAAATATGATTTTATTGTGCTATTTTATTGCTTTTAATGTTTTGTGAATTAATGATTTCTCTCCACAAAAGGCACACCCATGTATACACTTTTTAAAGTCTTTAAAGGTTGAACATACGCAAATTCAAAAGCAAAAACTTCAATACATTGACCATGACAATATAAAGAACACAAACCCAAACCGGAGATTTAGTTTTAAGAATATTGCAGATTTAGAAACTATTTCTATATTGTTTACTGATTTAACATTCTTGACTTTTATTGCAGGTAAAATATGATACTGATACATGCTTATTATCTATGGAGATTCAAAATAAAATGCATGTGGGCCTAAGCATGTTTGTGTTGTTTTTTTTAATTTAAGAATTATAAAGAAATGGTATTCCAAAAGTTATATCTCATGAAGCTCAGTCTAAGTGAAGAGGTTTAGGGATCATCATCAGGCTGCTTCTTCATCACAGGTCTCCTCTCTTTTCTGATGTGTGTAGTGTTGCACATGCAACAGTATAGGCCCTTTCAGGTTCATCCCTACTTTTATACCCTGAAATCCTTCATTCCTATCAGTTGCCCAAAGGTCATTTCATGATTCTGCCCTGACTTGTCTTGAGCTGCAGTGTAACAGGTTTGGGTCAGAAAAAAAGAAAAAAAAAGCTGAAATTTGCAATAATCTGAATAATTTGCAAATGGCCGGACAACTGCATTTTTCATAAATTCCCTCCATCATATGCACTGTCTGTGCTTTTATATACTGTATATTTATGAAGGTCCAACAAATGAATATGGCAAATATCTCCTTCACAAATAAAAAAATATATTTTATTTATTTATTTATTCATTTATTTATTTCTTTCATTTATTTCGGTCCTCACCAAATAATTTTTCACAGTAAATGAGAAACAAACATTGTTCTAAACATATTATATTACATCACAATAAATATTGTTTTAAAAGCAAAACATCGCGTTAATCACGTAAAAAGCTCTTTATATTAATCCTGTAAAACTTGCGCAACAAGTTGCTTTTGTATGAATGAAGCCGATTTGACTGCGTCATGGCCGCGATCTAATCCTGTTTACATGAAGTAATGCTTTTTTTTTATTTTATTTTTTTATTGAAATTATCAAGATTTACAAACAAACATGGCTGCATAACATCCGTTTTTTCATAAATAATACAGAAAAGACATAGCCTGAGGGAGCAGCTCTTAATACAAACAGGAAATATATATGCAGTCTTAGAAAAGAGAAAAGATGTAAATAAAAATTAATAAACTTTAAATAAATAAAAAAATGTATTACAACATGACAATAGGGGATAGTTCCGTTATTGCTCAGCTATTAATTACATGAAGTGATGCACTCGATGCACGGCCACTTCCGCGTTTACGCTCAGGGAAATCCTTACGTGTAATAATGTAAATCCAAACTCAGAACATGATTAAATCTCTGAAGCTCCATAAAACGGGACACATGCATGCCTGAAGGAACCACAGTAACGTATTTAAACGCTGCAGGTCATGACTAAAGTAAAGTTTTGTATTAGCACCCGTTACATGTTTATTATAGTATTTTAACAATACGATGTATTTCACTAATCTATATTACACTCTAATTCCCCCCCCAAAATGAGCGCTGGTAAAGCACATTTACTATGGGTGAACACCCGGTAGCTTTCCTGCCCCCTTAGATTTGACCGGAAATACGATACACTCCGTGCATCGAGTCTTACTGCTCCCGAGGAGGTTTAAGATAACGAACCTGTTGCTAAGACAACAAGTCCAGGATAAGCGTCGAAGAACCGAACAATCCAAGATCATGCAAAATCGCCAGCAATCAAATCCAGCTACGAAGAACGAGCCCCTGCAGTTAGACCTGCTTTTCCATATAACAATAATAAACAGCGCCAGGCTATGTAACCGAAGGACTTTAATTTCGCTACAAGATGGCGACGTTCCAACCCCAGATCATTTCAATGTAAAATTCGCCTGTGTTGAATTGTTCTTAATTCTCACTTCTATTTAAGCCCTCACTATCTAATGGTGCCCCTCTCAAGGATTTTGGGGTTTGATGTTGTGCTGCACTCTCTATTATGCTTTTTCCTTGTATGTGCTTATTTTAACTTTAGTTACCTGGATATATCACTCTGAACAGACTTTTAAGGGGTGATTTCATGAAAAACAAACTTTTTCCATGTTTAAAGGCTAAAATCGGGTCTCTTGTGCATCTGCCAACTCAGAAAACGTGAAGAAACATTCACTTTTTTATGTGAACCTATCTCTGCAAGCCTTGGAGAAAACGAGCGCTTCAGAAATCGCTCTCTTATGACGTAAGCAGCGTTCTTATTATAATATTTCCGCCCCTTGTTCTGAACGCGTCCACCCATTGCGCCGCCGCCATTGTTGTTTTCCCATGTGTTAAGTTTGAACACCATGGCAAAAGTAGCAAAGCTTACAAACTTTTCCGTTATTGGCTGCACAGACCAACGTTCCCAGCCTCACGGGAGACAAGAGAGCAATGGATTTATTTCGTTTTCAATGGAAATCATCCACACTGAACGAGGCAAAGCTGCAAATAAAGACATTGTAAGTACCGGTATTTTTTACGTAAGACCCCAGGGACCTGCGGCAACTTAAAAGTAGATAAAATGTCACTGTGACACGTTTGTCCGTTCACTATTAAAAAGCAATGTCTGTGGCTTGTACATGCGACGGGATTGTCCTGTGTAACGTTATTTTGACTTAGAGAAATAGCGATGCGTTTGTCTTGAGTATTTTAACTTCAGAAAACTGTGTGTATGGTTTGCAAACACGCGACGCGGTTCTCGGAGGGGCTTCGCGAAAGGCCCCGGGGGAAACCGCTGTGCTTATCGAAAACAATGTGTTTGGTGTTCAAAGACGAGACCTTGTTTCTCGTTCGCTTTATGTGACCAATACTCACAGCCGACAGCCGTGCCTGCGTTTTCAACTGAAAGGGGGCGGAGACTAGCAGGTCACTTGCACTTAAAGAGACACACACCAAAACAGGGCGTTTCTCCTCACATGCAAAAGTGGGCATGTAGCGCATGGTATATTCAAAGATCTGTGGTGTTTTTTGAGCTGAAACTTTGATTTATATTACATCTGTGCAAAACTAGAAAAAAATCACCCCTTTAAAGCAGCAGTAATGATGATCCATTTACAGAAATGCAAAATAATATACAAAACGATGTTTTCATAGTTGTATAAAGACCTTACGTAATGAACAGTTATGTATATAGACTATAATAGACTATTTCTATCTACAGTACATACAGAGCAGGCCTACATCTATTGAATTTGCCGCCACGTTTTGTTCAGTAGCCCTAAACGGACAAACAACTCTACAAAACGAGTTTCTTCTCGCCGCTGCTCTATGTAGTCCGGTTGTCCCTGACTTTACAAAGGGGGAAAACGTCTACTAACTTACTTTTAACTGCTATCTTGCTTTCAGATCAACAAACTTAAAAGTGTTGCTATTTACTGTCAGCTAACTCTTTCCTCAAACGTGCTGTGCAATGCAAGCATGAAATGCTTGGCTTTATCATAGCTTAGACCACGCAAATGATAATGCAATTTATAATTTATAAAATTAACGCAGGTCAATCCTAGTTCCTGTCTGACTTTAATCCTTCTTTTTACACTTAAAATCAACAGACCCTTTATTTTATGTAATAAATAAGACATCGCTCTGTGGCAGAATGGATAAGTTGTGAGAAAAAAAAGTTATTTTACTTAATTACCCTTTCACAAAGCGTCTAAAGGCGGAGATGCTTAAAAGTGGGTGGAGCGAGCAAATTGAGGAGAGCGTGGAAAACAAATAAAAGGCTGTAAATTCACACGCATGCGAACATGCAAGAGTCCGTACATATGCCTAAAAACCTCAACCGTTGAGGCTGTGCGAGTGTTTCTTTATTTTATTTTCTAGCCTTATGTTGATGAGGTGATTATATTGAGTGCTTATTTGTTTTCAATGATACTCTGCATTTATCTTTTTCATCCATGAAGTTTTGTTGGCATTTGCACATGCATGGTTGAGTAGCGTTGTTGCTAACATGCTCTACGCAATTTTTTTGTAAAAGTTGGAGTTATGCATTGAAACTGAGTGATATCTCATTTGTTTGAACTTTTGATTGAATTGAATCTAACTTTCATGTGTGTTTACTGAAACTGTTTTATTTCCATTGCTTCCATACACATTAATCTTGTAACTGGTGAACATTAACTGCATCTACCGGGAAAATATTATTTAATAGGTGACAGGCCTATAATCCTGTCTGGCGCCCGGAAATTAAATCAATTTATAATTCAAATATTTGTTCGGAGGCGACCACCACCGTTACAGAAGTGGTGCCCGAACAGGGACTTGAATTGTTTAACAGGTACACTTGAAATATTGAATTGTTTGACTCTGAACTTCAAACTCTTTACAAAGAATGTTTTTTCAGAAACTAAATAAATCTTTCTTCTGTGTGGATCTTTTGAAATATTTGAATGTAATTGAAGAGGTTAAAGGACGGAAACCTTAGAAAAGGTGATATGTTTATTTTTTCCTAACCTCTGGATGCTGTGTGACTCTGTTTTGGTGAGGTGCCCTTTATTGTTCTTTCCGGGGAAGTATACTGATTTATTGCTAATGTGACTTTTGTTGATTGAGAGAATTTTTTTTTCCAAGGTTCCTGGTTTTGATTAACTTTCATTATTTTTCTTTTAAGTCTTATGTTCTGTTGCCCAAAAAAAACAAAAAACATTTAAGGTGTCAATTCATATACATTTATTGTTTCAAACGTTATTTTTTTTTTCCATTTATTTACTTGCATATACATACATTTACTACTGTAATAAGGTTCAATAAAAGGAAGGAAGGAGGCAGGAACTGGCAAACATTTAAATAAAGTTTTAATAAAAAAACAAACAATAACACGGAAGTAAATAAACAGCCGGCAGCCCCTCACGGACGACTGCCGGCAACACAAACATAAACATAAATCAACTTGGGCGGACGGACGCAGGCTCCGGCCTCTGGCGGACGGTGGCAACTCCCCCGCTCCCGCTTGGACGATAGCCACCCCACCTCGACCCAGGGGCGCGGCAGCAAAGGTCGCTTGCGACGCTTTGGCGGCCCACAATGGCTCCTCCTCTTCTCCAGAACCACCGCTTCGGGCAGCCACTGGTGGACGCCCTTCGTCCGCGCTGACCGAACTCTCCGGCACTGCGAGGCCACTCGGCGGCAAGGACTCTCCGACAGCATGTCTCTCCTTCCTCCCGGGTTTCGGCACCACTGTAATAAGGTTCAATAAAAGGAAGGAAGGAGGCAGGAACCGGCAAGCATTTAAATAAAGTTTTAATAAATAAACAAACAATAACACGGAAGTAAATAAACAGCCGGCAGCCTCTCACGGACGACTGCCGGCAACATAAACATAAATCAACTTAACATGTGTCCGGGCCCGGTCCTCTCTCCACGACGGTCCGGTCTCTCGCTCTCTTTATGCTCCCGCTCTCCTTCGTGATACGAGACCGGTGCGTGCACAGCTGACGCTCATTAACACTCCCTCACCGGCCTCGACTCACGGTCTCGCCCCGTCTACTCCACTACAACTACAAAGTCATGACCACTACCCCTACCTCACTCTCCACGTTTGTGAACATGGAGAAAATGGAGGCCCCTAGTATTGCTACATCAATATGGACACCTATTCTAAGTCAACCTCATACCCACCACGAGCATCCTCCACATGGTTCTGTCATGTGTGACATCTTCGCTGTTCGCTGACGACTCCAACAACCCAGCTTCTGGTTCCAAAACACCTATAATCCATTTTACTCCCTTCCGGTTTCCAACAAACCATCCTCCAGCCTGTCCTCTTGCATAGGCGCGGCAACCAGAGCCCGCCAAAAGGCTTCTCCAAACCCCAGACCCAAACCCAGGGTCGGCGGTCAAAATACGCTTTCAAGAGCTACATCCAGTCAGATCGCTCCAGCATCAAAGAGGCCCATTAATGCATCGCATCCAAATTCCACAGGAGCCTTCATCTCTACACTGCAGCGGATTCCTCTCCTCCAGAAGCCAGTATCGCTGCAGGGGCCTGTGCTTCAAGCCCATGCTGTGCCACAGCAGACACTTCCCCAAGCCGATGCTTTGCCGCAGCAGACACTTCCCCAAGCCCATGCTCTGCCGCAGCAGACATTCCCTCCTCCCCCACCACTTCCCTCACTTCTACACTCCACCGCTCAGTAAGAACCAATTCAACAGGATTTTATGCACCAGATGACACCACCAACACAAAGCTAGTATCGCCGCAGTGACCGCCCCCGCAGGGGTCCATGCTCCAACTCGTGCTCTGCCGCAGCAGACACCAATTCAACAGAAGCCAGTATCGCCTCAGCGACCGCTCCTGCTGGGGCCTGTGCTTCCAACACCTGCTCTCTGCAGCAGCAGACACTACTTCTACAGAAGCCAGTATCGCTGCAGCGACCGCTCCTGCAGGGGCCTGTGCTTCCAACACCTGCTCTGCCACAGCAGACACCACTTCTACAAAGCCAGTATCGCCACAGCGATCGCCCCGCAGGGGCCTGTGCTTCCAACCTGTGCTCTGCCGCAGCAGACACCAATTCTACAGATGCCAGTATCGCCGCAGCGACCGCCCCGCAGGGGCCTGTGCTTCCAACCTGTGCTCTGCTGCAGCAGACACCAATTCTACAGAAGCCAGTATCGCCGCAGCAACCGCCCCGCAGGGAACCCGTGCTTCATCCCTTACTCTACCGCAACAGACTCCCTTTCCCCCTTAGAAGCCAGTATCGCCGCAGCGATCACCCTCGCAGGGGCCCGTGCTTCTTCCAGTACTCTGCCGAAACAAATTCCACTTCTACAGAAGTCAGTATCGCTGCAGCTTCTACTTCCTTCGCTCCCCCAGGAGCCCTAACCTTCACACCGCACTGGCGCTGTAGTGCTGCTCCCCAGGAGCCCTATCTATACTCTACACTACCGCAGTAGTGCCCACTCCACCAGAGGCTTATCTTCTTTCCTCGGCGCAACAGACACGCTCGCTTCTGTAAGAAGTAAGAAGTCTAGCTTTGTGAAGAACTTTGCGCCCTGCAATAGCTCGAAGGCCGATTACATAAGCGGCAATGGATACCGATTCTTAATGGTTATGTCATTCAGACCTCGGTAATCTATGCAGGGACGCAAAGAGCCGTCCTTTTTCATTACAAAGAAAATCCCTGCACCGGCCGGAGACGAGGAGGGACGAATAACACCGGCGGCCAGAGAATCGCTCAAATATTTCTCCATGGCTGTCTGTTCTGGAGCAGACAAGGAGAAAAGCCGACCGCGCGGCGGAAAAGTGCCTGGGAGAAGGTTGATGGCACACTCATAAGGACGGTGGGGAGGAAGAGACGTGGCCCGGGACTTGCTGAAAACCGCTTGCAGGCCGTGATAAACCTCCGGACCTCGAGTCAGGTCGGGTTGTTCATCCTGCAACAGAGAAACTGAAGAATAAGCAGAACCAAGACAATGAGCATGACAGTACACGCTCCACCCAGTAATAAAGTTATCTGCCCAGTTGATGACAGGGTTGTGTAAAGAGAGCCACGGGTGGCCCAGAATAATAGGAGCTACTGAAGACTTGATAATAAAGAATGTAAGCTCATCCCGGTGATGAGCCCTACCGAAGTGGTGATGAAGGAAACCTCGCTGATAACCTTGCCATCCAGTGAGTGAGCGAGCACAGGTGGACGGAGAGAAAGAACGGGTGGACGGAGACAATTAGCGGCTTGTTGGCCTTGCCCCGCACAATACATACACACACCATCATTGATACAGAGAGACGCAGTCTGCCTAGCCGCATGGGTTCAGCCTCACCCACGGGAACCAGAAGATTGCGGGGAGGGGACCTAGGATCCATTTGAAAATTTGAAGACTTAGCACGTTGGCGGACCTCCATTCTAGCATCCAGCCGAATGGCCAAATCAACCAGTTTGTCAAAATCACCCGGGGAATCGCGAGTGTAAATTTCATCCTTGATGTCACTGAAAAGGCCTTCTAGGAACCGCGCCATCAGGGCCTCGGAATTCCAGGAGCAGGTGGCGGCTAGGGTACGAAACTTGATGGAATAGTCTGTGACTGACCTTCTGCCCTGCCGCAGTGACGCAAGGCGACGAGAAGCCTCTCTGACGAAAACTGAGCGGTCAAAGACTTTGATCAAGTCCTGGAAGTCATGTTGATAACAAGCTTGTGCCTCCCACCTGGCCACTCCCCAATCGCAAGCCCGTCCCGTGAGCAGAGATACCACAAATGCCACCTTGGACCTCTCCGAAGCGTAAGTGCGGGGCTTAAGAGAAAACACAACCTCGCATTGCGTGATGAATGCTCTGCAGAGAGTTGGCTCACCATCATACAGCGGTGGATTATTCACCCGGGGTTCGGACGGTGGGCTTTGAGAAGTCACACCGTATAGGTTAGTCTGTTCCAGCGGGGACGATAGATCCTGTACCAGAGTAGACAAAGCATCCAAAGTCTGCCATATAGCAGCCAAACCTTCCTCATGACGACCCAATAAAACTCCCTGCTGTTCAACGGCCATGCGCAGGATGGACGCATCCGCTGGTCCATGTTGGCCAGTGTTTCTGTCAGGAACAGAGAACAGACCCAAATGCAGATGAATTCAATAGTCTTTTAATAAACTCAAAA
The DNA here is from genome assembly GCA_006030095.1 of Triplophysa siluroides. Lineage (NCBI taxonomy): Eukaryota > Metazoa > Chordata > Actinopteri > Cypriniformes > Nemacheilidae > Triplophysa > Triplophysa siluroides. The sequence goes on from VCII01000913.1 coordinate 1,819,029, forward strand.
GTCAAAAACAACCGAAAACTGCCGTAAAGGCTGAGGCAGAACGGGAGAAGGTGAGAGTCGGCGTCACACAGGCGTAGGTCGGTAGAGGAACAAACAGGTGTGTGGGAGTGAAGAGAGTTCGTGGTCAGGGAGGCAGGGGTCAGGCGAGGTGCAAACAACATCCAAGGAACAAAAGGCAAACTCATTGTTGGGTAGGCAAAACGGATAATCCCACGCGGGAGGCAGTCGGGGGACGGGAGCGAGACGACAACATCTGCGGAAAAGCAACAACCAGTACAAACTGGGGAACAAAGGTTAGAGACAAGACAAGATAGCTAGCGGTAACCAAAAGAGAATTAACACACTGGCAACGGAAAGGAAAGCAGAGGGTGAATATAAGGTGTAGGAAGATAATGAGAAAATAACGAACAGGTGCGTGAGAGCGTGAGTGAGAACAGCTGTGCGGAGATCGCCAGCAAAAAGAGAGGAATGTCAGACCCGAGACCTGACAGGTTATTCTTTTGTTTATATATCTCTTATTTTTTTCATTTATTAATGTCCTTCAGAAGATATAAAAATACATACTTGTTTCTCAGGAACACCAAAACCATTTTCAGAGGTTTACACACACCTGACTTGACCTGAATCGTGTTGACTTCATGATTATCACTGAATGTTTTTATCTATTGTAATAGCTGTGTATAAGTCTCTTGATTGTAAAAGATGAATCTCAACATCATACAGTAAGTCTGGTTAAAACCAGTGACTGCTGTGAAAGGGCAGCTACAACCCAGGGAAAGACCTGGTGACAGCCTGGGGAGACTGCTGGCAGGAGGAAATAGATCCCATTGGGGCAGACTTGGGCTAGCTACCTGTGGCAGGTGGAGAAACGACACGTACACCAGATCTCAAATCACACACCCCGGAGGGGAATTTTATTAAATAACACAGTGCTCCCGTGGCCGTTGGGTTTTCCCAGGTGTCCGTCTACTCGTGACTTCGGTCCGGGAGGTGAGAGGGGTTGGGGTGCTCGCAGTTGGTGTGGTGATCTGGTGCTAGTCCGTGTAATATCCCGTGTTGCAGTGAGACTGGAATCCTTGGCTTGCTGCCGGTCGTCAGTCGTCTGAGCCTGATCAATAGAACGGGAGAAACACGTTAGTAATCGCATGTTATGGAGTTGTAGCTCACAATGCTTTGGGTTTGCCCGGCTTTTATGCCGCTTCCCATTACTTCCTGACGACCGGCAGCTGCGCCTCGTTGTAACCCTCAGTTTCCATGGCGACGCTGATTGCGCTAAGGGAGACTCGTCACACTACCCATGTCGGCAGGATCCATTACTATAAAGAGCCATCTATGGCTACGAAATATACAAGAGGAAGAATACCCCTGGAGTCTGTGAGAGCGGGAGCGCAAGAAGACTCATGGAAGGATCACATGGCAACAGACTTAAGAATGGAAATGACAAAGAACCAGGATATCAGCACAGCAGAAGTTGGAACAACCGGACAGAAACTACAGAGATGCATTTGCGGCTGGACAAAGGTTACATCAGAGAAAGGTCTTAAAATCCATCAGGGCAGGAAGAAGTGCCTGAGAGAACTTAGTGAGGTGCCTCGCATTGACCAATACTTCACCAGAGGTAGGGCAAATCAGTCGGACAAGCACCACAGCCCACAGGGTATCAGAACCCCAGACGAAGCCCAAACAGGCACATACATACCAGCACTCAGTAAACCAGGGACTACCCAGCCGCAGCAAGCAGTAGAAAGGAAAATGGATGGTAGAAGACCTCAGATACATTGGCCTAAATCCTGTAACGAAGAGTGGGCAAGGTTAGCCAAAGTAGGTGATACCAAAGGTCTGGAGAAGGGCAGGAGATATACTGATCCCCAAGGAGAAAAACTCCTCAACTATTGACCAGTTTCGTCAAATTAGGCTCTTGAATGTGGAAGGTAAGATTTTCTTCAGCGTTGTGGCCAATAGACTCTCAGAATTTCTGAAGAGTAACAATTTCATTGACACTTCAGTGCAGAAGGCAGGCATAGGGGGTTCTCTGGATGTTTGAAATGTACTAACATCATCTGGCACCAGTTGCAAATGGCAAAAAAGGAGAAGAAAGACCTGCATGTGTTTATTCCAGATCTTGCCAATGCATTTAGATCAGTGCCACATAAGCTGCTGTGGACAGCCTTTGACTTCTTCCGTTTTCCAGAGCAGGTAACATAGCTGATTAAGGCATATTTTCAGGATCTCCAATTCTGTATTACCACACAGCATAGTACCACCACGTGGCAACAGCTGGAGGTTGGCATAATGGCAGGTTGCACAATTTCACCACTGGCTTTCACAATGGCAATGGAAATAATAATCCGGGCATCGCGTTGGGTGGTTAGAGGAGAGCGTTTAAAAAATGGGTTGCACCTACCTCCAATCAGGGCATACCTGGATGACATGAAAACCATCACAACAACCAAAACATGTACAGTGTGGCTGCTGGATAAGCTCCAGGAGGACATTAGTTGGGCACAAATGGAGGTCAAATCCTTGAAGACGTCGAACAGGTGAAACAACTCAGGCAACAGACAGTCATTGGACCAAGAAAATCAGTAATAGGGCTTTTCCTGGGAAGCTGAAACTCTGGTGCTTCCAATTTGGCTTGTTGCCACGGCTGATGTGGTAAATTTCAATGTATGAGCTAACGGTGTCTGTTACCTGGAGAGATTGGTGATTACACAAGTGAGGAAATGGCTTGGGCTACCAAGATGCCTTAGCAACATGGGGCGTATTCGGGAATGGAGGTCTCTCACTTCCCATTTCAAGCCTTGTGGAGGAATATATATGCACCAAAACAAGGCTGTTGATGATGCTCAAAGAATCCTATGGTCCCTGTGTAAAAGATGATGCTCCAACAGTAGCGACAGGGAGGAAATGGAACCCAGCAACAGCGGTAGCATATGCGAAGGCAGCCCTCAGACATAGGGACATCGTGGGACCAGTTCAATATGACAGAGAGGGACTTGGTTTGGGATCAACCACACCCACATGGCGAAAAGTGACACCAAAGGAACCGCGTCACCTGGTGGTGGAGGAGGTTCGGTGTCAAGAGGAATCTAGTAGATTCGCCAGAGCGGTCTCTCAAACCCAGCAAGGTGGCTGGATGAGGTGGGAAGGGATTGAACAGCGCAAAATCCCTTGGAGTGAGTTGTGGAGTATGGAAACAAACTGGCAAAGTGTAATAATAAGAGCAATGTATGATGTGCTGGCCTCACCAACAAATCTGCATGTTTGGTGTGGACAGGATCCAGCCTGCCACCTATGCAGGTCCAGTAAACCTTAAACATATTCTTGTGGGTGTTAAGAAGAGCTTGACACAGTGGAGATACACATGACGCCACAATCAAGTACCGAAGTGCTTGGCTGAAGCAGTTGAGACCAAGAGAGTGGCAGCAAATGCCACCCCCCAAAATGCCCAGGCTTACTCTGTAAAAAGGCAACCCTTTATTCGGGAGAGGCAGAAAAAGCTGGCCCTTATTCCCAGATTCAGGTCTGCTGAGTATAGCCTGGGATCGGGAAAGGATAGTTGATTTAAACCACAGACTTACTTTCCCCGTGGAAATCGTAGCGATCAATCTGCGGCCGGACATGGTTCTGTGGTCCAGCTCCAGTAGGACAGTCATCATAGTTTAGTTGACTGTACCTTGGGAAGAGGCCATTAACGAAGCATTTGAAAGAAAGAATCTCCGATATGCCAACTTGGCAGCGGAGGCTGAAGATCGGGATGTACAGCGAAAGTATTCACGGTGGAAATGGGCTGATGGGGCTTTGTTTCCAATTCCACTACAAGGCTACTTAAGGAAGTGGGGATCAGAGGACAGGCCATGGACGGTAGTCAAAGAACATGCCACTGTTGCTGAGAGAAGCAGCCATAGGCTGTGGTTGAAACAGAAAGACACGGTATGGGCTGCCAAATGACCACTTAATAAAACGGTGTTGTAATGTTACGCCATACGGAATCGGGGGCACTGAGCATGCATTAACGGTGCAAGTGGGGCTAGAACAGCCTTTGCCAACGGGTTGGCGCATATGGTTGCGTTGAGTTTGGTAATGTGTTGTAATGTTATGCCATACAAAACCGGGAGCACTGTGCATGCATCAACGGTGCCAGTGTGGCTAGAACAGCCTTAGCCAACGGGTTGGTGCGTATGGTTGCATTGAGCGGTGATGCCACCGAGCCACTAACAAAGCAAGTGTTGTTGAGGCTGCAGCCACTAATCTGGATGATCTTATTGACACCGGAAGAGGGTTTTCAGAGGACAGGTCCAGTGGAGGATAATCAAGAACTGGCCAGTGGTGCGGAAAGAAGAAGCCACTGGCCTTGGTTGAGGTGGATGGACACAGCATGGGCTGCCAGATGACCTCCCTTGGCTGAGGGGTGTCTTGTGATAAAGGGCTGAAACACCCAATGAGGGTGAGGTGCACACCCGAGGGGCATTATCAGCTGCACCACACCAAAATGCATCTTTCACCCAGAACAATGGATTTGATGAAAGTGTGATCGGACACACAATTTATGAGATGTCTCTCTGATAATAGCAAGGAAAGGTAAGTATAAATATGCTATGTATTTCTATAATCAAAGATCCCCCTTACACAGAGGATGCCTACCCGATGAACCCAGTGAAACCTGGGACCTCCTTTCCTCTATTTATATTCTTGATTGCTCCCCCTGTCATGCATAAGGCGTGGGTATGACGGCATTACAATGCCAATAAAAAACGAGCGCACTGCTGATACTGGCTGCGCGCGGCAAATAACTTCCGAGAGAGACATCGGATCTACACGCGAGGAAACGGGATCCCGCGAGCTCGTTTGAAACCTTCGCGCGCGCATTGCATCCAATGTGCGCGCAATACAAGCTCTCGCGCGCGAAGGACGCGCATAAACAGTCTCGCGCTCTCACCTGCTGCTTTTGCTCCCGCGAACATTTTTATTTTTGGCAGTCGCGGGGCGGGACTTGCTGTTTGGTTGTAACCTCAAACGTCATTGGTTACTTCCCCTTTTCCGAAAGTCACTTGTGATTGGACGTCATCATCAATCTAGACCTGGGCCCCGTTCTTCGGTCGCTTACTACATCCATGACCAAATAAAGTATCCGAGATGACATAATCCCTCAAATCATGTCTGTATGATACGGTTCTTCGAACGGACCTGTTGTGTAAGATTATATATCTGGATTAAATTGTCTGGGATCATTACACGCTCACTATTTGGATGGGCATATAGCCTATCAATAGAAGAACTAGTGATTACCAGCGATTCTATTGGCTGGTTATACTCAAAATGTACCGTAATTTCCGGACTATTGAGCGCACCTGAATATAAGCCGCACCCACTGAATTTAAAAAAAATATATATTTTGAACATAAATAAGCCGCACATGTCTATAAGCCGCAGGTGCCTACCGGTACATTGAAACAAATGAACTTTACACTGGCTTTAACGAAACACGGCTTGTAACAAAAATAAATTGGCTTTAACCAAAACCGGCTTGTAAATAAAAAATTAGCAGTAAACAGTAGCCTACCAAGAAAGTCATTGGTCACTATCTTCCTCCTCCTGTGCACTGAAACCACTGAAGTCATCTCCTTTGGTGTCGGAGTTGAATAGCCTCAGAATTGCTTCATCCGATATTGGATCGTTTTCATTGTCGCTCTCGTCACTTTCATCCGGAGGCAAATCCCCCGCTGAGCCCTCTTCAACACGCAGCAGTCCAGCCTTTCGAAACCCGCTGATGATAGTGGATTTTTCGACAATGCTCCACGCTGTCAGGATCCACTGGCAGACTTGACCATAAGTTGCTCTTCGCATGCGGCCCGTTTTAGTGAAGGATTTCTCCCCACTTGTCATCCAAGCCTCCCACTGAACACGGAGCGCGCCACTTAAATGCACGATTTACACTGATGTCGATGGCTGCAAATACTTTGTTGTGCCCAGGAATCACAGCTGGAATTGAGTTTGTCCTCTTGATGGCTTCTTTCACCGAATCTGTTATGTGGGCCCTCATGCTGTCCAAAACTTGTTCCTGTGAAAGGGAGCTCCTCCCGGTCGCTTGCCGTAACACTCCGTATGCCATTCATGCATTAGGCTTTCCGTCATCCATCCTTTCTTGTTGACTTTCACAACAATTCCTCTCGGGAATTTTTCTTTTTTGCGTTTAAAAATCACCATCGGTGGAAGCTTTTCTCCCGATGCCTTGCAGCTCAGAACACAGGTGAAATGCGTTTTTTCATGCCCAGTTGTTTTCAGTGTGACGGATGATTCGCCTTTCCTGTTGACAGTCCGAGTGAGAGACAGGTCAAACGTCAGAGGAACCTCGTCCATATTTATGATGTCGTGCGGGCCGATGGAATGGTCCGCTATCTTTGCATCAGTGAATTTGCGGAAGTTTGAAACTTTTTCCTCGTAGTCGGGAGGGAGCTGCTGACATAGACTCGTCCGTACCCTGATGGACAGGCCTTTACGTCTCATAAATCTAAGACACCACGATGGTCCACCTCTAAAATCCTCAAACTTCATTGCGGTGGTGATTGTTTTGGCTTTCAGTCGGATCTGCACAGTTGAAACACCTCGGCCGTCTGCTCTCTGTGTGTTGACCCAGTCTTCGAGCTCATTTTCTAGTTCGGGCCATCTGCTTTTCTTTCCTCTGAAAGCTTTAGTTGTCTTTTTTGCACTGAGTCAATTCCTCACGCTGCTGTTTCCAACGTCTTATCATCGACTCATTAAGACCAAGCTCCCGTGCAGCAGCTCTATTTACTTTTCCAACAGCCAGATCAATTGCCTTCAACTTGAAAGCTGCATCATATGCATTTCTCCGTGTCTTTGCCATGATGAGGGTGACAAAATGACTACCGTAATCAGAATGATGGGAAGTTTGAGCGCGCTCGATTTAATCTAAATAGTAAACAAAAAAGTTGTTTGACCTAAACCCGTTCGGCAATTTCATTGGTCTAATGAAAGCTTCATTCCGCCAAAAAACTGAGCACGTCACAGAATGTAAAAAAAAAAAAAAACATTTGAAAGCGGGAAAAATCCATATATTAGCCGCGTCATTGTTTAAGCCGCGAGGTTCAAAGCGTGGGAAAGAAGTTGCGGCTTATAGTCCGGAAATTACGGTAGTTACGTCCATAGTTTTTTTACAGCTGCTTAAAGATGATGAAATTTTAAAACCTCATTAAAATGTCAGGAACACTTCAAACGATGCACAGACCACTTTCAGAGATATTTATAACATTTTAAAACAGTTGTAAACTGTGCTATTTTATTGCTTTTAATGTTTTGTGAACTATTAATTTCTCTCCACAAAAGGCACAACCATGTATACACTTTTTAAACTCCCTAAAGGTTGAATATACTCAAATTCAAAAACTTCAATACATTGACCTTGACAATATAAAGAACACACACCCGAAACTGGAGATTTAGTTTTAAGAAGATTTTAGATTTTGAACCTATTTCTATATTGTTTACTGACTTAACATGGTTGACTCGTATTTCAGGTAAAAGATGACACTGATACCTGCCTATTACCTATGGCGATTAAAAATTAAATGCATGTGGGCCTAAGCATGTTTGTGTAGTTTTTTATTTAAGAATAACAAAGAAATGGAATTCCAAAACGTATATCTCATGAAGCTCAGTCTAAGTGTAGTGGGTTAGAGATGATCATCAGGCTGCTTCTTCATCACAGGTCTCCTCTCTTTTCTGATGATGTGTGTGTGTAGCACTTGCAACAATATAGGCCCTGTCAGGTTCATCCCTTACACTTTTTATACACTGAAATCCTTCATTCCTATCAGTTGCCCAAAGGTCATCTCATGATCCTGTCCTGACTTGAGCTGCAGTGTCACAGGTTTGGGTCAGGAAATATTGTTCTTTTGCATATTACTACTATAAAAATGAATATCACGTGCAAATATTACATTTACGCATTTGGCAGACACTTTTATCCAAAGGGACTTTGTACTATACGTTTTGTTTCTCACTGTGTGCAATCCCCTGGGATTGAACCCATGACCTTGGTGTTGCTCTAACCACTGAGCTACAGAAAATATTATCAGTTATTTTCAGAAAATAATCTGAGGCCTCAGAGGCCTATGATGCAGTCTATGACATCAATCTAGAGACATACTGCATATCATGACTGCAGGATATATAGTTCCCTTATATGATTTATGTCTTTCCTGTAGCTCAGTGGTAAGAGCATTGGGTTAACAACGCAAGGTTGTGGGTTTGATCCCAGGGGGTTGAACATACCTATATATAAATGTATAGGATAATTCAATGAAAGTCACTTTGGATAAAAGCGTCTGCCAAATGCATAAGTGTAAATTAAATTAATTAAACTGGGGTCTTAATTTGAGATCACACATTTGCAAATGGCAGGACAAACTACATTTTTCATAAATTCCCTCCATCATATGCACTGTCTGTGCTTTTATATACTGTATATTTATTATGAAGGTCCAACAAATTAACATGGCAAATATATCCTTCACAAGGAAAAAATATATAATTTATTCATTCATTCATTCATTTCGGTCATCACCAAAGACTTTTTCACATTAAATAAGAAACAAAAATTGTTCTAAATATACGATAAATATTGTTTACAAGTTGATTTCACAAAGCTCTTTATATTAATCCTGTAATTTGCGCAACAAGTTTCTTTCGTATGAAGCCGACTTGACTGCGTCATGGCTGCGATCTAATCCTGTTTACATGAAATAAACCTGCTCCCGAGCAGGATTAAGCTAACGGACCTGTTGCTTAAACAACAAGTCCAGGAGGAGCGTCGAAGAACCGAACAATCCAAGATCATGCGAAATCGTCAACAATCAAATTCAGTTTACTGAGTTAGCGAGGTACGAAAAACGGGCCCCTGGTCCGATGACAAAGCCATGTCTGTAGATTGATGATCACGGAGGTCCAATCACAAGTGACTTCCGGAAAAGGGGAAGTAACCAATGACGTTTGAGGTTACAACCAAACAGCAAGTCCCGCCCCGCGACTGCCAAAAATAAAAATGTTCGCGCGAGCAAAAGCAGCAGGTGAGTATGGAACGCGAACGGGGACAATATGTATAACGCGTAACGCGTGAAATTTGGACGCTTCAACGTGACAATTTTGAACGTGACTATTTGTTCCGTGTAAACGCGAACGTTTCTTTCGTCTTAACGCGAAGTTTTTGGGCGTGTTATTTGAAGACACGATCGTTTGTATCGCCATAACGCGATCTTTTTGGCCGTGTTTTGTTTAAACGAACGTTTTTGTCGTGTCAACAGGTCATTTTTGAGCGTGTAATATTTTGACTCTTATTTTGAAACGTGACATACTAATCTTTCTGTTTTAGTTGAACTGCTGACAATTTGAGGTCAATAAATAAATTCAAACCACTTATTATATATCTCTGTTATTTAATTGCTTCTTTTGTGCCATACATATATTTATATTCTATCCTGTGTTGTATGGTGTATAACTTACATATATTTACGTTTTATACAACTTAAAGGTCACTGCACACACATATTACAGCCTATAACATCACTTATGTCTTATACGTTTTAATACAGAATTTAAAGAAGATATTATCAAATAAAATGTATTTATTGAAAAGGGTTTAAACTATGTTTTTCATGCTTCAATGTAACGTCTCGGTTACGTATGTAACCTCGGTTCCCTGATGGAGGGAACGAGACGTTGTGTCGAAGACGACAGATGGGGTTCGCCCTTGAGAACCAATCAACTCTGACTACTATAGAAAAGGCCAATGAAATTTGGCAAATTAAATTTGCATGCCGGGCTCCGCCCCCGGATGTCCGGTATAAAAGGAAGCCGGCGTGCAGCATTCACTCACCTTTTGTTCTGAAGAGCCTGAGAGCCTCTCACGACTGCAGCAGAATACGATACGTGTTAGTGGCATAAGGGACACAACGTCTCGTTCCCTCCATCAGGGAACCGAGGTTACATACGTAACCGAGACGTTCCCTTTCTGTCGGTCTCTCGACGTTGTGTCGAAGACGACAGATGGGGTTCTCTATGGAAAACGCCACAACGCTGTATCGCGTCACAATCTCTAGCGAAGCGACAGTAACAGGCCTGGGCGTGTCAGCTCGATGCTTTCGCGAAACTGTAACCTTCCAGTGTGGTGGTCGGGGGGTTCCAGAGCTTTCTTGGAGAAAGATGGGAACAGCCCTGACCGGTAACCTTTCACGGACGGAGGCCTTAGCTCTCTACTGGCGAGAGGCCGTCCGGCTCGGGTTTACACCGGGTAAGCGCAACTTCCTTAATTAGGGATGCGCTGCAGAGGCCACCTCCTACCCGTGGGGAGGAATACGGTGGATAAGGTATGGTCTCGTCCTTGGAGGAGAACGCATGGAACGTGCGGGCTGAGTAGTTAACCGCGAGGTGGAGGTCCACCTGGGGAAGCTCATGGGTTACCAGGAGTGGGAACCATATCATGAGGATACATCAGACGAACAGCCACGGGGGGGGTGTTACAGGCGTCTGGTAGCACTAGGTCCGGTTAGAGCCAGGGGATGGCTCACATGTTATCCCGGCCAGGTGGTGCTTGCTTAGTGATGGATAGAATGCCTATTCTTAACCAAGTGGTTGGGTAAGAAGGGAAGCGGATAGGGTACCTGTCCTTAGCCAGAGTAGGGTAAGGAGAGAGGTAGATAGCACACTGACCCAGCCTCCTAGAGGGTGGGGTGATGCTTTCGCAGGCATACGCCCCGCCGGATGCCAGTCCTACATGTTGCCACGCAGGACGTGGGCTGACACCGGGTTTACGCTAGGGTTGTTTAACCCCTGCGAAGGTGTATGGGCGTAGCCCAACCCGCAGCTCTACAGATGTCTGCTAGAGAGGCGCTTCTGCCAGTGCCCAGGAGGTGGCTATACCCCCCTCAGTGGGCATGGGAGATTCTGAGATTGGAATGTCGTCGTAACGGCATCCACGACTCAGTGCGCCAACCTCTGCTTGGAGACAGCCTTCCCCTCTGCTGTCCTCCAATACAGACAAGGAGCTGGTCAGAGCTACTGAGGCCCTGCGTGCGGTCCAGGACACAACACGGATGGGGTTGGGTCTTCCTCCCCAATGGGGAGCGCCTGCAAGTTCACCACTTCGCCCCGTAAGGGAGTAGTGGGAACTTTTTGGGCACGCATCCGGGCCTGGGTCTCAAGATAACGTGAGAGCTACCAGGGCCGAATTCAAGGCAATCCGGGGACACGGAGGATGCTCGGAGGTGCCCTACCCTCTTGAAGGAAGCGAGCGCCATCAGGAGGGCCGTCTTACTCGGGTGAGGAAGATCGGAACCTCCGAGGGGCTCTTGGGGGCCCAGAGGCCCCCCCAGGACCCCTTAGGGTCCCAAGAGGGTATGGAGCGGAGATGAGGCGGGAGCCGCCCTCTCGCACCTTAGGAACCTGGTGACCAGGTCGTGTCATCCTAGAAACTTTCCATCAACTGAGTTGTGATGAGTGGCGACAGCGACTACATACACACTCAGTGTGGAGGGGAGATGTTAGTCTCCAGTCTCGTAAGAAGGACAAACAATCCTGATCGAGCACCTCAGTGGGTCTTTCTCGTTGAGAGAGACACCAGGACGAAGAAGAGGCGCCGTCTAGAGGCGTGTAACCGCCTAGTAGATGGGGCCCTAGCCTGGGTGATGGTCTCCGCCGTAGAGGGGGAGTAGCCAACTCAGGATCTTCTCGTCCCGTCTAGAGACCAGACATGGTGTTCCAGAGGTCTGATCTGGGATGCCAGAACGTGTCCTTCCCCTGAGAGAGCAGGTCCTCTGTCAGGGGAATGGGTCAGGGGGAGTCGCTGTCCAGAGCATCAGCTCTGAGCCAAGTGCGGTTAGACCAGTGCGGTGTAACCAATAACACTTGGTGCTCCTCTTCCCTGGCCTTGCACAGTGTCTGTGCAAGGAGGCTCCTGGGGGGGGGGAAGGTGTGCTTCCGCCCGTCCCGCGGTCAGCTGTGCGCAAGGATATCCGTGTCGAGAGCCTCGGACAGGGAGTACCAAGCGGCCTACGCGGGGGTGGAGTCGCCACTCTCTACGAGGCATAAAACTGACAAGAGAGCGCGAGGCGTCTGTTCAGTTGCCGAGGTGAGTGTGGCCACAGGGAACGGATCACCTGTTGACTCCACCGGAGGAGGCGTCGAGCAAGTTGTGTTAGCTGCTGTGAGCGAACGCCACCCTAAAGATCTGATGTACGCTACAGCTGTAGTGCCGTCCTCGGACCAGCACGTGCTTGTCCCGCACGAGAGGCCGCAGCCTGCTCAGTGCAAGTAGCACTGCCCACAACTCCTGGCAATTGATATGCCAGCGCAGGTGGGGGTTCGCCCAATGCCCCGCCTGCGTGCCCGTTACACACTGCACCGCACCCCTGCAGGGAGGCGTCCGTCGTCACCACGACTTGCCTCATAACCTGCCCTGAGGGACCTTAGTCCGTCGAAAAAGTCATGGAAGACCAGGGGTTTTGGTGCGTCGGCCGCATGGCGTCATCACCATGCGCCTGCTGCCGGTGTGCCACGCTCTCCTCGGAACTCGACTCTGAAGCCAGTGTTGGAGCGGTCTCATGTGCATCAACCCGAGGGGTCTCACCCGACGAGGACACCTGCCCAGGAGCCTCTGAATCGTTTCAGGGGGACCGCTGTCTGCCTGAAATGTTCCAGGCAGTTCAACACCGGCTGGGCGCGTACTGCGGAGCATCCTGTGAACTCCCAGGGGAAACAGAAAACTCTCTGTGAGTAAGTGGGCGCCAGGCCCTGAGAAGGGCCCGGCTTTGGTGACGAGGCAGGAGCCGTCCCGTACCGACTGATCAGAGCCGTAGCTGTGAAGGTCGGGCCCGATGTTGCTCCCCCTGGGGTCTTCCCGTCAGTGTCACTCTCGTGAGAAGTTAGCTGACGGGGTGAGGTTTCCCCTGGACATCGACTTCCGGGGTGCCACCTGCGGGGGCACAGTAACCGGAGCCGATGTGGAAGGGGTCCTGGGCCTGCCGGGAAACAGACATGACGTGAGATCTCGGAGGCTTGAGGGCGGCCGAGTCGCAGCGTGGTAAAAATGTGGCTAATCGCCACTGTCTGCTTCTTCACCGTCAAAACTGCTGCGAGACGGGTGTGTAACAAGAAAGCGGACTTCTCGGTGTCACTCATCTGCGCAAGGTTCAGCCGGGGGTGACTCTCCTGGACCACTTCGTGGACATCTCCGACCAGGTTCCAGTGCAGCCACCTGGGCTCCATAGAGCGAGGTAAGTGGCGGCAACAG